>CAJQUW010008020.1:0-695581 GCA_907163375.1 Prostheceraeus crozeri | reverse complement strand
AAAGATGTCTTCCAGGGCTTCGCCCGTTGAATATAATGAAACCGATAAAACTTTTTCTGATATTCTAACCAACTTTTATAATATATTTAAGAAATCTTTCAAATGTTATATGAATGTAGAAGTACTTTATACAAAAAATGGACCTGATGGAATTCCTGAAGAAATAATACAAGGACATTTTACAAATTCACAAGAAATTCATAATTTAAATGATATACAACCCATATTTGAACAAATGATACTTAAATTAGAAAATTGTATAATTGAAGCCCAGTTACGTGAATCTGGTTGGAGATTTGTTAAAATACTATCTAAGAAAATAGTAATTGATAAATATAAAAATAATACTGGTGGTAGTTATGTTTCTTTACCTTTCAGTTCACCACAAATAATCAACATAAAAATGAAGATGATTATTGTTTTCTGTGGAGTATTATAGCACATTTACATCCTGCAGAATATCATAAAGAAAGACTAAGTCATTATAATAAAGAAGAATACATAAATGAATTTGATCTTTCTGATGGCTTAGATGAATTTCCATATGATTATAATAGATTAATAAAGTTTCATAAAAAGAATAAAAATTTAATTGAAGTAAATGTTTTTGAATTAAATGTGAATTATGTTTCTATTGGTAAAATTATTCCACTTTACTCAGATTCAAAAAAATTTTATTTGAATAATAAAAATTTATGTCAATCAGAAATAGTATATAATGATAGAGGAAATTACATGCATCATAATATTTTTTACCAAGGAAATATAATATGTACTGAAAAATTTGAACTTGTTAAAACACTATCACCAATAATGATTAATCATAATAATTATAAAGGACGTACTGATGATTATAATTACAAATATTCATCTTTATCTTCAGAATATCAACAAAAATTAGAAAATTTAAATAAAAGTTTACAAAAATGTAAAACAGATTATCAACAACAAACAAAAATATTAGTACAAGAATATGGCCATAAATATGAAAATAAGATAGAAACGATTCAAAAATTAAATGAAGAAAATAAAGAATCGGCTAAAGCCAGAGGAGCTTCGCTCCGATTAAATAATGAAGAAAATGAAACCAATCAAAAAATAAATGAATGTTTAAAAAAATGTCTACAACAATATAAAGAACAATATGATAAAGAATATATTTATCAGCTACAAATATTAAATCAAAATTATCATCAAAATACATTTAATATTACAAAAGAAATTAATGAAACACATGAAATATATCAAGATAAATTTGAAAAACTAGAACAGTCAAAACAACCAGCACAAGCGAATATATTATATTATCAGGGTCATTTTATATTGTGTAAAGATGTTTCTATATTTACAAAAACTTCAGATAATAAAAATTTTCCTTGTCTTCAATGTATGACAAGTTTTAGAACTTTAGAAGAAATGAATAGACATTTGGAGAATTGCCAACAAAATGAAGCAGTTCAAAATACTTTTCCTAAAGATGATTATTTAGAATATAATAAATGGTATTTTAAAAATAAAGTACCCTTTACTATTTATTGTGATTTTGAAGCATATAATGTTAATATGACACAAAATCGAACGGAAAGTTCCAGGGCTTCACCCGATTCTGAAAATTATAATTCTGAAAATTGTACGGGCCAAGCCCTAGAACCTTCGGTTTGTAATTCTGAAAAAAGTGCACCTGGAAAAAAGTTCAGCTGAACAAAGTAAAGAAAAAATATTTATTTGAACAAAAACCATTATGTTGGGGAATGTACATTCATTCAAATTATCCTGAATTATTTAAATCAGAATATTTACAATACTATGGTGAAGATAGTTCAGAAATGTTTACAAAGAAAGTAGAAGAATTACAAAATTATTTTTCACAATTGCTTGAAACAAATATTCCAATGATGCCATTAACAGAAAAAGAAAAATTAAATTTTATTAATGAAACAAAATGTTATTACTGTGGAAGAGAATTTACAAAAAATTATAAAAATGGCAAAGGTAGATATCTTGATAGGCGAAGCGACGGCTCTGCCGTCAAGGTAAAAGATCATGATCATCTAAATGGATTATATAGAGGTGCAGCACATAATTCTTGTAATCTTAATGCTAATAAATTTAAATATAACTTTGTTCCTTTATATTTCTACAATGGTTCTAAATATGATTTCCATCTAGTAATGAAAGATTTATTTTCATCTGAAAAATTACAACAACAAAAAATAAATGTACTATGTAAAACTGAAGAAGAATATTTTTCAATGCAATTAGGTTGTATTAGAATTTTAGATGCATTTAGATTTTTTACTCCTTATTCATTAGATGTTATGGGAAAAACTTTGAAATCTGAACAATGTAAAATATTAAATAAATATAATTTAAAACCTTTAAAAGGAATATTTCCGTATGAGTATATAGCCTGCGGCTCACAGTCGAAGACTGATATAACTGGAGATAAAACCTGTGGTTCACAGTCGAAGACTGATTTTAATTCTGTGAATAAAATTATGGAAGAAGAACAACTTCCTCCAATAAATAAATTTAAATCAACATTAAAACAATCAAAATTATCTGACGAAGACTATGCAGAAGCTGAAAAAAATTGGAGAGAGTTAAATTGTAAAACAATGTATGATTATACAATGAAATATCTTCAGATAGATGTATTAATACTAGCTGATCTTTTTGAAAACTTTCGTGATATGTGTTTAGAATATTACGGAATAGATCCATGTTATTGTTATTCTACACCAGGTTTAACATGGCTAGCAGGATTAAAACATACAAATGTTCAAGCCGATGGCTCTAGGGACAAAGTCCGTTAAACTTAAACATTATAAAGAAAATACATATGATAAATTATTATTTTTTGAATCTGGAATTAGAGGTGGAGTTTCATCAGTTTTAGGTAATAGATATGTTAAATGTTATAATAAGAAAGTAAATCCACAAGAATATGGAATAATGAAACCTCTATCTCCAGAAGAAAAAGAAAAAATATTAGAAATTTTTCGAACGAAACGAGAAGGAGTAGAACGTAAAAAAGCAATTGATGAATTCATGAGAGAAAACTATTTGTTATATTATGATTTTAATAGCTTATATTCTTCTTGCATGATACAAGAATTACCAACAGGTGAAATGTCATGGTGTAATATTCGTACGACATCAGAGATGTCTACTAGGGCTTCGCCCGTTCTAGATTATCAAAGAACATATGATGGTGAAAATAATTTTGGTTATGTATATGAAGTTGATTTAGTATATCCTGATTATATAAAAGATAAAACAAAATATTTTCCTTTCTGTCCCGAAAACAAAATTCCTAATATAGAAGATTTTTCAGATTATCAAAAATCTTTAATTCCTAAGAAATATAGACCAACAAAAAAACTTATGTTAACACAAAGCAATAAAGGAAAGTATGTTGTTGAAGGAAGAATGCTAGATTGGTATTTAGATCATGGAATGATTCTCACCAAAATACATCGAAAACTATTTTATCAAAAATCTAGGTGGTTAAAAAATTATATAGAGTTCAATATTGAAAAACGTAAAATAGCTAAAAGAAATAAAGATGATTTTGGAAACGTGTTCTTCAAATTAATGAATAATGCATTTTATGGTAAGACTTTAGAAAATGTGCGTAATAGACAAAATATTGAAATAGTTTATGATAAAGATAGATTTCAAAATTTAACAAGGAAACCTACATATAAAAGAACTACTAGATTTAGTGATGAAACTATGTGCTGTACATTTACGTCGAATTAGCGTAAAACATGATAAGTTTAATTTTATTGGTTTCACTATATTAGAATTAGCTAAACTATTTATGTATAGATTTATATATGATTATTTAGCACCTGCTTATGGCAAAAACTATAAATTACACTTTACAGATACCGATTCTGTTTTCTTAGAATTAACAATACCGTATAATTCTACACTTGATGAAGAAATAGATAAAATAAAAGATATCATTCATCCTTCTGATTTATGTAAAGTAAAAGATGAATTAGAAGGAAATGAAGATTTCATAACAGAAGCTATATTTTTAAAATCTAAATGTTACTGTTATGATACAACTAATAATATTAGGACATCGGAGATGTCTTCCAGGGCTTCGCCCGTTAAAACACATAAAACATTAAAAGGAATTTCAAAGGCATCAGTGGCTAATCAAATAACATTTCAAGATTATAAAAATGTATTATTTAATAATGAAATAAAAACAGCATGTAATTATAGACTTAATTCAAAAAAACATAACATGTATTTAAAAGAAGAACATAAATTAGCATTAGATCCATTTGATGATAAAAGAAAAATTTTACCTGATGGAATAACTACTGAACCTTTTTAATTTTCTAATTTCTAAGATAGACAAATTTGATATATATATAAAATAAAAAAAAATATTGTAACACTATATTTGTATATTTTTATCACTCCGCGAAAATATTTTCGATCGACTTTCAGTCGGGGCGAAGCCCCTCGAGGCGAAGCCTAGTCAGAGAACAATTGTTCGATAACTCTTTCATGAATTTTTTTATCAATATTAATTGTAATGAAGCCATAATCTTTTGACCAAGCATTATTACACGATTGTTTAAATTCATCTTTATTTCTTACGCATAAATCTCTTAACAAATCACTTAAGTTTCTTGCATTTATTTCAAATAGTATAAATATATTTGCATTCTTTCTAATAACACTTCCGTCTAATGAATACATACTTTGTGTTAAATAAAATACACTACAGTTATTATGTCTACCTCTTGTGAAATAATTTCTCTGAACTGACTGATTTCTATCATTAACACAATCATCAAAAATTACACAATGTTTCATTGTTTTATCTAGTTTACTAGGATCTTGCATATTACCACTATCATCTATTAATTGTATCTTTATATGGTTATTTTTATTAGATTCTACTAACTGATTATTTTTTGCTGCTTCTTCACACCACGAACTTATTTCTTCTTCATCTTCAGATTTTTCATATTCTTTGAATAATGAAGCAATTGCTGTTTTTTTAAGATTATTTTCAAATCCATATTTTAAAAATTGATAGACGGGTTGTTCTGCTGTTGTTGTATAAATTATAAGATTGTTATAATCCAAAAAATTTGGAGTCGTTAAAATTTTAAACAATAGATACGTTTTTCCACAACCTGATCTTCCACAAATAACTGACAAAACTTTATTAGATAAATTTGGATGATGATTAAATTTAAGTTTTTTTTATTAAATGGAGGTAGTTCACTCATTTTTTAATAAAAAAATTTATTTTTATTTTTTTATTTTTTGTTTCTAAAGAAGAAGAAAATTAAACTTCTCTAGCTTCGCGTAGGAGTTTATACCTCCCGAACCAAAAGATCTATCATAATCTCTTCACCTCCAAAATTTATTTCTTGTCCTTTTTCATCAGTGATTCTAATGCCAATGTTGTTAATAGTTTTTCTTGTAATAGGAAAATATATTAGTGTTTGTGGAATTACATTTAATCTATAACCAATGGGTACAGTAAAAGCTGGAAAACTGAATATTAAATTTGATAATTTACCATTTATATATCCTCCTTCAATAATGTCACAATGTACAACAATTGAATTTATTTCAGTTATTTTTGGAATCTTCTCACCTAAATGATAACCTTGACTATAGGTTTGTTTATTAAATCCTAATAGCTTTGACAATGATCTATCATGATTAAAATCAACTTGATGATTTTCGTCTAAAGTAAGAGAAAATTTATTAACTGCCGGTTCAACTGCAAAATGTAATTGTTTCTTATCTTTAAATGGTATACCTAAATGCCTCTTAATTTCATTTGATATTGATTCAACTTCGTAAGAACCAGGAAGAAAAGTTAGTATTTTCCATGTTTTGCCTTTATCAGTAGAATATCTAAATTGATCATTCACATCTTTGATAACGTTTTGAATAGTGTTAAATGTAGAGAAACTAGTCAATGCAATTTGATAATTTTTATTTTGTTCCAAATGTAGAATGGGTTCTAAATTACAAGTGTGTGATGAAGTAGTTGTTATAATTTTTAACGTCGTACTAAATTTTGATGAACCCAAAATCTCTGTCAAATTTTCTAAATGATTATTAATTTTGTCTAAATCTGCTGAACACATTTTTAAACTAAAAAAATTAAATAAATATTTTTTTATGAAAAAAGTAAAACAACAACATATTTCAGCTACGGGCGAAGCCCTTGAAGACATCAGAGATGTCCGGTTCGGGCGAAGCCCTGGAGGACATCAGAGATGTCCAGTTACACTTTTATAATCCTCTTCATTTAGAATCTTCTTTTCTAACAGTCTTTTCAATATAGCATGAATTTCATTGAAACTAGAATTATGTCCTTCTTTTATTGCAGATATTAAAATATTTAATCTATTTAGTAATTCTTGTGGATCATCTGGTAAAAATACAGTTGTTTCAGTTTTCTGTTTTTCAGATAAACCTTTCCCTACTTTAACCCCCGTTGATAATAAATTTTCTAATTGTTTATAACGTCTAAGAGATTTTACTGCACCAACTCTGTCTAACATAGCTTTATATTTTATGAGATCTTCTACAGCATAATTATTTAAATCTGCTCCTCTTAAAAGATTAACAAAATTTCTATCTAAATTAAAAGGAGATTTATCTGGTGAAAAAATTATACCTCGAAAAGGTTGTGGAAATATTTCTTTTTGTCCGAGATAAAATCTAGGTATTGTTTTTCCATCTATAAATGAAATAGAATGTTCAAATTGCATAGATTTTGGTAATTTCTTATTAATGTTTGATTCTAGTAATCCATAGTCATCTAATATAGTTTTGTGCTCTGGATCTGTTATATCAATTTGTTTATCATTATTTGTACTTTCTTTTTCAAGAGTTTTAAATGGTTTCATAGTTTTTTCAAAATCAGTTTTTACTTGCTCGGTTTGCTGCATTTGTTCAAACATATCAGATTGAATACCAGCTTTTATCATTCTATGTTGAAGATGATTTTCTTTCATAATATTTCTTTGTTTTATTAACTCTTCTAATTGTTTTATTCTTTTAAAATTATCAGCTTTAATTTTATCCATTTTTAAAATATAATATTTGAATTTTGTGGTAACATTGGAATACAGCAAAAACATTTTACTGAACAAATTATTTTTTTATTGCTTTGTTGTTTGACATCTTTTCGCTTTAAGTTTTGTTTAATAAAGTTTTGCTTAAATTTTCGCTTAAAGTTTTTAGCTCTTCTAAAAAAATTTTGTCATTTTCTTCACTAGAAATTTTGCCATCACTAGAAATTTTGCCATCCTGTTTATTCTTATCATCAACTTTTTCGGACTTTAAATGAAAGGTTTGATTTACTTCATTAGCTATTTGATCAAATTTTTCAATCTCATCTAACGTAATAACATTATCATCACATACTCTTTGAAAGTAGTAATGTAGTTTATCATAGACTTCTTTAATATGTAAATGCTTAGTTTTTAATGATTTTCGTTTCTTAGTTATTAAAGATTTATCTAACATTGTAACAAGTGAAGTTGCAAAAACGCCCGTACCTGTTAAAGCTGTAGCAACTACTGGAATTACTAAAACACCTGAAGATATAACAATTGTTAAAGCACCTAAACTTATTGTTAAGAATATGCCAATTCCTTGTGTTACATTCTTAACTTTAGTCCATCTCTTTCTTAATTTTTTATAATGCTCTAATCTTAATAATAATTGAGATTCCTTATCTTTCATATAGCGTACTCTATCTTTGTGTTTTTCAATGTTCATTTTTTCAATGTTAATCTTTTCAATGTCCATTAAAGTAGAACTACGTTCATATGATAACGAAGGATATATTCTTGCGGTTTCTTCCATTTTTGTTTCTTCCATTTTTGTTTCTTCCATTTTTTAAAGAAATATTTTGAATAAATATTTTGAAAACAATCTTCTGAAATGCTATTTAAATCGAAATACGTAGTTGTTTGTTTGTCGTATATTTCTAAGAACTCAGTCATGTTATTAACCTGAGGTAATATATCACCTATATTACTCAGTATAACTGTCGGATTTTCATCATTCATTTTAAATGAAATAAATTCCAATAACTGTAATAATGTCTACTTCTTGTACAGGAAAATGAAAACAACGGCAGTGTATTTTGCATCAAATATAATAATACAACAATCAATCTTATCATACAATTGTACAATGTCAGTCTACTACCATTAGACTGGAGAACAAAAGAAAATAGAATTACATTTCAAAATAATCCAAAATGCAATACTACTAAGTTCCATGAATCATTCTTAAATATCAAATATAATAATACAACAATCAATCTTATCATACAATTGTACAATGTCAGTCTACTACCATTAGACTGGAGAACAAAAGAAAATAGAATTACATTTCAAAATAATCCAAAATGCAATACTACTAAGTTCCATGAATCATTCTTAAATATCAAATATAATAATACAACAATCAATCTTATCATACAATTGTACAATGTCAGTCTACTACCATTAGACTGGAGAACAAAAGAAAATAGAATTACATTTCAAAATAATCCAAAATGTGTTACTACTTATAAATAAGTCTTCATAAATATGTATACATCAAATATGTATGTACATTGCACATATCTTAAAAAGTGAAACAACACAGTTAATGTTCATTCATCTTGGGAACCAAACCTCATTTCTTCTATAGTTGTCGGTTGATTCAATTTTTCTATATAAATTTTGATTTCTTTAAAATGTTTTCTAACAAAACTAATGGGCATTGATGAATTTAAAAATAATACGTGTGGTAGAATTAGATCTGATAAGTTCATCAAGAAATAACAATAACTTACGTTATAGGAAATTCTAAATAGTTCCAAGTTTGCCACAAATCTGTTTTTTTTATTGTCACTCAATTCCAGAATTCTTTTAAATCCATAACCTTGATAAGCAGCACTTCTCAGCAACGACCCATGGTGCACTTTATCACTTGCAATCAGTTTATAAATCATAGTAGCACTATCTTCGATGGTAATGAAATGTTCTTTTGTAACATTGAACTGAGGAATTGTAGTAGTGTTAAGATACTGTTCTATTTTTACTGTAATATCCTCCACTTGTTTTTGAGAGTCCAATTTGTTCTTCTTTCTCGATTGAATTTCTAACTTCCACTCTTCAAAGTATTTATTCGCAGTTTCCTTGTGCTCTTCTTTAATTAAGTTTAGTAAAATCGGCATGTAAAACGAAAAAAGCTTCTGCGGCAGTACGTTTTGGCATTTTGCAATAAGGAAAGAAAACAGTCACTAGTTATGATTAATGGAATTGTAAATGAAGTCTTACTTCCTACATGCTGCAATTATATTCAACGTCATTTTAATCTTTAATCTTTAATACGGGTTGCTTGCTCTGTAATTCAATGGCTCAGGAATGCGATAAGCAGCTGCAATTATATCATGTATGCGGGAGCAGCTGTTCCCTACAATTGGGTAGTTCATCAGAGTGCAAAGCAGTAACAATAACGGGCATTCTAAGAGATTGTGTTACATTCTTAAAGAAATATTATTAGTCACATGATATATTTTAAAAACCTGAAAGATGGATAAAATTCATGAATTTGAAATTCTTAACTTTTCTGATTTTTTCGGTGTCCGGTTTTACATGACCTGGAACGGTCATGATTTAAGCAATGAAAATCGAACCGAAGGTTCTAGGGCTTCGCCCGATTGTAATTCTCAAATTTGAGATTTTGAAAAATTTGAAAATTGGGTATTTTTAAAAACGCCCAAATCGGAGCGAAGCTCCTCTGGCTTTAGCCGATTTATGAATTTAGGTCTTCATAACCTGAAAAAGGGTTCAAATTCATGAATTTATGTCGTTTTTAAAAAGTACCATTTTTGAAAAAATGGTACTTTTTGAATGGACTAAATTCATGTATTTAGGTCTTAAAAACCTGAAAAAGGGTTCAAATTCATGAATTTATGTCGTTTTTAAAGATACCAATTTTTTTGATTTTATGGTGTCCTGGAACGGTCTTTTGCCCATTACTGTTCTCTCTTTGCGGGAGTTTCAGGACCATCAGATGACCACCTCTACAATTCTGATTTTAAAATCTTTCTTAATTCACTTATTCTGCAGGCATCGAGCATCAAATGGCCTGTCGAAACCCTGATTTTTAAGATGAATCATTGCGACGAGTTGCAATAAAAACTCGCACATTACGTTTCCGGTGGAACCTAGTCAACGAGCGCGCAGCTTGTGACGTCACATACGAGTCCTATTCGTCGTCAGCATAAGCCATACCCGATATCTAAGTTACTCGTGTTCCTGGTGCTATGATCCCTTTTGATTTCATGCGATTTACATAACAAAACATGCCATGGTACTGGGTGGGGGAAACCATTAATATTCATTTGTTAACTGTATGTACACGCCTAACATAACAATCGTGGTCTCGGCACTGAAATCTTGGGATCTCGAACGCCTAAAAAATGGTCGAGATCTCGTGATCGAATTCATTACTCTGAAGTAAGATTCGATAGATCGTTAGCCGCACATTTTGTCCATTTGAAGCTGTGTAACATATAGCATTGCATTTTTTATTTTACAATGCTATTTAACCACAACATTAAGAAAATGAGATCTAATATGAAACTCTAATATTTTACTTCGGAATGAATAGTAGAAATAAGAAATAATTAGCTGCATCACCGTCTGTTATCCTTGTTATTGCCTATATTGTATGAAGGAAGACTTAAGATATTGTTTTAATCATCTTGTATACCAGGAAGCATGTACATAACTAGGTTTCATTCACATCATTCGTTATCACTCCATGGTTTGTCCATTGAATTCCCCAGATGTATGGGAGTACTTTTCTTGTCAAAGCAAGGACTGACAACTTGACAACAGTTAGTAACCCATCACTGATTGACAGGAGGGACATCAAGATGAAAATGCTTACTAAATTCATCACAAGCAACAACTATGTTATCATTAATTATAAAACAAGCTACGATGATTCCTTAAACCACTAACATTCCGACAGACGACTCTGTAAGAATTGATTGTAGTCCTATAATAGAGGAGGTTATCCATTTTTGCTATCTCGGAGATATGCTGGACAGCCAAGGTGGTGTGGAAAGCGCAGTAAGAGCTCGTGTGGCTAATGCTTGGTCCAAATGGAGAGAGTTAGCCAGCCTTCTGAATAACAAGAGTGTATCCCTAAGATCCAGAGCTCATGTCTACGAGTCTTGCATACAATCAGTTCGCGTGTATGGCTCAGAAACATGGGCCTTGTCTCGGGTTGTATTACCACTTTCCTTGAATTTTGAAGATTTTCGTGTAAAATCAAATCAAATGAATTCTAACATTCTGAAATGAAAATTATTATTTTGATATCAAGAATCATTTAATTCCTCCTTTCTTGACCACAAGTGAATCATAACTTTTTCATTTGGCTATATAACAAAGTAGGAAAGATTCTTCACAATATGAAATGCAACATTTTATTATCAATCTTTATCTCTACACATTCGTGCTATTGTACTGATAAATATTAGGCATACTAAAATTGCACTACGGGGTTCTACTATTTCATTTCAGAAATACGCTGTTTTCGAATTCTCATTTGATAAAAGCCTATATACAGTCCCATGTTCATGGGTTGATGAGGTTCAGTCGAAGCTATTCTGTTTCTGGCCGCCTCGTGGATCAGTGGATGAATTGTAAGTCATCATTGATCACTACCTGCAAATTTTACATAAACATTAACGTGTAATGGTCATCTCGATATCTTGGATTGTTATTTGATACGACTGAAGAAGATACTCAAGTAATAAATACCGATATAAGATATAATTCAAGGAATAATAAAGATCCAAAAAAAGTACATTATCTATTTCTGACAAACGAAAGTTGTACCTATTTACCGTTCCGTGAATTTCCGGACTCAACCTGAAAAATTATATTGTTTAGTATGTTTGTCATACAGCTAAGTAGGGATCTTAATAGTTTAATTTGCTTAGAGTCAAGTAGACTTATTGACAAAAATGATCGATGTTGTTTTAGGATAATTCCTTATATTAATTAATTGACTATTTTGTTAATTTCTTTTAACTTATCTATCGATGCGCCTTAGCCTATTGCATAATAACGTAATAAAACTCTGAAAATCTTGAAATATAATTGCTGCAATGATAGATGTAGAAATATCATTCTAAGATCACCGCGTGATGTCACTTAATTCGGCTTTCATTTCAGATAAATTGTAATCAGAGGCCCTATGGCAGCAGTTCTTCGCTTCATAGTGACAATCACAAATCTTAGGAACGATAGGATGTGAAATTGACGAATTATATAAATGTGGTTCCTGATTTCGTAACACAAATTTACGTTTTGTTTTTCACATCGTTCTGATCTTATGCCCTCTTATCCCCTTTCAGTGCACTATGATTTTTCTCGTTCTATATCTATAGAGCTTTGATATGACCAGACCATGTATATTCATGCCATGTCATAATCAGTTTGTAACTATTTTTCCCTACTATTTTATTATACAATAACGATAATAAGTCAGTTTAACTATTGCAGGCGCATAAATGTATTGATCAAACTTCGTTCGGAGCCGGACAAAGAATCATGGGGCAAGTTGGAGGGTAAAACCAAAGGATTTTTTCCCGATCTAGAAAAAGCAGAGATCTTTCTTCTTACATTGATTGGAGAGATTGCCACGACTTCCAGTGGAAATGAGAAGGAAAGTGAGTGTAAAAATACACTAGAATAGTCGTTCGTTTGCAGATGCTGTATATTTGGATCGTTAAGTTATTGCTTAAGTCAAATGACAAATTTTAGTGGCATTGTTCGTGTGATTCATTTTTGACAATTTGAATTTAGCTTGGTCAACTTTCTGACGACGAATACAATTTTAGTTTTATTTTATAATTTTGATACGGTTGGAGGTTTAATTTAAATAAGATCAGTCAAAATAACATGTTTTCCGTATTCAATATCATTCGCATTGTTATTTACATGTATATCCTTATTGAACTTTGATAATAGTGGAATAGAATGTAACAGATGGTTTTGTTTCAGTGAATAAATCCCTTCCCGTGGGCGACAAGACTTCACCTGAGATTCTTCAAAGCGAAATTGTCGACATAGAGGAAACCGCGTCACCTGAGATTCGTCAAAGAAAGAAGGTTGATATTGATGAAATTACGTCAACTGAAGTTCTTCAAAGTAGAATAGATGAAATATTGGTGAGTTTCTTAGGAACAGAAATGGTTGGTTGAAATAATGTAATACCCTTTGTCCTAAAAGTCTGCGTGCATGGGAATTAATAACCTACAAATATATGCACGCAGACTTTTAGGACACTTGGAATCAGTATAACATTATTTAGGGCCTACTGTTATGATGAAATGTAAGGACTTTATTCCTCAAAAATTGTACTTGGTTGAAACTTCAAAATTGGTTCTATTTTTTGGTTTTGGGAATATTTTTTTGAATGAATAAATGATTTATTTTCAGAAAAGTACAATTTTTTAACAAAAGATACAATAAATCATAAAGTGTCATTAATCACATTCTAATTCATTTCTGAAAATAAATATACAAGTATCTTGTAGATAGGCCTGATGTGTGAAATAAAAATCTGCATATATCCCAAGTATTTCAATTTGTATAATTTACTATTTCAGAACGCGTGTATACCAATGAAAACCGAACAGTGCCTCCAAAATGAAAAATTGTCTCTTCTCGACACTAAATTGGACTTATGTGTATCCCAACTGCCCAAAGAACCTTCCCAACTGTATGGTCCCTCAGCTGCCACAGAAAGTTCATTTTCTGAAGACAACGAAGAATTGCTTATTCAAAGAATGGGCAGCTCAAGAGAGGAGGTACGAAAGAGGTCGAATTACAAAGAATGTCTCCTGGCGTTACACTTCCCAGTCACAACAAGTCCTGAGGATGTAAGTTAATACCTTTATTAGTAATAAAAACGGTTTGGGGTCAAGTACTTCGAATGTACTTGAGTATAAGTACAAGTATATTGGAAAAGCTGAATACAATTATTTACCTGATCCAATTGTCATTCAGGCACAATTACAAGTAGGCCTACCGAATGATTATTAGTGGGTTAAATCGTTTAACATTCTCAAATTTCATTCCTAATAGAAAGATATAACGGTGGAAGTCGTTTATTGTGTGGAGTTCTAAGAATTGGAAGTATTCTTAGAACGTGATATCTGATAGTAGGAACAAATCCTCCATCCCAGCACTTCGTCATGATGAAGTCAGTACTTCCATGGCTACATCTTCAGCAGACAAAGTTGGGCTTCTCTGCAAGGAGTTCGTGAAAAACTCATCAGTGAACGATGGATGTCGAGTCCTCTTTCAATTCCCATGCGCAACGACGAAGCGCCTAGCCCGATCCGTCAGTTAGTGCCAGAAACGACGATGAGATCATCGCTTGTCTCGATAGCTCTAAGTCTAGTGAACTATAGATACTGAAGTTATCATAGTTACTCACGTGCTATCACATGAGCTTAGCACGTACGTGTCCTGTGAGTCGATCGAAAAGTTCCTTTGTTCACACTTTGGTATTAGGAAACGTTCAAATGAAACTTATGAACTCCTCGTGTAAGGACGAAACAATTTGGCGAAAACAGTTTAAGATGGTATGGAAGCAGTTTCTGAAATAAAGTGCCTCTAAACTTACGATGCATATGTGTTAATTACAAGTCAAATGGAGTAATAGACTTTTTGAAAGCATACCTCCAAAAACAATCTGGCATCTCGTCTTCAGTTTATCGCTTTTAAATTTGACTTATTCTTTATTTCATGTTACTTGTATACTTAATTAATTCACGTTTATTTTTATATCGTGGAAGTGTGTCACATACATCATTTGTAGTGAATAAATATAAAACTTGAACTTGAACTTATGAAAATTATAGTGAAATTGGCCTAGCTCAATACAAATAATTTTACATGACAGACATGCAATATCTGGTTAAAAATAATAATCCCAGTCCGGATACCGGATAGGAAGTTATCCGACCGGATACCGGATAGGCAGTTATCCGACCGGATACCGGATAGGCAGTTATCCGACCGGATACCGGCACAACTCTAATAAAAATACATTTTCACTTCAATTATACGAATGAATATTCCTAATCTGAATTTCAGATCTATAGTAGAATTTAGATTCCAATAGTCATATATCTCATTTTTATTATGAATACTTCATTAATACGAATACTGAATCAGAAATTAATTATGTGAGAAGTAGAGTTGGGCCGGTTCTAACAGGTATTGATATTTTTCACTGGAAATCTGTCATTTAATTTACATTTAGTTAGGCCAATTGCACTTCAATTTTCATTCAATGCTGCTGTGGTATCAGGTCTATTATCTCTAGATGTAATAGAATGACAGCACGAGGCGTATATGATGACAGGTATCTGGTATGTATGGCTCTATTGAGTGTAAAATGTCAGATTGACAGAAATATCAGACTTAAGCGGCCAAAGAAGTATTCCTGTAGATATCAATTTGGGTTAAACGAGGGTTTCGTATTGATACTGAGGAGCTTTGGATTGCAGTTGTTTAGAATAGTTACGTTCATGAATTTAGGGATAATGAGGCTTTTGGTAGCCAAAGTAAAGTACATGTAGTAGGTCTAAATAGTAATCTTAGTAATTGGCTGGCGCTTTACAAGTTATAGTTCTTGCCTACCATATTGCGTTTATAGCCAATGGATCTCAAGAAAATTTTAGAAAGTGATGATGCATTTTCTGGATATTAGAAATAAGAAAAAAATGTCAGATATAAAACTGAAACATGGGAACTTTAAAATTCAGCTATAGTCATATGATTATCAGATCGATTAATTACGGCTGCGTAATGCCTGCAACATTTCATTATGGTCGTAAAATATAATCCTGTACACTGTACATTATTAAAATTTGGCAAACAGCAGTGCCCTGACCCTAACTGATAACCATCTGTTACCTTATCCGGCACAACTCTAGAGAGGAGTTTGCAAAAGTGGTCAGAACTTCAGAAATATTATAAGAACCAGCCAATTTCATTGTAAGACGCTCCAAGTCAAAGAAGGCTAGATGGTATGATAGCTCGAAGACGTGGGAGACCGCGTAATACGGAAGTTGACGAGATGATTTCAACTGTTACTGATCAATGTGGTAACGAGTAATTTCGTGATATCAATTCCACGTCAGGTCATTGGAGTAGTCATTCATTTTCGCAACCACGTTTTAAAATAGCTAATGAAAACATACACTTAAAAATAAAAGGATCGGCGAAAATTTGCATCTGATACCGAGATAGGTGTTCACTGATTTCTTTGTACCAAAGAATGAAGTTAAAAATAATCTATCAATTAAATCAGGCACCAGTGCACCACTACCTTATTATCTCATACTCTCCTATAGAACTGCACACATGTATCACATATTTTTTTTTTGTTTTTCAGCTCGTCCAACGCGACAAAGATATGTCGGGTTCAGATAAACCCGCAATCCGGAGAAGGAACGCCCTCCTAAATTGTCTAAAGGAGTTTTGCACAAAAGAAAGAATAACTTCGACAGTCAGAGACGCATTATATTCATTGGCTCCAGTTTACATTTGGCAATATTTTGCTGCAACCGGGAAGTCACGAACAACTCGATACAGTGTACAAGAGCATTTGCCGACATTCTTCAGGGTTGTGATCACGACGGCGGCCCACTTGACAAGGTTACCTCAGAGTGTAATCCTTACCGCCATGTCAAATGTTATCAAGAGTTGTAAGCACCGTTCGAAGGCGATTACATTTCGCTTACTACACCCCGAGTTCGGGCTTGTGAAAGACGATGAATGGGACTTACAGTCGACCATAAACACGACAGGGTCAAGGGATGCAGATGGCTCGGACACTGACAGTCTCTCGGATAACAGTTAATCGGTTGTCCCGCATCGTTGACACTTACAAGTATTATCTCATGGTGCGCAAGATGACGCATTTGTAATTTTCATCGTAATACATTCGTAATTGTTATCGAATTACACGATTTTTAGATTTTATACTCCGTGATTATTAGGCACGAGGATTGTAGTATTATTAGATAAAATTCAATAATGTGGCTATTGATTCGGTTAACATATCACATGCCTACTTTCCAGTCAAATTTAGATCAATAAAATGTTTTAAGGTTATAGTCGATTAATTTGAACAAGGTTTGTTGGAAGTTACTCAAGTCCGGCATTCAAAGTATTTCTGAAGTTCATGGGAGGGTTGCATATAGTGACTATAAAGTTCATAGCTGGTTCGATGATGGTTAGTTGGTGGATCTTTCGTTCGGGGTTCGTTGCAAGTTTTTGTCCGAACTAAAGTGATGGACCTATTTAGTTCGCGAACTTCCAAACACGAACTTTGAAAAACCTGTCAACGAAGGTTCGTGTTCTGGGGGGGGGTAGGCATGCAACAGGTTGAATCGATATTTGAAGAGATCAAAATTTGACGCCCACATCTTTCTTTTATCATTGAAGTACTAAATTCTTGATTGACATGTTTGACAACTTGTAGGAGTCTTCGCATTTGAAGTAAATAATATAACTTATAATTTTGTTTTTGACTGATATCATTCAGAGGATATATGTGTCATGTTGTGTTCCTCACGGCTAAAATCGAGCGATAAAATTTTCAACATTATCATTTCATTTAATATTGTTTCTGTGTAGTAATCACGATCTTCTCAAAACTTGACTGAGTAAAATATAAAGAAAGAAATTCATTCCCGTTAAAAACGTCTCATTCGAATGTAGTGCACACTTCGTTTACAGCGATTATGAAGATAACTTGGTATCTCGGGCAAGGTGAGAAAGTCAGTTTCAGACGAAAACGTCTTTTGAAAAATAATGCAGTTCCCAGTGTTTTTTATGGTTATCCGTCCTAATTGAACACGACACTAAAAATACCTCGTCGTGCACCTCCAGATCGTTCCAACATCTCAAGTCCCAATTCTTTAACGGCTGTCCTGCCTTGCAAAGTTTTTCAGGACTTTTCAATATTCAATCAGCTGTAGAAGTGTAAATAGGCTAATAAATATAGCCCATCCCAAAACTCTTCCGTGACTTTTCATGAATTGACACAGTAAAACCACATGTAAAGTTTGAACCGCCAATTATTATTTGTTTTAATGCTACGACCTAAAAGTGCTTCACCTGCCTGGACCCTGCTACGGAATCCGTCAAGTTCTCTCTACAATCCACGCTCCCTTAGAATATTTATTGATGTGTGAGTTTTGCTAGCACTGGATGATGATCAGCTGTTGGTCTGATGAATGAAACTGCACTATATTGACGTTTCTTCTAGCGAAACTGTTCTCAGATGAACGTCACTTGTGAGGAGTAGGCCAAAATCAGACAGCCGGCGTGACGAATTACCGCTATATTGAAGCGGTTGATTTCGAAGATGACATGGTCAACAGTTAGACGACAAAACTGGCCGAGTTGGTGTGCTTTTAGACAGAAGATGCAATATGAAGATTCCATCCTGGTGTTAGGTCTACCTGCAGATGCTTGTATCATATGATATAGGTGCTCATTCTGACACCTGCTTGTGAGAAAGAAGATCCGATCAGTGGAAAATGTTTAGTGGAGATGTCACCATCAGAAATTGTGTGTACGTTTCCGAAAGGAAAGGAATGCATATTGTGATCATATTCTAGAAGCAGAGTACAGGTACGGTAGCATGAGGAGGTGCCCACGCTAATACAAACATATGAACATATTTTGAATCTATGGATTTGTCATGTAATTATGCTTTCGGTACAAAAGTTTTGCTGCATTCATAGAACGCGATTTAATTGTCATCATCAAACTCAATTTTTCCCATTGAAGTCCTGATATGGATATGCTAAATTGTACACCATTCTTTCTAATAACTTGCAGATGGCAAACCTAAACGGGGGTTTTAAACTGCACTTTGAATATGTGATGGATCATTTTCAGTTATCAAAATAATGTTTCTAGGCAATGGTGTGCTTTGAAAGTTATGACTTTATTAAGTTGAGTCGATTAGTTTGCATCAAAGTGACAATAATACATTAGAGTAATGATTGTCCGGGAGACCCTGCTGAGCAGGTGAAGCAAAATTTTTTCTAGGGCAGGACAACCGTTAATAGGCCAACCGAAAAAAGTTATTGAATTTTTGATGCGTCTTATTTGCTTAAGTTAATGAGAAATCTATTGCATGACTATCAAATACTTACTTACAAAGATTCTGATGGCGCATTTCATAAAATTGAATGGATTTACATTGAAAATCTTCATGAATTGCAAACAAATGATTCATTGATTCTCGCAAATACGTTGGGAGTAGAACATATTACAAACGGTCACTTATGAAGGTGTTCCTTTCATAGAAGAAACGTTCATCTATAACTACAAAAGCGCTTAATCACAGATATTTGAATTGATGAACTTCCACAGAAAGTTCTTGCAATTTTATCAAGCTGCAATTACGATGACTGAATATGCAGATGAATCAGAACCCGTACGTACTGCGTGATTACTTATATAAATGGAAATGGTTGAGTCCTCTTGTTAACACATGAGGAATTAATCCGCACTGCTGCATGGCGGTCCGTGAGGAAGCTGCGCATCCAGAGGATAATTGAATGTGGCAAACCAAATTTGATACAGGCATTGATTATAACATCATGAGGCAACATGTCAAAAGCTTTAGAGAAATCGACGGTAAGGACACGCACTGCCCCCGATTTACCATCAAGAAACTGCAAGATCTTGTTGTACAAAAGTGTCATGGCGACGGATGTGCCTCTGGAAGGAACGTAGGCGAATTGTTTTTCACTGATTTTATCAATGACATGCGGAAGGATCCAATTCTGTGTGACAATGCGCTCAAGACACTTAGAAAGGGTGGGAAGCAGTGAAATCGGCCGAAAGTGCTGCAGTTCCGAAGGGTGAGGGCACTTTGGGATGGGTGAAATGAAAGCAGACTTAAAGCATGCAGGAACTTGACCATGGCGAAGACTGGAATTGAATAGCGAAGTAATAGCAGGGGCAAGTAGTGATGAGAAATGCCTAACTTTCAGTTTTTTAGAAATGATCGTGTTGACCGACGTGGGGGTGGTACATGCATCTGGTCTGTAAAATGTTTGCTTTGCATTGAGTATCTTCCAAATACCTTGAAGCCTGATTGCATTGAGGCATCATGGATCATTTCTCATAAATTCATGAATGTTTACTGCTGTGTTTACATTCCTCCGGGTTTGTCTTCCGATAATAAGCATCTGAGCCTACAATATTTTGTTGATGTAGTAGATGAGATACTTTTATCATTCATTAACTACAGTCTGTTTGTAATGGGTGACTTTAATGACTTTCCCTGTGACATTTTTGAGCAGCAACTTGATATGAGCAATGTAGTAAACTGTCCAACACGTGGGTCGTCTTATTTAGATAAGTGCTTTGTGACAAATGAATTTTTGAATAAGTACACAGTATCTATTGATATGGTTCCTCCTTTGGCTTCGTCAGACCATGATAGTGTCTTATTGTCATATTGTGATAACAGTGTTTGTTGTAATCCTTTCAATAAGATTGTAAAAGTCCCTGACTTCCGCATGAGCAATATACTTTGTTTCCGTGACAGACTTTCTAACTGTGATTTTTCGGCTATTCGTCACTCTAAAGATGTAAATGAAATGTGTGACCTATTTTATCACAAACTTGACTATGCCGTCTCTACTTCAATTCCATCCGATTTCGTCACTTTTACTACCAAGGACAAGCCGTGGGTAACTCCTATTCTGAAAGTGATTATCAACAAGCGTTGGCAAGCATTTAGAGACCGTGATATGCCTCGATACAATCATTACAAGATGAAAGCAAAAATAGAAATTGAAAAAGCAAAACGATTATGGGCAGAAAAGGCATCTACTTCGGCGAAAAAGTTGTGGGATGTTGTGCGCGAGGTTGGTGGTAATCGTCACTCTGGCTCAATTGCTTTTCTTGATGGTGAAGATTGTAGAACAAAGCTAGATGAAGTTGCTCACCTTTTTCATACTTTCTTTTCAAAGGTGTCTCCAAATCCCACGACGATCAGTAACTTCGGTTCTGCGGAGACAGTTGATCGGTCTGATATATTTGACACTTCAGTTTCATGTCACACGGTGTTTGATCTTCTTCGCCGGATTAAGACCACAAAGTCATCGGGATCTGATAATATACATCCTAAACTTTTAAAGGCTGGAGCGCTTGAATTGTCGGAACCACTGGCCTGCATTTTTGAATCCTCTTTAAGAGAAAGTTGTGTCCCATGCAAGTGGAAACTGTCTAATGTGACACTTGTCCCAAAATGTAAGAATCCTACTATGCATGACCTTCGCCCGATATCTCTACTTGCAATCCCTAGCAAATTGTTGGAAACTGTTGTACTATCCAAAGAAAAGGAAAGACTGTTAAGCACGTATGATGAATATCAATTTGCATACCGAACACATGGATCTACGACGTCAGCACTAGTTGCAATTCATGACAAGATAACTCAAATTCTTGAATTCCATGGCTGTATTGGTGTTTCTGTGACCACCATTGATCTATCGAAGGCTTTCGATAAGTTACCACATGAATATCTGATTCAACATTTGAAAGGAAAGACATCTGATGTGTTTTTGAATTGGTTGAGAGACTATTTATCACAACGAACCTTCAGAATTCGATATGGTGACAAATACAGCAGTACAATGAGAGTCCTATCCGGTGTGCCTCAGGGTTCTATCCTCGGTCCTTACCTCTTCGCATCGTACATGAGTTCCCTCCTCCCGACATCGAGTAACATTTGTTACGTGAAATATGCTGACGACATTACAGTTATTCAGCCCCTGCATTCCGATAACTACGATCCCTTCACTGACATTGAGTTGCCACATATCAAACTTTGGCTACAAAAAGGTGGTTTATTGCTTAATGAGAAAAAGACCAAGAGACTATTTATTATGAAGAAGCATTACAACATCGACACCTCCGTTCTGAATTGTGACCACAGTGTAAAGATTCTTGGTGTATTTTTTTCTTGTGACTTAAAGTGGAACAACCATATTAACTACATTGTGAAATTGTGCTCATCCCGTCTTCATCTTCTGCGTAAGCTGAAAAGACTTCTCAGTAAGAAAGACTTAATAACCGTTTACAAGTCATTGGTGGTTTCAGTGTTGGTGTATGCGTCATCTGTGTTTGTAGGTCTTAATGCCCAACTCTCTGGACATCTAGAGCAGGTGCAAAAGAGGGCACACAAGATTATCTGTGGGATATCTTGCCGTTGCGATTTGCTTCCCTCCATTAAATGCATGCGCCTGGAGCAAGCAAAGAAATTATTGCTTAAGGCTGAGCAATGCTCAAGTCACCCGTTGCATGGACTTGTACCGAATCGCCTTACAAGAACTGGGTTGTTGAGTCAACCAATTGCAATAACTGCACGTCGATCTGAATCGTTCTTCCCATTTGTGTGCAAGTTACTTAACTTTGATTAGTTTCTGTATATATACATATATAATTCTGTGCCTCCAATTTACTTATTCATTACTTTTCGTATTCTGTAAAGATTTGACATGTTTTCGATTTTCATTATCAAGAATATATACGCTTCTTACTTACTTACTTAGAAATCGCGAAAAATCCAAGACGGAATTCCGTCGGGTCCTGGACTTCTTTTCTTCAAGTTTGTTAGTGTTGATTGCACTTCAGAAACAGAAACTTGCAGACTATTATTGTGGAAACCGTGGTCGCAGGACGGTGGACACTCTGAAACATTGGTATTACGGGCGTTGTCGTGGATGGAGACGAAGAAATCGGCTAGTTGTTCGGCTGTGAAGGGTGCTGTATTGTTACTGCGATCCGGTTTTGATCGGCTAAGATCTTTGATTACACTCAAGAGTTTCTTTGAGTTGCGAGAAGCTATAGCTGTGTTTACATAGGTTTGTTTTAGATGGTAAGTGTGGCGTATGACTTCGTCGCGGAGTCGAATATATTTAAGTCTCTTGTTTGAATTAAACGCCCGATCACGATCATCTATCAAAATTTTCAAGGATGTCTTCATCCAGGGAGGGTCAGTGTTCCAGAAACGTACGGTGCGAGTGGGAAAACAGTGATCGCAAAGAGCATAGAGGCACGATTGGAACACAGAAGTCGCTGAATCCACGGAATTTTCTGAGTTCACTGATGCTGACCAGTCGAATTGATGTAGAAATTTGTATGCATGCATTTCTCAGTTACTAGATTACTTCCCTGCTGACGCTAGGATGTTACTACAGAAAGGCCTTGGGCATGAATTTACTGTATATTAATGATGAAAAGTGATTGTTTTGTTGTCACATTTGCTACAAAAATCTATAGCGGCTTCCTACTGGAAAATGATTATATATTCGAAAATGTCTTGACTTGTAGCATATTTTGTTGATGGGGAAGAGTCAATAATGATTTGATATTATCTTATTTATTAAATAGATGCAATCAATTTCAATCACTACTCAGTCACCATCTTAAAGTAAAAAGGAATTTTATCATTGACTTATACATTAGATTTAAAATTATTTTGTACAATGATGTCATAAAAGCTATGACATGGAAGGTATGATATAGGGTAAAATCGGGTATTATCAACGGTAAAGTAGTTTGTTTTCGGGCTCTCACGGCTGTATTTCTTGGTTTTGACATTACCTAAGATATCCAAACAATCTCTTCATGGTCAAATTTATCAGTTCATCGATGAAATTTATGATTCTATGCAAAAATCAAGTGTGTAGACTATAATGATGTTCGTATAACATAAACACCTTGTCGACGTTATAAATAAAAATCTAAATAATTAATCGGCTAATATCAACAGTCCTAAAAAGAAGCGTCAAAATTTCCAAGGTTTAGTAAACATTATATATTGCATGCAGCGAAACTTTACATATTTGTTGTTTCCCTAATTGTCTGATAAGGTCAAATTTCATGAGCTGAAAGCACTTTAGATAGACGAATCCATCTTTGCCAAGACGAAAAAAATATATACAAAGAAAAAATCAGTAGATTTTTCATGCATGTAATGCAAGCGTGCAACGCAGCGGAGACTGATGAAGTTTCGCATTTTCAGGCAATCAAAGAGACAACACATGTGCAAAACTTCGTTTCATATAATATATACAGTAATGTCTTCAACCTCTTGTATTGATTCATTTTTGACACTTCGTTAGGGAACTGTCGATGTCGTCCTGCAATGTGTCGATATCATGCGGATATTACTACACTGTAAATCGCTCGATACCAATTACATACGAAGGATGCATGCCAAAATATTTTTTGGTATATTTCTGCATTCATTTGTATGATTTTCGTATGATTTAATGCCTTTTGTCAATAAAGTTCGCTTTCAGGTTACATGGCACTTACAACTGTTTTGTAAGTAGTAAGATAATGACATTTAAGAGTCAAAATTACAATATTGAATTCGTTTCAATACATGTAAGTCTAAGGAGTTTCATAAATAATCAATACGCATACATCCATCAACGTTCATGCAATATGTAATTTTGAAATTAGGCATATTATCAATCCGAAATAAAACAAGTTATCATTCATGAAAACAAGCATAGTTATGTTTGAGATATATAAGTCAACATGGTAACTCGAAAGTCACCGTTTTATTGAAATGATGTTTATGAACTTAGTTCATGGAGTTGAGCTAATCATGAGTTGTGTGAATGTTATTAGACAAGAAGGAACGATGACATACAGCATTAATTTCACAGTAGATCGAGTCTATATCAAATGCTCTAAATACCACGCTATCCATAAGAATGCATGTGACTGTTATTACTGGCAGAAATTTTTTGAAAGTAGTATGAAATACACATAATTTTTTGCTATGTGATTCAAAGCTCTTCATACGAAAGGAATACGACTAAGGACGAATTTGCAAAGGGTCTCGTACATAAAACATACCAACAACTCATATTTCATCGTAAAACAGCCAATCACAGATAGAATAGTTTGTATCGCTACAAACCAATCATATACGAAAGTAAGTGTGCTTCGTATGAAAAACATACCAGATCTCTTTAAACATACGACAATCTCGTATCAAATGTCTAGTTCCAGTGTACAGACTATGCACCTCACTTTTCACCTAAAATGAGCAATTAAATCGATGGATAAATGGATTGGAGTTAGAAGAGATTCTTTGGATATTATGTTTCATGTCAAAGCGAAGAAATGCAACTATGAGAGCCCTAAAACTGTTTTTAAGTGTCGATATTACCCGACATTTTCCACGTATGGTCTAAATAGGACCTAATAATTCATACAGAGATACATCCAAATCTTGTGAGGGCGATATTCAATGAGACAGTGAACAACAATAATAAAATACTGGCTATTTAGTCAGTACCTTGCTGACAAAGCTGTTTAATACCTATCGACAGTGGTGTCGATATTAGCCGATATTTCTGCATCGACTCCGTTAGACAATAAGACCTAAGCAACTAAAGAATTTGATGGAGCGATTCAGTGAACTATTCTGTGAAATGAAGCCACTTTAAAATAAGTGCTTTTAAATAAATGTCAAATTCTTGATGCCACAAGGGTCAAATTTGATATAACTTTGATAGCTCATCAAAAATGTGTAAAACTAAATGCCGCAGAAATGAAGAGTTGCAGCTATTTTTTTTGCAAATATGTCAAAAATGCTAGGGTTCCAGTATGCTCCTACGGTAAAATAGGGCCGAGTAATAAGCTCTTGCACTCTTTTTGATGATTATATGTGTCTCATTTATTTAGGTACCGTACAAATGAAAAATTTAGAATACCACTTTAGAAATTTAGAATGTCTGTTAAAATTTAGATTCAACCATGCTTACATTGTGCTTTCACGTCTCTACCTCAAAGGACTGCCTTGCTAAGACCGTTTCTGCTTTTCAATTTTATTCTGCGGTTTTCATCAGGACAGTTAGGTCTTAACTGAATTTTGTGACTACTTTGACGAGTAATCGTTCTGAAGACTGACCAAACTACGACAGAAGTGACAATCAGTGTATCTTATCTAAAACAAGTACCGGGTATTTAATTCCAACTGTTATGAAAATCTAAAACATCAATTGACTGCTGTTTACATGGGTAAACTTTATCTCCTTATTCAAGTCACGTGACACTTCACGCCGGTGCGAGTAAGCGAATATTGAGAGCAAGCGTGACCTTAAACGTTATTTGCACGAGACAGCAGTGGAGGTAAGCATTGAAGCAACGTTTCCCTTAAGTTTTTAGTGTGAACATACAGCAGTTACTCATTTGAATTGCGAGTACAGCTGTAGTATTCGATTCAATGTGCATAAATGGATTTACAATACGACGAGTTCATTGTTACCACGATAAGAAAAGATCTAATAACTATTATAACTAGATCTGGAACTATTATAGTTCATATATGTGAACCACAATATACAGTAGGCTAATCACAAGGCTGAGGATCGTCAGGCATGAAGCCATAGATGTTGTAGGTCTGAGATCGGAATTGTATTATCCATAAAGGTCGCATTGTTAGATATTTATGTTATCTGGAGCGGACATATACTATTTCCAACATGTAGGGGCCTATTCATATCGGAGACAATATTAATTCAAAGCAGAAGTCCTCTGTGAATGTGTGATTTACTAATGAATAGTTTACAAATCTGCCTGTATGGATTGATCAGAAGGAAAACTTCCAATATCTAATATTTACTTTCATTGGAAGTACGCAGCAACAATATGCAACAACATCTCTCATTGACGTCATATGAACTCATCAATGAATTGTGACTGAAATGACATCCTGCAGCGTTAATTGTGAACGATTTGTCATGAAAAGTCTAACGAACAGAACAGAAAATTCTTGATTAATGGGCAAGTAACTGGCGTTCAATGACATGAGCCTTAGTGTCTTCCATGAAGTTGAAAGATAATTCACTCACAACGATTATCAATTTATGAAAAACAAAGACATGGACGACCATTTAAGAGGAAATCACAAAACGCCTGTAGAATCGTTCAGAGACATGCTGGAATATCACTATGCTCATGATCATTTACAACGGATTATGAAGATGAATCATGCAAAAATGGGAACTAGAATCATAAGTCTGTGGTCACAAGAACAATTTTTATAATTTTCTTTCAAGTCATCTACCGGTTTTGTTAGCTGCCCAATTTCATTCATATTTAAACAGTTGAAATTTTGAAGTCCTGCACTGGACCCACTGTCAGATTGGTGTTATCCTATTTATATATTGCTCTCTTTAGGCAAGAGAGAACAATAGCATAGATATCTGATCTCTTTGGTAATATCATTCTGTTATGTTTAGCATATCTATGACCTAGCCACAATATCCAAACCGGCATGTTACCGAAGGAATCATAACATGATATAGCACGTAGATATTTTGACCGTGGCCAAAAATATTTGCATGATTATACCATGATATTACTTCTATTGCTAGTACTCTATGATTTCTATATAAATAATGATAATTCGTTGTCTTGCGTGGTATGGTATTTCACGGACTGATGTCTATCTTGGAGTCATTTCTCGAATCAGATGAAAATCGGAAAAATAAACTCCTTTTGTTAAAAACCAAAGTTAACAGATCTTGAAAACAATTGACATTCACAATTCTTCTATTGATAAATTCTGTGGTGAGAACTCTTAGATTTATTTTCAAATGGTGCAATTGTTAGGAATTAGCACACATATACACAGCAGCAGTTACATGCAATAACAGAGAAAAGTCCGGTGTCATGCGCTTTGCGAACCGTAATTGATACTCGTTTATTTCAAGTCTCTTCACACATATATCAAACATTAAATTGACGTATATAAACAAATGTCAAGAGTTCATGTATCAACATCCATAACATACCTCCCCCTTAAGCACACGGTTTGACAAGATTTCACTGCACAAGTTCGGAGATATATATATAACGTCGCACAGACTCGCACTTGAGATCATTACGAGCTTGCGAAAGTTTAGGACTTCATGTGGTACACAAATTCACATCACACGGTAACGAATCACGAACAGTCACATTCTACTCCATCACTCGCTTTCTCCGCACTCTTCCATATTTCGATAATCCCCTGACGAAGGAGAAAGGATCCTCTTGTTCTTCTTCGCCCTCCGTTGAGTTCGCCGCTTGTTCTTCATCCACTTCGCTGTCCACTGCTCGCTCTTCAGGCTCGACTTCACTGCCGCCCACTTCCATAATCATTCCGGGATCTTCTTCAGGATCGGTATATAAATGGAGTTTCCTACTGACTGGCTCATCTATGCTTCCATCTAGTTCTGCTTCTTCTTCTATGGTGATGCAACCTACTGATCTATCCTTACCATCACCTTTCATCCCATAACGCTTCAAGTTCCTACCATGGACTCTCTTTCGCCTTCCCTGTATCTGAACAATGTAATCCGGCCTCTCTACTCCTACGACTTCAAACGGTCCGTCAAAGTATGGACTTAACTTTCTAACCGCTCCTGGCTCTATCCAATATTTCCTTAGCATGACATACTCCCCTTCCTTAAAACCGTCATTCGTGGCATCTCTACAAGTTTTTTCCTTAGCAGACAATAGACTCTCAAACGCCAACTTCTGCCATTCGGATGCTTGCTTACATGCTTCTTGTAGACTATTGCAGTACGTACGAGGACTATTTGGATCAACATCAACATGCGCATCTAGACTAGTATGGGGAATGCGACCAAACACTAGTTGGTATGGACTGAAATTAGTGACGCTGTGCTTAGTTATTCTGTAGTTATACGCAATGACACCCAGGAAGCAATCCCACTCATCCGCCTTTTCTTCGACATGGCATCGTAACATCTCCCCTAGTGTGCTGTTAATACGTTCGACCTCCCCATTGCATCTAGGATTCCATGCAGTAGTTCTCAGCTTCTTGACACCTAGATATTCACACAATTCTTTAAAAAGAATGCTTTGGAAATTGGAGCCTTGGTCTGTTAAAATTTCTTTTGGTATCGAGTACCTATGGACAAGATCTAACACTCTGTCAGCGATTTTCTTCGCTTGCTGATCAGGAATAGGATACATTTCCACCCACTTTGTGAATAGGTCAGTTGCAACCAGTATAAAACGGTTACCGTTGCTTGTGGTAGGCAATGGTCCCTTGACATCCAGGGACCACTGCACGAAAGGTTCACCAATCACTTCAATCCTCCCTATTCCTTCTGAGACAAGACTTTGACGATTGTACTTAGACTTAGCACATACAATGCAATTGGCCACAAACTCATCACTCTCACGACGCCACCCTGGCCACCAATATTTCTCATTCACCAATCGACTTGTCCTTTTCCTTCCCATGTGTCCTTTGTGCGCCTTCTCCACCATCTCCGATCTAAGCCCTTTCGGTACCACCAACTTGTTCTCGAAAAATAATTTTCCATCCACAACTGTCAACTTATCCATCAACTTCGTGTAACTCATTTTCTCTTCATCACTATCATGTTTGTTGATGTCGGTTAACCCCTCCTTCACACGTATGGCCCAAATCATCGCAAGATCCTCCTCTTTTGCGCGCCTCCACTCATCATCTGTCCTCACTAATTTGACTGTTTTCCGACTCAGCGCATCAGCTTGCGGAATCTTTTCACCTGGAACATAGCTAATTTTCACTCCCAGGGAGTGAATCTTGCTCCACCATCTAAATAGAACAGGATCTAGTAAGTTCGGCTGTATGTTCTTGCACGGCTGGTGATCAGTGACCCACGTTAGGTCTGGAGCTCCTACAACTTGCCACTGGAATGATTTTATTGCATTTACACATGCTCTCATTTCCCTTTTTGTAGTTGAGTACCCCTGTTCCACCTTATTCCACTTGCCTGACGCAAAGTTTATCGGTTTCCCTTCCTGTTCAAGTGTGGCGCCCCATCCTATTCCGCTGGCGTCTGTCACCAATGTTATTGGCTTGGTCATGTGAAGTGAGTACCTGCGTGGAGCCTCCTTTATCGCCTCCTTTAGTCTAGAAAACGCTTGTTTCTGCTCATCCCTCCACTCGAACTCTCTATCTTTCTTCAACAAATCAGTCAGTTCCTGAGTAATGATTGTGTACTGAGGGATGCATTCCCTATAAAATCCAGTGAATCCAAGAAATCTCTTCAATTCTTTCTCATTTGAAGGTTCACTCCATGTCTCAACTTCTTCAGCGAACTGCTCCCTTGCTCGAATGGACTGGTGACCAATCGTGTAACCCAGGTAGTCCACAAATTCCTTACGCCATGAACACTTGCGCTCGTTCAGAACTACACCTCTTGTTCAACTCTTCAACAACCAACTGAATGTGTCTCTCATGTTCATCTATCGTGTCGCTAAAAATCAATATATCATCGATGTAAGCTACTGCACATATTTTGTCACTTTTACTATTTACTTCTTGCATCATCTCATTCATTACTCGCTGGAATGTCTTACTTGCGTTCTTCAGTCCAAACGGCATAACAGTAAATTCATAATGACTGTCGTTAACAACAAATGCAGTCTTCTGACAGTCTTGCTCCCTCATAGGAATTTGCCAGAAACCTTTCTGAACATCTAGCACCGAGAAATGCTTCGCATTCGCTGCTTGCTGCACTAATCTACGTAAGTCAGGCATTGGATAGGGATCACTTTGGGTCACATTATTCAGCTTTCTATAATCAATGGTTAAGCGTAACTCCTCACTATGTGGCTTGGGAACTATGACCACAGGAAAAGAGTATGGACTCCAAGACTTTCTGATGATTCCAACCTCCTCCATTTCAATCAACATCTGATTTACCCTGTCAACATAATGAACAGGAATCCGGTAAGGCTTTACCGAAATAGGTGTATCTGACGTGGTCACAATTGAGTGCTCCGCTCCTGAAATCCTAGGACTCTCTCTCTCGTTTCCTTAACGCGCTTAATGTAACAGGAGGAGTCTTCACAATCAACTAACACTTTGAAATCCTTCAAGATATCTCGCCCTAAAAGCATTCCGTCAGACACATGACGCACAATGTAGAAAAGAACCTGCCGCTGGATCCCGTCTATTTCTAGCCAAACCAACACCTCACCGACAGTATGCAACTTTCCTCCATCAATGCCTTCAAGCATCTGATCGATGGTACCTGAGTGACTACCTAGAGATAATGAAAATGCTGTATCTTCATTAATAATCGAAACTGGGCTACCTGTATCAATCACTGCTTTTATTGGTCGACCTTCAACACTGACATTAATGAAAATGTCTTCAACACTCCTCTTAGCTGACTCAATTCTTCTGACAATCTGTCGTAGTGGTTCACTAATTTTCCTGACCCGCTTCACATTTCGGTTGCTCTGTTGACTGTTACTACTTGATGCTTTAGGACAGTGTGCCGCTAAGTGTCCAGTTTCCCGGCATGCGTAGCAACGACGCTCCTGACAGTCTTTGGCATAGTGCCCTGGCTTTCTGCAAGCATAACACACATTTTTGGAGTTAACACCTGTACCACTGCTCCTCTGACCTACGTGCTGTTTGAAGCCCCTCTGACTCTGATCAATACCATCGCCTCTACCATGGAACATTCTGGAATTTTGACCAAACTTCTGACCGCCACCATACACTCTCTTGATCGAAACTTCAGTCTTTCTAAATACCTCCATCTTACAGATCAACGTATCAAGTGAATCTAACGGGGACTCATATAACTTTTCCTTCCACACATGCGGTGCTGCTTCAATCAGCTGTGACTTGACCATCATGGTCACAGTTTCTGGTTTTGCTTCCGGCATAGCTTCCCTCACTAGTCTCTTCAATATCTCCGCAGCCTCCCTAGGTGACTCATTCAACCTAATCTTGCTATCATGGAATTCCTTCAATGCCAAAGTTCTCTTCTCTGGCGGTTGAAGCCTCGCAATCACAAAATCTCGCACCTCATCTAGCGTATCGAAACTCTTGCTCTCTACCTCATCTGCCAACCATTCCTCTACGAATCCGATCTGTAACACTGCGGCACTAACCCTCTTTTCGTCACCCCACATACTAAAACTCGCAACTCTTTCCAAACTCTTAAAGAATGCTAACGGGTTCTTGCTCTCAAACTCAAGTTTCTTCCAATCCATAACCTCGTTGTCACTAAGTGAAATTAATAAGTTGAACACACAAAATAATTATTAACACACCTTGGTTATCAATCACTTTCACACAATTGTTATCGCTGATGGTTACAATCCCACCGCTGATGTTAGGAATTAGCACACATATACACAGCAGCAGTTACATGCAATAACAGAGAAAAGTCCGGTGTCATGCGCTTTGCGAACCGTAATTGATACTCGTTTATTTCAAGTCTCTTCACACATATATCAAACATTAAATTGACGTATATAAACAAATGTCAAGAGTTCATGTATCAACATCCATAACACAATTAAATCATTTCCCCGTTAAATTGTATTGATTTAAGAGGTTGCTTTCTGACAAAAGATAGGCGTTCACATAACGGTGACGATGCGTAAGCAATTGATATTAAATGTCTTGAAGTGCAAATAAAATATGCCTGAGATAGATAGTCTACTTCACCCATTTGGTAGCACAGCTTGACATTTCTACAAATGTAAATATGGATAGTTAAATAATAATCAAAGGAAATTGCTTTGAAAATGACGAAGTGATGACAGACAGAATAATAAACAAAAGCGATAGATAGTATGAAGCATAGGATTTTTAATACGATAGTAGATACGGTCGATAAGTGCAGTTACCTTATCTAACAAAAAATCGACAAGCACATCATCATAAATATGCCGTCTAGCCAAGTGAGCGGAAGATAACTGAGTGAACTGACATTTTTCAACCAACTGAACTGAACGACTTAGCACAAAATTAGATGAACGGCGACCTGAGAGAACGACCAAAATCGCCAAATGAGCAAACTAAGTAAATGGCCTTGCTTGAATCTACTGCTATTATTACTTACTTTTTATCTGCGAACTGCACAAAGCTACACCAGGTAAATTTTATTCATGCCTCTAAATAAGACTGTTGTTCCTTCGAATGACCAAATGTATCCACTGAGTATGTGTTGCCCATAGAGGTGTTGCTTTCCTGGCCCGTCGATTTCAAAACGTGCACGTGCCAGAGTGGCTAATACGAACACCTTCCATCTTCAGGCATGATTCCCTCAACCATCAATATATTTCGATGATTTTGCCGATTTTTTCATACAATCACTGAAAGTGGATGATGACTTTCTTAATAAAACTGATAAAAACTGTTTTTATTTCCTCTCATCAAAACACTCATTGACTAATTAGCTCATAAGCAATTTTTTCTTTACAGTCTACACTTAATATTTCTCTTAATCAACTTTATTTGGTCAGTAGTTTGTTTTTATCTTATTGATAACTTTGAACAAACACATATAGCATCAACATCAGGACCAGGTGAGAATTTTATATCTGATTTCTGCACTATGATTAAACCGGATTAAAGTGCCACCATATAATGAATGCGTTTCATTGAAAGTCATCATACAAAGAAAATATCTGCAAAACGTGTCGAAATCTTCGAAAAAGCACTTTTGAAAATAATTTATAAATATTACCTTCAAACGGATTAAACCCATCAATTTTTGAGAATTTTTGAAAACACGCCATCACTTTAACCCATTTAAGGCCGCCTACATGAATATCGGCAAATTTTCTATAAAAATGGTAGTAAGTATTTCAGAATGTTATAATTAAGAATAGGCCCCTAATACATGATGAACAGTGCACTACAATAACCATTTCTTAGAAATTAGAGCCGTAACGATTTCGTTACTATGGCGTCATATGATGTCAAAATATACAAAAGCATGCTTTTTTCAAATGCAGCCTATGAATTGCTCCAAGCAATTCCTGCCGAAGTAATGAGTCATAGCTTCATTATAAAAGCTCTCCATCACATTTCAGAGGTAGTTGTCGAACTGCAGATTAGTAAATTTAATCAAAGGCCTGCATTATGCTACCTGTCGTTGCTGCTTGCTATGAAGTCGTTATCGTTGAAATGAAAATAAGTTTTTTATATTTCGAAATTCCTGTCGAGAAATTGATTATCTTACTGCGTCGACTCCAAAGTCAAGTTAGAGTTGGAGACGCCTCGGTAATTCGCAATGTCCACATCAATAAAGAACAGTAAGAAGTGAACACATTTGAGATTGTTTAGCATTATGTAGGCCTAAACAAGAGATCGATAAGACCACTAAGAGATCGATAAGACCATAAGCATGCGTATCAAGCATCTCATAAAGATTCTTGCCCTGAAATGCATCCAGAGAATATTTGTCCTATTTGCGAAGATGAGAATGACCGATATTTGCCATTTTATTGACTGCTTTCCCTGTTTACTAAGATGATCATTCAAATCATCTTTCGTTGCAATCTCACACTGCCCTACGATGTCACTATCCTCCGAGACATCGTTTGAGACACATGCTTCTGAGACACATTATGCTCATCTTCAACTCATCATCGTCTCATAACTCTGATGAAGCATTTACTTCTGGAGGTTTTGTGGCAATAGTCCTATACCGTCATCGTCGGCATTAGGTCTATTGCATATTTCAGTCCATAGTAAGCAACAGCTTGGGCATTGTCTTCAGATAGCTACATGAGTTGATCAGGGATATCCCTGAGATTGATATAATCAAGTTTAACCTTCATCGATATTTCAAACCAGTTTCGGCCATCTCGAGCCGCTGGCGTGCCCTTGTAGGGCGAGACGCACCATCTACGGCCAATGAAGTTTTGCATTGAAGTTTTTCGAGTCGGAGGACATCTTTGCATTCTATGCTCAGGCGAACTGGCAACCTGCAATGCTTGTGATTAGGCTATAAGTGGAAATGCCTGATATTTGATTTCTCTTTAACGTTCGTTCGTACATGAGCCGACAAGTCTAATGTTGAGGAACGTGCTATGTCAATGGACTTAGGTTGGTTTAGTGACGAGAAGCATTACACACACTTAGAAGACGCTAAAAGTACAATATTCCAATATCATTGTTCGTTTCAGTATTCCACAAACATTAGTTTTGAAGAAAATTGACAGTACTCACCACCGCTTACTTCATTTACACTGTTGTTGTTTTTGACATTTTGTATATCATATTACGCCAGTGTAACTAAAACGTTGCAGTTTCAAAAATTTGACGTGCCATGTCATGGATGAATATCTGATGAAGTATTGATTGCTATTTTCGGTATTTCATGAATAATGGGATCACACAAATCACATGGATAGTAAAATACATGTGGACGTTAATCCACTATGTCTTCCAGTATAGAAGCAGATTTTATGCCCAGTTTTTGTCTAATTTCGTAATCAAATATAAGCACCAAAAAGTGCTAATTTTTGAATTGGCGATAGTTTGCCTGAAAATATATGATAAATCATGATGGCAATCATAATATTGTATCATATGTCGCCAGCTGGAGAAGACAGCAGATTCCGAAAAGTGCTGTAACGAAAACGCTACGATGGCGACAAATGGGTTAACCCATTAAATACCAACTTTTTTTCAGATGATGATGTTTGGGTGTCTGATGATGTATGACACTCTAAGAAATGTTATGATTTTATTTTTCACCAAATTAGAAAAAATTTTGCAGAAATCGAAAAATAGTTCTTGCACTCTGACAGAGTGCATGGGAGGATACGTGTACTTTTCATCTGATTTTGGGTTATGCGTTTAAGTATTTGTATGTCTTTATTTGTACTAAAAGTATTATACGTACATTGTAGTATTATTGATTTCGCTTATAACTTCGCTTAGTCAATTACTAAATTAAAAGAATCATATAAAATATCCTTTCCAGATGCTTCAAATGTGTCTATTTATTATTTATTTCTTAACAAACAAAAAACTAACAGTTTTGCAGATAGCCGATTGCGAAAAAGATATTTCAACCACTATGGAAAAATTCGAAACACTGAAGATGAAGTCCAATCCCACATTTTTTGCAGATCTTTTTCGTATTTCTCTTGCAGACTTTGCACCGCAATTGTCTCTCTGAATCACCAGGGTAGTGATGCATTCCATCATGACTAATGTCTGCGAGAGCATTTTGATTTCTGGAAGACAAGGGCCGAATGGGCCTTCCAAATGACCGCTGTGGGCAGTATTTTGTCATAAGTACAGAAACAATCTCTCTGCGGAAAGAAAGGGAATCGGGCGATGATGAATTATGAAATCTATGTAGCAACCAACAATTTTGAATTATCATGTCAATATTCCAGGCGAATGAAGGCCACCACCATTTCTTCATCCGAATTGAGATCCTATAATATTCTGATCCGCTCGGTCAACACCTCCCATTGCTCTGTTGTATTGATGGACAATGTTTGGCAAGTCAATTGTGATACGAGTCTTATTTTCACGACTCCATCTCGTTGTTTGTGAAAGAGGAAATGCATCAAAGCAGTTAGACACCATCAGGACGGTTTTCCGGTCTTTCCAACAGACTACGGCAACTTCTTCGTTGGAATCCACGAATTGTTCAAAATTTCCGCGCTCCTTCTTGTCGATTTGTTTAGCATCTACTGGACACTTTCCGAGATGGTTTGAGCGAATCGTGCCCGCTGCTCCATATCCTAGATCACTAAGGTGCCTCAAGAGACGAATCGACGTGAATAAATTGTCAAGGAAAATTGTAAACTATATCTTATCAGGCAATTCAGAAATTAGGTCAAGAACAACACGTTCTCCTAAACCCCATGATACGCTCGTACTTATAATCGGATCTTTGTTCTTGGCGCCTTGATAAGGCCTAGGCTCAAACTGAATCACATAGACGAGTGGAGAGGCCATGACCCAGATCTTACATCCAACGCGTATTGGTTTGCATTGGATTCTTTGCTTACTAGAATGTCTGCCAAAATATGGCACCATAGATTCATCCATCTACTGATAAACATTGCTCCTTTGGAAAATAATACAAACATCTTTCATTCATAAGAGTAAAGGTCATATGAAAAAAATATCGTAATTTTGCAAACTTATCTCCATTTTGGAGATTCTGATTATCAACCAGATGTAGAAAACGGAGAAGCTCTTGAAAGCGATTGCGTGACATAGATGATGATATGGCTTCGTTATTACAATCCGAACTTGTCTCCCAATACATTGTCATTCTTGGTACCTGGCAGTAGCCGCAGATGATCAGAATTGCCAAAAAAGTTTCATTTCAGAGGATGCTGTACTAAAATTATGATTCATCTTGTCACGCTTGGCATAGAGAATAGTTTGTTCCATCAAATAGTCAATCACCTCGTCATCAAAAAATAATTCAAACAAACTTGTTGCTGACATATCGGAAAAATTCAAATTGGTCATATTATCCGCCAATGGATTCTCAGATAAGTCCTTCTTTCGTATTTTCTTATTTTTGCGCCATTTTAGATCGGACGTCAAATGACTAATATTGTCCTCTCTTGGTTTCGAATTCAGTTCATAATTTCAGTCATCATCTTCATCTCCTACTCTAACGGTTTCGCCGTTTTGCAAATGAATCGATGCTGAAGCTGGGGCTCGAAGCTGGGAGGCAGGTAAATTATCAACACAAAAAGTTTCCTCGTCTGCACTGTCTCCATCGCTCTGGTCATTTTCAGGAGGTTAAATGAAGATACAGCCACTTTCTAAATCATCTTCGAAGTCTGCAATTATCGCAACGACCTCTTCAGCATTGTAGTTCCTGAAAAAAACACGTATATGTATACCACTGACAATAGAGCAATTGCAATATTAGTTTCGCACGGTTGCACGAGCAGCAAAACGTCAGTAGCCGAGTTGTCTTGAAAACTCTCTGCTAACTTCAGAAAGGCATTTGATTGTATAATTAAGTCACAACTTACTTTTGGAGAATTTGATGAAAAATTTTGAATGTTCCCCTCACTTGATTTCTCTCATTAGAAGTTTCTTAAGTGATCGCCTTCAAATATTTTGTACAAATAGCTTTCAAACTTCGTGGAAAAACACTACCAGTGGAGCTCCGCAGGGCTCTGTTCTTGGCCCGTTACTTTTTAATCTCTACATAAATGATCTCCCAACCTTTGAAAATACGAAAATAGTTGCTTACGCGGACGATATTACTCTTCTTCATCTTGACTCTTTCGATTCAAATGACACGTGCTCCTTCCAGACTGATATTGACACTTTCTCCGAATGGGCTGCCTCTAAAAGACTGGTTATCAATGCTATGAAAACTAAAACGATGTGCATGAACAGAATCTCTAGTTTTGATGTTATCACTCCTATTGTTATCCAGGATCATATAACTGAAAATGTAAATTGTTTGAAGATCCTAGGAGTCTTTTTCCAGTCTGACCTCAGTTGGTCCAGTCATTTTTCAGATCTTTATGCAAAATGTTGCAGGAAGATGTCTTTTGTAAAATGCATGAAGCTGAATCGAAACTCTGAGAGTTCTGCAACTTCTTAGAGTTGCACTCTCACAGAGTGCATGGTAGGGAATGGGTTAAGTCAGAATAGCCTAAAATGCGTTTGAACTGAAAAGCACTACAGGAAAAATGTGACACGGGTGCGAATCCACATCCTTAGTATCGGTTTAACTCCTCCTATAGGACTGCATAAGGTATTCCTTCGCAAAACTCAAATACGGCTTAGGTACTTAAAGTATTTTTGGTCATTTTTTTATAATGTGCTGTTTATCATAAATGTCCCTGTTACATTTCGTGCTAGCAAAATAGACTTACCTAATATATCCACAGCCGCGTGCAAAATGAAACCCATATGCTTATCTTTAATTTCTGCACTTGACTTCTATAAGATTTTGAACAACTTACCCTGTTGCTTGTTGTTCTGTAGACAGTGCTTCGTCATTCACGAGTGATCTATTGTGACTTTGTTTCCTTTAGTTCATTGGTTCCCTCTGACGTAGAATTCTATTGATGACATTCGAGCGAATGAAATGAGCTTTGTTTGTGTTGGTTTAATGCTTCATGACTAGTGTATCGAAGTTATAAATAATCTCGTTCTTGATCAGCGCAGGTGCTTTCTTGTCTTATCGTCCGTCGGAACAAATTGGTAGCAGAGCGCGGTTGTTTGTGATTCGTAATAGAATGTCGGACGCAGAAGACAATAGAAGCAAGTTGGATGAATTGCGGCGTAGCAAATCATAGACTGGGAAGTAGATTGAAGCGAACGAGAAACAAATTGCAAGATGCTATTGAAGACGAAGACAAAGGTCAAGTGCGTAATTTACGGGATGATGTAGTGGATCTAGAAGAAGAATTGAAGATGGTAATTGAAGATACAATCGACGTTCATCGAGCAACGGCGAATGAGACGGCTATTTCAGACATTGTGTCTGAACTTAGTGACATCGAATCTGACAATCGTTTTATTCTTAGTGCAGCGGCCAAATATTTGGCGTCAAAGCCAAGCGTCGCGTCGAGCGAAGATGCTGACATTGACTCAAAGACAGCAAAGTGCAGAGACGTCGGGCGTGATCTATGGAAACAACTTCAGCGAGTGCATATTCCAACCTTTAGCGGCGATAAAATGGCCTTTGAATCCTGGAGGGCTGTGTTTGAGGCATGTGTGGATAAAGCACCGGCAACGGCGGAATATAAACTTTTGCAGCTTCGACTTCGAATCACTTCAGGGAGAAGCTCTGCGATCTATTGAAGGGCTTGGTCATTCAGCAGCAGCGTATGAAATTGCAAAAGAACGACTAGTGCGCAAATATGGTGGTCAACGACGACAGCTTATGAAATATATCAGTGAGCTTCGTGACTTTCGACCTATGAAATGGGACAATTTGCGAGAACTGGAAAAGTTTGCCGATCTTCTTGACATGGCAGCTGCCAATCTTAAAACAGCTGGACTCGAAAGTGAACTTCGAAATGGAATGACTTACGCAATTTGTCTTTCCAAGTTGACTGAATCGCTAGCAGCAGAGTATCATAAATGGTACTCTGAATCCGGTGAAGATGAATCAGTGTTAACTCTTCGACTGTGGGTTCTTCAGCAGGTGGAATTCCGAAGCATGGCTATGGAAGATGTGAACGGTCTACGTGCTAAAGGAGGCGACGTCTTCGGGAATCGAGAACATCACAGAGTACAACGGCAGTCAACGAACAGATCCTATTTCCAATCTTCGTCGACAAAAGGTTGTCAAGTGTGTTTAAATCAGCATCCGCTCTGGAAGTGTACAAAATTCAAAGGGATGTCAGTCGACAAAAGAAGGGACTTTGTGAAAGAGAATAAACTCTGTCTCATGTGTCTTTTGCGGGGTCATGAAGCCCGGCAATGCAAGTGGACACGACCTTGTGGACTTGACGGCTGCCGTGGTAAGCACAATCAATTGCTACATCTGACATCTGCTGATGACAACGATGCTGAGCGACGACAGTCAAGGACGATCCAGCATTCCCTCACGAAGGGGGAGCATGCTGCAGATAATGACGCTGCTCAGAATGAAACATCGCAAACAACGACGCATCATGTAAGTGGATCAAATGACATTTCATTTAGAACAGTTCCAGCAATTGTTAAGGGCAGAAATAAGTCCATGAAGGTTATTCTCGATGACGCGAGTAGTGCTTCATACATTAATGAAGATATTGCTGCAGAGATGGGATTAGAAGGACCAAGCAGAAATATGACAGTAAATGTCGTTAATGGTGGGAACGAACATTTCTGGAGCAAAGAAGTTGAATTCAAGATATGCAGCGAAGACGGAAGACGTCAATACGAAATCAGTGCCTTGACCACTACTAAGGTTGTTGGTAATCTTCTTGCGGTACCGTGGAACGTGGAAAAGGTTCGATGGGACCATCTTCGGACAATTCCATTCCCAAATGTTACTTCTCGGCAAAAGATCGATATCTTAATTGGAACGGACTACACAGAGCTGCATCGATCCTATAAGGAGATTCCTGGTCGAGCAAATGATCCTATTGCACGCCTGACACCACTGGGATGGACATGCGTGGGTCCTATCGGAAGAGATTATGCCTGTCCAAAAAGCAGAATATTCTTCACTTACTTTGGTTCGTCAAGCAAAAGTAACAGTGAGTTGGACAACATCCTACGCAAATTCTGGGAGTTGGAAAATTGCACTCATCCAAAGTCATCACTCTCAATCAAAGAAGAAGCAATTGTTGAATCTACTCGACAATCCATGAAGTTTATAGATGGCCATTATCAAGTTGCGGTTCCATGGAAGCATGAGACGCCCATAATGCCAAACAGCTACGATTCGGCTATGCGAAGATTAGAGTGTACAGAGAAGAAGCTACTCAAGAATTCAACTGTTGCGAAATCTTATCAAATGAACATTGCTGATTACGTCAAGAAAGGCTATATTCGGAAACTTTCAAGTGATGAGGTGGTCGAGTCCCCAACGAAATGGTTGCTTCCGCATTTCCCGGTCATACGCATGGACAAGGAGACAACAAAGGTGAGAATGGTATTCGACGCCGCAGCCAAGGTCGATGGGTTTTCTCTAAATGACGTGATTGAAACTGGACCTAATTTGCAGCAGAATTCATTTTCCGCATTGCTCCGTTTTCGCAAGCACGACGTGGCATTAGTCTGTGATATATCGGAAATGTATATGCAAATTGGAATTCCAGAAGAAGATCAACCTTATTTCCGATTTCTGCGGAGAGAAATGAGTCAAGACAAAATTCCTGACCTATATCAGTTCAGCAGAGTTGTTTTCGGCATGAAGGCGTCACCTTTCCTAGCTCAATTCGTTTCCCATGAACATGCGAGAAAGCTACAAGAAACATTTCCCCAGGCTTCTGAAACTATTCTGCACTCAACATACATGGACGACAGCATGGATTCGAGATCAACTGTTCAGGAGGCAATACAGCTTTACAATGAGTTGAATACAGTATGGCAATCTGCAGGCATGAAACCGCGAAAATGGCTCTCCAATCGAAGTGATGTTATATCCGTAATTCCCAAAGAAGATCGAGCAGCTTCAGTCGACATCGTCAAGGACAGTCTACCTCAACAGAAGGCCCTTGGTATCATGTAACAGTCATCTGATGATTATTTTGTGTTCAATGGCAGTGCATTTGATGATGAACCTTTATCCAAACGAAGCCTTTTACGAAGAGTCGCCACTCTATTCGATCCGCTGGGATTCTTAGCACCATTCTCTGTAGTTGGACGGATTCTAATTCAGCAAGTGTGGAGTGCAGGGCTAGATTGGGATGACGCTTTTCCATCAGACATCGATAAGAAAGCGAGGAAATGGTCTCATGAGTTTGAGAACTTACAGGATATACAGATAGCAAAGAGTCTCGATGTTCAAGATGACACTGTTCTTCATACCTTCGTAGATGCATCAATGTTGGCTTATGGAGCAGTATCGCATGTGCGTTCAACGTCATCACACCCTTCTCCAGTTCCAATGGTTGCTGCCAAGGTGAAAGTGGCGCCATTAAAATCCGTTTCGATCCCTCGTCTTGAGTTGGCTGCTGCTGTATGTGCTCTTCGACTTGCTTTGCACATCTGCTCAATATACGGCATTGATAGTAGCAAAATGGTACTGTGGAGCGACTCTATGAATGTACTCTGTTGGATACGAAGATGCAGCCGAGAATTCAAACCATTTGTTGCTAATCGAATCGGAGAAATCCAGACATATAATTCACCGTCACAGTGGAAATATGTTCCAAGCAAGCAGAATCCCGCCGATTTATTGACAAGGGGATTGTCGGTCTCAGAGCTGAAATAATCAAAGCTATGGTGGTCTGGACCAGCATTTCTAATGCTGCAAGAAGAAGAATGACCACACACTCCCATCGAAAGCAATCCCGAAGAATCTGAAGGAAGGAAGGCGGCTTCAAAGAGCACGTCGATGGTCTACATGTATTATGGAATGCCATCAATGCAAAGAGGATCAATTCCAATCGAAGAACTCTATTCAAATTTGCAGGAATTGATTCGAGTACAGGCATGGATCACAAGATTTGTCAGTAATGCAAGAACCGCTGTAGAGAATCGTGCGGCAGGAGAACTGAGTTCAGATGAGCTATATGACGCTGAGATTATCATCATACGCGCGGCGCAACAGCGAGCATTCAAAGAAGATTATCAACTGTTGGTCAAAGGAAAACAGGTGTCAAGGCAGAGTTGTCTGTTGAAATTGAATCCAAAGATCGACGATGATGGCTTGATTCGAATTGATGGTCGCCTGCGCAATGCTGACTACTTACCCTATCAAGCTCGTCACCCCATTATTTTGCCAAGAAATGATACATACACTCGTCTGGTAGTGAAGAAGTATCATGAAGACTGTTATCACGGTGGGACAAATCAGACTATGGCAATGTTAGCGCAGAAATTCTGGATAATCGCAGGAAGAGAAGCAGTTCGGAGTTGGGAGAATGAATGTTCCACATGCAAGAAAAATCGAAAACTGCCGGCAACTCAGATTATGGCGCCACTTTCGAGATGTCGAATAGAACAATCGCTACGAGCTTTTTCTCACACTGCCGTCGATTTTGGAGGGTCTTACCTGACAAAACAAGGAAGAGGAAAACAACAGGCAAAGCGGTACTTATGCTTATTTACTTGCTTGGCAACAAGGGCAGTACACATAGAAATTGCGTATGGTCGAGACACTGACACTTTCCTAAATGCATTTGCACGCATGACTGGACATCGTGGATTCCCTCTCGAAGTCTTCAGCGACAACGGCACCAATTTTAAAGCAGCAGATGTAGAGCTACGAGATTTGGTTAAGAAATTGGATCAGTCTCAACTACAGAAGTCCTTAGCGAATCGTGGAATAAAGTGGAACTTTAACCCACCTGGCGGACCGCATTTTGGAGGAGCCCATGAATCGATGATTAAATCCGCCAAGAGAGCAATCAAGAGTGTCATCGCGAATGCTGAGATAACCGACGAAGAACTAACGACTATATTTGTGGGAGTGGAATCGCTCTTAAATTCTCGCCCGATCACTTATCAAACAGCAAATCATTTGGATCCCGAGCCACTAACTCCAAATCACTTCTTACATGGTATGGTCGGAGGTCAATTTGCTCCCGAAAGTGTGGATACTACCGAATTCCCTATGACAAAAAGATGGCGACGAGTCCAAGAATTAATTCGACATGTATGGAAGCGATGGTAGCGTGAATATATTCCCACACTACAACCTAGACAGAAGTGGAACTCTACAAACAGGAATTTTGCGATCGGCGACGTGGTACTGGTTGTCGAACCGAATTCTACGAGAGGAGCTTGGCCACTTGGACGCGTAACCGAAGTATTTCCCGGATCGGATGGACATGTACGGGTGGTGAAATTGAAAATTGCAGGGAAGGAGCTTATTCGACCTATAACAAGACTCTGCCTTTTGGAAGCTCCATCCAAAAAGTGTGAGGATTCTACTAATCCTCAGAAGGGGGAGAATGTTCTGTAGACAGTGCTTCGTCATTCATGAGTGATCTATTATGACTTTGTTTCCTTTAGTTCATTGGTTCCCTCTGACGTAGAATTCTATTGATGACATTCGAGCGAATGAAATGAGCTTTGTTTGTGTTGGTTTAATGCTTCATGACTAGTGTATCGAAGTTATAAATAAACTCGTTCTTGATCAGCGCAGGTGCTTTCTTGTCTTATCGTTCGTCGGAACACTTGTCTTTTCCTATGAATATCCCGTAAGCCAGCCATACCTTGTTGATATTTGCATCATGTAGTACGTCATGTTCAAATATTGATTTACCTTCAGGCATAACACCTATGAAATGCTAAAATCTTGTTTATCTTTGTTCAGCGGCAAATGGTTAGCGGATGCAATGAACAATTCTTAATACTCTGAAAAATGACGTGTTTGTGAGTTAAAAACTAATGAAGATGCTGGAGTCAATTATGGACTTCTGTCTGTGCTGTCGCAAAATAATTACATTAAGTCGCGCTTACATGCATGAAAACCAATAACATGATATCATATAGAAGTTTCTCTGCCACTATGAAGTCAATAAATATTCTGTTATCTTCAAATGTCTGGTCGGATATAAAAGCTTGGTGTAAAATTAGCCGAAGACAATGTTTAAAACTTGGGCCAAGTTTACTTTGATGACCCAAGGTTTTGAAATCTCGGTTAGAGCACCTAAGGTTGAACCTAGTGTCCAAGGTTCAACCTCGTTTCTAATCAAATTGAACGAGTACGTAAGTAACCAAGTAATCGCTAATTGATATATAGATTAAAAATCATTCATGCAGCTCAGTTTACATCGAGTACACCGAAAAGAAGAAAATAAGAAATATGTGTGGCAGGCGCAACAGCCGTAGCAGTATAAGTGAAATAGAAAAGTCATCTCCGTAAGAAGTCACTCACATGAAGACACGCATATGAGCGATGATAAACGTCATGAAGTTCTATATGCACGAAGGATGAATGGCACTGGTATCTCAAGAGCAGTAATAGATTTAAGTAGGTTACGTATCCATTCGCATTGGTCGGTAAGAATATTTCATGTAGGAACGCATCTGTAGTAGACCTATTATGTTGTTATTAGGCTTCATACATCGACAATGATTTGTACTATTTAAGCACAACTTATTTAGGCTTAGCTGAGATCATGTACCCATAGAAAGTTACACTACTACCTCTAATGTGGAAGTTAGCTTAGCTATTCGAAGCGCAAGCTGTCAGGGTAGTTTGGATCGAAGACCAAGAACTCTCTGCCTTAACCCTTATTCACATGCTGTGAAGTTGTAGCAACACTCGAAACTACCTATGGGTGATAAGTTCCCGTGGAGACACCAAAACTTGATGTAGATGTAGGACTATCATGCATGCACAAACCGGCAACCTACATTTGAACAGAATTTTCCCTTACTTAGCTGCTGAAGGTTCTCAGTCGGTTGATTTTATCAAAGAAAGACTTGGCTAATGGGAATAATTATTGGAAACAATCGTGCATTTTAAAAATCCTGTGGGAATGCAATTTCTCATGGGAATTCCTATTGAAATCCCGTGAGAAGGGAATGAAGGAATCTCGTCCCACGGCAAGCATGGCAATTAGCCTATAAGTGCTCAGGTTAGCTTAAAAGTATAATGCTTTGTACAGGGTCTATACCCTAAATACTTGAAATATTTTCGGACTATATTGTTGTAAATAACTTGATGTGGTAAAACCGATGATCATGACAAGATGCTGAATGTCACAGAACGTGGAAAGCACAGTGTTCACTTCAGTTTCCCTCTTCCGATTTCCAGGTTGCATGCTGAGATGGGGAAGTTCAAAGTATATTACTTCAATGCCCGTGGGCGTGCGGAGATAATTCGACTAACACTGAAAGCTACTAATCAAGAGTTCGAAGATATCCGCTTTACTTGGGAAGAATGGTCAGAATATAAGAAGAAATCTCCATGTGGACAAGCACCATGGGTAGAGACACCTGATGGCAGAGTTCTCAACCAGAGTATGGCTATCGCAAAAATGATTGCTTTTGATCACGGATTGTTAGGTAAAGATAGCCAAGAGACCTTTCTCGTTGAACGCGGAATAGCTCAGGCTCGTGATATGACAGATGAAGTAGTTAAACTATACTTCTCCAGAGAAAATGAGGAAGAAAAGATCAAAATCATGAAAGTAAGTCAATTAATTGAGAACATCGCAGGACGTCTGATGATGAAGATGCAATAATTGCAAACAAATATATAAATATTTTTAACAAATATATTTATTTGCGAATGTCCATTATTGCTAAAATTTCAATTTTGACTATAAAAATCGGCAGCTGAATTATATTTAATAATATGGGTAAGTGTTTATTATTAAAGTAATTAATAGAACAGCATTTATTAATTATTGGATACGCACTAACTGAGGCGATTTGCAAGAATTGTGCTTAAAGTAAAAGTAATGTAAATAACCGCGTATTTGAAACAAACAAACCCCAAGTCGGATATTTTTTAAAGTGACGTTTTAAAGTGATATTTAATGAATGCGCGACGAAAATTTCACAAACTTGCTAATTGGAAATCTTATATTTCAGACATGCAGCATCTGTTCTGACGCTTGCTTTGCCTGTAATAAATAGTCATATGCTTCGATGAGCAATTCTTTCCTCAAGTAATTTTATTGATAATACATCTGCTATAGGAATGTATACATTACAGAATTTGATTAGATCGATTGATTTGATTAGAGCAAATCAGTTATCAATCACAACAAGTTCACCGCAACATAGAATTGACGTCATGGTATTTCTGGGCAAAGTTTTGTACTCATGCCATGAGGAAAGAGCTAAAATCATTTTTTAATATTCAAGGCATCTGCAATTATCATATTTGCCGCTGTTTGCTAATGTTGCAGTTGTATTGCTGGCAGTGTGCAGATTTCACTCGTAGGCACCTTGATGACGAAATGGTAGCAATCCATGCTTCAAATGTCTTCGCAGTGAACATTTATTAGTAATTGGCATCATTTTACTCCACTATTTTGATACTGACATGTTTTGATCATTCCCAAAATTCCTGCACAATACAATTGGTGCATTCCCGCTCCAGTGGTTACATCAGTTTTTAACAGCTTGGTCACCTTGTTGTTGCAGATAGCAGTTCAAAATTTAAATTCTTCTTTTTTCAAAAAAATATTTTTTTAATGTCTGCTGGAAACAGATGACTGTGATAAAACAAATGGCTTGACAGTGTTGTTGGGGGCATGCTTCATTGCATTGAGATAGCTAAGTCGTAATGAATATAATAATAATAATATCAGTAGGCGTTTATTCTCAATAAATGGAAATCACATTAAGACACAAATACAAAGTCAAAAGCAAAGCATTGCAGGAGGGATCATGCCAAAGAAGGCTTGTGTATGACAGAGGTCAATTTCGTCACCATCGTGTAGGACACAAAAGCTATATCGTAAAGTGAATATTCTGCGTTCATGACGTGGATAACATGCATATATATGGGAAGAGTGAGTTCCATCGTCGCTCTGTCAAGCAATAGGGAATACGGTGATGACCGGTGGCCTGTAACTGTGGAGGAACAAGATGATTTAATGGGTGGTCCGAACATTTACACGAAGAGAAAAACTTCAGAGAAGCCTGCTTATGGGCATCGACAATGTCACAGATTACGGGACAAGGGCAAGACTCGTTGCAATTAATACGATGTGCTCGTTTTTTCAGTCGCTTCATTTGAGAAGTGACGCTCACAGGAAGTTTACAAAATAGGGGAGCTGCATACATTACAGCAGACATGACAAATCCATTGTACACCTCAGCTCAACCCTTTTTGGGAACGAAAGACTTCAATGCACGAATGGTATCCAAACGTCTTGATGCAGTCAGGAATATTCTCTGAAAATGATCATTCCAGGTTAGCTTATCGTTCAATGTCACACCTAAAATGCTCACTTGAGAGGCCAGTTTGATGCCATCGTATGGACTAGTTAACTAGTGATTCCCAAACAAATGATAATCTGTTGACATTTCCCACGATTCAAAAAAAAATTATTGATTTCAGACCAATTCAATAACTCAATTGAATTCAAGAGATGACAGTAAGATCTGACTTAAATCATTACGGAAAGTACAAACCAGTGAAGGAACCGGGTGACGGTGCTTGAACCGGTGACCCGAAATCTTTATCTCTGTTTAGTTGAATTGCATATTGAATCTGGGGGGAGAATATATGCATGGTTCGCTATAAGCTCAATCTTGTAATAGTCTTAATAGTAATGAGTAATAGCTACATGCCGGGGACTACAATTCGCCCCAAGCTAAAAAAGGCGTGCATTGCACTGATAATGTAGCAGTAGTAATGCCCTATTATATTACAGAGTTACCTACAGTTATTACCATTGCCATACTCAATGCTCTCAACCAAGACTAGCTAACTATTGATATGACCATATGTTTCATAGCCAACTTCTTGGTCAAGGAATGATACAGACTATTTTTCATATAGTCTTGTTTACAGCAGACGCTGGAGATCGATTTGTGGTTGAAAATTCTCACACATTCTTCTACCGTGTGATTGGCTTTCATCTCTCGGATTGGTCATGAAAGCTGTCATCCAGTAACAAGCACGGTAAAATAAATAGATACAGGTGCTGTAGAAGTTAATGAACACAGCGAAAATAGAAAAAAACCGGGTTACCATTCTCAACACTGACCCGATGCAAAATAGTTACTCAATTGACCCAGTGACCCGGTTCCATCAATGGTAAAAACGTTTCTCGTTTATTTGTCGGCATCAGTGCAGTATATCGTAAAGAATCAGTAAATCAGAAGCAAATATATCGTCATTCCACCTACAGACATCTGCTGTACAATTAATGAAATAATTCCAGTATCATTCTCAGAGCTCAGGTTCAAAATTTGAACTTTCAAACATGAATGCAAATTGCAAGATTGTGTTGCGTTCTATGCACAAGCCATTGAAAGGTAGATGTGCATAGAAAGCCAACGGCTGACCTATTTGGTCAGCGAAAGAAGTAATCTTTACATATTGTGCCGAGACCCCTACAGGAAGAAATTCAAGACATGACAATAGTTTCTAGTATGATAAGTAAGCGACAGTAAAAAATCAGGAATTAAGCTGTTTTTGACTGAGATTGGTTGTTGTCAAACGCTCGAGGAATAATTCGATGCTTTTAACAGATGTCTTGAACTTGTCATTATATTTCATTTCGCAACCTCTTGCTGTTTGATATTGAAATCAGACGATGTAAAAACCAACACTAATGAAGCATAGGTGAGAGAATCATGAAAATTAGGGAATCAGCACGACTGAGAGGCAAACTAAAGAATAATGATAAGATAATTGATTCATTACTGATGCAGGGATCATCAACATGCATTTGCCACCGAAGATTGACAGCGCGACTGTGAAAGCTCATTGGAGTAATGCCTTATTTTTCTACCTGCTTGCTTGTCATGCTACTTTTGCTACTGATATTCGGGGCGTCCATTTTGAGTCTATGACATTCATTAAGTGTTTCACATCAGCTGTGTGTACATTGAACCCTATAAAAATCTTTGAAACCGTCCACTCATTGTTGGAAATAATTATTAAATGTTATATCGTTTATAAAATGCGAATATGACAAGGCAAAATGCTTGAACTTCATCTGAGATTGCTGATCCTTGTTTTGAACCATCCATAGAATACATGGCCTGTATTTCTGCAAGTAGCTTTCTATCAGTGTTCAAAATTTAAAGCATTTTGATTCCAAATTCAGTAGCATTTAAAGTGTATGCCAGATTGATAATTAGAAAATGTTAAATAAATTACAAATGCTGCGTGCCGGAAGACTGAGGCACGGAGATAACAATGATTGGTAGCAAATGTAAAATTAGGATAGTATGATACATGTACAACTTTCAATCATTTAACCTGCAATGCACATAATCAATGGTCTATAATTTCAAATTGATCAATACATTCATCAATCAGTGTATAACTGAATCTTTGTAATCTTGTAATTGTTCTCGGAATAATGAAAAAAGTGAATTTCTGACTATAAATGAAACACTGATTCATTCATTGAACACTTCATGCAGCTCTTGCCAAAGGATTTTACTACTATTTATATGATAGACGAAATCTATATGTAACTAATAGTCGATGATTACCTGTAAATCTGACCATCTGAATTATTTAGTATCACTTAAGGGAATCGGCACTGAGTCATGTGCATAGGTTTGAATAGCGGAAGGACCCGGATTCAAATGATCTTTCGTTTTTTTATATTTTGCAAAATAATACTCTCGAACGTTTTCGGCCAGCGTCCACTGGCCATGTTCACGACAAATTAACAAAGACAGTTTGGAAAGACACTTGGAATCAGATATACCATAGCAATCAACACAGCTGACCAATCGGACATTAGATGAATACTTGCATAAAGCGATCTCGACAGGCGTGAAAGCTGAACAATAGACAATCGTGACATAGGCAAACAGCAATGGACAAGTAGATGACTGACAGCACTCCATACGGAAGTACGTGGCTGGAACAGGATATAAAACTCATAGAAAAAGGGCTATATACAAAATACATGCGTAATGTGAAACAAAGGGAAAAAGAAATTCAAACAAAATAAATAAATTAAATTAAAGATGAAAACATGCAGAAAAATAAATTAAATTAAAGAGACAAAATTATACACAGTTTGAAAAATTTTTGATATAATAAAAATAGGAAATACATACAAGGTTAAAAAAACTCCATCTAGGCGCGGTCCAAAGAGTGGAAGACCCGATTTCATCCATCCCTCTGTCCTCCGAGATTGCACAGCAAGTCCATCACAATATGGACAGGGAAGGGGCCACGAGGTTGGATAAAGAGAACAATTATTTTAAAAGGATTCTTAAAGAGGCTTGTCATATCAGACAGAGGGGCAAGAAAATCGGGTCTTCCACTCTTTGGACCGCGCCTAGATAGAGTTTTTTTTAACCTTGTATGTATTTCCTATTTTTATTATCTCACATTTTTTTTCAAACTGTCTATAACTTTGTCTCTTTAATTTAATTTATTTTTCTGCATATTTTTCATCTTTAATTCATTCAGTTTTTTGCTTGAATTTTTTTGCCACACCACAGGAAACTGAACCTAGTTCAGTCCAGTCGCCAAGCATTGATTCTGTTCGAGTTTTGGTTTCTGATGTTGACTCAAATCTTGAGAATTCATCTCCTTTGCTTGCAACGTCTGCTACACCATCTGGTCTGGTCAGTTCTGAAGACAATGCTCTGGATACTAGTGCTACGACTATTGTAATGGGTGATGAGAACTTAAGTGATTTCCGTCACGCCTCATGTCATGTATACACGACATCATCGGGTCGCTTATCTTCGCTCCGTGCCCTGGCTGATAGGAGCTTATCATCATCTTCAACGATCAGCAAGGTCTTCATCTGCTTGAGCACCCGGGACAGACGAAATCGCTTTGTAACTTTATCCACTGCAGTCAAAAGCCTTTTGAGCCGTTGTCGCCTTTATCTCCGCGCAACTCTGTTTGTGATCTTACCTAGCATATGCAGTGACTACTCTCCTTCCGAGCGGGCCATTACCCACGAGCTGTGTTCGTTCTTGCGCAATAAACATCCAAATAACTGCGTCGTTCTTGCAGCACCGCATCCATTTATTTGTGCTAACGACATTTGGGATGTTCAGACTCGTCAAGCTGTTTTTTCAATTATAAGCAGACATTTAAACTGAACTACTCGAGGCTAACGGCCCAACAACTAAATTCTGTCGTGGTTCTCTCACCATATGTAGCGGTTTCTCCTACCCTCCTGCAGCTACTAAGTCGACCAACCACTTACATTCCCACTCCAGACGCATGTCAACATCGTCAAGCCTTCGCCTATGTTTTAGACTTTGTTCGGAAACTTCAGTGGAGATCAGCGATGGGTGGTCGTCAGGTTGCTACTACGCACTGCCGCTTTGGTTTTCAAGGATCCTCCCGTTGGCCCCCAAGGGGTTTGGTCCCTATGCGAATACAGTGCCTCTCCAGGAGAATAATTTCTTCGGCTCGTTCAGTCTTCTTCAATGATCACATGTGCTCTTCGACCTCTAATTTGTCTGACCATGAACGACAAACTCTAGCTGACCTTCGAATGGATCAGTCAATCATCATTCGACCTGCGGATAAGGGAGGCCGTTGGGTCACTATGGATGCGTCACAGTATATGGAGGAGTGTAGTCGACAGTTGCAGGATTCTACATTCTATTCACCAATACCGTCAAGTGTCTCATCGTCATCCTCCGATCGCCTCAGCTCAATCCTCATTGATCTTCACTCAAGGAATTTCATTAACAAGAAGGAGTTAGCTTTTCTACGCCCACCGGATACGTCTCATCCTGGTTGTTTTGGCTTATTACCAAAGCTTCACAAGTCTGTGTGGCCGTCAACTGCTATGCCTCCTGGACGACCGATCATTTCGGATGTCAAAACGGAATCCAGTAATGTGGCCCGTTACATTGATTTCTTTTTGAACCCTTTGGTGCGGCGCATGAACAGTTATTTACATGATTCTGGAAATCTCATAGCAATTTTACGCTCGAATTCTTTGGATAGTGAATCAATTTTATGCTCTTTCGATGTTCGGTCTTTATATACCAACATTCCGATCTCAGAAGGCATCTCACGGGTAGAACGGGCATTCCTACGCAATCCGGATTCCCGCCGACCTGACTCCGAAGTTTTGGAACTTCTTCGCATTTGTCTGGTCAACAACGATTTCGTCTGTAACGACAGCTGGTACCTCCAAACATCTGGTGTAACGATGGACAAGGCTTTTGGAGGGTCTTTTGCCAATCTGTATCTCGCTGAATGGGAAGAAGCGATTCTGGGATCTTCAGGGTATCATCCACGCTTATGGGTCAGGTTCCAGGACGAAATATTTTTTGTCTGGCACCATGGGCACTCGGCTCTGGTCGATTTCCACAACCTCGTGAATGAGCAGGACGTCCACATCCAGGTGGACCTGCAACATAACAGCCATTCTATGAGATTCCTTGACCTTCTCATGTATCGCTCACCACTCAACACCTTCGGTCATCAGATCGGGTTCAAGGACACCGACTGTCACAGACTCTTATCCAAGGACTCGCATCATATTGGTCATGTTCATCGATCCGTGATATTCTCGCAGTTGCTACGTCTGGTGACCAAATCGTCAACTTCAACTGACTTTGAGAATGTTCTTTCAATTGTTACTCCTCACTGGCGCTCACAAGGTATTTCTAGATCCTCAATTCGCTCTGCCATGCGACGCGTCTATTACCTTACTGGTCTCAAGCCGCACTGGTCTCCGGGATTTCGATCTTGTGATGGACAGCGATGCAACTCTTTTCAGTTGGCCTCCAATTGTACAGTCTTCCGCAGCCAGTCCTCAACCATTGTACATCCAATACTTTTTTCTATTACCTGTGCATCCACGAATTGTGTCTATGTCATCCAATGCCGTCGGTGTATGAAGTCCTACGTTGGTCAAACATCGAATCCCTTGAGACAGCGAATTGGTGAGCACATCAGGAGTATCATGGGTGGTGGCGCAGACTCTCATCTTTCTCGTCACTTCCGTGAGCAATGTGATATCTCTGACTTTTCTTTTTTCGGCATCGACCGGGCTTATTCGATTTCAACTCGTCTTGCGAAGGAGTCGAAATGGATCCGGGTGCTTCGGACAATATTTCCTGTTGGTCTTAATGATAGTAGTGGCACTTCCTCTGATTGTGTCAATCTGGTTACGTATCATTCTAACTGCACAGACAGACTCAACACTTTTATTCGGGGAATCTGCAGAGAAGAATTGATTGATGTGCGACTAAGCTATAAGACTGACCGCAACCTCTCTAACCTGCTCAGATAACTTTTGGGCATTGTGTTTTAGCTTCTCTATCCTATTTTATTTGATTATTGCACTATACTGTATTTCATTTATTCCGTCTGTTATTATTTTCTATAGTCACTTACCTTGACTTTGTCTTCATTGTACTACTGCATTCATGATGAGGTCTCTATTGTTTTCGCACCGAATTGTGCATGTCACCAATCTAGCAAACGTACAGCATAGACATGCGATATTGCTAGTGACATCGATGTGAATAATCATCATCTGTATGCGTTGCTGTAAGTTCTGCAGTACATTCTCTGATGTCATCGTGAAAGCCCGATCAGGGCGAAATATTTGGCAACTTCACAAATATTACTTCAATTTTTTGAAAGTGATTTTTTGTTTTGATTCCGCCGTGTGGGAAGCAGAGAGAGTGGCATGCGTTCTCAACGCCATTCATCATCAAACACTATTATTATTATTAGAATTCTTCTTCTTCTTATTTATATCATTATCATTATTTTTTGATTCTTCTTATCATCATTGTTATTACTATTATTGTTATGTACAGTTTGATAAGCCCTTTTCATGATTGATTTTCATTCTATCATCCATACACAGGTTACATATGAATGTAAAAAGACTGTATCTTACGGGTTATATTGATTCCTTGTAGCACTTGTAGAATGACTCAAGTAGGCCCATAGGCTGCGTTCAAAACCACTAGTGAGAAAATATATGGAGTCTGACAGATGAAAGAGAGAGGTTAATTAGACAAAAGGACGGCGAGTGGTAAATCATAATGAAGATTTAGCACCTAGCTGAGGACATCCCCCTTCAATGCTTTTGTTGTCTCCCATCCGACGCATGCCGCCAGGAGAGATGACACGAGCGGGTATTGAGGAAGCTACACAATAGAATTTGGGGATGGAGATAAAGACAATGACGTAATCCTTCTCGCGCCTTCCCGTCTCACTCGCTTTTGTTTCGCTGACTCGGCGCATGCAGCCACGATTGACACAGCAACTATGTGCGAGATTGATGAAGCTAATTGAAAGTCATGTGAGGCATCGTAGAAGTCAATATAACGGTCACCACTTTGTGATTCGATTATTATCGTCGCAGTGATTCATCGCATCGGTGGAAAACATGGCGGAAAGAAGAAAGTTGACTATGATGAAATCGCGAGACGAATTGAGGAGCACGACAGTGACAGCGAATTCGACGAAACTGCTCAAGAGTCTGAATTGGCTGACTTGAACGGTAGTACCGACGACTTTGAATACGACGATAACGACGAGCCTTCGATGGAAAGTGTGAGTGACCCAAGGCTCCGCGAAAGACGCTGACTGCATACCGGCTGGTGAATAGCATTGATTCCGCTCTGAATTCAGACAATTATGATCCGCTTCCCTCATGCGATATTCGCAATTTCAATGCTATCTTGCGAGATCCTGAAACAAAGAGGGAAGAGACTTTGGAATTCACCAGTCGAAGACCTGAAACATCTGGGAGACAACGACTTTGTGATGTTATTAACGAAAGTTGTCGATGCCGTGGTGTTTCCAGGGAGAGGCATACAGAGAAAGAGTGCTGGGAACTTTTTATCAACGAGGAAATGATCGACGTGATAGTGGCAAGTACAAATAAGAAAATTGAAACAATTGCAGATACTTCTGACAGTCGAGGCCCCTCGTACATCAAGTGTGTCACAAGGGACGAAATCTACGCACTTCTTGGATTGATTTATTATCATGGACTATACAACCTCACGAACATCGGTACCCGCCACTTATTTTCCGACGAAAAAGGTTTGCCCTTCTTTGGCGCAGTGATCAGCTGCCATAGATTTATTTTTCTAATGTCTAATTTGTGCTTCGACGATATAGACACTAGAGCGGAAAGATGGAAGTCAGATAGGTTTGCAGCATTCAGAACCTTCTTTGAAATGTTCAACGACAATTGTACGAAGTATCTTGTTCCTGGAGCATACTTATCACTCGACGAGACTTTGTATTCCATGAGGCATCACATTGCATTTCGTCAGTACAATCCGGACAAACCAGCGAAGTACGGTCTTCTTTTCAAGTCTCTAAATGCTGCAGGATTTCCGTATTGTCATCGAACGTCAGTCTATGCCGGTAAGCCTGTGGGTGAGCCCAGTGACTATTACTTGAAGGGGACGACTAACTATGTAAAGGACCTCGTTTCCAAAACGAACGACGTTGTGTCACTCCAGGGTCGAAATATATCCATGGACCGACGGTACACTTCCATTCCTGTAGCTCGATGGCTGCTGTCACATAACATCACAATGCTTGGAACCATGCAGCAAAATAGATCGGGAATCCCTATGGAAATCAAAGATGTAACAAACCGCGAAGACCTTAGCACCGAAGTCTACTGGACTGAGACCGAAAACATTGATTTGTCTTCATATGTCGTCAAGACAAAATAGGCAGGAAATAAGAACGTCCTCCTTCTCTCGACAACTCATCCCCTGATGGAAATGACGATGAGAAGAGGAAACCAGCCCTTTACAAATTGTATGATTTCACTAAGGGTGGCACCGACGAGTGTGACAAGCGCGCACAGACATACATGGTCAAACCAACATCTCGCAAATGGACGATCGTAGCGGTAGCATATACCATGGATATGGCGCGGATAAATGCGCAAACTGTTCGCGCTATTAACAACGGCGAAGATCCCCGTCACGCGCAATTATCCTCTTTCGATTTCTGTAGGAACTTAGTGAAAATGCTGACTATTCCATTCATACAGAGTCGCCCACTGAATGGACTTTCGCAGAGGACGAAGCTAAAGATGCAACTCTTCACTGATCAATTCAACAGAGGTGGTTCAGTGTCACATGCATCGGAGGAAAGAACGAGACGCAGGTGCATAGAATGCCAGAAGAGCGCGTCCGGAGAAGGCTACAAGAGTAGCAGGCAAAAGCTACCAAAGGTGACGACGACTTGCGCAAAATGCTCACTTACTTTCTACAAGTCATATTTGATTTATATTTGTGAATCGTGTGCAAGTTGGCTTGTCTTGACATTCTATGATGGTCTTTTCCCTGTACATCTAGCTTACCTGGACGTTGCGTACTTCTGCCGGTGTGTGATGCTAACATTCTGCGTATATTATGTTAACTTTGTAAAGATTTTTTCTATACGCATTTCGTAATAGTAATATTTTTACACATATGTAGAGATTTTTGCTGATTTTGTAGTATACATATAATTAGATTGTTAGAATATAACTTGATTAGCTCTTTCAGGCAATTTTGATGATTGAAATGGATAAACATACATGAAATGGAAATAGTAACATGATCAACTTGGAATGCAAAACAAATACCACCATTGCAAAGAGCACACCGGAAATAGGTAAACCTCATTTCGTTGGCTCATTTTAGATGGCATTTTGAGCTTCAGATGTTAATTTCAGGATTCTTACGTAATAAATGATGGTTTGAATTTTGAAATGCTATTTATAGTAACAAGATCAAGTTGGAATGCAAAACAATACCACCATCGGAAAGAGCATACCCGAAATAAGTAAGATCAAGTTTTGTCGTCTCATTCTAGATGATATTTTGGGAGATCTTAGGGGGCTATAATGGCCCCCCTGCCGCTTTACCGAGCGGAAAAAGCCTGCCGCTAATAGGGTTAATATACTGAACATGAAAGCCACGTTTGACACTAGGCTGGACTTCAGTAATCTAGAACGAATGAAAAATGAATGCAAATTGAAGTTGCTTCAGAAAATTGTCAGGGCAAGAGCAAATTGCAATGGCTTCTGTATAAAATATAGAATGATTGAAATACTACTAATGCGATGCAAACAGTTTATGACAAAATTCCAAATTTGAAACAGAAGTTAATAGATTGTCAACTTTTAGATTACATTGATATCGAAAAAATTAAGCGACTCAGTAGTTCACACATCAAATGAACATGTTTTTTCTGAAATTTTTATCCAATCAGTGGCAGATTTTGTACAATATACTGTGTAGTGATGTTGCAAATTACAACAGACTTCGGAATCGAACAGTTTATTATAAATTCCGATCCAAGAATAATTGTCGTAAGTGTGTGGAACATGAATATGAACATGACCATGAATATGGGGTGCGAATAGTCATGGGCATCAGCGCATTTATTTACATCGAATCTATTCGGAGTATAGAAAGGTTGAGAAATTGTCGACCAAGGGTAATCTATCGAACAGGGTCTACTTGTCTTCATCGTGTCCTATTTTAATGAAGTCCGCTGGTTTTTCTATACTTTTATTTTAGCACTGCTATAAAAATGCTTGTATTGTTATTTGAAGACTGACATGATACATTGACATACTGAGTGACTTCTAATATGAGCGTGATCTAATGTGATGAAAACCCACGGAGCAAAAACATGTTCCTTAAGCACGCAATAAATATTGTCTGTCACTGATGAGCAGGGCCGACCAAATATGCACTAACAAATGATCGTTTTATGCGCTTTAAGAAGTAATTTTGTGCAATGAAAACTGTATTGATATAGTCTGATTTTTCACTTTAAATTTTTAAGAAACTATCGACTTTCTAACTTGCTTTTGATGACAAAATGATCTCCCGTCGACTGGTTAACTATATGGGAAAATTGTATTTATGCAATATCATTCTGATTATAGAAATAGTTGCAATATAGTAAGAAATGTAGGCCTATGCATGCATAAATGATGAATAATCTGCCAGCACTTTGAGTTCATTCCTAATACACAATGCATGCGGATGTTTTGCTTAGTCATACTAATGCGATTGCTCCTCACAAATGCCTTGTAATCTGAAAGACGTCTCTCAACGTCAGAGGAGGTAACCAGAGATCGCGACAATAGCAATTGTTCTTCCAATGAATATCCTTCAAAGTCCCTCTATACCAGCTTCTTGAATCCTGTGTTCCTTTGAAGAAAGTGCTCCAGCTTTGTTCTTACATTCGCATCAAAGTCATCGCTGATACCATCGATCAGTTGTTTGTCTTGAGACGGATTGCACTTACGGTATTGAAGCTGCTTCAGATAACGAGGAATAGAGCCATATTTAGAGGAAATGTCTGCAATATCTCTTGCAATCTCGGTGCCCGATTTTTCGATTTAGCTCCTTCATGTTAACGATTTCTGTGCAATCATCCTTCAAGTCAAGAATCACTTTTTTCAGGGTCTGATAATTGGTGAGGTAGTATTCCACAGCTTCTATCCATGTGCCCCAACTTGTGGTTACCGGAGAGGGAGGCAGTGACATGTGAGCTTTTTCCAGCTTGCGACAACGTGAAGGAATCCGACCATTGAATAAGCAGTAGGGCCTATATATAGCATGTAGTGTCTTCTGAAAATAGGGAATCTTCAAGATCAAAAGACATTATCCACTGCTGAGCCTTAGACCGTACGTGTAATCTACATGTAGGGTAAAAGACAGAAATGAGAAGATAGGTGTCAACACAGAAAACGAGACACAATTTGTTCATGATGACTCCTGTTTTTTCAAGAAATCATCTATTTATGTATCTAAAAGCATTTATTTTCATGATATGTATTTTTTTGCAATTAAAACTGAAATATGCATTTTATGCATTATGCATATTTGATCAGCCCTGCTGATGAGATATCAAACAAATATTTTAAAAATTCGTACAAATATAGATGTGGTATTTGAGGGATATCTGTAAATATGTCCAATAAATCCTGGTTGGAGGGAATGTTAATCTATCTATGCAGAATATCAAATGCTGCTCTATGGTTGCTAACAGAACAAGTTCATGTTCATTTACAGGAATTGCGATATGGCAAAGGGAAATCATTGATGGCAATGATTGAGCAGTTCTTGGACGAAGGAGATGGGTTTATGGCAAACGGGCGTGTTACTTTGGCAGACTTTTGTCTGATGCATCTTACTGATCACTTTAAAACGTTGGCCAAGGAAGTTTATGACAAATATCCAAAACTCGCAGCGCATTATGACAAGGTCTGCAAAGCTGTACCTTCTGTTGGGGAATGGATCAAACAACGACCCGTCACCATGTTGTGATAAACATTTGCGTGTAGATGATTTATTTGAGGAACACGTACATTTGTTTTTTCTTCTTCACGGCTTTATTACCCAAACTTGTGAATTAAGCCGGGCAATTGACTTTCCGAATATGCAGATTGTGCGCGGGAATTTCAAGAGTAGTTTTCAGATCAATTCATCACTTAAGCGGTGGAATTTAAGGCTGTCAAAGCTTTTCAACTTCGAATTCTCAGTCAATGGCAAGTTCTGTTGCGATTTCAACATTCTTGACCACTGAAATGAAGTCACGCGGTCCCGCATTACTATTACTTTCGATTATTTCATTCTGAAATTTGGGAAAACTACGCAGAATGGTTGATGGGAAAATGCACCCTCTTTCCTTATTCTTTCTAATTTTAAATTTTAGGGTGAAAGTTGCGACAGATTACATTAAAAGTTTTGCATTTTATACTTCCAACAAAGGCCTACTGTATAAAACAATAAGTTTTATCTTCACCCTCTAAATCTGGGTTTCTTTTGCCATCAAGGAACATGGTCAGGAGCTCATGGTTGTCTTGTCTGATTCTGATGTTTCAATCATTTAATCTTCCTGAAACTTCTCAGTGATGACATCGACTACGCCAAATTTGCTATCATAAACATGAATTGTCGAATAAGTGCTAATGATGCTCATACAACACACCCTTGCAAGAGTGATCTTCCTCCTGATAGTTAAAGAAAGTTCAGATGAATCTCTGATCTGCTCATTGGCCTATTTTCAATTTCGTCATTACTTTATATAATTGTGACGTCATAATTTATTTGAAATTAGCGGATACTTTCTGTAAAGTTCTATTGTGGAACTCAGCAGTGATTTTAGATTTTTTGAATTGTTTGTGTACAGTTTACAGCGCCACCCAAACTTCTTAAGAAATTGCAAAAAGTGCAAAATGCACGCATGCGATTGGTCCTTAACATCCGTCGTCGTGACTACATGACGCCATAATTCAAGGAAGTCAAATGGCCTCCAGTTCAACAATACAATGAACTTACGTTGCTTGTACCACAAAGGATTTCATTTGCGATTATCTGAGTGCATTTCACACTGTCTCCGTTCATCAGAAAACAGCTATTTAGTGGAAGTGTCTCTTACCACTTAGCCCCCCACCCCCTGGCGAATGTTTTGATCATCTTTTAAAACAACTAAACTATGTCCAACAGATTTCTAATAGCTTATCCTCTACGTATTATGCAACTTTTGATTGAAGGAAAATATATTCGACACAATACCTTCGGCGTGAGATCTATTTTAAAATTTGAATATTTAGAATATTTTGGCTGATTTCTTTGTATACAGTATTCACTTCTAACGTATGTATACTGCCTGACATAAAAAATGCTCCACTCAAATATATGAACTTTATTCCTCCCACACTCATGAATTATAAGATAGCATTTTCTATAAAACATTATATTTGAATAAATGGGAGACATTAGTACCGAGTATGTCCTCCCCGCACTGAAATGCAGCTTTGAAGTCTCATCGGCATCAAGTCGCAAAGATGATCAAGCCGTTCCTGATCCAGCAATGACCATTGATCGATGAGTCTCTCTGAAAGAGCTGTCAGTGTTGATGGCGGATGATCATATGCATCTCTCACTTTCCGATCAAGTTCATCCCAAGCATGTTCGATCGGATACAGGTCAGGGGAGCGTGAAGGCCAATGGAGGTTGCGAATTCCAGATCTCACTATCGCTGTTGTTACACAATGAGCTCTGTGTGGTCGAGCGTTGTCATCCTGGAATATGAGGTTGAGTTCATTTACCGTTGCATGCCGATTGGAGATATGATATTCGATAAATATCGCTCTCCGTTCAAGTTCCCATTCACAATGACTGCGACAGTTCGACCTCCGTACCAGATACCAGCCCAGATCATCACGCTACCACCACTATAGCGGTCATGCTCAGATATGCAGCAGGGTGAATACCTCTCACCAACCATTCGATGCACTCTAATGCGACCATCGTGAAAATCCAAAGTGAAACGGGATTCACCCGTCCACATCACTTGGCACCATTCCTCTGTGATCCACGACAGATGCTGCTCACATCATTCCACACGCTTTCGCTTGTGTTCCAGACCTGCGGGGAAAAAATTGGCAGTGAAACAATGTCATTGTGTGAAATTCTCGCATTACTTACTTAGAGGAATTCTTACAGAAGGTCGGTATGACCTCAGGCCCGCTTCTGCTAGACGGCGATATGCTGTTCGTATACTGCATGCAATTCCTGCTGCAGCTTTCCAGCTGATGGCCAGGAACACTCTTAAATCGATTGCGCTTTGCTGAGATAACCAACTTCCTATCGGTAGCATTGTTTGTCAATCTCGGTCTCCCTGATCCTTTCTTTCTTTTAACATTTCCATAATTGTTCCATCGACTCCACCACCTGCTCACAGTGGAGTGTGACACACTCAACTTCCGTCCAACAAACCTACAACTCTTTCCACATCGTAGCATTCCAACAGCCACTCCTTTTACAAACTCTGATTGCGACATTTTTGCTTCAAAATTTAGTCAGAAAGAATTGCTTGATAGTGATAAAAGGTCGAATTTGAAATGCATCAACTATGCCAAAGATATCGACAATGGACAGCTGCTTTACATTAGCATGAAAAATTTGATGCATAGACATCCTGGTCAGTGCAGTATGAAATAAAAGTCGTCCACTTCCATTGAGATTTTCTATATCAAGTGGATCGTTTTTAATGTCATAGAGCATAATATATTGCGGCATCAATTCTCGATGAAATCGATCAATTCTTCCTATCAATATACAGTAGATATACAATGCAAAGTTTTTGAATTTGCAATTATCTGCAAAGGGTGCGTGCATTATGCTATTATGCTATTATGCGTGCATATTTTGAAATTGAAAATTCAAATTTCAGATATGACTTTTTTTACTACTTTTGTACTTTTTAATTTTTCATCTAATCAGCAATTATCGAAAAGTTTCAGAATCGTGTTGCTTCTAGACTGAGTATCTCGACAAAAGTTCATCGATATGTTTGGATGTTTCTTCACCTGCAGAAACTAAAAGTGAGCGATTTTAGTGCTATTTGAGTTGAACTGAAAGTTTGAGTCATTTGACCTTTGACCTCATCTAACACAATGATGTAATCTCATAGCGATTAATAATCATCATTTAATTAACCACCTTGGCCAGATCTTTCGATTAGTGTATGGTTTATTAGTTTTTGTTGTCATTTTCCATTTCAAATCGTTATTTAATAGAAATTTGGCGCTTGTTGAATTAACCTTCACCTCAGGCCCGGGTTGACTTTAAAATTTTACAGAATTTTTCTGAATTCCGCTTGGATGTCTATTTGATTGATGTACGGTTTGATAGAATTGGTGTAATAGTTTAGTAGATCAGCAAGGGAAGGGTGACAAAAATCGGCCACCCCAACTGGGTCGTGTTCGGGAAAATTCCTCAGTGGGGTGAGGGTTGAAACAGTATCTCAAGGTGGTAGTCCGCTCAGCTTCAATGGTCCTACGGCATGAAATTGCAAAAATGTTCGCCTCAAAAATTCGACGTGAAAACAGTTTTCTTGTCATTTTGTGAACGTTGCGCGCGGTGGGTCTGCTTTAGGTACAGCGCTATATAAATGCATCTGAATAAATGAATAGATATCTCTCGTGTGAATTTCAGATGTTGTGCTGAACTTGACGATTAATTAATTATGCCTAAAGATAGTCAACCGACATTGCCAGAAATTAATTACAAAAGATAAGGTAAAATTATCAAACATTTTGCATTATTTTTTTTATATATTTATTGCATCAGTTGCCATTTATTCAGCTTTTGTAATATTGGCTCACACGGTGCCCTTGAAGGCGAAAAATTATGACCAAAATTCTCCAGAAAAACTGTTGACATTTTCTGATTTGGCTATGTGTAGGAAGTTGTAAAACGTAAAATTTAAAATCATCCATCGAGCTATTCTCGAGAAAATTCAAAATTTGAAATTTAGTAGTAGTATGATAGGTTGAAATATTATAAATACCAAAATCAAAATTCTCCAGAGAAACTGTTGTGACTTTCTGATTTGTCTATGTATATGGAGTTGCAAACAGCAAATCTTAAAATAATCCATCGAGCTATTTATGAGAAAATTCAAAATTTGAATTTTTGTGGTAGTGTGATAAGTTCAAATATAAAAAATATAAAAAACAAAATTCTCCAGAGAAACTGTTTTGACTTTCTGATTTGTCCATGTGTATGGAGTTGCAAGCAAATAATTCCAATACAATCCATCGAGGTATTCACGAGAAAATTCAAAATTTGAATTCTATGACCAGTACAATAGTTATGATAAATTCTGTTTTTTGGTTTCATGAAATAGCTGACTCCATGCAATGCTGCTATTAAACCAGATGATGTTGTACGACTTACATACTATGTTTGCTTGACAAATGTGACTGCTTTGCGTATTCTTGTAGGTCCTGACATGTAGAGTGCATTATTTACCATATACATGTGACATGTATTTTCTTTTTTTTGAAATATGCATGCAATTAGCCATTTTTATTTAATTGAATTTACCTTTAAGCTACGCAAGCTGCGTTATGATGGCAACTTCATCAATTCACATCCTATGTACGAGGACTTATGTAGTATTTCTGTAAGACATAGATTTCTTTTCTACTTATGCCTATTTTACTGGTTTTAAGCTTTAGCTGTTCCTTCAACTTCAAAGCGTATTTTTCCTTAAATTTGAATCTGAATCTGTCACTTGTCTTCAAAGCTTTACCTAAATCCTTGCATCCTTCTCATCATTGAAGAGAAAACAATAATGCGAGAATAATATAATTATAATTTGCCCAAACCATTAAAAAAAGATTACCCTCAACTCAAATGTTCTCAAATATGTCTGCTGTTGTAGACTGACACTGCGGAAAGAAGACGATTGCCAAAACTTGGATGCGATTCATTGATTTGCACCGATTCCAAGTCTCAGAAAAGTCATAATGAGCTGCTTCAACCGACTGCTCACTCCACGGTCCTAAACCTGTTTTTTTCAATTTGCAAAAATCCTCAACATGGTGAAAATACAATGAATTTTAGACGTTACCGGGAGTTTCAGGCGCAGAAATACTACCTTGAATTCTCCAATTCACTTTTCATAGTCAGACGATAAATGTTGTCCGAAGCAAGATTCAACGATTCAACGATTCAAATGCATGAATATAAATGTTTTGTTGGGACGGGTAAATGTACGAAGCTTTGAAATATTGTTCAGCAGTTTGCGACATCCGTTTCCGGTAAAACTTCCACCGTGATATCCTTCACGCTCAACACAACATTGCGCCGTCCATTCCGCAACGCCAGGCCAAACTTTTTCAGTCCAACATACAATACATTTACGCATCCAATTAACAAATGCAAACCTGGAGGTGGAATTACTTCCAAGAGTATCATATCTTCATGAAAGCCTTGAAGAATAGGCGGATGTGATGCACTGTCAAATTTCTTTGCTTGCGATCGATTATACGGCCATCTTCAACATATCTCCAAAAGTTGCTGCTCAAAGATCCAAACGTGCGATCTTCACCTCTTTCATGAAGCTGATTCTTGTGTGCATTGCACCATGAGCACGGGTGGCAGCTACCATGGGCCATTATTCCGAGCAAAATATTCAGCAATTTTAGATCAGTAGCGATGCAGAAGTTCGAAGGATTGCTTTCTATCAAAAGTCTCATATTCAAGGATGTCCACAAGCGTAAAACATTTTCGTAGTTTTCTTGGATGTTCAAAACCAATGCAATAATGAAGAGTTTCTTTACTCCGGAGTGCTTGAACTTGCTTGCTATTCCTTCACTGTATGTCATGCGAGCTTTTGTTTCAGAATTTCTTGGATCAAAAATTGATAATGTGATTTTGAAGAAACCACCTCCTCCATTGAGCCCAATTTTGTGGATCAAATTTGATCCTTGATCAAACATTCTTACCGATGCGATGTCTTCGATCAGATTATTCAATGAATCACATATTACTGCCGGTTTTTTCTCTTTACCCGTAATGGCACCTTTTGATTTGGAAATGAAACATAGCTCAATTATTTCAAAGAAATTGTTATACTTGCTGTCTATCAGTTTCAAGTTAGAGTCCAGATTGCTTTCGATAGATGAACGTGGGCAGCAAGCGGACCGCATGTGCGTCGCTAGTTTTCTGGTCTGTCTTCCGCTCAAATTCATTGATACTTGCATATCGGAAAGGCTCTGAGAACTAAACTGCGTCATTCTTGCATTGCTTTCTGTTGTCGGTGATAGGCAAAGCTTCACAGAACTTCCCGACGTATTGCTTAGATCTAGCAATACTTCATCGTTATCAGAAGCTCTCCTCTTCTCTCTAATGACTTTTGAGGCAAACCTTTCAGCAGTCTTTGGTGAAATTTGGGATGTTTAAGCAAATAAATTGTCATATATATCAGCTTTGCCACATCGATGGGATATCCCTCTTCCGATATAACCCAAGCAGAGAGGACACAGTACAATCGGTGATGGTTTGACTGGACGTTGATCAGTTGATGTTGACGGTTTGCCAACACGGGTTTTCTTCAACCCGAAATTGTTTACTGAATTGATATTGCTTCTTGCTACTTCGCAAACGGTGCATGAACAAAAATCTGGCTCATATGTACGAGTGGCATACGTTCTGGATAGGGAGGAATAGTCAAACACTTCTATGTTAGAGCCGAAGTTTTGCTTTGCATACTGTTCCAATTTCAATCTACACGTTGAACAAATCGCTGTGGGAAGTCAATCATCATTTAGTTCGTTGCCAGAAAAAAAGTACTCTTTAATCAAATCATGTATCCTTGATGTAATTTGTCGTATTTCTTTAGCTTTGTTAATACACAAGATGCAAACGACTCGACGACAGTCCTCGTGTGACATACGTTTTGTTCGATGGGCCATGATTGTTCAGTTCAATATGCAGATACGGTCGTCGTACAATGTCCTCCAGGAGTCAGAACAAAATGGTCAGGAAAGATAATGACTGCAACCTGACAGAGGCACTGCGCTTCTTCAATCAATTAGTGAACAATGGATCAATGGCGTGAACTCTATGCCGCAACAATGGAAGGACCAAGTTACATGTATTTGCGCAGCTGTTGATGAATCATGCCGTGAACATTCTTTTGCCATTTTCAATACAAAGAATGATCAGAGGTAATTTGATATAAACAAACTTGAACAATAACACGATCGCATAGATGAAAATGTTTTGATTGAATCTAACTAAATTCTACATGATCAATTTACAAGCAATGAATTATTATGTCGTTCATGATGATGAAGCATAGAGCTAGGATTCATGCATACCGGCAGATGCAGGTCAAGTAAATTGTGAACACATTTCCACTCTTCGATCGCTTTGAGTCAAGCAAAATTGTATCGCACATGCGCCATTTGAATTCACAATGTCATTTCAGCTTGTAAAAATTGATATCCCAATGCTAGACATTACATCACTATATCCTAGATATCGACGAGTTCATGCATAACTTAGCTTTAATCGAAATTTCGTGAATAGTTTTCCTGCAATTTGCAATATTGCAATGTGTTATACTACTTGGAAATTTGAATATTCTCGTGAATACCTCGATGGATTGTATTGGAATTATTTGCTTGCAACTCCATACACATGGACAAATCAGAAAGTCAAAACAGTTACTCTGGAGAATTTTGTTTTTTATATTTTTTATATTTGAACTTATCACACTACCACAAAAATTCAAATTTTGAATTTTCTCATAAATAGCTCGATGGATTATTTTAAGATTTGCTGTTTGCAACTCCATATACATAGACAAATCAGAAAGTCACAACAGTTTCTCTGGAGAATTTTGATTTTGGTATTTATAATATTTCAACCTATCATACTACTACTAAATTTCAAATTTTGAATTTTCTCGAGAATAGCTCGATGGATGATTTTAAATTTTACGTTTTACAACTTCCTACACATAGCCAAATCAAAAAATGTCCTCAGTTTTTCTGGAGAATTTTGGTCATAATTTTTCGCCTTCAAGGGCACCGTGCTTAACAGTAACTTGATTGGACTTTTAGATAATGAGTTTGAATTTCTGATAAATAATTGAGTGAATCATGGTGCTTCTGTAAATTCTACGACCAGAGTCTTCGGCATGCATTTCTGATATTACAATTTAAGATATTGGTGTGATCCCATAAAGATGGACCCCAACCCTGAAAAATGCCTAAATTTGCATCCGCTTTCTATCACTTGCAAGCATTATGAAAATATGCATTTTAACATTGGACACGATCTCATCAAACCCATGACTGCATATGAAGATACAAGCATTTTAAATGCATTAGCTTATTTCACGGTAAAAGGTTATGCAAGAACGAGAGGTGGTGGGCTTCTTATCAATGTGTCCTTTCGCAAGCAGTTTTTATACACTTATAATTTAGCAATTCGCAAAAAAATCTTCGTGTCCTAGCATCAATCTTGCCTCTTTATTGACATCACTCTCAAAATGTTTTGAAAGTGAGCATGTATTAATGACCTCATTATTGGACCTTTCTTTCTAGAAGGGTCTAATAGCTAGGTATCTTCTATTGCTTTTAATCAAAGTTGAAATCGGGCCGGATGTAAATGGAAAACTCGTACGGACTTGGACGGGCCTCGGGCCTGGAGTTTTGATGCATGGGCCTGGAATTTCATCAGAATATAAATGAGATTGTGACCGGCTTCCAATTTCCCTCTGATTTGGTTTTGTCAAATGGCAGCGAGTGACATCCTAAATCAATCACTGGGGGGTGTCGCACGAAACAGGGTGTCATGGATGACATCCACTTAAAGGAATTTGTAGCTTCACAGCTCACGATGAAGATGTGTATAACGTTTTTGTTTATTAAAGACTCTCGTTCGCAGTTTGTAGCGGGACCACTTGCTGCGTTATGCATAATGAATAGACCAGAGATGGAGAAGGGAAAGACATACAAACAGATAATTGTTTGACTCAGCCAGAAATTCCCATCAGTCTGTGCATGCATCTTGCATGACAAGTCAGATGTTAAAGCTAGCTTATTACCCCTTTCCTAAAAGTGTTTAACAATGCCACATGTGTGAAAGTATTTGTGTGATGGTCCATAAGTAAAAGCGCCAATTCGGGTAGAAAGATTACATGCTGAGGTGTGAAGACTGCAAATAGAGAATTTTTGCTTCTGTCTTATTTAGTGATCCTTCGTTTCTCATCATTCTTCTGTGCAATACTGCTTACTTCTCGATAGATCCAGTCATAGACGAATTTATTCGGAGCATATTATTTGGGACTGCTGGCAACGAGCCAAAATACAATTTCAGAAGTGTTGACATTTTTGCAGGTTTAAAACTGCAGTTATTTCTCCATCGCAGCTTCAAAAGCTTATGGAATCAATCTGTCAAGAAGATAGTTTGGACATTGGACATGGATTGCAAGAATTATTTTATAATATTTTTTAATAATTTTAGGAATAATAATTGTGATGTCATTGTTATTATTCTATTATTCTAGTCATCCATTATACTCGTACTGTAGGGACACATGATTTCATGTTCAAGTGATTTGTGTTCTTTTACTTACCGTATTTGATGCAATCTAATTAAATCACTTTCACAACCAACGAGTCAGGCGTTCTTGATAGTGAACAGGCGGGACACAATACTGGTGTCAGGAGTGAACTGAAGTCGTACGGTACAGCGCAGTAGCAACATTGGCGTCTTTTGCATGTGGTAAGCTTTCCAACATAATTGACGATTCGGAATTTTAATTACAATGTCAACTTTAGGAAACCTACCGTTAGACAATGTTGAAACATGCAAAGCTTGGTTGGTTAGTTTCGAAGCTTTATGTCGTAGTAAAACAATTGATGATGTTACTAAATCAGGAAACTATCCCAAGACTGATAAATTTCTTGAGCTTTGTGGCCATAAGCAGATGTTGAAGATTGTGAGTTTGTTGCCAGGTAAACAAATTGATGAATTATCTTTCAAAGATATCAAAAGTCGGATCATTGCTTACATTGAACCAAAACAAAGGCTAGTAATTGCTGATAGAACTAATTTCATGTCTATTTCTCAAAATGAAAATGAAAGCGAAGTAGACTTTCTTTCTCGTTTGAATGAGATGTCTGTTTTGGGACGATTTGAAATCTGTTGATCCGTGTGATGAATTGATCAAGTTGAGATTTATAGCTGGTTTACGTAATGAAAATCTGAAACTTAAGATTTTAGAAAATTTGCAATCAAAATCAACTATGACGATAACAGATATAATTGATTTCTGTCAAATGAATGCCCAGTTATCTAACTTTGCATGCAGACCAGTAACTTAAAATGTTGAGAAACAAACGTTTCATGTTTCTAAACAGGATAAGTACTTGCACTGCGATAAATGTGGAACTAATCATGCTCGAAAATCTTGCCCTGCGTTTCGCAAGTCTTGTTTTAAATGTGGAGGTCTTAACCATTTTGCAAAATATTGTAAGAAACAGTCGAACTCGTACAGAAAATCGACAAAACCGAGCACTTTTCCAAAAAAATCGATGCACAGTATTGATATACGGTATTTTCGATAAATTCAAATGGAAATGATAATAAAATTGAAAGGTTTAAGATACTTGATATTGAACTGGATTTTCAGTTAGATACTGGTGCATCTGTTTCTGCGATTTCCAGATTCCAGTGGGAAAAGTTAGGTTTTCCGGAATTGAAACCTACTAATATTACTCCTACAAATTATGATGAGTCCACGATGGAAACATTGGGAGAGCTACATGCGCAAATGTTCACTGATAAATTATTGAAGTTCGATTCGTTGTTGTTAATTGTGAAAAAAGATTTGGGTTGATAGGTCGCGACATAATCAATCAAGACAAAACTAAAGTTTGCACGCATTATATCAAAGATGAGTATCTTCCTACGATTAAAGGTTTCATTGCTAGCATAGCTTTAAAAGATGAGAACAAACAAATGAAATTTTGTCGTGCTAGACAGGTACCTATTCACTTTAAAGATCAGCTAGACCAAGAGTTACAGTCTCTTCAAGATCAGGGTGTCCTATCTCCAGTACAATTTGCAAAATCTGCTAGTCCTGTGGTATGGATTAAAAAGCCGAATGGTCACTATCGTTTATGCGTAGATTTTAAGGCTACTTTAAATGATAACATATTATCAGATGCTTTTCCATCACCCTCATTTGAAGAAATTATAAGTAAAATTGAAGGTTCTTCTAAATTCGCAAAGATCGATCTAAAATTTGCTTACTGGCAGATAGCGCTCGACGACAAGGCTAAAGAGTATTTTGTTATTAATACGCACCGAGGTCTTTACGTTTTGAATCGTTTGCAAATGGAAATGAAGAATGCGAGTGCGATTTTCCAAAAGTGTATAGAGCAGATACTAAAAGGCATCAAAAATGTGATCGTTTATCAAATTAAAAAGCGATTACGTGAAAACAATGTTACTTTGAATCATGAAAAATGCGTTGAATGCACAGACACATTGAAATTTCTTGGTTACATATTTTCTGCTGAAGGCATTAAACCAGATCTTTCTCTTGTTAACAAAATAAATAGCACAAAAATTCCTGATAATTGCAAAGCATTGAATCAATTTCTAGGAATGGCACAATATTATTCAAAATTTATACCATCGTTTGCTGAGATCTGTTACCCCTTGTATGAACTTGCTAAATCAAAATGTCAGAATTTTATGTGGAACGATGATTGTCGTAAAAGTTTCGATAAGTTGAAAAATATCACAAAATCGTGTTTAGGTAGTTGAAAAAGAAATAGTTAATTAGCCATAAATAAATAAATTATTACCGCAAAGAAAACCTCTTAATACCAACCCAAATTACGAGTATCTTAATATTAAAAGGTTATTAATAATTCACAAGACTGGAATTGTCTGCTTACCTGACAAGGGTCTGAAGTCCTGATGACTTGATAATTCAAGCAGAATCGTTAATAAACGTTATTATGTAATTGTGACTAGAGGGATAATTCGAGGCGCTATCCTAAACCTAATCTAAACATCGTGATGACACTTAAGCCTTTCCCATCTGGACCCTATCAGCGTCACGTAACGTTTATCTATATATAATCATAACAAAAGGGAGATTAAACTGAACATGTGAAACATCTGTAGTTGTTTCAAATAACTTAGTTTTAAGTTAGACGTTAAACCCATAGATGAAAATTAAATTTATTAAAGCTTACAAATGAATAAAATATGATAAAAATAAAATAAAATCATATGAAAATTAAATTCAAGAAATGAAATGATGAACTCTTAAATGAAATAAATATTAAAACGAAACGTTAAAAAAGGAGTATAAATGAAAGAAAACATTTTTTGTGACTTTTAAGAATTATAATAGTTTTTTTGGAATGTTTTTTGAAAGAATGTAAGTCCTTAAAAGGACTGATTATCCGTTCCCCGTGGGTAGCTGAGGTCATCAGCAGGTAACTCGGACAGGATTCGCGTTTCGGCCCCTCAACCTGAACGCTCAAACCCATCCGAGCGGGGCCCTGCACATAGAGAGCAGCCTCGACCACACTTTAAAAATTCCTTGTTCGGCAGTGTTCATAGAAAAGAAAATGAGGAGATTCAGGAAGAACACAGATCAAATAGCTGCCGTGCAGCAAATAGTCCAAACTTGTGCAGTAAGGAGCTATGCTTATGAAGTGCTTTTTCTGTTTCTAGTCGTAATAATTTCTTGTCATGACCTCTTGATTCTAGAATGTGCAATGTTTTACTCGTTTTATTAATGAAATCTTTAATGTGTGAGCATATTCTACCATACCGTATTACTTGCCCTGCGAACACACGAATTCCTAATTTGTAAGGCATGTTGTTATCAGGAAATGTCAACAGGGTTACTGGAAAATCAAAATCATCGATTTTATGACATACCGAGGTCTCAATCATATGCTCTCCAATTTTAAGTGTTACATCTAAATAATCCACTTGTTTGTTATCATAGCCACTTCTGCTGGCTTCAAGACTTTTTGGGTAAATATCTAAAATTAAGTTATTAAAATGACTATAGTTTATGATACACAAATCATCTATATACCTAGTCGTATTAGATAAAATTTTTGCCAGTCCGAACTTTTTACTACGCATTAGTGCTTGCATGTACTGAAATTCACAATGCGCTAAGAATAAATCTGCTAGCAGTGGGCTGCAATTACCACCCATCTGAATACCACTAGTCTGGTGAAAGCTGAAGTCTGCGAACGTAACGAAGACTTCATCTAATATGAAAGCAATAGCCTCCTTGAACTTATTTTTCTTAAAATTATTATAACCACCGTATTTTTTCGCTGCTAGGAAACTTTTGTCTTGGCCTATGCAGAGATATTTGCTGTTCGTGTCATTAAAAATTAATTCGAGTAGACTGTAAATATGTAACTTAACGTCTTCTTGATCTAGATTAGTATATAAGGTTGAGAAATCGAATACCTGAAGGTCATATATTTTTACATTATCTATTCTTTTAAGAAATTCAACTGTCGACACGATACTCCAAAAACAGTTAACACCGCTGTTCTTATATATTGCATTACAGTAGATTTTGAACTGGTCTCTAATGACAGACAGACCTTTATTGACTTTAAGTGACAGTTGTTTGGTTGTACACTTCCTGGCCCCGGTTATAAATCGAAATTTGTAGGGAGACTTATGAAGTTTTGGAAGCCAAAATAGTTTAGGAAGCTTTAAATTATCTTCTCGGCATTTAATATTGAATTTTAAAATCAAGTCGTTTTGGTGACGACTAATAACGTCAACTGAATTAAGTTTAGTAGGAACATAAGTATCATTTCCTACTGGGAAACAGGGAACTGAGATCAAATCCCAACTCTTTCAATAGAATTATAATGTAAAATTTTTTACATATGAAAGAATAATTACTACTTGCCTTATACACAGATGCTATTATAAAATGATTTTGCAAGTCTTTAATAACTTCCATCAAATAGTTAATTTTGCTTTTGCTAGATTTCGGTAAGAACAACTTATACAATCGGTCTCTTGTAATTTTCAATATTCTCAACTTCCAATCGTCAAATTTATTAATGCTTATACAATTAAGCTTCCTAACACGCAAAAGAATGTTTGAAAGAATGTTTGACATCGTTTCCAGTTTTACAGCCATTTTCTTTGTACAAGTAAACTGTTTTGACTACGGATGCATCTCAACACTCGTTAGGTGCAGTGCTTACTCAAGATGGGCATCCTGTGATGTACATATCACGCAAATTAAGTGACACTGAATCTAGGTATATCATAGAGCGTGAATGTTTATCTGTTGTGTGGGCCACGCACAGGTTGCAGAACTTTCTTCTTGGAAAACAGTTTGTCATAGAAACAGACCATCGTCCGCTTGGGTACATTCTTAGTCCCAATACTGAAATAAAAAGAGAAATTTCACCCCGATTGATGAAACTTTCTATTAGTATGATGCGTTTTGATTATAATATAAGACATATCCCACAGAATCGAAAAATATTGTTGCTGACTGTCTGTCGCGTGCTGGGAATAATGAAATTGATATGAAGTTTGCTGAATTCCACTTTAGTGAGCCGTGTGTCGATATAGCGTTGTTGATTGCTGAAACGGAACGAGATAGCTTTATACAAGATTTAAAACAACGAATCGTCACGGGCAGATGGGGTAACCCCTCTAAGTTGGAGAGATATTTCAGACGGATGTCATGGCAGTTATCACTAGACACGAATGGACTTGTTCGGTTGGGTTCAAAGATTGTACCGCCTCGAACAATGTATCACCAAATTTTTAAAGTTGCTCATCACTCGCATCAAGGGATTAAAGGAACCTTGAAGTTGATACAGACTGAATTCTTTTGGCCGAATATGAAATTCGCGGTGGAGAACTTTATTAAGTCTTGTAATGAATGCCAATGTTCCAGACTACAAGGGCCTAACACTACCCACTCGTGGAGGAAGGAGGTAGCGCCATGGAAGCGAATCCATATCGACTTCGCCCATGATCGTCGAGTAGGCAATGTATTGATCATGGTTGATGCGTTTTCCGACTGGATGGAAGCTGCGGTTTGTCGAAAACGAGATGCTGAAACTGTGATCGACCATCTTCGGGCAGTATTCGCAAGGGTTGGAGTACCATTAACAGTGGTATCAGACAATGCTCCAGAATTCGTTGGTGGACAATTGCGATCGTGGTTGACGAATATTGGTTGTCGCCTTCTACATTGTCCCGAATACAAACCCAGTTCTAACGGACAAGCCGAAAGAATGGTCAAACTACTGAAAGATGGTTTGCGCTGCTACAACCTTTCAAAATGTTCAATATTGGCTTACATTCATCGAAAACTGTTTGTACATCGAAACACCGCAATGAGAAATGGAAGAACGCCAGCACAAATTATGTTGAATCATGAAGTACGGTGTCCAATCATTTCGCAATATACTCCAGATCAAGATCTTTGCTACAAGAAACATTCAACATCGGACGCTGAGCCTGTCAAGTTCTTGTTTAGGCAAGGTGCGAACGCATCCATGGTCGTTCATCCTGGAGGTCGAACGGTCGTCGCGCATGATTCGCAGTTGACTCCTTCTCAATCTCCCAACACTTCAGAATCTTCTCCCGAATCTCCGAGCAATGTTGACTCACCTGTGCTATCTCATAGGCCATCAAGGAATCGCCAACCTGTGAAAAGATATCCTGACATTGATCCTGCAGAATACTGGACTCATAAGTGGTTGCTATATGTATATACATAATTATATAATTTGGGAGGGGGATGTGTGATGTTATTGATGTCATTGTTATTATTCTATTATTCTAGTCATCCATTATACTCGTACTGTAGAGACACATGATTTCATGTTCAAGTGATTTGTGTTCTTTTACTTACCGTATTTGATGCAATCTAATTAAATCACTTTCACAACCAACGAGTCAGGCGTTCTTGATGGTGAACAGGTGGGACACAATAATAATAGGGGCATGGATAATAAGAATTAATAATTCCATTTCATAGATCAAATTTACATTATTTTAAAATTACACGGAATGAGGTTTTCCGTGTTGTTGCCAGCAACATACATAGTCATAGCAAGCGTGTAACGTTTTAATTATTCATATGATTATGCAAATTTCATAATATTATGAGAGATGCCCTCCTCCGAGTATCCTGGTTTCACCCTACTGTTAACAATATCTATATTTTACCAAACGAGAATTGTTTCAGAAATTTATAAACTTTATCTACATTGTATGTTATGATGTACTTCACTGTTCTTATTCAAGCCAAAACATCCCCCGCCGACATATCAAAATCCGCTTAATTTTCAATAATCCTGTCGAATTTGGTGTATGATTCAACAAGCTAAAACTTTCAGATTCTGAACAGCAATACAATTAAACGTCTGGGGATATGTTCAATTAGATTTTACACAGATCTACTGGAAGCAACTGTAATGTACAAGTTTCGAATGTTCTTTGTCTCAATAGTCTTTCACATTACTTCTCGATAGTAATTTTCTTTCTTTAGCTTCATCCTCATCTTGCCTACTTTTCTCGTGAGCAGCAGAAGTTGTTAAAATTAGACGTTCTCCGGCGGAATGAGCACGGGTGCGGAATCAATGCAAGTTCTTTTTAAATTGAGTTGAATAATATTAATCATCTTATTTCATAAAGCCACAAATTGTTCTACAGTATAATCAATTTACTCTATGCTTCTGAAACCAGGGTTTATTGCAAGTCAAAAGCAATAGTATAACTGAACTGTCAGATGTTAATATAACTTCTTCATCGTGGTCAAATTAGAATTAATTAACAATAATATGGAACGAGTCATGGTCAATTCACATAAACATCGTTTAGATGTTTTTCATTAAATCATGAACTACAGACCAAATTTAATAATTGTGGAAGTCGCCACAATTACGCCACCTCTCCACATAAGTATTGGTTATCAAAATGAAAGTGAATATTGAGATAGTAAATATATTAATAAATAAGATTAGAATTATACAGTCCGTTTCATAAAAAGTGGATCATCCTAAAATTTGACTAAATAAAACATAAGTATGATACAGAAAGCATTTTTCATGTTATTTCATGTCCCTAATATATCTAAATGTCCTTATATAATCTTATAAGCTATGATACAGTGACGGTTCTTAAGAAGCTAATATTTTGTGGCCCTACCCTTATTGTCAATGACATTACCAATTCGTCTAGGCATTGATTCGATGATATCGTTGATTTTTGACTGATCTAACTTTCTCCACTCTCTTTTTAACAGTGACGTAAGTTGTGACACGCCATCTGTAGGTAGCAGTGAACGACGAACGTTACGTTTTAGAATACTCCATACATTTTCTATGAGATTCAGATCAGGAGAACGAGCTGGCCAAGATAATGTTCTAAGCCCTAATTGAGACTTGCATAAGTTGGCTCTACTACTCCTGTGACACGTAGCATTATCATCCATAAATAACCAAGTCGATGGATCACCAAGTTGATCTGTCATTTGGCCAATGTTCACTCGCAAAACATTCACATAGCGTTCAGAATTCATGGTTCCTTGCTATATGTGAAGTTCAGAGCGGCCATTGGTCCAAATGCCAGCCCAAATCAGTAGAGTCGCACCACCTTGCGAAATTAGGCGGTCTCTACGTTTGGATGTTTTGCGTGGCCCTCTTTACGACAGAGTCGAAAATCATCATTATGCCATCGATGCACATTATGCCATCGAGTGCTGCCAACACCACCGCAACGAAGTCAGGAAGCTATGGAACATGAAGTCCAGTTAATCACATGTAGCAGTTACATTATTGTCGATGAATAATGGTGCTATGCTGGCTCTGATTGACCGATTTTCTCTATTTTTGTTTTGCTTGATAGCTTTTGGCTTGTAGAACAACATATTACATAACAAAGGAAACAAATGTGATTTTATAAGAGTGAGGTATGATTTTGTGTAACATTGCTAAATGAAGATCAAATTATCTACTACTTTTTTATCTATAACAGGAAAACAACTCAATGTTCATGCTTGAAATTTCCAACAATGATATTAGTAAGCACAAATGACATATCTTCCAAATTTCAGAGAAATTCGTTCAAGTTTGGCGGAGTTAGACAAAGTTGAAGTTAAGGCGATGTTTAAAGGTGATCCATTTTTTATGAAACAATCTGTAGTTTCAGTAAAAGTCCATCGACTTCCACAATTAGCGTTATCATAGCGCTAAGCAATTGGCAAGTGCTTCAGAATAACTATACTTTACCATCGTAAATATCAATTGTTCTATTTCTATGTCCTGAAATGGACAGCTGCATACAACGAAAACATTGCATACAATCGCAGTGCAATAAGAAATTTCGACAGCCATGCAGCGATAAATTCTTTGATCATATTTATCGCACGATGAGGGTCATTTATCGTTCGTCGAGCAATAACGGGCACTGTTGGCGTGACGTTCCATGTCAGAGGTAACTTGTCGAGGTTCTTCGATTTCAATGAGCGTCGGAGCTTAATTGTTGTTGTTTTGACTTTTGCGCCAGTGAAGTCACACATCCTAGTGAGCAAGGTTATCTGGTTGGTCAGAGGTTGTTGGTTTGGATTCCGCTTCATTCTGTGTTATCTAATTTTGCTCTTCGTCTTCTTTTGGTTCAATTCTCGAAACTTTATTTGATATCTTGCGTCGTACTTTTTTCAGTGAAATGACAGACACACTCAGAAATGGAATCTATCATCTGACCAAGTGAGTAATGTGACTCCTGCTTGTTCGAGTATTTATAAGTGTCAGCATTGAGGTAGAACATGCTCTAACCGGTCAGGCTTAACCAGACACATGAAAAGTTGCAAATCTAGCCAAGTTGCCGAGACCACTTCATCTGTCAGCACTTCTGATGGCCTAATGTTAATAAATCAGCAGAACTGTGGGAGTAATTCCATCAATATATGTAAATGCCACTGCTGATAAAGAAGGCGTTCTTGTTGATGATATAAACGGTGATTCGTGCTTCGAGTGCGGCTAGTTCATGTTTAGCCATCTACTCATGGTATGAGCGTTCATTTTCTTCCGTTGAAGGAGGTTCCCTCCATCAACGAACGACTTACCCAGGATTGCATCATGCGTATGCTTCCAGTTGGATGGTCCGCAAAGCAGCGGAATGGCAGTCGTCTGCATCTCAGGATTCTGGTTAATGTGATCTTTCCTGCGTCGAGCTCAGGGCCAACCTGGTCTCTCCATCTCTATGTTCGCAAAATTTCATATCTCTTTATTTAGCGGTTCGTCAGAAGCTGGCGTCCAATGCCGTTTTAGAAAGCTGATTGTCAAGAAACTATATGTAGAGCCAAAGCATTCCACTGAAGCTAGGGAATCGAATACCATTCTGTGTAATGATGACAACTCGTATACTTCACTGCGGAAATGGAATCCAGAATTTGGACAATTTTGAGAAGATACTGCCGTTCGGATTGAGAAAACATCTATTGTATTAGCTCATGGCTCTAATATCTTCCAGCGACTTATCTTCAGCAAGTAAACTGTTTTTCAAATGGTTTGAAGATCTTTTCCCAGCTACAAGGACTTCTATGTAAACGGTCGAATGACAAGAAGAACTCTTGATGGAAAATGGCGCAGTCCACATTGTTCGTTTTCGTCTTTCCCGGAGAATATGAGCCCATTTTGGTCTAATGTCTTCACTTCTCCTGGTTGTGTAGGCGAGAGACCTCTCGTTTCTCCTGTCGAACCAAAATGGTCCATTTGGATGCCCTTCAGCAATTATGAGATTGGATCATCATTGGGCTCGTTGAAGAATTCAGCCCTAGGATCGTACCCCTGATTTCTTTCTAAATTTGTCGGACGATTTTTGTATCATTGTTTGTAATTCATATTTACTCTTGAGTCTTGCCCTTCCAATGTTCTGTACAGTTGTGTTTCCTTTTTTCCGAAAGTCGAGAAAACTTTCTCTCCTGGGCAGTTTTGCCCTATATCTATCTCTTCGATGTTTCTGAGAGCTGTTCATAAAATATTGGCAAAAAAGAATTCTCCCGTTGCTGAACCTCTCTGATTCCCATCTTGCCTTTCAGGAACGAGACGGAGTTCCTGAAGACGTTGCCACTCTAAATTAATTACAAATGTTGAAATTTCAAAATTCAAGTCCCCCTATCCATGATCTTTCGCGAGCTTTTGACTACGTTTCTACCGACCAACTCCAACTCTATATTGCACGCAGCCTAGAAGGCTGACCTTCCACCTCCTTTGCTTCACTGCTTGTCGTGTCTACATATTTCCATTTCAGTGACTTTTCATGATCTTACCGTTATCTCTTCTCGCGGTGTCCAACAAAGGGAATCGCTCTGTCTTCTCATTTTTCTCTTGGCTATGAATGAGATTATTGAGCGCTGCAACGAATCCATCGATACGACGACTTTGATTTGAGTTCAGTTGCTTACGCCGACGACTTGATACTATGCGCCGATTCTTCTGAGAATTTGCAACGAAAGCTGGATTGATTACATGCGGCTTTTTCAGATGCAAGCCTGTATGTTAACATGAAGAAGTCCTTTTGTCTTCATGTGATTACCGATTCTTTTTCCAAGAAGGCCGTCTTGTCATCCGATGTTTTTCGTCTCAGTGGTGTCGACTTTAGTGCTTTTGCCGCTAACGAAGACTTTACCTATTTGGGCGTGAAGCTTTCCTCCTTCGGAAAAGGAGCGTTTCCTCATATGTCATCGTTCGTTTCATCCTTGAAGGAAATGACTACTTCCCCTCTTAGGCCTTATCAAAAGTTTGAGGTGCTAAGAGCTTTCCCTCGACACCTACACTCTTTGGTCCTTCCTCAAACAAGCAAAGTTTCTCGCAAAATCTCACAAGCTAAGCAGTTAATAAGTACTGCTAGAAATCTATTTTCCATAATTGAAGATCATAAGCATGACATTGCAGTGTGGCATTGAGCCCAGTCCTCCACGTAACCGGTTGATTTTGAAAAGTATGAGAAAAACGTCTTCGGATACCATGTTACGACGCGATGCAAAATACGAAGACGTTTTTTCTCATACTTTTCATAAGCATGACGGTTATGATTTTTATCCAGTTCGCCCGATTGCATCGCGCTTGAACACTCCGACAGAAAAAGTTGCTTGGACTGTTTGTATGTAAACTATCCTGGCAACTTTAGAACACAGCAGTATTTTAACTTATCTTCCTCTACATACCAAATCTCATTTACAAAATAGCAAATATCTGATGGAGCTAAATACTATGGAAGCAGCGTAGCAAAAGCAACCTTGTCATTTTGTCATTAGACGTCGTGAAACTTTACTGATCATTTCTCTCGAATTAGGAATTTTGTTTCGGTATCGCAACTGATAATATTGAAGAATTGATAAAATTTATGTCCCAACTACGAAATTAAATACGATGATGGCGTTTATAAGCAAATGCTTGGAACTCCCTCGGGTGCTCACTTTGCACCAGCTTTTGAGGTCACTCTATGAGGCATATAGAAACCGATGCTATAAAGGAACCCAACTTTTCTCTATTAATATTCAAGCGATAAATAGATGATATTATGGCCCTATGGAATTTAAGGAATCTTGATTTGTATATGCGCTCGAAACCCTAAATTCTATTAATTAAAAAATAAAACTTGTTTTTTGAAGTACATCACCCTGAAGAATTGTTGCCGTTAGACGAGTCAAGACAAACAAAGCAAAATTCTTGGCGGCATTAGACGGGTCATTCCAGCATCCCTCTAAGAAAGGATTCGTTTGTTCTTACGCATGTCAAGAGTAAATTTATAACAAGTAGGATATCGTGCATAAAAAAATCGCTATAGCGATGAATGTAAAACTGAAGACAGTTTGACAACTTTCTCTATGATGCTACTGAAAGGACAATGATATCTTTTTTTCAGCAAACAACGTGAGCAGTAATTCTAAACGGCTAGAATTTGAATATGTAAACAGGGATCTAAGCTTTCACGAAGGAGTGTATGAATGTAGATATCGTGGAGGAGAACTTGCAACTATCAAAGATGAGAAAGAAGAGTCCATCATTCAAAATTGGACTGACTTAAGCCCCGATATCAACTGTGTAAGATACAAAAGCTCGGATCATTACGTAGCGTGGATTGGATTACATCAAATTCCGATCGATCTCTCCAGCTATTCATTTCAGTGGATTGCCATGGACTCAAATTATAGGTACGCATGAAATGGGCTCGGTCACGGCTTACAGAAAAATGTTTATTATACAATGTATTTAATGTATATATATATATATATATATATATATATATATATATATATATATATATATATATTCACGCAAAGTGTGCCCAGGCTTCTCATATTTAAAAGAAAGAACAAATGCTTTGACCGGACATGTTTCAATCTTCTTTCAAGATCATCTTCAGCGAAAAAGTTACAATTACAGACAAATCTTTCTTAAATACGTAGTCACATTGATGACTGTTCATTCTGGAAGGCACGTAATAGCATAGAAATCTTAAGTCAGACAGATAAAATAAAATAAAAACACCAAGTTACAACCTACTCAAATAATTTAGAAGATAGGGTGTACAATTCGTAAAATAAGTTACAGATTTAAAGAAAGAGTGTATGATCCGTTCCTTTAATTAGCGAGATTTTCATTTCCTTTTTATGAATATCGAGTCCAGGATAAATGATTGCTTGCATTTACCAATAATGGAAAAATTTTCTTTTTTAGGACGATGAGAGTGAGTAGATATTTCAGTAGATGTTTTCCTTCATCCGAGTGTCGAGGTGGCGTTTCGTGGCGCCGACGTACCTCATTTCGCAACGGTCACAAGCGTATTGATATACGATAGATGATTTAAGATCACTCGGAATTTTATCTTTATTCGGAAATTGATTTAACAGTTTACAGACTTTGTAAACTGGCCTAACTTGTAAATTCGGAGGAAGCAACTCATTCAGAGAGCGAATTTTGTTTTTCAAATCATTTTGAGCTTGGCTAATGAAAGGAACAGACCACACTACTCTTCTCACTTGCGCTCGCTCATTCTCAGCTTGAGAATCATTTAAAGTTGAAGCCCTGCACTCAATATTCCTTTCAACCTTTTCTTTGATACGGCTGATGGTTTTACTGTCAAAACCATTTTTAATAAAGATATTAGAGATCTCAACCGCCGAAGCTTCGTATAACCTGCGATTAATGCATATTTTATAAGCTCTATAAAATAAAGAACGCATGGCAGACAACCTATACGACATGGGATCGATATCAATTCTGGTATCGATATTCATTTTCACATAAAACCTACCAACACTGGCATCTATATGCCTTACTCTGCCTATGCTCCCATGTCGTATAGGTTGTCTGCCATGCGCAACTGAGAAGAGTAGTGTGGTCTGTTCCTTTCATTAGCCAAGCTCAAAATGATTTGAAAAACAAAATTCGCTCTCTGAATGAGTTGCTTCCTCCAAATTTACAAGTTAGGCTAGTTTACAAAGTCTGTAAACTGTTAAATCAATTTCCGAATAAAGATAAAATTCCGAGTGATCTTAAATCATCTATCGTATATCAATACGCTTGTGACCGTTGCGAAATGCGGTACGTCGGCGCCACGAAACGCCACCTCGACACTCGGATGAAGGAAAACATCTACTGAAATATCTACTCACTCTCATCGTCCTAAAAAAGAAAATTTTTCCATTATTGGTAAATGCAAGCAATCATTTATCCTGGACTCGATATTCATAAAAAGGAAATGAAAATCTCGCTAATTAAAGGAACGGATCATACACTCTTTCTTTAAATCTGTAACTTATTTTACGAATTGTACACCCTATCTTCTAAATTATTTGAGTAGGTTGTAACTTGGTGTTTTTATTTTATTTTATCTGTCTGACTTAAGATTTCTATGCTATTACGTGCCTTCCAGAATGAACAGTCATCAATGTGACTACGTATTTAAGAAAGATTTGTCTGTAATTGTAACTTTTTCGCTGAAGATGATCTTGAAAGAAGATTGAAACATGTCCGGTCAAAGCATTTGTTCTTTCTTTAAAATATATATATATATATATATATATATATATATACTTAAATGATCTCTCAGCGCCACTTCCACAGACTGCTGAAGAAGAGTTGGAATGTAGAAATAAATAGTCTGTGTTCGTTCCCAAAACTTTCAGGGCTGGGTTATAGTATTCAGTAGTATTGACTGCACCCAGTTTTAGACCGAAATATGTGAAGAACTACAGGGAATTCAGCAATTACTGATTATTCTCGTTTTCCTCATACAGGCCCTTAGATGCTAAATTGTAGGCTGAAACTTCGATGGTATCTTAAGGATTCACAGTGCTATGGGCTGCATTTGATGGAACACAAAAATACTCAAATTAAAAGGTTGATGAAAAATCATATATAATAGAAATTATATATAATTTTCATTTTTACTCGAAGAAAATGGTAAATGGGTTAACAACTATTTATCTGCAAATTTAGGCCGTTTTGGACAACACCCAACGATACCACAAATTTTTTTAGGTGTCAAAAGTCTTGATTTTTTTTCGTATAACTTTTATTGATATCCATAATTAGCGTATATATCAAAATTTCTGTGATAACATACCCGCAAAAAGCGCCAAAACAAGTAAAAAAATAAAGCATTTATTCTCTAAATAGGCTCTCAGCGCCATTTTAGTGTATATTACCAGGTCTCTATGAGCCAGTCACATATAATTAAAGGGTATATGAGCGCCAAGTACCATAAATACTTATCATATTATTCCCAATTTGAGAGCTGATGCCCTCGTTACTGTCACTTCAACGTACGCTTCTATATAGTACCAGCTGAGATGGAAAAGTACGTAAATAGGGAGAAATTTACAATAGAACTTGTGAATTTGTACTGTATTTGTAATTTGTACCTACAGTGGGAAAATAATTTTACTATTTCGTATAGATTTTCTTCGAAGACTAATAAGTAGTATATACAGGGTGGCGCACGTAAAACGCCGGATTTTAAACTTTTATTACTCCTCAAATATTCATCCGATCGTCATGAAATGTTGACTCATACTAGTTTGGAGTACAGGATTTATGATGATTATACCTGTTGTACTGAGAATTGTCAGAAAATTCTGATTCTATTGACCGAATGACATGTATTCATTTTGTTTACATCGAAAATCTAGATCAAGTTAATTAACTTAACATGAATCGTATTCTGCACAACGAATTGTGCGCAGTCTTGAAGTGAATATTGTTCAGTTACTTCCATGTCATACAAAATACCATTCGACAATTAAATCACTATCTGAAAAGAATCGAACATAGAAGAATGGATATTCGGTTGCAGAACGAGCAAAATGCGCGGCTTGGTACGAATGGCTCAAGAGTCCAGTGGAGGTACAAAGGATTTATCATTCAGAGTATGGCAAGAACGCGAGAGCACCGGATGCCCGTACCATAAAACGGTGGCACATAAACCTGTTGACCAGTGGTAGTGTGGTGACTGTCAAGCGGGACCGGTCATCTTCTGAACGAACAGGGCAGAATGTGGAACGAGTTGTGCAGCACTTCGAGGAGGACCCAAACACATCTACCCGTCGTGCATCTAATACTATTCAAGTGAGTTGCCGCACTATCCAGCGCATCCTCCATGACTATGGATGGCATCCGTACAAGGTCCAGGTAGTGCAGCGATTACACGAAGAAGATCTGGAAAACCGAATGGAGTTCGCAGAACAGGAGCTACTGTACAGCGCATCCAAGCCAACCCGAGCCATTTAGTGGAACTAGCCTGTTCCGATGAAGCTCACTTCCATCTGGATGGTGGTGTGAATCGCCACAATTGTCGTTATTGGGCCAACCAGATCCCTCACTGGATCAAACAAGAGTCCATGGACTCGCCACGCACCACCGTCTGGGCGGCAATCAGCCAATCAGGTATCTGCGGATCGTTCTTCTTCGACACCTCCGTCAACAAGGATCGGTATCTCAAGATGCTACAGGAGGAATTTTGGCCAGCGGTGCAGTCGGACAGAAGAGGCAGGAGCATCATATTCATGCAGGATGGTGCACCTCCACACTGGGGACTTCCTGTGTGTGAGTGGTTGAACAAGAAGATGCCTAAGAGATGGATGGGACGTGGATCTCCTAACATGCCCTGGCCACCGCGTTCACCTGACCCTTCTTGTGGGGTTTTGTCAAGTCCAAGGTTTATCATACACGGCCAACATCCATGCAAGACTTGAAGGACTGCATCATACAAGCATTTCAAGAAGTGACAACTGAGATGTGTCGTGAAACTGCTCTGGCCTACCAAACGCGACTCGAATCCGTCCTCGAGAATGGAGGAGGACACGTTGAAGTTCGATGACTGCTAGCACTTTTTCCTTGTTTTTCATTTAAGAAATGTTTTCTATGACCTTATTTCGTTTTGGTCATTATTGATAAAGACGTGGGGGGAAATAAAGGGAAAAGTTTATCATTAAATTTTACATGTTAAGATACATTGTTGGTATGTCAATTTTACTACATGTCATTCGGTCAATAGAATCAGAATTTTCTGACAATTCTCAGTACAACAGGTATAATCATCATAAATCCTATACTCCAAACTAGTATGAGTCGAAATTTCATGACGATCGGATGAATATTTGAGGAGTAATAAAAGTTTAAAATCCGGCGGTTTACGTGCGCCACCCTGTAGATGAAAAATACAATGTAATATGCAACTACATATTTGGATGAATTTGAAATACATCAATATTTACATACTGAATAAAAGTGAAAGTAACAGCAAAGTTTAAATGTCCACTCCATTCCAATAGATTTTACTTGCATGAAAAAAGGACAATGAAAATATTAAAAAGATATGAATTTGAGAACAGCATTAGATAGCATTAGCAATAGAACAGCATTTTGATGCTGTGGTGCTTATCATAAAGGATCACGATGATGTTATCGTAAAATAGCAGAGTAGGTTAAGTAGGTCTATCGTGAATGGCAATATGAAGCATGATAATGACCTTCAGCTTGCGCATTGTACATTGTGGCATATTTTGGTCATGATTAGTATGTACGATTATTTATTTCTTTTGTGTGTCTGTTAGGCCTACATGTATAAGCACATGTCTTCCGTGTCTGTTTTTGGAAAGGTCTAGACCTTTCATGGAAGCAGATGTCTCATCAAGCACACTTGAATTCAGGTCTTTGTTGAGTTTTTATCATCACTTCATTAAAGGAGATTGTTAACAATTTCGTCGGCAGAGGTTCGATGAGTCTTATACATTGAATGCTGTGTAGGCCTATCAGGCCTATCACTACTTAGTCTTATAAAGCAATCACACTAAAAACGATCCATGAGACTATCTGAGACAAACCTTGAACAAAATCTAGAATCCAACCATAAAGCAACCGAAAATTTCTCCTAGACCAACCTTAAATAAATTCTATAAACTACTAAAACCCAAAACTCAATTTTCATTCTAAATTACTTTTCGCGTAAACCGCACGATACGACGGTAGCAATTCGAAGTCGATGTGGCCTAAATGGATTCCACCTATACCCTAGTCATAGCACTTACTCATGGATATCCACACTCATCCTAAGCTTAAACTTCAAAAAATATAGCTGTCACTAGAATCTCATACCGGTGCGATAACTTCTGTAAATCCTAAGACTTGATAAGTCAATAAAATTAATTGGATATGCACTATAAATTCATTATCAAGCAAAAGTACATGCATGCATGCTAGCATGCATCTACATAAGGCATGAGACTAGTGAGGACAGTTATGTCACCTCTATTTGACATTCACTTTATCATAGTTTATTATTTCAAGTATGGCTATTCTAGGCCTACTTCAATTCATAATGTTGTTATGTGAATATAAGAGAATAACCACAAAGTATGCAAGTCAATACATTCATGCTGCTTTCAGCTATTAAGTCTTATCATAGAATCAGTATATGATAGCTGAAAACAGTTTCGAAATTTGAATTTAAAATTGTGTCTATTGTAGGCTATTTAGACCTTTTTTGAATGGACAAAAAAGGGGACAACTTTTGCTGGATTTTACCATATCTGAGCATTTCCATGCGTCGTCTATTGACGTTTGAAGAATTTTGCATTTTTAAATTGATTATAACTAGGAATTAATTGACGCCTTGAATTAGTAATTGCTGCATAGCTAGGTTCAATTAACATGTAGATATCCATGGTGTTAATTTTTTTGTAATCTTATTCATATAGGTCCAACATCTGTGTTTACCAAACGTCCTCTTATGATGCAAAAGTCAACCTCAAATTAAGTACATGTGAGTCTCATCAATTTTTCTTCGAGTTGCTATAAGTTATTGAATCCAACCTTTGACATTTAATGACAAATGTAATCAATTTCAGTCGTTAATTATGATTCATTTAAACGTATAGGTGAAAAATAGGATCAGAAAATGAATCGTCCTCTCATGACGAAATTAAGCGTCGCGTCTTATGTCGAAAAGTATCAATTTCTAAAGAACAATTTTTCTAAGATAATCTCAGCTATAGAGATGTTGATAGTCTTCTGTGACGCAAAATTTTGACTTCAAGCACTACAGGTCATGAAACAGCGTTTGCGGCAGCATAGTCAGTGTCAATTAGATGAAAAGTTTGTTCTCAAATCCGATCATCCCGTCAATCAATTTGCAAGGAGTTTACTGATCATTTATCTCGTCAATATCATCAACGACAGGAAATCGGAAACGATTTATCCCGACATTGTTCACACAATGCATATACCCAGCCACCATATCACCAACCATATTGCATGGCAGGTTCCAGACTGTAAGCCTACTAAAGTTGATGGAGCATTTCCAATGGAAACTTTTGCTTGATTGCCATTTCCACCAATTGATTTGCCCTCAAAGGGAACAGGAACCATAGATCTCATCAAATAAAATGCTTCATCTTCACGAGAGTCCTTGAATTTCCTGCGTTTAGTCATATCTCACAAGTAGGCCTATAGCGATATCGTTTACTCTTTAGCATAGCCGTAATTCACGATGGAAGTGCTGAACATCGTTGGCCTATTGAATTTGAAGCTTCTTCTATTATTGAGCCGTAATTAGCTAATGCTACATGTACAACAAAGTTACTTAGTTTATTTTTGCTCTTTGATGGATCCATTCATCAAAAGGAATGCCAAATATGTCACAATCATCTGTTCTGATGGTCACATCTGCCGCTAGATGACTGCGCTACATGTAGAAAGAAACTTATTTTCTTTATGTTTCAATCGCTTTTACTTTCATTATTAAACACATTAAGAATGTTCAAGGCGCGCAAATTATTTGATTTGTCCAATGAAAGTTATTGCTGATATATCACCGATTCTAGAACATACACGAACGGAAAATTCAAGAAAATTACTTTGGCGTCATATAACGACTCTTCAATCGTCCTCTTATGACGCAACTTTGATGAACTACATCTATGTTTGTAGACACTGACAGAGAAATTCAACAATGCGTCAACAATCCACATAGCCCATATTTTGATAATTTCTGCACGAAAACTTTGCATTTCAAGATTTTTCAGTAGAATAAAAGCAGTTGCAGTAGTGTCGAAGCGTCGTCTTATGACGATTATAAGACTATGTATTTCTCTATCATTTCATCGTTCACGAAAATGATATTATCAAATTTCAAGTTTTCAAGAATACTTCAATTCAAATGTAAAAATATATCAAATAGCGATAGCTAAACAGATGATCAAAATCATGTCAATATCACAGTCTGAAAAAGGCATTCTAAAGGAAATAAAACTGAAGAAAATAACGATTATTTTCTGTTTTATGTGTCATGCGACCATCTAATTTCATGAACTAACTCCAATATCATAAAATATAGGCATCAACATAATATTTCAGTGAAAAGATGCCGTCCAACCTAACTTATATATTTTTACAAAAACTTGTCATTCGCGTGGAAATGCTCATACATGCGTTTGAGGCGCTTAGAGACTATTTTGGCGCTCAGACACCACTTGTGGCGCTCGGAAACCATTTAATGGCGCTAAGATACCTTTTAAATATATCATCTGCCATTGAAATGGCGCTCAGAGCCCTATAATGGCGCTCAGAGACCATTTCGTTTGGCGCTTAGATACCTTTTAAATATATATATATATATATGTATATATATATATATATATGTATATATTAATCATATACCGAGACCCCAAAAAGGAAAAAATTCAAGAGGTGAGAACAAAATCTGACGTAAATCATTACGGGAACTGCAAGCGTTTCTGGCTTATTTGCCGTCATCAGTGTAGTATACCCCATTGTAGAGGATCAATAAATCAAGTGCCGATTAATCGTCATCCGAGCTCCAGACATCTACAATTAATGAAATATTTCAAATCTTGTTCTCAGAGCTGGGGTTCAAAAATTTGAACTTGCAAACATGAATGCAAATAGCTAATTCGTGTTTGCGTTCTATGCACAAACCTACCATAGGTGGTTGTACGTAGAAAGCCGGCAGCTGACACATTTGGCCAGTGAAAGAATAAATCTTAATCAAGAGGGTATACAATAGGGCATACTTCTCGACAATAGGGTATACTACACTGATGACGGCAAATAAGCCGGAAACGTTTGTAGTTCCCGTAATGATTTACGTCAGATTTTGTTCTCACCTCTCGAATATATATATATATATATATATATATATATATACATATATATGCATGTACAATACAATGCATTATTGTAGTGATCACTGTCATTTACTCTGCCAGTGTTCTACTTGTATACTTACATGTAGTTCGATCGATGACATATCAAATGTAGACTATGTAAAATCAGAAGTTCAAATGATTTTCCGCAATAGGAAAAAATAATAAAAAGAAGAATGAACGAAACAGATGGATCATCTGAAGCGTCACACTGAATGTATGCTCAATAAATGCCCTAGAACATTTTTAAGTTGAGATAGATTGCAAATTTGAGCCGTCAACATAACCGGGAAAAAAATAATAAATCTATTTTACTTCGAAGCTCTTCTCACTCTGGAGCCGAAATCTTAGTAACAGTTTCCAAAACCAATAATGATACTTGATTCAAACAAGGGAAAGAAAGGAGTTGATCAGTTTGATCAAAATGTTGTATGCATGCTTCACTTGTCGAAGAAAGAATGCAAGATGTCCCCCTTCTCAGACTCTTCAACTTGATTGATGGTTCAGCTTATGCCGCATTTCATTTTATGAAGAGAGATCAAATGTCCGTGAACCGAAGGACATTTTTCAAGGAGCTTACATTCTTGGTCTTGCTCGAAAGACGATTAGAATCACCTTATTAATTGCACTTCCAAAAGCTGTCAAGAATGAAGGAATGCAGCTCAATTTCTTCCATCAGGTTACGGAAAGGTTCGGATTGCTGTGAAATTTGTAAAGACGGAGTCTGTCCTGCACACAGGAGACTCATAAACAGCTGTAAGTGCCCAATTTGCCGACTTTTTCCCTTTGGCATAAATAATGCCGGTAGCTTAGCGTTGTCATCACATTTTAATGTTCTCAAATAATAATAGTAGATGTTGATAAATAGTGTCAGAGTCTATTCTCCTGCATAACTTGATGAAGCACTCAGAAAAAAGAAGAATGAGATACTCTTAAACTAAAATTCACGCGCATGAAGAATAGGATGACAAAATAGCTCATGCAGAAGAGGGTTAAGAGTATAGCAGTCGAAAGGGCAACACATATTTCAGCCGGTCATAAATTACAATGGCTCAAGAATGTGTTCATCTTGTTGAAAAAATCCCGTATTAACATATGAAAAATCTGGGAAAATCTAGTTCGTGGATGTCATACTTAACGTCCGACATTTTTTAGCTGCAGGTGTTTTGTAGCGTCTAGTTTAATATAGGTTATCGTGAACGTGTTCTTGGTACAATGACTTGAATTTCTATGCGCATTCGCAAAGGAGCATGTGAAGAAAATGGTTTATTCTTGTTTGAAGAAAGATACAGATTTGCGGAATTATGATGTTCCTTACCAAAGTTGCACCCTTTTTACTGAGGCCTCCAATCTGCCCAAAATATTTGAAAAGGAAGAGTTTTGACTTCAAACTAACTTCCCCCCACCTATTTGCCCTTACATTTTGATATCCTGGCAAGATAATTCTTTCTGTACAAGATGGATCTTTACTTGAAGCCATAGCACATTGTGGGCTTAAGCATGATTTTCTGCAAAGTGCTTTGAGTGAATATATTTGTCACTAGCTGAAAGAACAATTTAGAGGACGATGAATTGTCTTCTGGTAGATTACTATAATTTCTAGACGATTTTCAAATTGACTTCAGGTATGTACTGAACATATCAATTGTAATATAACATTATGATGATTCATTTTATTATTTTTATATATATATATATATATATATATATATATATATATATTCGAACCGGCAACGCCCTTCGACCGAATGAATGCAAAGTTGAAGTTCAATTATGCGCTCGAATGATTCTCATGGTCCAATTGCAATTTACTAGGCAGTTTAAACCTTTAATTTGCAATTTAACTTATAAGCGTTATTTAGCTTGTAGAATATATTTTCATTTATTTTAACTTATAATAATCATATTATCTTTATGATTTATATATTTTACATTCGGTGTGGCAGGGGGAGCTTAAATATTATTACTAATCTCTTACTATATATTTCTCACTTTAATTCATCGTCTAGTGATACTTTTCACGTATAAATGATCTGTCCTATGCTACAGATGTATGATATTTCTCGGAATGGATGTAATTATAAGGGAAGGAAATAGGAGATATTTCTTTGTGAGAAAGACATGAAAATTCTTCACAAATCATTCAATTTGTGATTAAATTTGTCTATGAAAAACGTTTTTTGCAGCGTCATATACTGCATCCCCATTATTTATTTTGTAAAATGGAAAAAAACTGAATTCCTGCCATCCACAAATGTGAATAGGTTTACTAACTTTAATTTTTCGATGTTCAGGATGAACTATTTGTTCCTTGTGTATCTTCGTTTGTTCTTTAGCCGTATTTTCCGTCTCTCCGATGCAATATTGGTTGCATCCCACACAGGTAAGTACATAAATGTAGATGACATCTTGGGTAGAGCATGACATTTCGTCTTTTATTTGAAAGTTCCATTAAAGTTGCACTGCGAGCCTTCAAGTATAATATCATATGTTCCACAACGGGGATTTTTGCACCTTTTCACAATATGAGTTTCCTACTGTTTGACAAATTTTGAAGGACCTAAGAGTCTATTGAGATTTTTATACTGTCTACGACTGTTGATGATCCGAAGATCTATAATAATAAAGACTAGAGCTGACCATGACATTGAAAACAATTCTACGTCGTGGAATGCTTTGTCATGGTTACGGTACCGAAGCGATGGCGGCTTCCAATGGTTTACAATGGGAATATCCGGCAGCTTATCAGTGCACTTCGTTAATATTCACGTTTGTTGTCATATCTCCTAAGATGTAAAAGCATTTCCACAGTAAAACTTGCAACCACAGAATCATAATGTTTGACCGCATCACTTTGCTAGAAGTGCAGACTGATTCAAAACGATGGCACATCCAGGAACTTACTATGTGGGCAACAAGAAATATCCAATGCCTTGCAGAGATAGGAAATAGTCGCTTGCGGATTGATCTGAAGTCCTTCAAAATACCGATCGCCACGATTTCTCCAGATTCGAGGAATTCAGATCATCGCGCAAAACTTTTCTCGATAATGTTGCCCTCCAGTCATTATTAAAAAATTAGCAGGCGCACGAAAAATACTATACTCTTAAAATAAGTTGGCGATTGCGATAAACTTTTAACTCCCGTGCGCGTGGTGACTGATGTTTCCATAGTGATTGACTTACTTTATCTGTATGTTGCTGTTTGTTTACGCGTTAGGGAAATCCTAAAATGAGTTTGTCTCGAGAATCCGGCCTTTGGATCATAGTAAGTATCAACTTTATGAAACACGTAACGGCAAGAAAGGCAGCAGATTTTGAGTTATTTTCTCAAAGTGATTTAGCCGTTACATAATCATTATCAGCCACCTGACGCCGCACCATTTAAACACCGTTGCCATAGCAAAGCAATTCCGAAACGTAATGTTGTGATTAATGTTCAAAATGTGCATTGTTACTGAGCGGATCAAAATTCCTCTTTCGCTCGGTCATCGCATCATCATGGAACTTTCGCTAGCTCACTGCTCGAAAAATGTCACTCATCCTCTCTAAATGGATAGGGTGTTTATAAATATGCGCTTAATCAACAACCGCTTTTTGATTGAAACTGCATCGAACATGAAAAGTTGCATTTGATGCTGAAGAAAGTAATGTTATTATAGGATACACAACATAAAAATTGTCATCATCAAATACATCACCCAGTCTATTGATACATGTATTATGATGTGCATGTGCATCGTGTTTCCTCTCTTACATGTTTATGTGGAATTCACTTCATTCATTCATTGTGTGCAATCCACAAAATTCATTTGCAAGTTCTTTTTCAGATATCGATACTTTGTGAATGACAAAAGCGATCGTGAAAATGTGATTTTGCATTATATTCATTTCATCCTTCACTGATTGTAATATTTATCCTTCTACCATGCAATCATAAACACATTATCATGATGATTCTTATGTCTGCTCCCACAAGTTAGGCAAAACGTTGTAACGTTTTAAGCTCTATAGAAAAATGTTGTGTAATAATGTGGGTAGAGCTCCTGATGATAATTCAGAATACATATCATCTTGAGGGTCTCTTTTGGTCACATTCACCAAAGCAGGTTCTTGCTATCCTGAGACAAAGAGTCTATACTATGCGTGCAGTACATGTAGGAATGTCAGATTTCTTTTCTTTAAGTCAATATGTTAACTAGCCTTTCTTGAAAAGACTGCTATGACCGCTTCTATTTCACAGAAATTATGGTGAGAGTAAACAAGGCATTGGATATGGCAGTGGAACGTGTGTTCTTGTAAATCGCTACCCAAAAGATGGATGGAATAATGACCATTGTAGCATGAAGTATGGAGCTGTCTGCGAATACGGATATGGTAAGTTCCAGATTATGGGTTCACCATTGGTTTTTAGGGTTTTGCTTACGGGTAATGCAAAAATTGCTCAACCTTCATAATTAACCGTCCCATTAAGGTAAGAAACGGAAGTGACTTCTATCGTTTTCATTTATTCTCTGAATGTAGACGACTCAAACCACAATCAATATATCAATTGATCTGTGTGTGTCTGTCATTTTCAAAGATGGTTTGCACTAAGTCATTGAATTTACATGTATATTCCAAAGACGTTCAGCCCAGGTACTGCATACACTGTAAACCAGCACCTCCTAAAGCCAACATATTCACCATGTAAGTCAACATGATCGCATGAATAATATCGCTTGAATGAATTGATGTTAATCAACTTGGTTCTGTAAAAAGAGCTAACTAAGCGTCCTATTAATGTTGCTTGACAAGTAGCAACGAAGACATACTCGTGGAGCGTGAAATTCACAATTAATCTTATCTAGTTAAATATCACACTATCAAAAAGAAATATTCACGACTGGTATTACTGAAAAAAGTTATTTGACAGTAGTATGAAATATATGCATTTTTGTACTATGCGACGTAAAGCTCTACATACCAGAGTCGTGTCAAAGGCATACGAATAAGGATGAATTTGCATCGGGTCTCGTATATAAAACATGCCAACAACTCGTATTTCAGTGTAAAACAGCCAATCAATAGATTAGTTTGTATCGCTACATACCAACATACGAAAGTAAATGAGATGTGGTATAAAAACATACCAGATCTCTGTAAGCATACGAGAATCTCGTACCAGATGTATGTTTCAAATTGTATGTGATTATGGTAAATGTTTGTATGTAATTTTCGTATGCAGCGATTTACAGTGAAGATATCAAATTCACAAAATACACTTCACTGACATTCATCAAAATTCTGTAAATTAATGTTCAGTTCCAAAATGACCAAAGTCACAGGTATATAGATTTTGCAGAAACTCTAATATTATTCACAATACGAATAAACGATAACAAATACAATTAAATCTATAATATACATATACAATGAAAATTTTGGTCTGTCGACGCTGATGATGAGGAACGAAAATTCACATCTTATCTGGGCTTTTACGAATAAGACTTTTGCACTGATCTTGGTGAAGATGTGACGCACACAAAGAATTTCTTCCAACAGTTTCTACGGTGAATCCTGTCGATGGTGGTGTCCTGTCGATCGTGTTGGAGATGATATGCTAGAAACAAGACTGCAAGTACTGTGATGGTATAGATGATCCATCGGTGAAAGCACATATTTCATGAATTGACACCATATATTAGTGTTCACTGATATTCCAGTCGAAATGATTGCTGAAAAGAAAAAAGAATTTTAGTTGTTAACTATGGCGTGAAAAGAAAGAAATTTAACTTTAAGCGAAAAGAACGTCAGATCTACATGTTACATGCTGCAGGCTGAACAAGTTATGATTTCTTCAAAATTCGTAGTTTTTGATCTGACAGATAACTGAAAAAATAGAATTTCTTACCAACATGGATACACACAGCACATCATGTATGTTAACTATTTTTAATACTCAACTTATTTTGAAATACGCTTCATGATATGATTTATCAATCCTGAATTGAATGTATGCACATGTCTTTTGATAAAATGATTGAAACCTCTACTTACACAAAATTGGTTCGCTTAGCCTATAGACCTTTTATAGATGGTTATTTAATTATATGTTTTATAGATTATTGAGATTCACAAGTTTCAAATCGACAAAACGATAGCGCACATGATAATAATCGACATTAATTTTTGCTTGACAGTTCCGATGCAATACATGTTTCTTATTAATTCCCCCACTTCAGACAGCATTCACTGTTTTGTAAACTGCTATACGTAGACAACAAGTAGCCGTCTTACTAATTAATCACATGAAAGCAATACGAGTGTCACAGGTCTCTATAAAACATTGATGAGCTAAGTTGACTTCATAACTAATAGCTGACATGGCTTATGTGGCCCAAGATCCTCGCTAGAAATTTTTAAAAAATGAAAAAAGGGAATATCACCTTTTCTACGGTGATTTGATAGCCATGGCGAAGGGGTCTGAAACTGGTCAGCGTTAGGGGTTTATCTTTTATGTGAATATGGTTAGTTTGAGGAAAACAGCATGATGTGCTGATTATGAGATCATTTATGAGACAAAATAAAAATGTTTCCGTTCAACAGGCGTATATTTTTCTAGCAATTAGAAATATATCTTATTTTATCGTTGAATGTCCGCGATATGAATTGATTAGACAGCTGAATATACCTTTCATGAATATATCTTTCACATATTGAAGTCTGATTTCTATGCAAGTATGTACGTGTGACTTAAAGCTAACCCTAATGAAATCTATAGCTAAGCTTACAACAATGGCCAATGAAATTAGGGACAATCATTAGAATTGATCTGATAAAACTTCGCTTTATTAGACTGAACATCCACTTCAGACGGCTTCCACTTCAGAGATATCAATATTGATTTTGTGAAATGTCAAGTCTGGCCAACAATCAGAAAGTGAAAAGTATTCAGGTGCTGTTATTTAACCTACCGCCAGCGACGCAGTCTCAGTTGAGAATGGCGATGGCCTCTATTTAATGGACACCATTTTTGGCAGCTCAAAGTGTCCATTGAGAACAGGTGTCCATTATGTAAAGGGGTCCATCTTCCTTTACTTCAATACTCACTTTCTCGCTATTATTATCCTTTTTTAATCATATGAAAGTACTTATAGTGGTTATATTCTGCACATGCGTATATTAGTATTATGTAAATATTGAAATTATTTGCAAATACATTATAGAATATATAATATTATGCATATATTATGTTATTGTATATGACCACCGTAAACTCTATTCGTACTTCTGCATCATGAGGAACTTAATTATTTGAATAATTTATGCTGTTGCTACGTGTATACGAATTTGTTAATTGATATATTTTCTGGTCAGTGAATTATGTCAATGATCACTTAATATACGCATTATAATGATCTACACACTTTCCTTTATCATGATGTTAAAACCAAAAATTAAATACATCGATCAGTTAATTGAACGTGTTTTATAGAGAGATTTCTTCTCACAAAAGGGTACGCAATTTCAGAAGACAACTGTCTATTGTGGTTTAAAAAAATTGTCAATATGAGTTTATCTGGCCACTTTCGAACTCTTTAACTGCATTATGCAAAAACGTTCTTGAAGCTAAATTATCGTATCTACACTCTCTTCGTCATTTGGATTCCATTGCCCTTGCTAATAAGTCATTTAAATGCGTTTGGTATTCAGTGAGGCGATCGGTCCAGTCACTCACGATTTCTTCGGGAACCTCGCCACCTTCTCCACTCAGGATGATCTGAGAAATGTCATGTCGCTTTTGGAAAGAGTAAAGCCAGTCATTACTCGCAGTGAATTCGGAAATCTCCAGTTCTTTTGCTATTAAAATCGCCTTCTCTTGAATCATCCTTCCGGTCAGTGGGATATTTTCGCTCTTGCAGATTGGAACCATGTCCAGGTTCTGCTGTTTTTCTCAGGATAGGCTTCACGTTTTCCTACGATTTTCCGACGTGTTGAGCTAACTTCTCCCGATGACAATGTCTGTAGAATTTCTTCTTTTCTTCCCAAAATGTTGCCAATTTGGCTCTTCCCAGCTTTCATTTCCTTGGTAATTTTTCTTACTGGTAAGCCCTTCTCACTTAAACGAATGCATTTCACTTTTTCTGAAAGACTCAGCATTGATCGCTTGCGGGACGTCATGTCTGTCCGTCGACGGTTTTGAACGGGTTTGAAGAATTTCAGACAACATCATCATTCTTTTTCTTGGTTTGAACTGTTTACAAGTGCGGCAATGTGTTAATTTAATTATCTTGAGATGGGAATAATGTCAATTCGTGTCAATCATCGTGTTTTCATAACAAAACTTAAGACGAGATTGCCATACACAGCAATCTCATCTTGAGAATTAACCACTTTGATGATGTGTTTGTCCACACCTATTGAGGGAAATTGTCACAAAATGTTGTCCATTGTCCACGTTGAGCAGGTGTCCACTATGGCAAGGGGCATTACAATGAGAAATGCAAATTATGCAGGGCAAAGTGTCCATTGCGTACGAGTGTCCATTACGGAGAAGGTCCACTACAAGCAGGTTTTACTGTACTATAAGGTCTACCGGAACAATTTATCAAATAACCGACTGATTATTTTCTACGGGATTCCTGTAGACCAGTTCTTATAGTATTATGGAACCTTTTGCTAAACGAATTTTCATTTAAATCCGGTAGAAATTTCGTGAAGGATTCTGAAGGTCAAGTCTTGCAGGATATTCTGTGGGATTATCCGAATAAAATCCTGAACGATTCTGGATTTATGGTCCTTTACGATTAATAGGGACTTCTTATGCATTTATTAAATAATAAACTACACTTATACATGCCATTCCTAATTGTCATGGTACTTGAGGATTATTATAGAGAAAAATATTCTTCTTCAAATAATATTCTACATATTTTCAAAGAAGATGACATTTTTAAACGATATCTTTTTCCCTGCAGTCAATATTATAATTTTTTGGGTTTCCCGAAAACCTAATTCCCGTGTGATTTAATGATCGGGATAAATAAAACAGTCAAGTACTCATAAGTCACCAATATATTTTTGTTCGAAAGTTATTGACACAGCAGCGTTTTTATTCCTCTTGCAATTTTTTTTATATTTGTCGCTTCACCACTTTGCGCTCCATGCGACGTCGTTGTTTGGCAGCGTCTGAAATATAGAAGTGAGACTATTTGTAGTACCGTAACTTTTTTCATAATTCACATCATGTTCCAGAATGCATGCAAAACCACAGCATGCGCATGCCTAACATAAGGTGGGTGAGGTGAATAAGGCCCACCTAACAGATTTTTTGCTCTACAGTCTTGAGTTTTTGAAAAAATGCTATGAATTTACATTCAAATTATCTACTTCTGGTGCAATTCTCATATGTTAAAAGCTCGCATCGATTAGTGCAATACCTCCGATGTGAGAGCAAAAAAGAAAGAAGTCATCGGGTGGGCCTTATTAGCAACACGGGTTGGTAATAAGGCCCACTTTTGTTTTCATTTGATGTCTCCAATTTACGTAGCTTATAAGTCTTTAGGACATTTGAATGCTTCTCAAGGTTTACAGTCGCCTTCTATTACGTACATAAGTGCAATGTGGTCAGGTCCAATTAAGTGAATTAAGACTAAAGATGCAAATCATAACCCAGTTATGCAACAAAGCAAAAACAAGTGCTGATTGAAAATCATAGACTCTTACTGAAAAGCAAAAAGATATTTTAACACGAAAAGAATTACGTATGGTAAAACCATGCATTTGGTAACCAGCATAATGGAAGATATGATCGTTCTATTACACTGGGTACCAGCATCATGAATCATAAAGACAACCCTACAGGCCTACACTGGCAAAGTCTGGGCAGATGAATTGAAATTCTTCGTCGCCTGCTTGACCTAGACCAACATAATCCTCGTGAATCCAGTCATCGCATGCCACGCACTTTCTCATGTCTAACCGCTCATCCTCCTCACAGATTTTGCAGTGCCATGATTCATCTTCAACTTTTTCCTCTCTTCTATGCCTAGACTTAGACCTTCTCGTTTGTTTTTTCGACAGGACAGCTGTTTGCTTGAAGCGCTTTTTAGTAGCAAAAAGCTCCTTCGTCAGCGTCGGCGCTTTGTACGTAAGGCTTCGCTTGCGCTTGCCTGATCAGACTTTCGCACGAGCTTTGGAGTGCTCATGATGCAGTGAAAACTTACATTGGTTGATCTGACAGGACTTCTGACCGGCGTGGTGGGATCGGATTCTTGAAGGTCACCAACACTTGATGTCGACGGCAGGTCGATGGATCAGGTTCCTGAACGTCACTCACACTCAATGTCGACGGTGCGATGTCTGCTTCTTGTTCGGATTCATGCGGCAGTTGAGAGACTGAATCTGAGGGCCTGTATGACACATCACTTGGGGAAAGCTCTTTCTGGTATAACGTTGCTGTTGAACGGGAAGATTCCTGTAACCCTGAATCCGCTGATTACGTTCTTTGGGGTCAGCGATTTCTGCCACACTGGACTGAACAATTTTCCAAATCGTTCTTTCGAAATTCTCTCACCAGGATGATTCTTTAGGAAATCCATTGCCTCCTGGTCCCAATACTGTTCGAACGCTCGGAACACACTTCTGTCCATTGGTTGAAGTTCGTGTGTAGTATTGCTGGGCAAGCAAAAGAGCTTGATGTCATGGGCATTAGCCTCTTGCACGATGTCTGGATCCAAGTGAGATGATGCGCCGTCAAATATGAGAAGACATGTTCCCTCTGTTTTGTACTAGGCAAAGTGCTTTAACCACAGAATGAAGGCACTGGTTGTCATACTTCCTTTGGGCGTCATCTGAAATTCGACGTGTGGCGGTAAGTCATCTCCATACTCGGGCTTCTGCGAATTCCTTTGAACAGAATCATAGGGGGAATTGCGTCACCGATGGCCTTAGCACACGTCACAACAGTCACATTTTCAGCATGCTCAGAAGCGACAAAATGTACTCGCTTCTGACCTCTTTCAGCATTCACGCTTTGCTGGTGATGAAGAGTAAGACGGCAGCCCTTTTCGTCCATATTGTAGATTCTGTCAGGACGGTTCATAAAGTCAGAATCGGTGAGACACGTCTCCAGTTTCGAGAAGTAGTCACTAACAATGACAGAGTTCAACTTTTGAGCTCTCCCTGGGTTCATGTTCTGTGATTTTCTAATCGATATCACAGGATGTCGTCGCATAAATCGACTGAACCAGTTCCTCCCGGCAGTCTTCGACCATGAACTGAAGGGGTTGTTGATACTGTTCTCCTCGCAGTATTTATAGACGTAGGACTTCAACATTTTCGAAGTTATAGGCAAACCGACGTCAACCAGTGTTATGAGTCGAGATACAAGTTCCTTCTCTTCTTCGACGTTCAATGTAGGTGACCGTCCAAGTTTGCGTTGTATTCGCCCAGATTGTAGATGATTACGAAGAGTACGTCGAGGTATGTTGTAAAGCTTCGCTGCATTTCTTTGGGAAGCACCGTGATTCTTCACTGCTTGCACAGCGGCCTCTAACTTCTCCGAAGTCCATTTCGCTCGACGCCGTTGATCACTCATGTTGCATGCGAATAGACGTCACCTGTGCGCTCTGCGTGTATTATACTATGCATGCTGATGTGTGCCATTGATTTCGCCCCGTGGACGCTAGGCTAGTAACGAGGAGACTTTTTGCTTCGATCATCGTCTGTCGTCCAATCAGCGTCGTTTGCTTGTGACAATAGTACTATGAAGGGGAATCACACGTTCACACAGTTATGCTGAGAACACAATTTGACCATGAGGAAGTTATTGGTTCATGGTTTATGAGATACATAAGCAAAAGTAGCTAATTTGGCATGGGTTGGTAATAAGGCCCGGGCCTTATTAACATCACTTTGTGTGGGCCTTATTGGCGACACTGACATCTTTTTCTAATCAGTGATTTTTCGCACTTTTACGAACTCCAGAATAAAACTGCAACATATGGCCATATGGAGGATGCGCCAGAGATACTTTGTCAAGTAAAGAGTTTATTTGCACCACTAATTAGTGCTATGAAATCTTTGAACAAATGAAAAGTCAATATTAGATCAAGGAAGAAAATTGAAAGTACTTTTTTTGAGATGCTGTAGAATCGGATTCATTGAATAAAAATCGATGAAACTTCTGACACGTACTAAGAATTAACTATATTTTCATTTATTTTTTGTCGCATCTAAATCTATTCACTAGTTTCCGAGATCTAACAAGTGGGCCTTACTAGCAGCTGGGCCTTATTCACCTCACCCACCTTATAGCCTATATAATTTCTTGCATGATATCTTACACTTGATGAAATCGAACTGAATTTGTTTTCTCTTTGATATGAACATGCTGTCAGCAATGCTATTAAGGAGACTTAAAGCCTAATGCAATCAATTGAAAAACTTGTATAATTATAATAATGCAACCATCAGGAAACATGATACCATTTATAAACGAATTCAGAAATAACAAGGATAGCAATGTGGCATCATAGCAGAGAAAGGAATCTATAAAAACATGGAATTCCATCGGATATAAAAGATTGCTTAGAAACAGATGATGTCAATTTCATATTACGCTTATACTATTTGAATGGAAATGTTAATACAATTACATGGATTAGCAGATCATTTCATGTCTATGGCAGGGATTGCAAATACCCGGATTCAAGATCGGGTAGCCGGGCGGATCCCGGATCCTATTATTAAAAGTGATAAAATAGCATGTAATTCGTTTTCATTATTATGAAATGCTGAATAGCCTGGTTTCTGAGATTAACTTTAAATTATGCGTTTCATAGTACACACTAATGAAGTAATATCAAAATCCTAAGATTTTGCTATCGCCAACTGTAGTTGTCGCTCTGGTTCTCAATTGTTATTATACCATATTTACAAAATATCATTCCTAAATATCAATAGATGGTTACTAGTATTTAACGTAACGGCAATACAATCTGAGACCGAGCATGCGCATTCTTTCTTAAGACATGATAACTAAAACTGAATTTCTGTATTAATTTAGTTTATTTTTACCATGGTTGTCCATCAAAATCAAGATTAATCAAGACCAATTTCAATAGCGATAAGCACGCGTATTCAACTAAAAGAAAAAAGAGAAAGACAGCAAACTTGCTTTTATTTGTGCTTTTTTAACTAATAAGCGCATATCCCACTTATGGATAATTTTGTTCATTGTAAGTATATATATAGTAAGGTAGTTGGACCACTACCATAAGTCTGGAGAATCACAATGGATATTTCTTTATGTTATTAGCTTTAAAATTCGTGGATGTCCATTCATTCTTTAGCATGGATAAGTAAAGTGGATGCAGTGGTTACAAGCCTACAACGGTAACATGACAATTAGAATGAACAAAGTAAGAAAAAGTTACTTCATCTTTTCTGTAACCTTAATAGATGGTCATTCAATACCGAGCGGATCCCGGATCCGGATATTTACACACAGATCCGTCGGACCCCGGATCCGGATCTTGACCCGGTGCAATCCCTGGTCTATGGCTATTATATCACTTTTAATTTGTCTGGTCACAATTCATTCCTGAAGCTGACAGAAATTGCTTTAAATTAATTGAAAGCCCGGACTAATTACGGAAAACATCGACTTATCTTGAAACTCATAACTGATCACGAGTACCACTTGACGCGGAGCATTCACCATGTCTGAAAGACTTCTACTTCATTTCTAATGAAAAAATAAATATTTTATGGCTTGTCAGCTCTGACTAGAGTCGGACTGTTTCCAAATTTGTGTTAATGTCAAATCAGTTGTGAAAATGTTTATTCGCTTTCAAGCTGCCGCATCACAGCCATTTTCGCAGAAGCGCTTAACTGAATAATTGACAAAGCAGTAAATTTTGCATAAGAAAATACATTCATGCTTATCTTTTGTTAATTTTATCATCTGCCCGGCTCCTACTCACAGCCTCAAAGTGGAAATGTATTCCGGAACACGACATGAAATAACAATGTGCACCTGCATGTGTGATAGAGTCATCTTCACACATGGCGGTGAAGGAAAGGGGGCAACATGGGCAGCAGTAAATGGGCCACCTTATCTCATCCTCTATTTATTTTCATGACGCGTACAAGTAGTTCAAACACTTGCATCAGTATTTGAATGCTATATGCATGAACAATCAAGGAAATCTAAATCAAAATTCCTTGATGCAATGTACATATTCGTATCACGAAAGAATTACAAACTGATGGGACTGATTGGTTGCAAATAGTACTTGCGCGATGCGATTATTACAATTTCTGCTATACAGTAAAAGTCTGAATGATCAGGTGCCTTTTTGTTCATTTTTTATACTTTCGCTTCAACATCATAAGTGCAATTTGTTGACATCGATAGCATTGTTCTGTTTTCGAAGTAGCTATGATGAAAGTGCGAACATTTCTGAGCGTTTTCAGCAAAGACAGTATATTTAGATACTATGCTTGGTCTTCAGTAAGGTGCTAAATCATAGAAAAATTTAAGTTAATAAGGATCTTATCGGATCATTAAATTTTAAGGTGAAAGCATCAATAAACAGATTAGTGGACTTGGTTTTCGAATATTCCGATGCAGTGTTAATCATTATCATCATCACTAAATTTGTGTTTATTACATCTCAAACGAAATGGTGATTCGTTTATTCAATGTACTCTTATTCAGGGGTTACACGAGTTAATAGAGAATTCAGTTTGGTTTTCGGGTAATTTATGACATTAATTAATTTGAATTTTGACAATTTCAATGTAATGACAAATACCAATAATCAATGGTACATTGATGAGGAATGTCGTTTAATTGCCTGGTTGATCTTATCATTGACAGATGACTGTGTAAAGTGATATAACTCTTGTAATATACGTCATGGTCATTTAGTTACGATTTTCAGAAATGTATCTCTACTTTCCCGAGTTGTCATGCACATGTTTCTTCTTTTTCTTTTTTTGTCCTCTTCATTGATGCTGGAGTAATGGGGTTTCCTTTTCCAAATCCCTGACTGGTGGTCGTACTCGTACTCGTACTAACAGAGCTCCTACTGGTGTACATGCATCATCTCTCCCGCACCCTACTGTGCATCAATGTCTTCTCTTTTCACCTGCTGACCACGTATCTGCCGATCACTCTACATTCACTTTGAAGGATTAACAATTAGTACTTTCAAATGCCCATAAAATGAATAATTCAAAATGCATTGTAGTTGTGTAAATTTAAAAAAACATGTTTATGATGTTTCAGATCCTCTGCATCATCCTTGTCTCATTATCTAATCTCTCTTTCCTCTCTACAGATTTAGCCAAGAAGAAGTGGGAAGAAGCCGCGAGGCGGAAATACCGCAAGGAATTTCCAGCCCTACCTTCCCACCCATCTACCTCCACCAAAGGTGTGACCCCTCTCCCGAGCTCGGCCATTGTCATCGCTCCACCTCCACCGCCTGCTCCGCTCCCTGCACCCGTCCCTGTTCCAGTCCCTGCTCCTCGTCACCACGTCCCTCCAACACCGAAGCCCAGGACCCTTCCACCCTCGACTCGCGTCCCTCTCCTACCTCCTCCGCGTCCATCGGTGTTGCCGGAGTTGCAGTCCTTAGATGGCAAGTATCCGTGATTGGGAAATAGGGGGATAAGACTTCAAACTTGAAATGATGATAATGTTACTAATCTCTTTTCTCTTTTTCTCAACAGATCTGGCGGCCTACCTTCTGGACGGCGACGTTCCCGCCCGTCCCATCATGAACCCAGCTTCGCCACCACCACCTGCAGCGGTCGAATTCCCTCTCCTCTCCGTCAAGTCGGTGGAGAGACTGTTGGAGCAGGAGGAATTGGAGATAGTCGGAGAGGAGAGGGAGATGGAAGTCGAAGAGAAGGAGGACTTTCCATGCCAGCGGTGTGACAGGGTCTTCGCCTCAGCCTACAGTTTCAGACGTCACACCGCTGGCCATGCCTGCAGAGGAGGAAAGCGCCGACCGATCCCTCAACGGCCGAAGTGTGAAGGTTGTGGACGCACGTTCTACAACAGCAACAACTTGCGAGTCCACATCAAAGGCGGTTCCTGTGGCAGTGTGAGGCAACCACCAACGTCATCAGGTAGGAAGCATCCTTCATCGCACGTCGGCTTTTCCTGTTCTTCGTGTCAGAAGACCTTTCCTACAGAGTTTGTTCTTTCTTCGCACACACTCTGTCACACTCATCCCACTGAGCTTTACACTGACAACAACGTCACTCTAAGGCTGAGCAAGTTTTCCCTTGAGAGGCTCGTTCGCGACTATGAGTTAGAAAGCTCTGAAGCTGTGCATGACATTCATCCTTTCTTGATGAATAATATAGGCTTAACTCATCAAATGTTGGCGAGTTTAGATAGATTTTTACTTAAGGGCATGTTCTATCTCACTGCTCGTTTCAATAAGGTAGACAGTAGCACGGGAGAAGTAGAGTCCACTGTGACCATTAGGATAGCCTCCTGTGCTACTGATCTCATAGGTGATATAAACGAGTGGGTAGAGAGACATGCGACCTATCTCGTCAGCAATTTAAATAAATTTAATGAAAGAGACAGCGGTCTGGTCTTTGATGGGATAGAGAAGGTAGACATCAAAATAAATCTTTTAGAAAATTTACAAGGGAGTGGTTGTTTCACCCTCCCCAAAGCACTAGCTGACAAAAAGGCTGTCATCAATGTAGAATGTCAGTCCCAGTGTTTCAAGTATGCCGTCCTCTCCATTCTTCACTACAATGATATAAGGGTACATCGTGAGCGAATCACTCACTATCGTGAATGGGAGGATGAGCTTAAGTTTGACGGGTTAGATGTCAACACATTAGATTTTAAAGGCATCGCCCAATTTGAAAAATTGAATAACATTTAGATCGTCGTCCATCTCTGGGAAAAATGTCTGAAGGGCGTTAGGTATAACAACCGCCAAAGTAACTTCGACCGGGTTGTCAATCTTCTCCTAGTCTATAGCGACAACCACCCAGAATGGCATTATTGCGGCATTCCTAAAATTTCAAAGTTAGACCATCATCAAGCAACCTATAGGAACAATTTCTACTACTGTGATCGCTGCACACGGCGCTTTAGGTCAAAACCATTTTTTGAAGAGCATTATGAGTAATGCTCTCGGGGTAAACTTCAAATGGAAGTCATGCCCAAAGATAAATTGTATAGGTATGAAGAAAACGGCAATGAGCTCAGTCCCATATGTACCATCTATGCGGACATTGAATGTTATATTGAACAAGAAGATCTAAGTCATGAGCCAGCAGCCATTGCCTGTTATGAAGTTTGGCATCCATATTATAGGAACCAAAATAAAATGCATGTGTGGCAAGTCGAGGAGTACGTTGAAAACTTCCTCAACTTTTTAGATAGGAAGGCCCGTTTTCATCAACGGTATGAAACGGAGCTGACTAGGAAACCCATGTGCTTCACAGAAGCCGATAAAATCAAGTTTGATAGGACCACGGAATGTCCCCGCTGCTGTTCATCCTTTGATGATCAGCAACATAAGAAAGTGAGGGACCATTGCCATCTCAGTGGTAAATTTAGGTCTGCCTTATGCAGTAAATGCAATATGAAACTTAGGCTCAAACGGCGAACGCTCCCCGTCATCTTTCATAACTTTAAATGCTATGATGCTCACATCATCATTCGCCATGGATTCGGTAAAATGAAATCCTGGTCATCTAAAGTGATTGCGCAAAGTAAGGAAAAATTTATGTGCATCACTGCCAAAGTACAAGTCGACAAGACGAAGGAGGGGAAGCCTGTCTTCTATGACATATAGTTTCTAGATAGTTTTCAATTTATGTCTTCTTCCTTAGCCGCGTTGGCTAATAATTTAGAAACACTTCCCCTCACTCAACATTTAAGGAAAGACTATCCCAACATAAGTGACAGTCTGATACGACGGAAAGGGGTGTTTCCTTATAGTTATTTTAGTTCAATGGACACATTGAAAGAAACATCCCTTCCGTCCATCAATAAATTTAAAAATGATTTGACGGGTGAGGACTGTTCGCCGGATGACTATAGGCATGCAGAGCAAGCATGGTTAGAATTTAGATGTCGCACTTTTGATGACTACATGCTTGCCAACTTAAAACTAGACGTCTATCTGTTGGCTGACGTGTTTGAGACTTTTAGGAAAGTCACATTAGAACAGGACGCCCTAGACCCCGTCCATTTTGCTAGTCTGCCGGGTCTGTCCTATCAGTCAGCCTTCAAGATGACGAAAGAGAGCATTCATTTACTGCAAGATGCAGAAATGTACACATTATTTGAACGTGGTATTAGGGGTGGCTTAACATTTGTCAACAAACATGTTGTCAACAGCACCCAAGACATAGGATCGACCACGCATTTAATGTACATAGACCAAAATAATTTGTATGGGAGTGCATTATCCAAACCTTTGCCACAATCTGACTTCCAATGGGTAGAGCCCCATGACATTAAACACTTCTCCAATCCAGCATACATCATGGCACTGGGAGATGAGGCCGACATAGGTTATCTATTTGAAGTCGACCTCATCTATCCAGACTGTATTAAGAATAGAACCGTTGATTTTCCTCTCGCACCAGAATCTGGCATAGTCAGTCCAGATATGTTCTCTCCCTTTATGGAAGAACACAATAAGAAATATGAGGCGGAAAATGCGGAAATGGGAAATGGGCGGAAACCCAATTGAACAAACAGCATTACATCGTGCACTATTCCATCCTCAAATTCTATTTAGGTATTGGGATGCAGCTTGACAAAGTCCATCGCGCTATCCAGTTTAGGCAGAAGCCCTTTCTAAAACCGTATATAGAATTTAATAGTAAGAAACGGGCTGAATCCAAGAATCCTTTCGAAAAGTACTTCTTTAAATTTAAGAATAATACCCTCTTTGGTAAAACCATGGAGGATGTAAGAAAGCGCATGGACTATCGTATCGTGACTGATCCGGAAACGAGTATCAAGTTATGTCGCTCGCCGTTGTTTTGCCATCATGATGTCATTTCTGAAGACATCACTGGTTTTAAAATGTTAAAATCTAAAGTAGAACTTTGCAAGCCCATTTATGTTGGCCAAGCTGTCTTGGATCACTCCAAGTTAGAAATGTACAAGTTATTTTACCACACTTTTAAAACGTGTCCATTGATCTAACATGTAGAATTAGTAGGAAGCGATGCAGACAGCTTCTTCCTAGCTTTGACAATCACTAGCCAAGTCAAGCAGGAAGACATTTTAAAATATTTAGCACCCAAGTTCGATAGTTCCAGCTATCCCACTGACCATCCGCTTTACTCTACCTCAAATAAAGCGAAGCTTGGCTGCTTCAAGGATGAGTGTGCCGGCAAACAGATAGAGGAGATGATCTTGCTTCGCCCCAAGATGTACTCCATGAAGCTAAAATCCTCAAGCTTTCTATAAAACGGGCGAAAGGCATCTCGAAGTCAGTCGTTTGAAAAATGACACATAGGGACTATCAAGATGCCCTAGATTAACTTAAAATTAAAAAAGTAGAAATGACCATTTTAAAATCACAGTCGCATCAAGTCAGAACAACGACGTTTAGGAAACGAGGTCTCTCAGCTTGGGAAGACAAGCGATGCTGGATGATTCCTAACCACTCATTACCGTACGGCCATCCAGACACTCATCTACCTCCACCCAAGAGACAGAAACTTTCTCTTCCTCCGTCTGGCGATGTCTGATGATGAATGCTTCCTCTCTGTTGTGGTTGATGTTTTGCTTTTTTCACTCCATGGCGTTTTCTATGGGGCGTTGTGAGTGAGTGCTTTGCAACATGCGTCCAACTCCTGATCACAGCATATCATCGATGGGGTATCCAGTGCTTTTGCTGACTTTGTTTTCTCCCTGTACAGTTTCCTACACATCAGTGACTTTGTTTTCTCCCTGCACATGAGTAACTTTGTTTTCTGCTACCATCAGTATTAACTATGTGTGACTGTGATGAAATGTCTTTCATTCAATAACATATCATGTACAGACTGTCTCGTTTTTCTTTTGACATAAAGATGGGATTCTCACTCAATAGACAGAAGTAAAAGTTTTGATCATACTGTAGGATGGGTAGGGTTAGAAATAAGTTGATGGCTGTAAAGTTAGAAATAAAGTTATAACCATGTGGCTGTTTGTAAGATAGGTGAAATATAAAGGAAGTCAGAATCACTTCACTGTTTGTAAAGTTAGAAATAAAGTTGACGTTTGTAAAGTTAGAAATAAACTTATAACCATATCATTGTTTGCAGGATAGGTGAAATGTAAAGGAAGTCAGAATCACTTCACTGTTTGTAAATTTAGAAATAAAGTTGACGTTTGTAAAGTTAGAAATAAAGTTGATGATTGTAAAGTTTGAATTAATGTTAGAATCATTTCAGAGTTTGCAAGATAGGTAAAGTATAAAATAAAGTCATGACCATGTCAGAGTTTGTAAGTTAACATCCTCACCAACGAATGTTACATCATGACAATTTCTTCGGCTTAGGAAACATCAACCACTTTGCTGACTCATGTCTATAAATAGGTCTGAGTCATGAAGGAGTAAGGCACCAGTCATACGAATCTAATCAGTCTTGTTCAACCTTTTCACCGACACGTGTGTGGGCGTTATTTATCAGACAAAGCGATGGCGCCTCACGTCAGACAGCGCGACCTTTTCACCGACAAGTGTGTGGACATCATTTCATGTCTATAAATAGCGCTGACTCATCATAAAGCGAAGAACCTTGTTGATGATCTTTTCACCGACACGCGTGTGGACGATAGTTCATTGTGGTGACTCATTCAAAACGCATCATGTGATTAACACGATTCTATTAACTGTGACTCATACAGATAACGCATTAAAGATTTAACAATGTCAGCTACTTTACTGACATCACATGATACAATGTCCGTTGTGAAACACTGCAATATGTACAGGATGCCACATCCGAATCAAAGCAGCAGGAAAGAATTCAGTTTCATAAAATATACAATGATTACTGGTTTTAATGTTGGCTAGATTCACTAACATCTTCAATTGAACAGACACTACTATATTCTTCAATGTCAGGGGACTGAGGCGGAGATGAGGTATGATTGTTCGCATTTTCTTGACGACTTCGTAACACATGGACTGCATTACGAAATGAGAAAGGTTTCCTAGGACTTGGATTTTGCCGCAGCGAAAGATTTGAAGATTTCGACCGTTGCTCATGCGAATGACCAACATTTGCGGACGACCGCGATGACAGACTGAATCCGGAAGATGGGTATGCAACTGTTCTAAATCAATGTCTCTTCTGAGATTCATTTCGCGCATGGCGTTGATGATGCGGATGGGGAGCATGACTCACAAATGACATGAGGGTTGAGTGAACTTCCCATTTATACTTTTCCCATGAGGGTTTTGGAATCACAATGTAGCAGTGATCATTATGTAGAATCATCTCTTGAATGCGAATAAATACAATGCCGTCTCCTACGTTAATGACACGGCAAGAGTGGGATAGGATAGCGCGATGTAACCTTCGTAGATGAAAGCGTTCTAGAGTTATCTGAAGTTGACGTTTCGTATCATGAAATGTAACACACTGATTTTTCCATGATACATGGAGACATGCTGATAGCTTCCACATGTTTAAAACCTGAGTGAAGAAGGATATGCCTAAGACAGAAGGAGAGAGTCATGTTCATGTGTGGCATAATGAGTGTACATTTTCTTTCTTGATACGGTGGCCGTTAATCCGTGGTCTCATAAAGATCGATGGTGCGTTCTCAGTGTGTGGAGAGTGTTACTGTAGTTGATCATCATCATCAACATGGACATCATTTTTAAAGGTGATGGAGACAAGATAGGGATTCAACGTAAACAACCTTCCGTCACTGCGCGGACCCATGTAGATGGTTTGAATTTTAATTTCGAAGGAGTAGAATCCTTTTCCTAAAATGGGGAGTGGTTTGCAATTGAGTAAGTCGAATTCGCTGCCCTCCTTTTCATGGATGATGAGACAGTGTCTATCCATATGCACATACATGTATCGTCTTTCCATGATGGGAACTTGTGGCCGCTTCCCATTGTGTCGACCAATTTCTTTGGGAATGGTGAGATTTTCTTTCAGGAATGTTTCAAGAGTATTGAATTGTAACCGTGTCCAATAGTCTAACGGCACACACACGGCCACTCCATACTTTGTTGACATAACCTTTAGATAATCTATCCGATGACTTGGAGTTTTTATGGTTACGGCTTCTCCATGATGAGTTATCTCTTGATTGAAAGCATTTTTACCCGATGCCAAAGTAAGGGAGTTCAGTGTACCCAGTGCGAGAGCAGAAGAGTTGATGGCTTCGAGCAACTGCATGGTTAGCGCAAGGACGGAAATGATTGCCATGAGCTCAGTCGTCCGTTTCATAAGCAGACCTAGCTCCAATCACATGCGTTTCCTTTTTCACGTTCTCCCTGTCTTTGTTATGTGACAAAGAGTTATCGCACGTGAACTTTTGACTGCGTAGGTGGAAGCCTTCCCTCTTACAAAGTCGTTCTAGTCCTCACAAAGACTTGAGTGACACACCCTTCTAGCGAACAAAGACGCATTCATTTATCTAACAAAGAGCCTGATAGTAATGCACAAAGCGCAATGACTCATGCTGTGTCACACCCCTTTTCTCGAACAAAGACGCATTCATTTATCTAACAAAGCGCAATACTCATGTTGCTCTATACACTATTACAAAATACTCAGTGAAAAGAAATCTTTATTGCATATACACAATGTGTCGCGCATCAAACAAAGTCGTGGATGTAAACACACTCAGTTGAATCATGATATGTTTAACAACGTACGCATTTCCTTCCATCGTCTCTTCTATTCTCTCCATAAAATTCTCCATATGACGCACGTAAAATTGATCACTAAGAGTAATCCATTCTGTGCAATAAGATCCAAAACGAAGTGGTTTTTGTAAATCTTTCAACTCTATATAAGCAACGAGTCTACCCTTCACATCTTGAGGTTGTAAACTCTCCATCAATCTTTTGAAGAGAGGAAGGCTTTCAGTTAGCACTACTTTCATATCATTCATCTTCATTTTAAATGTAAGTTTCCAATCTTGTAAAAATCCATCGAATCCTTGTTGATAAAGTGTCAAATGACACATGTGGTTACTTAGTGTACGATGCGCCATCATAAACGTTGTGACTATAGATTTCACATTGCTTCAATGACTTCCACCATGAATAAAACAGAAATAACAATCATGTTCCGTTGTAAGTTTATTCAACACCAGAAAAAATTCACAAGTACAGAATACACTTCATAAAATGATCATCATTCATTCACAGGGAGTAAAAACATGTTTTACATATACCCATGCTGTTGACAATAATATAGATACAGTTCATAAACGTCATAGAGACTACAATGCCAGCGGGAAGAGAGTTTTGCAATGTAGGTAGCTTTGTTTCTAGTATTACAATGGGATGGTGGTCTGTAAAGGTGATGTCTCTCACCGAAACATATAGCCATATCAAAAATCATTTCATCTCTAAACTTCTTTTGATCACAATGCATATGATAGTCTTGTCTTACACGATCTACCCAACATGGTAAATATAAATTGTCAATGTGCAACTGAAGTGTTGCTGCTTCTCGTTCAGAATCATTTCCTAATATTTTAACAGTATGAAAACCTGACAGCCACCGTTTGAAATCACTTATCAAATACGTTTCATTTACAAATCCAATATGAATCAAAATAGAAGGATCAAGTCCATGCACATGACGTCGTGACCATTCGTCTTTGTGTGGAGGCAGTAGGCAAATCTATGATAAACACTAACAACAGTTTGATCACTTTCTCTCATTGCAATAGCACTCAATTCCTGCATGAGTGTTCCCTCACTGTCTATGAAGATGACAACCTACAATATCAAAAAGACTTCATTACAAAATAATACATTGAGCAGCAACTTTACAAGGATGTCTGTCCTTTACATAACAAAAGATACATACAACATGATGACAATGTTTTATTTGAACATAGCGTGTAAGACCGCGTTTTCACATTCACTACATACTAACTGATTACAATACTTAAGATTTCTCTTTGGTGGCAACATCTTTCTTTCTTTGATGTGCGACGACGTTTAGGTTTAGTGACAGGTTCTTGACACTCTTTGACACAAGAATCAATGACCTTCTCAATGTGATCAAGTCCTGTTAACTCAGGTTGATGATGAATTTGAGCAATGCGCAAATTGAGAGAAATCAAATTCCCGTCAGATTGATGAGGTCCCACATAAACAGCAGGCACCTCAATATGAAAGGAAAAAAGCCTGCACCTAACGATGACGATTCTGTTTCAACTGACTGTTCAACTGTCACTCCTGAAGTGACTTTACATTACTTGCTTTGTAAAATATAGCAGCGAGTGCCGCGATACAATGGTTTATAATAAGAAGTTTTCTTTTCTGGCCACAACTGTAATAGTTCAGTAGGAATAAGAGCCTTTTGCCTCACAACGTCTTCTAAAATGTCAAACTGCTGTCGCAACCAATTATCAATAGGGATACTCAGGTTTTGACCGCAACGATTTACTTGCGTATCCACTTTTGATAAGTATACCGCTGGCGTTTGAAGATAGAGTCGAACACCGTTGTAGCGCACTTGTTGTTTGTAGGTAGGATAGCCGTGAATTATCTTTTCAATTTTCGGATTCCACAGCTCGAGATGTTGAGGATTCAGTGATGCAGCAGTTGGAGTAGGATTCATGGCCATGACAGTCTGTAACGAAAGAATACCACTAAGTACATTCATGATCATCAGAGAAAAGAAAATTGTTAGCTTAGCAGTGACATATGAGATGGCCCTTAAGAGGACCTTTTGGAGCGTTCACATGATTTAAAGCTTATCACCAAAGTCTAAGTCTTCGTCATCGTCCAGTAAATTAAATGTCTTGGGCTTAGGACCCGAATTGAGTTTCAATTCCCTAAAAGACTTAAAGGTAAAGCGTCTAGGTGGTGGAGGCGGTGGTGGTGGTGATGGTTCAACAAAATAAGCTTGTACAATCATCGGCCACACACTCTCCTGCGTCTCTCTTCTAAAATGCTGGTAAGGTTTAGGCCAGAAAGTCGTGACACTCACTTGTAAATTTGCAAACAGGATTGATCAGACAAAGTTGAGAGGGGAGAATTGCTTCAGCAAGTCACACACGCTTTCCAAGTCAAGAGAATGAAATGAAGAGAAAATGGTGAGACGTCTGCTTTTATAATCTCCTGCGAATCCACATTTGACACTATGAGAGCCAATCAGAGACCTCCGTTTCTCCCCTGACTTCGTTGCGGAGGGAAAAGGAGGCACGCGGACGTCTGACTCATGAATGCTTTTCCCAAATCTTGTAGTCGAATCTAGTTTAACACATTGAGTTGAATATGAGTGTGTTTTATGCGACATAAGAGCAAGTTGGATCCATGCTCATGAAATGAATCTAGTCGAGATGCAATTTTCGCCATGAGTCGCTGGTAGAAATCTTTGGGATCGTGTATCGTCTCTGCAGAATAGGATGCAAAATGAAACACTACACGCTCACCTGCATGTTCATCAGTCACTTTCTCAAATTCAATCTCTGCAATTAATCGTCCTTTCACATCTTTATTCATCAAACTGTCCATGAGCTGTTGGAAAACGAAGTAACCTTTAGCAATAGCAAATTCTAAGTCTGCCTTTTCATGATGAAATGAGATGATGTAGTCCCTAATCACACCACGAAGACTTTGTCGATGAAAACGTAGTGAACAAAATTCATTCGTAAACTTTACTACTTCTGTCATCTTTCTTCCTTTCACTTCGGAGACATAGCATGAATGACATTCAGGTGCAACATGACACGCTGATGCCAAATCTGGTCTCTGTTTTCCCGTCCGAGGCTTGCTTCATCCGCTAGAGCGATTTTCGTAAAAATTCTAACTCTTGTCGTTTTTCGTCAATGTCCCAAATTTTCAATAACGTCTCACCTCTAAACGAAGGCAGGTAGGAACAAGCCATGTTTTCCACTGCATTTGTCTCATTCTTAGCTTTCAAACGAGCTATTGCACGATTTTCTACGATCTCTGGAACCAAAGTTGGAAGATCGCTAACGAGGGGGGAGGTCGGTAAAATTTGATGAAAAATGTTTTGGGATAGGTTTCAGGTCGTAATTCGGAACTTTCAAAATTTTCAAATTTTTTTCCATGCTAAGTGACTCTGACACTTATGATTTTTTAGCAAATTCCTAAAATCTTGTAACAGCTCTAACTTTTGAACGGCTGATCCGATTGACTCGCGACAAAAAATGTCCTGTAGCAGTTTTTTCTCCTCTTTCAAATGAATATCTATAAGACAAAATCCAACCACTAGAAGCAAAGTTAGCCTCGATGGGGGGTCAGGACTTTTTCTCTCCGATTGAATTGGGAAGAAGTTCCTACACCCAAAATTGGTCAAAACGTCCGAATTTGCACTCCGGTTTCCCATCCGAGAGCTCCTTCCTGTCGAAAAACGACTTTTCTCATCTCAAAGCCTCCAACACCCGACTTTTCCAACTCTGACGTTTTCCTGCCATTTTCGTCCCTAAACCCAGGAAAAGTAGTCCAAACTGAGCTTTACACTGCATTTTTCTCACTCTTAGCTTTCAAATGAGCTATCACATGACTTTCTACGATTCCTAACACCAAAGTTGTAAGTTTGGCAGGAGCGGGGGGACGACCTCAAAATTTTTTCTCTCCGATTTCGCTGGAAACATCCTTCCCCACCCAAAATTTCACGTAGATTCCGAATCTGGCCTCCGTTTTTCCATCCGAGCACTCCTTCATGCCGAAACATGGACTTTCTCATTCCAAAACCACCAAAACCTGCCTTTTTCCAACTCTGCCGTTTTCAGAGATTCCACCCCTTGCCTCATCACTCCTCCTTCCTTCCTTCCTTCCTTCCAGAGGGGGGGCAGGGATCCGTTTCCTCCTGTCGGACCCATTCCTCCCAACACATCCTTGGCCCTCTGCCTTCCTTCCAGAAAGGGGGATGAGTCAACATTTCGCATTTTGTCCTTGCGCCTGCCATGGGATTACTACTGCTCTTAAAGAAATATACTTCTGCAATGAAAATATCGGATTAAAGAATAGCATGGAACATTAGAATATTCACCAGCTGTTTTCTTAACTTTTAATGAGGTAAAATAGTAGGTGATATCCATGCTACATTTTTCACTTGAAATTTCATTTAGCTTGCACAAAATACATTGCAAAAAGTGATGTATTTGCATTGATCAATTAAAGACGCATAAGCAACATTAGATAGTCGCACATATCAATATGTGCGACTATCTAATGTATGATACAGTACATGTATGTCGGCACTTGTCAAGGAAATTCAACGTAATTGCAATCAAAATAATACATAGAGAAAATAATAATCATGACGCAAATATACTTTGCAGCAGAAACGTTCACGAACTGCAAAGTGTTGACCGCAATTACTGCAAAGTTGACCGGGGACTGTAAAGTGCTGACCAAGGACTGAGAAGTAATGCTCATGTGCTCTGAGGGCTATGGTAATATCAACTTTTCAACACATGCATAGAAATAAAGACGCACATCAATGATATATCCTTGAAATCAACTTTACATAGTCTAAAATCATAACAAATATATTTTGAAATCATCGTGCATGTAATTATCTTTGAAATCAAATCCGACACTGTTCGAAATCTACCTTGCTTTCTTTGAAATTTGCCTCGAAATGGTGTTGTTTCAATTACGTGTAGGTCTGCAACTTACATGCACATTGGTGGTCAAACATGTACTGCACTTATTGCTGTAGGGCATCTAGAGAAAATGTACGGTAGCTATCGGCAAACCAACTCTGACTATTATGCAAGACATTGATGCAGGTCACTTACAATGGTTCGATTCCCTCTTATTTGTCTCATTATGTCGCAATGAAAGAACAATAGTGAATGACATGATGATACACATTTATTTGATTCGATAAGCGACTTAGTCACTGAATGCATGCACATTAATTATTCCTAAATACACTCATGTTATGAAATACGAAATAAATTCCTTAATACACATTACGATGCTTCAAATCTCATGTGCATCGTGTTACTAATTCATAAATTAGCAGGCCTATGTTGTTGTCATATATAACATTAATAAGTATATCATGCTTTCTGAATCACCTCAATAGACACAACATTAAAGATTGGGAAACTACTTACTTTTCAATGAAGTTTTGAGTCATGGGACAGGAGAAGAAATGTTTTCTCGTCGATTTGGATGCTTTCCGGAAGGCTTTTCTCCTCTCCATCTTTTACATAGGTTTATTCATGAAAAGTTGTAGTTGTAGGATTTGCAGAGATTGTCGCTAACCGCACAGTAAAATATGAGCTTAAAATACGTGCACTGTAATCTGTTGTGAATATAAAGTACTAGCTCTGATCGGAGATGTAGACCGGAGAAAGAGGTCACTCAGTATAATGAAATATTTTGCATGGTGTGCGTTGGCTTTCCAGATGTTGCTCTGAGTCATCAATCGCAGTCTAATGCTGTCATTCTATCCTTTACATTTTCAAGTGATCTCTTTAACATGTGACGCCGTCTTTGTTTTCGTGGTGCACGTTTATCTCTCATGCAAATACGCCAGAAAACATAGATGAAGACTGTACATAACAAGTTCCATATGTTTATTTCATCATCAAATTAATGCTTATCATAATTGAACTCCAAACTCTTGGCAACTCATTGCGTTGATGGAATGAAGTGCATGCATTGTTTATAATAAAAGGACGTAAATGATTTTTACATAGCAAAAAGTGCTATTATCAGTGTAATAATGAAATATATTGCAAAAGGAGCATAATTATTCTTTTATATTATTGATAAATATAGCATAATAAATTATAAAGTGCACAAGCTATCAATTGATACAGAGTTCAAATAGATCGGAAATGTAAGTTTAGTAAACAGAGAGCATTGCTAGCAATCCATCGATGGAGCTAGCGTTCACACTATTACTTAATGATGATTATTTATCATTCTTGTTTGTGCGTTTTACTTTAGATATGCGAGTCGTCAAATAATTTAATAAACCGCTAAGGGATGGATGTCATTACTGCATTGATGTCATTAAATGACAACAGCATAATTATACAATTATTTTTATCAATTGCATTAAATTTGTTTTGTAAGCGATAATTTTGTCAAGTAGTGAATATTAGATTAATAAAGAACATTAAATTGATTGTTAAGAATCAAATAATTGATTAGCTATTATTTAATTATAGTAACAGTTTATGAAATCCCATACTGATGCAATCGTTAATATGGTTTTTTGGCAGCCGCTAACAATGATCATAGATCATACATGTATATGCTAATAGCTCAGGAATACTTAACAAACATAGAATTATCAGATATTCATACATAATAAGAATTATCAAATTATATTCTGTTTTACAAACAAGCTGATGCAACAGTTCGTGAAGAAAATTCCTTAGAGAATGTGAACAACAGATCCTTCAAGAATTTAAAACTCAATCAAACCTTAAGGAAAATCCTTCAAGAAAATCAAGACTCAACCAATCCCTTAGGAAAATTCTTCAAGAAATTTTATTCTTGCAGGACCAATATTTTTCGTAAAAGAACTTAGAAATCCTGAAGAAAATAATCAGTCGGGAACACTGGACGACAAAATTTTGGGTTTGAAAAAACACAATATATCTGTATGATGGATATTATTTACCTAGCGGATTACATTAAAAAACATCAATTCATTTGTCTCCATCACCCACAGTTTTTTTGTATCACCCTGTTGATGAAAATGATGAAAATCGGATATTTTGAAAAAATCAATTTATTATCTGTATAACTACAAATTCATATTTCACCTAAAACTGCTCGCACATTCGGTTAGAAATGCTTAGAGTTACTCTTCCTGTGGTGTTCAGTATTAGGAAGATCTCTAATCAGGCTCCAGCAGTAGTCTGCCAGCATTGGAGGCCCCCAGTTTCCTTGGTACCTGTGCTCCATCGTGGACATATCCTTATGGAATCTTTCTCCATGTTCGTCGCTCAAATCGGCTAGATTCTCAGGGAAGAATTCCAGGTGGGAATGAAGAAAATGTACCTTCAATGACATCAAACATCCCATTTTCTTATAGTGCTTGATAAGGTCGTCGATGATGCCTCGGAAGTTGGCATGGCGATGCTTTCCCAGGAACCCATCACAGACACTCCTGAATTATTTCCATGCGTCCAACTCTATTGGTTTAAGGCACTCTTCAAAGTTTGGATCAAGCAATATCTTTCTGATCTGCGGTTCTACGAATGTACCCTCTCTGATTTTTCCCTCACTCAATTTGGGAAACTTCTGTTGCAGGAAGTGAAAAGCAGGTCCATCTCTTGACAGCTTCTTCACAAACTGCTTCATTAATCCCAATTTAATGTGCAGTGGTGGGAGGATGATGTTTTGACGATGGATTAGCGCAGGGTTGGTAACATTAGCTGTGCCAATTACATCTTGAGTTCTCGGAGGTCAGTGTTGCTTGACGTAATGGTTGGCCCTGTCCCTGCTGTCCCAGACACACAGGAAGCAGTTGTGCTTAGTGTAACCGGACTGAAGCCCAGCCAGGAGAGCAACCACTTTTAGATCTGCACAGATCTTAAAAGGAAATTCATCATATCTGATGCATTTCAGAATTTGCTCCATGTTATAATACATTTCAGCCATAGAAACAGAATGAGCCACAGGAATAGATGGAAGAAGGTTACCATTATGCAGGATAACTGCCTTGCAACTGTATTTAGAAAAGTCTATGAATAGTCTCCACTCACTTACAATGAAAGTTTTACACATGGCTGAAAAGAGGGAAGGAATGTCGTTGCAATAACATAAATTCAAGGTGCTGGGGAACAAGGATTGGAATTTCTGAGATCTTTGTCGATAATGCGTGATCTTCACACCACATTGGAGAAGATTCCATTGCTTCAAGCGCGATGCCAGTAGTTCACTCTGAGATTTACTGAGGGACAGATCACGCACAAGATCATTCACTTCAGCTTGAGATAAAAGATGAGGTCTCTTTTCGTGTTCAGGTTGATATTCTTCCTCATGATCCATATCGGACACAAGATCATCACTGTCGCTATCTTCTAACTTTAGGGTCAGATCAGGGACCGGCAGACCGTTTGAATGAAGAATAGGCCGCCTTGCAGATGAAAGATCGGGATAGGCAATACCATGCTTTGTCTTTTTGTTGTGACCAATTTTAGTCAGGCAGAAATAGCAATCATCGAGATGACTGACAGGCTCACGCCATACCATAGGAACACCAAATTTAAGTTTACCTCAGTTCCCGTTGAACCATCTAGATAACGAAGAAGCACAAGTAACACAACAAATATGTGGAGCCCATGATCGGTCTTGGTCTCCTAATTTGATTCCGAAATAAGTATGATACAGCTTTCTGATGTGCGATTTTATATTGCTCTTGTCTTTCTTCAAAGTGAGATCACCACAAATGTAGCAGAAATCATTGCTGTCGTTGTTATACTTTCTTGATGCAGACGCCATGACTACAGTAAGAGTGTGAAAAGTGAACGCCTGCGCTGTTATTATATACCGAGCATCGATATCAGAATGACTCATTGCGGTAGTGCAAGTCTAGAAATAATCAATAGCTGTTGTTTGTCATCCGCACATCGGGTTGTAGCCATGTTGTGTTACAAGTAAATAGAATGATTAATGGAAATGACTGTTGGATGACATGAAAATGGAAACGATCGTTACTACTGTAGAGTGGAGTAGTGGTGCGTCAAAATATTCAAGTCACATATAGGCCTAGGCCTATATATATAACATACGGTCGAATATATTTGAATAAATTGAACATATTATCTAATTTTATATCAGGTTTGCTCAAATTTTACTTTTTCAACTCTATTATTTGTAGACACAAGGTATATACACTTGCATTAAAAAATATTTACATTGTTTGTTCTATTGGATTTATTAAATTTCTTTATATTTTTACAATTGCTGTTAGTTATTTTTTTAATCAGTAACATGCCACACGAAGTTATGGTCTTATATATTCAACTAAAATTAATCAGTTACATATTTGATTGTGTCATTAACAAATGCAATAGGCTATGTCTTGAACAAATGAAGTGTACAAAAATATCATAACACCTGAAAATAGCGTAAATAGGAAAAATCAAAAAAATAAATTGCAGAAAAATTGTGGGTGATGGAGCAAAACGGCTGTCATTTCCGTAAATATCATGGTGTACTATACACATTTTGGTTTATTTGAGTAAAAATCTTTGTTGACCAGTGTAATTTCTCTCGAGGATCAGCCACAATTTTGGATTTCGCCGTTTCTTAAGTTCCTGCTCCTTTACAGGTGAGATATAAATCATTGGAATTTTTCCTGTTTCTTGTAAATTGATGTTTATCATTATGCACATTCTTTGTGTCTGATCTTCAAATTAACACTAATAAATTAATTAAGCATCAGGATTGACTGACGGAAATAAATATATAGGATAATATACATAGGAATACACTAGGAATATACATTAAAAAAATATGTGGTTCACAATCAATTAAAGTGAATCTGCTGGCTTGATAAATTCATTGAATTTATTAGACTTCTCTATAAGGTATGTCCTCCTCTCATTCTCATTGCAGCCACAATTGTGTTACATGTTCCTCGCAAATTGTATATAAAGATATTGTTTACATAATGTTTACGCAAATGTTTTTTTTTTGGAAAGAAACATAAGATATACTGATGCATTTTTACTGAATAGAAGCATTCTCTATCAATGAATTAATCTTCCCCATTTTCCGTTGATGATTGCTCAGGCTTTCCCATTTGTACTGGAGTTTTTTTGCCTTGATATCATTCTACGTTGAGATTTAATAATAATAACTAATATGAATTGAGTATGAAATAGACTTTCATCGCTAAAATGTATTTATTTTGAAAGTATGACCAACAGAAAGGACTGAATATTTAAAGGATTTCGAGCACTTAACGCCGTATATTGAAAATACGTTTTGCCTGGCTTAGTGCCAGGACATTGTAGCCAAACCGCAGATATTTGAATGCTGAGAAGAATGATAATTATGATAATGATGAGTAGAAGATTCTATGCAGAAATCTAGACGTTTTAATTGGTTGACCATCGTTCAACGCCCAAAATTTGGCATAATTTGATGAATTTTTATAAAGCCAATGTGGCAGTTCAACTTTTATGGATTAGATAAAAACATTTAAAAGGTTGAATACGAAATTGCAAGCATCTGTCTACAAAAATATGCTTCTTCTTAGATGTTCGAATCAGGAAAATCTGAAGACAATTTTTGTGCGACATAATGGAAACGAATGTCCTTCAATGTCGTCTATTGCATTTTTTCGATATCTATACAATCATCTGGCACGGTGTCCCCATTTCAACATTCAGACTCAAAAAATATACCATCGGCCAAACCTATTTTTTCGTGATCCATGACCTATTTGAAGTGTATAATCGCAAAAAGGAAAATTTTTTAATGCTCAGATTTTTTTAAATGGCCAATTTTCAAAATGGCGGCTGTTTTCGTTATGTGTGACCTCTTCTTTTTTTCAACTCAACGCATTTCCGAGACAAGGTAGCCGTCATAACACTATATATTGTTGTAATGCATCCATAAAATACTTGAAGGAATTGTCAAGTACTGTCTGCATAGGTGACATATATATTTTATGAGTAGTACGTGCAAGTTTTACCACTATCTTGCAAAAATAGAAAATATTTTTGAGTCTGCTTTTTCATGCAATGAAAGATTTCGCTATAGCCATACACGATGCATGAAGCATGCTACATTTGCATTATCTATCGGAAGAAGTACTGACCATTCAATATTCGAGTATCAAATCATATTACAGGATGAGAGAAGACTTTTTATCCAAATTTTGCTCAGAGAAGACATGTTTCAATAACAAGATTAACAAGTTAATTCTACCAAGCCACACTACCAGGTGCTAAAACGAACTTCATTTATAATTAGAAAATTCATAAATGCAAGCTATTGTATCTGCATACAGCAGACAACAATTGTTTGCCATAGTTATTGTTCTCAGTGCTGCGGATTTTATAGTTGTCCCACACACGCTGAAAATCATAATGGACGGATTCTGAAGTTTGCTCGCTCCATGGCCCAAGACCTTTGTTGCCATTGAAGGAGCAGAACTCAGTAATGTGAAAAATCACGGCATGGATCTTCGGTGTGATTGGGATCTTCAACTTTTGATAAGATATCTTGAATAATTCGATTTTTGTGGCATAGTCAGCATCCAAAGTACTTCCATAGCATGAGTCGATGACGTCTTTGAAACGCCTGAATGCCTCAACAAATACAATTTGATTATTCGGAACCATTTGCTCTAGAACATCAACATTCGCCAACAACTTCCTGCTGGCATTCCCGGTGAAACTTCCTCCATGCAGGCCTTCTCTTTGGATACCACAGCGTAGCAACCACTCGTCAGCCTGTGGCCAAAGTTTTCGCAAAGCCGAGAATATGGTATTTACCGGTCCTGTGAGTAAATGTAGTTCAGGTGGGGGAACGAGAGAAATAACTGTGGTGATATCGGATTTACCACAAAACATTGGAGGATGAACGACGTTACCGTGATATTTTGCCTTTTCTTTCACTGCGCCATCGTCATAGTAATTCCAAAACAGTTTCCTCAAAGTACCGAGAGTTCTCTGATTTCCTTTGCAATCGAGTCGATCTTTTTTTTATATATCGCACCATGAGCATGGATGCACACTGCTATGTGACATCAGACCGAGCAAAATATTGAAAAATTTTAGGTCACTGGCAATCGTAAATTTCCGATTGAGCAAATGAATGCCGACATTGATCCACAACTGTTTCAGATTGTAGTAGTTCTCGGGTACTTCGGGAACGATGCCTATAATGAAGCAACGTTTGACTCCTGAGTCTTTGAATTCCGAACGCCTTGATGTGCCTGTTGCATCATCCGAGGGATCGAAGATGGAAAGACAACATTTTATAAAACCACCTCCGCCATCGATGCCGATCTTTATCAAAGCAGAGTCATTGTCAATACCTCTTTCTCGAAGAACAAAATCGACGAAAACGTTCAAATCACGACAAACAACTGCCCATTCTTCTTTTGAATCGTCGTCAGATTTTTGGATATTGAGTGGCAGTAATCGAAGGTCAAAGAATCCATCCAATGAATGATTCAGTTCAAATAGTTTGTCTCTAAGACGACGTTCTACAATTCCGGGGTTAGAATTTCGTAGATCTTGTGATAGCTTGTTTACTTCTCGAGTACTTAAATAAAGTCTTTGTTGAATTTTTGTAAAAGTACTTGCCTGAATAATAGGACTTTCTAGACTTTTTCTCTTCGGCGGTATTCTTCGATCGCAGTTTCCCAGCGTGGCTAGCGAAGTGGATTCGTTGATGGTTCTACTTGCAACTCGCTGTTTAGTTTGCTTTGAAGGGGAATCCAACAAAGATTCAACGTTGTAAACTCTTGCCTGTCTAGAAGAGCACATTTCAACTGAATGGTTACTTCCTCTATAGATCTTTGCAAAACAACGTCCACATATTTTGAAATGTTCTACAGGTGGAATCACATTTGTTTGAGGTCGGCCTGATTTCCGTTTCAATTTAACTGCATCTTGTAGGCTCATCAGTGCAACAGAGCAAATTCTGCACTCACATTTCTTGCAGGATCGAGTGTTTGTTTGACGTCGCGGATCGTAGTCATCTGGTAGAAAAAAGTCAACACTGCCCCCTTTACCTTTCTTCAGTAATAGCATGTGACAACCTCCACAAACGCCACTGGGAAAATCAGGATTGTCTATGTCAAAGTGCTCAATTAAATGTTCTTGTACAACAGAAATTTCTTTAGCAGAAAGATTTCTCGACGCTTTCCGGTAACAAACGATGCATACTCTCTCCCGTAGTTTTTTGTGTGTTTCATCTAACGCCGTTGCCATTTTGATCGTAAATGAAATCAAAAATTTACCAGTGAGCGACAATTCAATTCCTATGTTATATTTATGCCATAACATACATGTGTATGACCATGGATATCTTTGGTATGACTCATCAATCAGTTTCAATCATTCACGATGCACTAGCAGTTTAATGAAGAAATCGAACAATGCCATTACCGCACGCAACATAACGAGTCAAGACAATAGATATTTTATGGCTTCTATATCTTTATAGAAGTAAAGAGTAAAGAATATAATAAATAGAAGTATGAAGCGGAGAATTCTTTACCCTCTAAACTCTATATCACACTTGCATCTTATATGGAGGCTTTACTAATGACTTTATGTAGCCGGTAATCTGAAACAATGAGCCTTTTCTGAGTCTGCTCTAGACGTTGAGAAAAATGATCTTGTTGGTCTAATATGGTGACAAAACATAACATGAGATGTGAAGATAAGACATGTCATAAAAAAATACGATGATAGTATAAATGAGATGACAAAAGACGCTCGCGATTTCATTTAATAGCTATAAAGGATAGGCTTTGAAGATCATTATCTACATTTGTAAATTCTTAGATTCTGAGCTTCAATTACTTTTGCAATTTCAATAGCTGCGGGAAATTTCTGATTTAATAAATGAATGAAATTATTTTCTATTTTTGCAAAATAGTGGTAAAACTTGCACGTACTACTCATAAAATATATATGTCACATATGCAGACAGTACTTGACAATTCCTTCAAGTATTTTATGGATGCATTACAACAATATATAGTGTTATGACGGCTACCTTGTCTCGGAAATGCGTTGAGTTGAAAAAAAGAAGAGGTCACACATAACGAAAACAGCCGCCATTTTGAAAATTGGCCATTTAAAAAAATCTGAGCATTAAAAAATTTTCCTTTTTGCGATTATACACTTCAAATAGGTCATGGATCACGAAAAAATAGGTTTGGCCGATGGTATATTTTTTGAGTCTGAATGTTGAAATGGGGACACCGTGCTGGCATGGTGATGATCATAGCAGTTCGTGATAAATACTTATATTAGCAGATTACATTCAACTTATATGTGCATGCACTAAACTAAATGCACAATTGATTGTAGTTTCTACTGAAATTCTACTGAAATTCATTGAAATAAACGAAATTTCGAATATTTTCTGAATATTGATAACACACAAATAATGCATGTTTACATCAAAACTTCCCCGATTAACCAAAATCTATGGCACTCCTATCGGAAACGTCCCAAGGAATTATTGTAATTTTCCTATAGCGGGTAGTGCTATTGCTATGGAACTCTATTCCATTGCACTGTTGGAAAGTTTTGTCCCATTGAATTTTGGGGAACTTTGATCATATTGTCTGTTGGACTAATTTGTCCCATAGACTTGTGGGGAATCCTGTCCTATCGAATTTCGGGAAATCCTGTTCTATCGATCTTCTGTTCCATAAAATTTTAGGAAATCCAGTGTTCATGGCAGCTCCTAATGCTACAGCGTGTCTAACCCTTTCCGCGTCATACTGACGCTTTATGTGATCATGATTGTAAAGAATAATCAGTTTAGTTTAGCAATTGTGATAATGTCAATATAAAGACAACAACATGCATGAGGTATTTGCACTTTTTGCTTTCGATCCCCTTGACATGTCGGTGAAATTCCGGCTCAGATTTCAAAAAAATTAGTTTGAGAATCAAACACAATATGGAGCATTATTTTTAGCTAATTTCATGATCATTCACAAAACGCCATTAATTCAAAAAACAGCCAATGATTTTTAATATCTTTTCTTTTTAGTCTTTTGAACACTTGCTTCGATGAAAAGTTTCTCAGAAATCATGCTCCATATTTTCTTTCTCTTCCATTGGGAATGTAGTAGGAGTTTATCTGCAACAAACAGGAAATAAATGATAAATATGCGATAAATGATAAGTTGATGGTGGAACATAGACGTTCTGCATATAGGCAGATAAACGTCATTTGAATGAAAAATGATGCGAAATATTGCAATTGAAGAGTATTTTATAATTGCTATGTTTCTTGTATTGGAGATTTATATTATTTGTATAGGAGTATAACTGTATAGTAGGGATATATAGGTAGAGTGTCGACTCAAAAAAAGTATCTGCAAACAGTGAAAATTTTTATATCAAAAGATTCAGTTTTTTGGGGAGATTACGTTCACGTGGTCCAAAAAATTATTTGAGCATTTTTGAAAAAAGTCAAAATTTGTCAATTTATATACTACCATGATGACTCTACTAAATAAGTAGCATGAAACAAGTTGGATATCGAACGGAATGAATATTTGCTAATAAGCATCCTAACTATGCGGAAATTTTCAAGGGAATTTCATTATCTGTATTATAATGAAAGTCTTCATGAAAAAAACGAGACCATATTCTGCTTTCTTGGCTGAAATTTCAACTTTTTAATTCAATTTTCACCGGTATGAATTGAAATGATTGAAACATGATTCACTAAATTCATGTTTCATTTCCTGAATCTGAATACCCATTTACATCTTTTAAAGTTAATTGAAATCATTGTCTTTGATTATGTTATTTTGCTCTACCAATGGCAGGTTGCTTATAAATGATCACGCTTAAGAAGGTTCTTTTGATGTTGAGCATTAATGTAATAGCAGGTCATCGAGCTGCCAATTTAACAAGCATTACCTCTCCAAGGATGTCATGACACGGACAATCTGTAAATGATATCATTTCCTTCTGCTTTTATGCTATCATGATCACTCAATTCCGTTGTAATTTCTTCAAAATTGCATAAATGTGCTTATCTCACATTTGGAAACAATTCCGACTGTATCCCACTTGAGTTAATTTAATAAAATCGAAAGTGTATTAGTGATTTAATAATATACCTACTCTATGAGTATAACACAATGAAGCAAATGCGCCCCACTGTGATCTTGCAGATGAAAAATATCGCCAGAAGTTTCATTTTACTTGTTTATTGTCTCAACCGCGTTTCGTCTGCTCTCACTAGGTGTGACACGTAGAATGAATAAAACTGATTGAAACATGATTCCTGCTAGAATATCGATCAAACAATGGTCCTTTCTTTTTATTCAAGTTGTCGATGCACTTCTTCTCCTATTAGCAATTTTTCTGTCCCTATGTACTTTTTAGCTACTACACATTCATTTCGTCCAGTGACTGTCCATTGCTTGATCGATATTCTAGCAGGAATAATGTTCCAATCAGTTTGATTCATTCTGCTTGTCACACCTACTGAGAGCAGACGAAACGCGATTTTGACAATAAGTAAAACGAAACTTTATGGAACATTGTATTGGTTTCCATGCATGCATGTATGCGCCTATTCAAGGTGTAGGTATGTAAAGTAATTGTCTTTTCAAACTTTTTGTAAGCATCTTGCGATGCTGGTTGAATTTTAGAATTAAAGGCACTGCTATTATTGATAAGATTTATGCTACTAAGCTTTTACCTACTGAAACCACATCAGATGAAACGAAAGAGGTCAAGCTGATTAGGGTGATTCTCATGTTTGTATTAAAATTCAAATATGAATTTTAATTTTAATGCACAATTAAAATGATTCATAGATACTGTATAAAATACTGTGGTGGCGGTGATATTAAACTTCTGTCATTACATTTGGTCCATACATGCTTCTTTAGAGTGGAACTCATCATCCTTATGAATAGATAATCTTCTTTGTTACTTTGAAAAGTCAGTCACCTCAGTTTGATGGGAGTTGCAGCATGAGAATTACATAGAAAGGGGAATCATGGCTAGTACATATTTAATCTCAATAATACATTAATAGATCACGCATACTTAATTACATACACGTATATAAAGACAAATATAGGAAGCATCACTTATTTGCTGGCGATCGACACACACTCTCAATTGTAGAGTCTCTCGTTTTGACGATCTATTTCTTCACTTATTCAATTAATCAATTAATAAGATTTGACGATGTAAAACCGAAAGATGATTATAAGCACAAAGTGTGGCAGAAGTATCTGTCGAATGTGCTAACTTATAAGTTAAGATAATATTCACTTCTTTGATGTGTTTTATATCATCATCCATCATGTTGTATTCAGAGCTGGAAAAATTCCACTGAAATTTTTTAATTCCAATTCCAATTCCGGAGCAGAAATTTCAATTCCAAATCCAATTCCAATTCCAGTTGAAACAGTTCAATTCAATTCCAATTCCAATTCCATAATAAGATTTAATTCCGATAATTGCATGTCGCGTATAGTGTCTTATGTTAATATATCTAACGTTTGTTCGTTTCAATCAAACCCATGTGCCCTTATCCTTTCCTCATTGTTCCTGTGTGCCGTTCCCTGCGTCGTTCCTATGTTCGTTTTCATGTTTACAGTTCATATTTCTTGTGTACATGTATATATGTCACCGGTCAGCCTGCGCAATTTTCGTTTCGTAAACGAGATATTCAATATCTCGTGAAAAAAAGAAAAGAAAGTTAACGGTCAGCAAAGAATCAAACGCTGAGAGAGAGGGAGAGAGAGTGAGTGAGTGAGTAAGAGATGAGATGCGAATAAATCTATTAATAAACTGACAGAAAAAAGAAATTCAGTGTGCGAATAACGTGGTTGTTGATGAAAGAAAAAATGACGATAAAAAATGATATCATGAAATCTGATTAATGGTCCATGTTAAAAAAAGAGATTAAAAATTCTGTGATGAGAACGAAATGTGGTCGGGTCGAAAGCTAACGAGCAAAGATTAAAGGAAACTCTTTCAATATTCAAAGGAAAGTGGTTTTATCGTCAAGTCTCAAAAATTTGTACAAATTAGAAACTGTGAAATATCAAAATTCTCTCTGAGCAGCATTATTGTTAAATTTAACGAGGTAAGACAAATTCGTCTATGTAACCGAGGCTGCTTGGTTGATAACTCGATGAGTTAATTTTATACTTATATTTCGGCTGTCACAGCCCTTTTCAAAGTATAGAGTAGAAAAGATTTACAAATGGAGTACAAAGCTATATAAAAATGTTTTCAAAAATCAAAATGTCATGTATATACCACTGTACAGATATCTTGTCCTTCATCACGCCTGTTCAGGTCAGGTTGGGCTGTCTTAATTATGAGTGCCTCTTTGAGACGAAGATTTACTGCGTCTTTAGCATGTGACACAATTTCTATGCTGAGGCTGCCATGACAGATGAGCTTGTGATCATAGATGGCGGATTTGTTGTAAAATAAGTGCTCTCGAATTCTTGTGTGTAAGGGACGCACTGTACTTCCAATGTAGACAGAACCGCATGAACATTGGATCTTATATACCACCATTTTTCTGCCACAATTGTCATTTTTCATAGGACAGTTCTTCATTGTGCACGTTTGTTTCAGTTTTGGTCTCTTGAGTTTTTGTTGTAATGTTTTCGAGCGATGATAAAGGCGAATGTTTATTTTCTCATGCTGAAAAGCTCTTTTAATCTTTCTGTTGACATAATCTGATACAAATGGGACTAACATGTAGAACGTGGGATAATTGTTCATATTTTTGCGCCTTCTCTTGGAATTTGTTTTATGACTTGATACGTTGATGATTGCTTCAGTCTGGTGAGAAACGAATCAGACGCAAGAGAACTTCTGAACATTTTAAACGAACAGCATCCTGACATCAAATTTGAACTAGAATTGCCAAAGTCAAACAAGACATTGAGCCTTCTTGATTTCACAGTTGATCTAGATAGCAGCCAACCAAAATTCACCTTTTATAAGAAGCAGGCAAAGAAGAACATTTTCATGAATTCCAAATCAAGTTTGCCAACTGCGATGAAAGAATCAACCATTAAATACGAAGTGAAGCGAATACGTGAAAGGTCCACAGTACAGGAAGATGAAGATAGAGCACTGACTGAATTTGAGCGAATACTTGGACAATACTTGGAAGTCATAAAACAAATTCCAAGAGAAGGCGCAAAAATATGAACAATTATCCCACGTTCTACATGTCAGTCCCATTTGTATCAGATTATGTCAGCAGAAAGATTAAAAGAGCTTTTCAGCATGAGAAAATAAACATTCGCCTTTATCATCGCTCGAAAACATTACAACAAAAACTCAAGAGACCAAAACTGAAACAAACGTGCACAATGAAGAACTGTCCTATGAAAAATGACAATTGTGGCAGAAAAATGGTGGTATATAAGATCCAATGTTCATGCGGTTCTGTCTACATTGGAAGTACAGTGCGTCCCTTACACACAAGAATTCGAGAGCACTTATTTTACAACAAATCCGCCATCTATGATCACAAGCTCATCTGTCATGGCAGCCTCAGCATAGAAATTGTGTCACATGCTAAAGACGCAGTAAATCTTCGTCTCAAAGAGGCACTCATAATTAAGACAGCCCAACCTGATCTGAACAGGCGTGATGAAGGACAAGATATCTGTACAGTGGTATATACCACAGAACAAGGAGGAGGTAGAATGAGTGTTTCCCAAAATGTGTGAAGCTCTCGCTTAACGGTAATAATGTTACATCCCAGCGAGTGGGAAAATGATCGATAGCGCACTTCAGTCGTTTATCGTCTCTCAGTCTCTCACTCGCTTGCATGCACTAAGGAGAGACAAAGATGAATGAATGAATGACAAGCACTTTTAAAGTCCGTAGCTTCATAGAGCAACATATCATTTATGAAATTTGCCATGCCTAAGTCAGTCGGTCCATATTGCTCTGCATACGGATGCTCAAATGCACGAGGGTAAAACAAGGAATTATCATTTCACACATTTCCAAAAGATCCTGAAATTCGCAAGAAATGGGTAACTGCCGTACATCGAAAAAATTTCCAACCGTCGAACTACTCCGTATTGTGCAGTGAACTTTTTACCCAAGACTCATTCGTCGAGCATGTGTCTGGAAGGCCAACCTCAGAGACATCGCGAAAAAAACTTTATCTGAATGCTGTGCCGTCTATCTTCTTCGCTATGCCAGAACATTTGCAAGTGACACCGAAACGCCGTAAAACGAAGGCATCTGAAAAAGCAGCGACTGTTGATATTGATCACTTTTTAAGCATCGATCATCATCCGTCGACTTCGGAAAGTGTGAGTCAATAGTGTATTACATCGGCGGGGCGATTGTTCGTCGCATTCAATCAAAAATAAATTGTGAAAATTGTCGAAATTCTCTGTACGCAGTTCATCGTGTGGAAAATTCTTTGCCGTCAAAACTTATAAATCAAAAAAATTGTCTGAACAAATCCGGATCAGGTAGTTTAGTGAGGCCAAGTAAGGTTGTCTTTGAAATACTCCTCTGCACTGAAAAACTGATAAGAACATTATTGAAAAAAGGAATTAAGCAGCCTAACGCACCGCGAATTATAACCAAAGTCGTCGAAATGAAATCACATACATTTACTCATGAGTGTGTCTTTGCTGGAATTGAACCTCACCAACTTCATTTGATTCGACTTATCACTTCAAGCTACATCTACATACGGTATAAGAAACTGGCGAAGGATATATCACAGGAGAAAATTGGTCGACGCAACGCCTCCATCGCACGGTGATATTCGAGAACTTGTAGTGTTTTTGGTAAGTTAACTTAATTTCATATTACAAGTGAAAAAATAAATCATTCCACTGCTGTTTCTTAGTATAATACATGTTATGAAAATGTGCGTTGACTTTAAAATTTAACACCGAGATATTTGGAACATTACATTGAAACATTGTTTGTATTTATTCATAAATCGTTTCTATTGTATGAAGTTAGATTCCTGTCGCTAAATTATCAACATGAACTAAATTTTCCCCTTGAAAATATGGGGATCTCAATTACTTTTAAATCAGAAAATCATTCCGTCCTAAAAAGCATTTACGACAAGCGACAAGGCTTAAAAATATTTAAAACATCTTTTATTCATAAATGCAAAGAAAACCTTGGCAATTTTGTAAAATAGTTTCTGGACTTGCCGCTTGAATTAATGGAAAATATATTTCTTGAAATTATCTCGTCAGATTTCGGGTGTTGTTCGTTACCAGAATGCATTGACTACTTTGAATGAAATCATTTGCACCATACCGTTTTGCAATCATGATTTTTGGCAACAACATTCAACAAATATTCTTCTGCCTGTTAATAAATGACTTTTTTCATTTTTGCATTATGCATGTACATGCTACAAGAGACCATTTATTGCCTAGAGCTAATTGCATAACAGACGTGACTTAGATTTATTTCTTGACGAATGATCGACACAATAGAGATATTTACATTCATTTTGTCGGGTTGCTAATTACCGCGCACATGTTTCTTTTAAACGCAATGAATTGTCTGAATCTTCTGTCTACCGTCAGAAGATACATTTTATTCGCCAGTTAATAAAGGAGATTTAGAAGGGTTACCAAATTATAGATCAAAGCCAGCATTTAGAGACTGTGTGAATAGGTGTAAGCCACGTGAAACGTTTATCAACATGGACAGACAGAAACGCTTAGTATTCTATTGATCGCTCGCGGGCGAGAGGAGTGTGACACTTTTCCCACTGGGAGTCAGCCTCATAATTCACTATGCCGGCAGCCGATAACACGCATTCTACTTCTCCTTGTTCTGTGGTATATACGTGACATTTTGATTTTTGAAAACATTTTTATATAGCTTTGTACTCCATTTGTAAATCTTTTCTACTCTATACTTTGAAAAGGGCTGTGACAGCCGAAATATAAGTATAAAATTAACTCATCGAGTTATCAACCAAGCAGCCTCGGTTACATAGACGAATTTGTCTTACCTCGTTAAATTTATAAATTAGAAACGATGAGAAATTGACACAACAACAACACATACGACATCTTCAGTAGCTGTTAGAAGAACTTCGGGATCTCGTGGTGTAACATAACTAAGGAAGTAACAACAACAACTGCCTGCCAGCAAACAACAACACATCAGCGAGTGCGATTGAAGATTGACGGTATAAGTGACACTGTTATTTATGATATTATTTTGGTATAAGTGGGTCCGATCGAATTGAAGTGAATTCAACATTAAGAAGTGAACTTAAGTAAGTGTTTCTTTTATCGTTGCGCATCGTATAATATATATAATAACTATAGTCTTAAAAATTGATATAGTTAATTGTTGTGATTGGAAGTTGAATAATAGTTCATGTAATTGAATAATTAATTATTAGAATAATTTGTTGAAACTGTCTATATTATGATTTGAACGGACAGGATTGCTGCCCTTTGATGCAGCGTTAATTTTCCTCTTTACAAACCAATTGTTTTTCGTGTGTACAACAATTAAGGTAATCTCCAATTTTTGTGCTTATCCTATGAAGAAATAAATTCAACAATCGCTTTATTTTGATTAATTATCTTACTTGATAAATAACTAAATAATAGATTGAACAAAGATGATTGTCTTTTCATTGTCTGCTTAATCGCTGAAATAACATTGTCCGGGGTTGTAGGCCCATCGAAGTCACAATTAACACCCTTTATTCAACAATAGAATAAAGCTCCCTCTGTCGATCTATCTCTCTCTTATCTCTGCGTGCAGTCAACACAACGGCCGAGTACTGTGATTTCAATTTTTGTACAAATAGATTTATCACAGGTCTATCGAAAAAGTGGAATTGAGGTTTATCAAGGTCAATTCCAATTCCGACTTTTCCAACTCTGGTTGTATTCCTGCAATGACTTCCACAGTAGGAAATTTTTAACATCTTCTATTACAAGATCGCATCCCGATTCCCGACAATGCTGTTAATTTCAATTCCGGTCTCACCAATATAAATAAATACCAATTTTGTAATCTCGTTGTTCGCGGTGCTTGAATGTTTTATCATGAATGTCTCAGCCGCCTCTGACCTGAATGCCAATCCCCCCATGTGTCGGCGCGCTCTGTTCTTATCTTACCTGTTAAATTCTTCATTTTTATCTTTCAGTGACACGTGTATATGCCTGCTCAATTTGATTAATTTCATGATTATGAAAATCTGAAGGAAGGTGGAAAGCTCGATTAGCTTTCTCTCATTACTAGTGTGACTTTTGCTATATTCGAAAAATGAATACTTTCTCGTAATTATTTCCTTCCTTCTAAGAGAATTTCAAATAAAATATTTATCTTTTTATCATTTAAAAAATCGTAGATGCAAAGCGACATTTTGTTGTCACACACGTTAAACGCTGCTTGATAGTGATCTATTTCCTATCAGAACAACTAAATGTCGGAATTTACACTCCTTTATTTAAGGCGGCCGTATAAAAATTTCAACAACCAATAGTTAATTTGTTTAACTGATTTATTTGTCAAGTAGCGATAAATGGTATCAACTTCCGCGATATAACAGGCCTATATAAGAGAGAAGCAAAGTTCCGCAATCAATTGCCACAATCAGCGGTTTTACATTTCTCGTTGCGCTTTGCAAGTATTATTAGCAAAAGCAAGAATGCAAATTATACAATGGATGAAAATTAACAAAGTAATATACTTAAGTGACTTGTATAGATAGGCAACGGAACCGAGATGCAGACCGTATAGCAGCCGTACAAAAATGTCAAAGTCGGAAATTATTCTCTCTCTCTCTCTCTCTGTATCTATCCTCAGGTGGGCACAATTGAGCATCGATAGTAATACATACCAAAGGATGATGATAAATAGATTGCAGCTAATCAAAACATTACTCAACTCTACTTATCTAATAAGTAATTGCATAGTTGGCATAAATAATTTGCTATGCTAACCTTCGAAATTGTGTCACAACACATTGCAAATGATAGCAGATTTATAGAAAAGTCAAGGTGTATTTTCCTGATAAATCACATATCGAACTAATAAAAAAAGACGGATAGCTTTATTAATTTAGACAAAATGAATTTTTTTAAAAATGTATGATTATGTCACGTTTCTTTTTCTAGGTGCCATCTGACTAGACATGTAGAGCGAATATACAATAATATCATAGTCATTCTCAAGGGCAATAAGTCAGTTCTTTGAAAAAAAATATGGCGTTCGATCAATCATTTCAAGAGCAAGATGTAAAAGATAGTTGACAAGTATTAATTCAAAAATTGCAGGATCACAGAGCTGAATCCTAGTCCTGATCTTATTAGTGATATTCATGCAGAAAGATATCTATCATCAAACTGCGGGAGTAGGACATTAAATATGAAAATCCGCAAAATCTGAACCATCCAGAAAAGTGCATGAAAATATGAAATTCTTTCAAAATTATGTCTGAAAACAACTAAAGGAAATTTTGGGTCCCAAAGTCCTGGGAGACTTCAAGCCATGTGCTGGTGACTTCGCAACTCTCCCCAACTTACAATCAAAATATTACGTACACATATAAAAAAGTTCAAGCCCTTCACAATTGATTCGACAATTGACTACAAGTTTTAATTTTAGAACTAAAATGGATCGATCCATTTGTGTTAAGTTTTGATAATTTTTTTTACATAGGTCAATATTTTGATGTAGAACATTTTGTTTTTTAAACGTGGAGTTATTCATATCGATATGGTGATTGATATAGATGTGAATCATTACTTAATCGTAATCACTGTAAGTTCATGTATTATTACGTTTATAACAAGAAGGTACAAAGAATTGATTTTTTTAACACATAATTTCCATGCTTGCAAATATCATTTCCTCTTCGTTTTTTCCTTCTTCATTTCTATGAAGAAAAATGTGATCTTTTCGAAATTTGGATTTGCAGTATAATGCGGCCTCGTTCACATCAGAACAAAGAAATTGAAACACTTCTCAATTGTGCTATCTACAAGTACCAAACATGTCAAGCAACTACATGCAATTTGATCTAAAAAATTTTAACTATGGCAAAAACGAGCCAAACTTAATATAACACAAAGATTAATATCTTGATTTGAAATTTAAAGCTTGCAGTCAATAACTGAGTCGAAAGTCAAAGCCTTAGACATTAACCACCTTGTCTTTTGCATCTAGCTCTTGAAATGGTAGATCGATTTTTATGAAATGAAATTAGCTCTTGAGAATAAATCGAAATACAAACATACTTTTGAATAATTCTTTTACTGTTTGCAATACTCAGTGAAAGCAAATTCTCAAAAGAATCCATTAATTTAGCACATTGGATTTGCTGATACACAACCGCATTGACAACTCTATCACCGGTGCTTTTAAAAAATTTTATTACTTTTATATGAAAGAAAGACATGTCTGATCTTTAATCATGCTATTGAAAAAGATTGTTGAAATTAGTCGATCTGAGATAAATACATGTACGAATTGCGAACAGCTTATGTTGAAATGCTGTTAATGTTGTAACAGAGAAATATGACTATAACACACTATCTATTGCAAAATGTTATGACTGAACTGGAATACTGATAACAATAATAATCTACCTAAAGTTGGGAGATAGAATAATTAAATATTGAGTTGCATCCTCAGTTGAAAATAATTGAAACAGCTCTGAAAAGCTGCCATTCCATCCAATATCAGGAATCACCAGCAGGCCTAGTTCACATATCTCAAGATCGACACAACTCCCTTTTTAAAGTTGCAGCCATGCCTGGGTAAATTTGAGATTTGCAATTAGCAAGTTAGTGAAATTTTGAAGGGGATTCATTAACTATAACTTAACTATAACATAACTATAACATAGCTCAACATTAACTATAACACACTGCTGGCAAATCGCCTATATTGGTGCGCCTGCAATAATTAATAATGACTTCTTTTTGTATACACAATGTAAATGGAATAAATAGATAGGCCCATTTGATTTTTAATACAATATTGAAAACAATGTTTAATTATTCCATCTACATTGTGTTTGCAAAAAGCAGATTTTATATTAATTATTACAGGCGCACTAACTTAGGCAATTTGCCAGCATCAGTGTGTTTAAAGTGATATTTTATGAATGCCGTCGAAATTTCACTAATTAGCTATTTAGAAATCTTAAAATGGGGAGAATCTTCAAAACATTGAGCACCTTGAGGGTTGGAAGTGCAATTTCTATAAAAAATGACAACATCTCTTCTTCGCACCACCTGAGGCAGCGGCTTTCTAAGGCGATGCAGAGCGACTATTCTTTTGTGTTAGGCCTATGTGAGAGAATGGATCAGATGATAAAATAGAACACGGAAACGGACGGATATAGAGACGTTACCAAAAGCCGTGATAAAATAAGAAGAACAGCAATGCAAAATATGTAAGAAGTTATTGATTGCTATGCATTTTCACATATGGCTATGACAATTGACAGAGCGCTTACATTAGTTGAGTAATAAGTATATTAAAGATGCAAACATTCAATCAGCAGGCATTCTATCGAGCAATTAATCTATAAAAGGAAAACTCAAAGCGGTTCAATTGGTGCTCCCCAATTCGTATACTGCAGAGAATTTCAATATCTAGAAATTGCTTTGGCACATTGTCTGATTAAGACCAAACATTATAGAAATTTCAGTGACAAAATATGACGTCAGACATTAAAGACCTTTCATGTAATGACCTTCTAACTTTCTGACGGGAGAAATGAAGATGTGATGAACTCATACATGCAGTTGGTACACAGATTATTTAGAGAAAGGGAACTTGAAAGTCACCAGCGTGAATCATCCGTTATCACCTCTAAATCTGTGAGTTTGTACTAAGATTGCATGCACATAGGGGTCAGACAACGCATTGGTTACATGCTGCCCATGTACCTACCGTAATGAATGAATGAATCACACAAGGTAGGCGTTACAGACAAACGGGAAAGTTGTGCAGAGGCTACAAAGCCGAGTTACAAAAGGAAACGTATTGGAATGGAATCCTTGGTACAAGACTATCTAAAGTTATAACCACATGTATTTTGGAAACATCGTCAATCTATAGAATATCGAATTTTACAGTGTATCTTAGTACATTCAATTTTTGATTTAGACTTTAATATTTTAACGTACAATTTGAAATATGAGTTTAAAGCAACCGAATTGAATATTAATGACGACTTCCAGAGAACTATTTTCTTTTACGATTCTGCTTGCGTATGTGTGCATTAATTTTTCGTGTTAGAGTGCCGTCGGATTAAGGTTACTTAATTTTCGAAAAGAACAGCATTATAACACATACGCAGAATATTGCGCACGTTGCATCATGAGCATGGGCGGCGTAACAGGGGGTCCGAGGGGTCGAGACCCCCAATATTTTTCAAGGGGGGGCCAATCAATATCAGGACCCCCGCAATAATTTGGATTACAAATGATTGTTTAGGTGTGCCTGTAGTACAATTCAATTACCGCTAGCTTCAAATGTTGCATATGCATAGATCTGAGTCTTCGGATCTTCTCATGTCTCAGACTTAGCTGAGTAACACCTTGGTGATTCGTTCGAGATAATTCCACCGACGTTCTTACTCCAAGATAGCGGTGTTCTTTCTATCCATAGTTTCAATCAACATCTGTCATCCTTGAAAACTCCACGTGGATAAATCCACTTCTCAAGGTACTAAAACTGGAATGTTTATTAGACTTTCAAATATAGCGGGCGCCATGGAGCCATCGCTTATACCATTACCATCAGTTCGGTATCGGAAAGATATAAAATGAGGAAGTGGACGAGAATTCTGTATTTGCTTGTAATATCTCAGTATCCAAAGATTCGTAGTCCGAATCCCCTCACCGGCTGCTACTCTCTTCAACCAAGGTATCAACTCATCGAAATTCAGTTGACCATGTGGATGCGTGCGATGAGCTTCAACCAACAATAAAGTTTAACGGAGCTGCTTGTAATTCTATTTGTTTTAGGGTTCTTTATTATTGCTTATATCCTCGGTTTTCACACATTGTAACTATATTGTGACTATCTTTTCATTGTTGTAGTAATATGTAACTATACTACATACCTACATATTTGCAACCATAGAGTGGAACCTATTTGGTTATATCTTTATCTTTTATCATTTTTATATAAAGATCAATTTTAGTTCGACAGTGGTATCCCACAGAGTGTGAAATTATATTACACAACAGTGAAATAAAGAGCGATTTGGGAAAGATATCATAAAATCAAAGAACGCTCAAAAGGTAAACTTGTTGAAGATACCATATAGTATGTAACAACAGTTGCTTAGGCGAAAACGAAAGGACTGTGATAATGAAAAGATAAACTAGCATAAAAGTAATTCATTCAATCCTACAATAACATATGCAGTGTGTGATTGCTTAAGTTTTGTATATGTCTCATTGAATGTACAGGTTGCAGATCGTCATATGTTGGAGAATCGGCTCACACAATAAGATCTAGAGTGTGAGTACACGTGACTGTCCCTACATCACATGTCTATTAACTGCTAATTGCATACAGTGCCAATCCCTCTATGAAAGTGATTCAATGGTCAACTATGCACCGCAGCATTACGAACATAGAAATTCGTCGGCCTGTGGGAACAAGAGAAAGCAGTTCCCATGCATCAGACTCTGGTGCAATTCGTTCAATGTGATTTTAAAGTTCCCTTTATTTTTTATGATTGAACCAGCAGAAGCAGAAAGCGAAACGTTGTACAGAATAATAATTTAATATTATTTCTTAATTGGTTGAAGAAAATTTATGTTTGATTTTTCAGTATCTTTCCAACCACGTATGAAACAATGGAGTCAACCTGTTAGAATACCTATTAAAGGTTTTGAAAGTGAAATTAAAGAACGATTTTCTAAATGATAGTTAGAAGACCAAAAATAATTTGACAATAATTCAATCAGATAGTATAGTGTATAAATTGTTAGAACACTGAGGACTTGATAACTTACTTCATGGCTTAAAACACCGTTTCGAGGATTTCACCAAACGCGGATTTCTCAGAAGACGCAGCAGACTCGTTGAAAGAACCCGATTAACCCGAACTGAAATTTATAAATATAATCAAAATTGTTTACTTAAAAACTTTGCGTAGCATTAGGATGATATTTGCGCAGCTGTTTGAACTAACTGCTAGACCCCTAGATAACTTGCGATAATATGCATGGGCCAGTAAGAAGGCTGTGAAACAAGCGGAATCAAAAGATATACCCGGTATCTAAAATAAGAAAAATGTTGTTATAATTTCGATGTAACAAACTGCTGCATCATTTAAGTGATTACAGCGTATCTTCAAGACTTATAGCATAAATGTATGCGTAGGTCTTCGCTTAGAAAGGTCTACGATTTTTCAATTTATATCCTAAATAATTAAATCTCATTAAAATATTCAAATTTACAATAATTTTTATGTTATGATAACACACATTGCATAGCACTTGAACGTATTGTTGAACTGGCTACTTTACACATACGACAATAGAACGAGGAATAGATAAGACTGTCAACATAAATATTATAGTAAAGTAGTTCTAATTCCTACTTCGAAAAATCTAAGTAATGGCATAATTCAATAAAACAGTGCGTGAATACATTGCTGGAACAATGAGGACTTGATGATTTAACTGATGGACTATGCAAATAATAAATTAGTTTCAATTGAACTAACTCCATTGGTGTGATTGTTGAGACAAACCGGATAAAATGATTAATTCAACAAATGACGGATTTTCATAAAAATATGAGACACTGAAACACGACCAAAGGATGTGATTAACAATGACTGTTGCACATGCCAAAGGCATCTGAAATTATACTGAACATGCAAATGCTGCAATATGATTGGACAAAGTCAGATTACGGAGTCAAAACTGTAGCTGCGCGTTTGCTTCTTTTGGATAGCTTCTATGGCACTCATGTTTTCCCACTTCCACTGCAACTGGATCCAATTGAGTTCGATTGAATGTTGAGGTGTGCTATGGCATTCCCATTGCGTGTCATAGAATACCATAGAGTGCCATTGAATTTGGTTAATCGGGTCAGAGCTCACTGAATCACAAACTTGATTTGCCAATTCAATTAACCCTTCACATGCGTGTATCTACTCTTTTCTACATTAGTTCGGACACCTGATTGGACACCACATATAACAGTGGGTTTTAGCAGATTCCATATGAGTACGTATTTGCTTCTCAGAGGTTTTACCGAGAAAAGGTAACGTGAATGAATGTATGAAATTGACAATTACAAAGTACCGCGAAAATTTACATCTTTCTGAAGTTTATAATTTGCATATTCCACAAAATTTTATTTAGTCACATTATTAAGAGTGGCATTTTAACTGCAGAAGTCTTAGACGCACTTTACATTAGTGCTACACAACACACATGTACTACAAGTCTTTTGAATATCAGAGAAACAGAAAACTCACCGAATTTTTCAGAGCTGCCGTTGGTTGATCAACCAGGTTGATCAGCATCTGTCACGATTGATTGTTACAAGAAAATGTAGAATGCACATTTTTGGACTTTCAATTCTTTCAAGACCATTTCAATAAACAAATTAATTACAATCAATTTACAATCAATTGCACTCAATTACAATATGACTGACGGAAATTCAACTTGACACTCGAAGTCAGAGTCAGCCACATAACCTCGGAGAGGTGAAGCGGAGAATAATTCCCGTACATGTAGCAACGTGAACTTCTGGTGTCCTCAATAGCAGCTATTGTTATCCGACAGCGCTCCTGCTGTCTAACAAAGAATGACTCACGCTTTACTCTCTAAAGCGGCTTGCCTCTGAGGGTTATTGTTCTCTTCAGTATGCCAACCTACTAATACAACATAGCCTTCTGAAATTTTATTATGTGGCGCTTTAGAATGCAGATTTCTTCCACTTTAGTACTAGGGATAATAGAAAATTGCCATTAATTGGTTGATGTTATCAAATCATTACAACCAATTCAGTCATGTGATCAAATAATTTCTATTAATTGATAAGTTCTATAGAGAAATTTCAATAATAATTGGAACTGCTGACTAATTTTAACTTTTTTTTTATTTGACCATTTTCTTTATTGTGTCACAAGTAAAAGCAAAGCATAAGTAAACTAGAAATAAAAAATAAAATCAAAGGTAGTTAACTTCGTGGAGGTCTCTACTGTTCGGCATGCAGGAAGTAATACTGGCCGCGTTCCCACGCTGCACGGCAAGACTCAGTCGCTGTTTGAGGAATGTGGAGAGAATCCTCAGTCGTGTTTGAGAGAATCACCGCTTCTCTCGCAGATCTTCTTTCCAATTATATCGATCAGATTCTTGGCGTCGTCACCCCAAGCTCCCAATGTTTCCATTGCGAATGGACATAAAATGTGGGCTCTTGTAAGGCTTTCGTATCTGCGCTTCATTTTTCTTCGGCGTAGGATGCTAGTCTCCCTCCTCCTTGCACACTCGTACGGATGTTACTCACTGCCAAGGTGTCAACGCAGGTGTAGTCCCATATGAGCGGAAGGCCTCTGGTCCAAGGAACGAGCGTGATGCCATCAGGTCTCTTGCCGTCATCTCGGCTTAGGCCGAGGGGTTCCAATACGGCGGGCACACCTGCTGAGACCAAAGCACGGCGAATAATGTCATTAGCTTCATGGTGCTGGCGAGCGCCTCTACCCGAGTTCAGCCGACAACTCAAGCTATGTGTACCACTTTTGTTCACCATAGCGCTGCATTTGCATTTGTGGGGAATGCAGACATCAGTGCCCAGACGCAAGGCAATGGCGATGCGTAGTTGCCCATCATTTAGTTTCAAGCCGAGGGACTGAATCGGAATTGAATTGAGCCACATACCAGCACCAGGTGCGGAAGCCGAAAGAAGGCGGCTCTTGGATTTGTCATCCGATACTGAATTGAGAATCTGTTCGAACTGCACTCTCACTAGAGGACGATCCCAAGCTCCCTGGCTTCCTGAGGATTCACCTATGGGTGGCTCTGACAGCGGAATTTTAGCTTGCCAGATACTCTTTGCATACATCAGATGCGGATCCTCTAGATCATGGGCTGGCATCAGTACATTGATTGTGTCCGAAGCAATGCTTGCCGAAGCTATAAATGACGAAAGAGCCAGATCAGACGCTCGGCGAAAGCCCAGTCCTCCAAAAGATGTAGGTAGAAAAGCCTGTACATATGATTCTGGGGTGATCGCACAGTTCAAAATGGACTCCAATGAAGTTCTTTGAAGGTCTTCAAATTCCATTAAAAGATGAGGCAGGTCATAAAAAGGGTAGGTTCTCAACAAATAGAGAAGCTTCGGCATGGAAAGGCAATTCTTCAAAATGTAGAAGCTGTAGTGCGAGTCCAGGTCCTTTATGCGGTCAGTTAATTTCACCATGGCATCGACCTTCTTCTTGAAAATTGTTTCTGCAGACGGATCAAAAAGTGGTGTTCCCAGGAGAGTAGCGCAACTCATCGTTAGCAATTTCATTCGTTCGAATAAATTGGGGACAGTGTAATCTCCTATATGTACATGTAGATTCATGGGATCGAAAAATTCGCACTTGGATATGTTCAAACGGAACCCATATTTGTCTTGATGATGTATGATTGTATTGAGATCTTCATGCACTTGTTTTATTTCTCCAATCAGACAACCATCATCTAAATACCAGAAATTCAATTCACTTTTCAAGTTACAAGCAAGCTTGTTAATAGCCAGGCTGAATCCCAGAGGGCCGATAGGATCTCCTTGTTGCATGCCTTCGGCTGAAAAGAGCTTGTGGTCTCCGTAGAAGAGATTTGAGTTATTGCCGTACAGTTGTCTGATGAAGGGGAATAACTCGTTGATTTCGTCTCGTATCTCGTTGAGAACAACATCCCGTCGGATAGTGTTGAAGGCGTTGTCAATCTCGACTTTTAGCATGACAATAGGAGTGCTGGCTTCCATTTTGTGAATCAAATAGTTGCGGACAGTATGAACAATAAGTTCCGCCCCCTGCGGATTCCCACACCAAGTTGATGGGGGTAGAAGGTGTCTTTCACCAATGCGATTCCATGTCGGGCGGCAATCTTGCTCGCAATCCGGCGATAAACAGTTCCAACAGCAATAGGACGGACGTCGGCGTTCATTTTGGTCAATGCAGTCAACGAGGCTCCATATAGAAAGGGAGTTACATCATCTGGAACACTCCCTTTCAGCATCAAATTAATAAGGCGTGTCAAAGCGTTGATGAGGGAATTCCCGGTCTCTCCACAAGGCGTTGAGGTGAGGTCCTTCAAATGCTGTGGTTTCAATAGATCTGGACCACTAGCTGAGCTTGGCGCAAAACTTCGAATGGCTCGACGAATTTGGGTTTCGTCACATTGCAAAGCTTCATTGATTTCCGTTTCTGTTGGATTGGTTGGGTTCATGCGATCGGCATGAGGAGTTGGATGCTTGCTCTGCAATTTCCCCAAAGTCTGTTCATTAATTTGGGATACTCTTCATCAGAAGCAATCACACGGACAGCTCCTTTCATATCACCCTTTTCAATCTTCCTTTGAACAAGTTTTGCTCGTTTCGTCCGGGAATCGATGTTCGTGCCTTTAACAGAGGAGATATGATGATCCTGAGAAAAAGTCTCCGGCGGCTCTGATATGTATGATGCAATGCGTCGATTGATCGTAGAAGAAAGGGACCTACGAGGTTAAGCTCTAGAATCTGGCTTGAACACACATTGTGAAGGGAACCGAAGTAAATTTCCCCATGCTTCAATGCTATTGCTATCACAAACTTCCACGATGAGGCCATTAAGAGCTGATCCGACTTGTATCCAAGATGCTTTTGGTATTCGGTAAAGTACAGAACCTTTGCGAAAAAGATCGAAATCAGATGCTAGAAGAGCTGACGACCTGTTCGAAACAGGGTCCGATGAAGTTGTAAAGTCATCAGCTTCTGATAGTTCAGGCAGACTGGAATGATCATTGAGCACTTGAGGATCTTGAGTCACACCAAAACGCAGGTTAGACGTTGATTTACCCTTGCAAGCATGTCTTCTTATCGCTGAGTGCTGTTTCCAGCAATTATTGCATAGTACGCGATTGTACTCCGTGTAGAATGTCTGAGGAATAGATTCCTGTCGGGATAAGTGTTCATTAACGTGTGTATGAAGACCTTGTACGAAACGGTAAAAGCGAGTACAGGATGGTATTGGACAGTTAAAAGTAGGCATGGCTTCAATAGCGTCCAGTCAAATCAGAGTTAACCGTTCAGAATCAATAAAATATTATTGCTGAGGTAACCTCGAACTCTCAACCTTCAGCTTCCAATCCAAGCTCGGTACCACTAGACCAGACAGACAAATGTCACTTGCTTAATATGGCTATTGATGATCGGAAAATCAGCATAGAAATCGAATGTATAGCCACCAGTTGTGTCCAGACCAGACAACCAAAGTTACAATCCGTCGATAAGAGACAGATGAACAATACTCATCGATTGGATGATACTAGGAAATGGGAAGCTGACCGTAGGCAATCCGCAATGAATATGAAAACACTGAAGCGACAAAGAAGATAAACACCAACACAGCTTGTACCACGAGAAAACGCGAAGAAAACGATGCCTGGAAAGTGAAGTACGGCGAAGTGCAAAAGAGATGACAGCAGCAGCCGATAGACGACCAGCAGCGTCAAAGTCACACTTTGTTGTGACTTTTAACTAAATTTTAACTAATTTATTGCTGTAAATCTAAAATTGCAACGAATTGAGAGTTTAATTTGCAACGACAACTAGTTAGTTAACTAGTTGGTTAACTGATTCCTTAACTTGTAATGCCGTCAATGTAGGTACAAGTTCCCTTCTCTTTTTAGATGTTAAGCACATTTTGTCCAAACTGATTACTTCCTATAGGTCAACCGCACAGAAAGACTGATCGATCTAACAGCATCACTAACTCACGGGTGCAAACAAAGAGATTGTTAAGTCAATCTCGGTAACAGACTGTCTGTGGCTGTTGTATGTAAGCACTCAATCTCATCGGTTGATTTCATAGAAATTGACAACAATAAAACCTCTTGAATGGTAATTAAGCTTCATGCAATGCACAATAACGGCACATAAATCGCACGCATTTTCACTTAGATGCACCTGCCAACGTCTGTATCATTGGGTTAGAATCAGTCACATGAGTAAATCGAAGCTTTTAATTGGTTCTTCATGCCCCAACTTAGTTCCCCCGGATGTGCCGCGACCTTGAGTCAATTTCCATTCTAGCAAACTTCAGATAAACAGTTTATTTCTATGGTTAATTTTCTAACCTAACCGTTAAGTGCGCATAGAAATCTTGCTTGTGATCAAGTTTGATGTCAAATTTCTAGCATCTCTAGTAATGACAGCGTAGTGACAGCGGGTCACTCAATATTCTAGGAGGCATTCATATTCATAAAATAGTAAAAATTGAATATTTATCATCTGATTCAACATTGACACTAGAACTGCGGTTGCAGTCTTTTAGACCCATATCAAATTATCTTTAAAGATGGCAACCCACGTACGAAAGATGCTTTCTGTATCTTTCAGACTTGCAGAGCATTGTGTCATTCATCCTAGTCCATTATCCATGTCACACCCTGCTTTGTAAACAGATACTTAGGTTTTCATTCTTTCATTCGCGATCAGATATGTCATCAATTCGAAGAATGAGCAAGCCCAAGCGTTATTCTGCAAAGCATGCTGCCACGATAATTGAGGAATTTTATGATTCCGAACTCGATTCCTGTGATGATGATGCGCCTACGTAAACATAATCGACGTGACCTTCCTGACATAAAGCATGACTGATAAAGCTGTTCACGACACTGAAGTTCTGCGATATCGATCTGTATCTGGTTGCACACTCGCGTTGTAGAAAACCGAAGACGTCTGTACCAGTTTGTCGCATCAGTTCCCTTCACAGGACTGTTCAAATTTCTGCGGACGAAAAACGAAAGCAGGAACCCATCTTGCACTACAACAAGACGAATGTTAGAGTTGACTGCATTGACCAAATGTCGAAGCTTTATACAATCAAGATTGCTTCAAGGTGCTGGCCAGTTGCCGTCTTCTTCAATGTCTTGTACCTGGTTCGAAGTAATTCCTGGATCCTATTCAGAAAAGCGCCGAACAAAACAGCGCGATTAGTCGATGCAGTTTCTTCTAGATCTCGGAAAAGAACTCACCGACTTCAAGTCTACTCCATCAGCACATGTGAAGATGAGTCATGCAGTGTCGTATTGTTCTTCATCTCGACAGACGTGTTCAGTTCGCGGATATCGTAGCAAAACCCAGAACAGATGTATTTGCTGCAGTTGACGTGTCCGTGTTATCAACGCGGACAAACAGTACTTGGTCATGAATGCAAAAAATTAATTAAACTGTTTTTACTTTTTACTAACTCCTTATGTTTGTGTCAAGAAAAATTTTATCGAAATGGTACCATTAATTTTTGGTCAATATACAGTGTACATGTGCACGCTGATCATGTTTGCTTAAAACATGTTCTTCTCTTGTGAAGATGCTTAAAGAGCTTGTTTAAAGTTTCGGGAGACAAATTTACTATTGGTGAATTAAGTTACCGCGTTTACTAGAGAAAATTCTACCTTAACATTATCAACTCAGACCTGCCGCACCCCTATTTCTAGGCAAACAAACTTTAGTTCTAGTGTTAATGGATGTTCGAAAGCCATTATCATTAAAAGCAATTTTTAAGTAACATCTTTCGACTTAGTGTTGAATATTTTACACCCTTATTACTAATTACCAATATGATGTTTTGAAAACCACGCCTCAGACATCTTCCTTCATCGACAGGATGTTTGACAGATCAGAAGAATTTTTGAAAGAGTTAGTAGCGATTTCAGATATGTACAAATGAGACTTACTATACTTGGAAACTCGCCTTTTTTACTCATAGTTCAGTTACCTACGCATTTTCGTTTATAACATTGGAGATAAGGAAATTATATACAGGGTGTAACAAAAGTTTATCTCCAGTCAAATAAGGAATGGATCAAGCTTACACCTACGTTGTGTGTTGTAGAAATAGTTACCAGCACTACTAGTATCCTGTGGGTGTCCATCACGCCACCAGCATGCATAATCTGAGTCTGATCGGAATAAATATCTGTTTGATAACCCAGGCCAAAGTGATCGACTGATTTTTGCAACAATAAAATCGGGTTGTGATGTGCACCTTCCAACGAAATAGTATTCGCTTTCTTTTTGGGGTATGTTAAGAGGGAATGAGCTCAGGAGCGCACCATTTGAGCCATTATTCGACTAGGAAGCACGTTTCATGTATGTTTGCCTTTTTTGTTTGCAACAGAAGTTTATCCCCGTGGGGAGGAGCTTTTGTGACACTCACTGGAATTTTCTTTCCCACGCTAACAGAAGACATTTTAATGATGGCCTTCCCACGGTAACGCTTCTGCACTCCACGAAAACCGAATAAACAGCGATTATGCCCTGCCTCTCAGAAAAATGTTTAAAGCAGGTCTGCTCAGACGCAAGATGATCGATGAGTGGTAGGCCCACTCAGATGTCACTGCTGCGGGCCAAAGTGCTGTGATCGCACATACTCATTCCATGAATAAATACCGGACAGACTTTCAGCAGATGGTGAACATGCAGTACTGGGGAATCCAAGCAAAAAGTCCGACGGCAATCAGACCTCCTGAGATGATGGCTAGAGTTATCAATGAAAACAAGGTATTTGGTGGTATCTGCATGTGAGGTAAGACGGACCTCTACGCCTCACTCAATAATGAAATCTTCAGATCGGGCAACATCATGGGGTCAATAATGTGCTCCCTCCATAAAGCCATTATTAATGATAGACAAGGTTTTCGGAGTTCAAATTTCTCTGTGCTAATGAAAGTTGAAGCAAACCACATCCAGATTGATGAGGATGGAAAATGAATGTCTGAATCGATGGTGCACGTAACCACCGCATATGACTTAATTAACAATGAAGCACCAACAAAACTTCACTCCAAGAACCTCGAACATCTGCTTCTTTGCGTTAGACAGAAATGACAGCTTATCACACAGACCAAACATGTGCGCTTGCGTAGCTCGTTCGGTTCGAGTATTTTGCAGTTCATGAAAATTGAAGGCAAGCACAAAGCTATGGTGTATGGTGACAATTTTTCGTGGTATTGATGATCAATAAATAGTTGTTACTTCATATTAATTATACTTGTCTTCGGTTGCTTTGTTACTCAAACGGTGAGAAAACGTATGGGGAGAAACTTTTGTTACGCCTTGTATATTTGAAATCCTTGGGGCTTACTGAATTTGAAAAACAATGTTTACATTTTTTCCAAGCACCTTATATGACCCTAAGTGGTTGCTTCAAACTTTCTGCCATGTTTACAAAATAGATGCCAACGCAATTCGGGAATGTTAGAGAGATGGATGCCCTTCGGACGATGCGATCGAAGCGCAGACAACAGGATTAACTGCAAGTCCTCATTCATCTCGCTACCATCACACGTACAGTTTGCGCAGAGCCTCAATCACTTCATCTTCTGACTCTAAATACAGCTTCAACCAGGTTGCCTTGCCTAGGAGAGCAAATCGTCCAGTGGCATCTGTCCCAATGCATGCATGAAATCAGGGCAAAACCTTTGCTCTGTCAGTCCCCAAAATGTTCCCATAATGGCCATAGAGACCATAGAGATGTAGGCGTTCTTCGGAAAAAGATCATAATTTGCTATGACCAAAACCAGAACATCAGTGCCAGGGGAAAAGAAAGTCGTTTGAGCATCCACGGAGTTTCTCTCTGCTGCAGACACTCCCCCTGATCATAAACGTATCTGCTTCCTCATGGTAGTTGGCTGGAAAAAGGCCCACATCTCTATTGAGGTGATAATCAGCGTGCAGGAATCTTTGTTGTAGTCTAGGATTTTCTTAGCCAGGTATTCTGCCAATTTTGCTTTTGTTTAATTATGTGACAGAAATCGACTCAATGGAATGTGCCGAATCCTGGTCTCATCTCGGACTTGATAGTGCAAGGGATTCTTCTCCTTCATGCTCCTTTGTCTCGTTCTGTTCTTCAGAGAGTGGTCTTGTATGCATCAAAGGTAACTATAACTTCGTTAAAGGGTCGCTTGAAATTGATGAGTCTATCATTGAAGCATACCCGACTGATTATTTTCTGCGGGATTACTGTAGACCAGTTCTTGTAGTATTATGGAACCTTTTGCTAGGATTTTTCCTTTAAATCCGGTAGAAATTTCGTGAAGGATTTTAAAGGTGAAGTCTTGCAGGATTTTCTATGGTATTATTTGGATAAAATCCTGCACGATTCTGCATTTCTGGTCCTCTAGGATTAAAAAGAATTTATTTTGCATCTATTAAATAATTAACTACATGTATGCATGTTAGTCCTAATTATCATGGTACTTGAGGATCATCATAGAGAATGATATTCTTCTTCAATGAATTTTCTATATATTTTCAAAGAGAATGATATTTTTTAATGATATCTCTTTCATTAAAGTGAATATTATAATTTTTTGGATTTCCCGAAAACCTAATTCCCGTGTGCTTTAATGATCGGGATAAATAAAACAGTCAAGTATTCATATGTGACCAATATATTTTTGTTCAGAAGTTATTGACACAGCAGCGTTTTTATTCCTCTTGCAATTTTTTTTATGTTTGTCTCTTTACCACTTCCGCTCCATGCGACGTCGTTGTTTGGCAGCATCTGAAAAATAGAAGTGAGACTATTGTAGTACCGTAACTTATTTTCATAATTCGCATAATGTTCCATGATGCAAAGCCACAGCATGCGCATGCCTAACAAGTAAAGCTGTAGCTTATATAATTTCTTGCATGACATTTTGCACTTCATGAATTCGAACTGAATTTGTTTTTTTTCTGTAATATGAACATATTGTCAGCAATCCTATTAAGGAGACTTAAGGCTTAATCAATTGAAAAAATTGTATAATTATAATAATGCAACCATCAGAAAACAACACGTCAGCTATTTATAAACGAATTCAGAAATGACAGGGATAGCAATGTGGTATCATAGCAGAGAAAGGAATCTATAAATTCATAAAATTCCATCGGATATAAAAGATTGCTTAGAAACAGCTGATGTCAATTGCATATGCTACGCTTCCTATTTGAATGGAAATGTTAATACAATTGAATGGATTAGCAGTTCGCTTCATGTCTATGGCCATTATATCACTTTTAATTTGTCTGGTCACAATTCATTCCTGAAGCTGACAGCAATAGCTTTAAATTAATTGTAAGCCCTGACTAATTACGGAAAACATCGACTTATCTTTGAACTCATAACTGATCATGAGTACTACTTGACGCTCACCATTCACCATGTCCGAAAGACTTCTATTTCATTTCTAATGAAAAAAAATTTATGGCTTCAGTCAGTTTCGACTAGAGTCCGACTGTTTCCAAATTTGTGTTAATGCCAAATCACTTGAGAAAATATCTATCCGCTTTCAAGTTGCCGCATCACAGCCATTTTCGTAGAAGTGCTTAATTGAATAATTGACAAAGCAGTAAATTTTACATAAGAAAATACATGCATGCTTATCTTTTGTTAATTTTATCATCTGCCCGGCTCCTACTCACAGCCTCAATGTGGAAATGTATTCCGGAACACGACATGAAATAACAATGTGCACGTGCATGTATGATAGAGTCATCTTCACACATGACGGTGAAGGAAAGGGGGCAACATGGGCAGCAGTAAATGGGCCACCTTATCTCATCCTCTATTTATTTTCATGACGCGTACAAGTAGTTCAAACACTTGCATCAGTATTTGAATGCTAGATGCATGAACAATCAAGGAAATCTAGATCAAAATTCCTTGATGCAATGTACATATTCGTATCACGAAAGAATTGCAAACTAATGGGACTGATTGGTTGTAAATAGTACTTGCGCGATGCGATTATTACAATTTCTGCTATACAGTAAAAGTCTGAATGATCAGGTGCCTTTTGTTCATTTTTTATACTTCCGCTTCAATACCATAAGTGCAATTTGTTGACATCGACAGCAATGTTTTGTCTTCGAAGTAGCTATGATTAAAGTGCGAACATTTCTGAACGTTTTCAGCAAAGACACTATATTTAGATACTATGCTTGGTCTTCAGTAAGGTGCTAAATCATAGAAAAATTCAAGTTTATAAGGACCTTATCGGATCATTAAAGTTTAAGGTGAAGGTATCAATAAACAGATAAGTAGACTCGGTTTTTTTAATATTCCGATGCAGTGTTAATCATCATCACTAAATTTATGTTTATTAAATCTCAAACGAAATGGCGATTCGTTTATTCTCTTATTCAGGGGTTACACGAGAAATAATAGAGAATTCAGTTTGGTTTTCGGGTAATTTATGACATTAATTAATTTGAATTTTGACAATTTCAATGTAATGACGGATGCCGATAATCAATGGTACATTAATGAGGAATGTCGTTTAATTGTCTGATTGATCTTATCATTGACAGGTGTCTATGTAAAGTGATATAACTCTTGTAACTCTTTTAAGATACGTCATGGTCATTCAGTTAAGATTTTCAGAAATGTATCTTTGCTTTCCCGAGTTGTCATGCACGTGCTTGTTCTGTTTGCTTTTTGTCCTTTTCATGAATGCTGGAGTAATGGGGATTCCTTTTCCAAATCACAAACTGGTGGTCGTACTCGTACCAACAGAGCTCCTACTAGTGTACATGCATAATCTCTCCCGCACCCTACTGTGCATCAATGTCTTCTATTTTCACCTGCTGACCACGTATGTCACTCAACATTCAATTTGAAGAATTAACAATTAGTACTGTCAATTTCTTTGTTTATGATGGACATGCTTAATCACTATTGCATCCGTAACAAAGTTTCCATTATAGGATATGTGGTGCATTCCGGCCAGCACCTCTCGTTGTCAAAATATTCACATGTAGAAGTAATCAAAAAGGATGACGAAATCTCTATTTACTGTCAAATCTCCAAAATACGATGCGAAATCTCATGCTGAATCTCTTTGTGACAAAATTTGCTTGTGAAGATCAAGTCGATGACAAGCGAATTTGTCTATCTATGATCGAATTTAGCGTTTTCGTGAAACGTTTCCTGTGGACATTATCAAGGATATTAACTGCAAAGGTCATCAATGAAACTCAAATGCCCATGAAATGAATAATTCAAAATGCATTCTAGCATATCAAAAAATTACATTGCTATTTTGATAAATTTCAAAATTCTTGATTAGCTTGATAGTGAGATTGCACCATTGCATAGTTAATATTCGAAGATGTATGTACAGTAGGCCTAATCAAATAATTTTTATTCCCGGGCACCGAAGCTTTCGGAAACCAATTATTAGACAAATGCCAAAAAAAGTTGCGCAATACGTATAGTCTTAAACAATTAACATCACACTGTACAACCGATTTGCCGGTACCTGTCGGTACAGCGTTCAGACCGGTGCCGGCCGGTCATGATAAAGAGTGGCCGTTACCGGCCAGTATGAAGGTATAAACATGAATATTGAAAACGACCGCTATAAACTGGCATAGAATAGAATACTGAAATTTCTGAAGAAGAGTCTTTCCTCTACATCAGAAACCCACAAAGCCATGTGTAACAACAATATTGATTTTTCTGAAAATCTATCATGAAAAGGCCTAGAATACCGATGTAAAAATTGATTTGCAAAATAAACAACTTATTAGAAAAAGTCGGGTTTTATCTATTAGTACATTGCATTAAATAATTACAATGAAGATAAATGTTGAAATATACTTTAATATGAATTTGGAAATCAACATTGCAAGGACAATATATTCTTTCAGAACATGTTAATCCTTGTACTAAATATTCCTCAGGATGAATTTCTTCGTTTTCCTTGTACCAAATATTCCTATTAATACCAGAATTCTTCAATTTTCCTCGTATTAAGATATTATAGATCATCAAGCTAGCACAAAGAGAGATGTGCCACCACAATAGGCTTGGATTGAAATCTCCTCAGAGTGAAATGCCCTTAATTAAGGCGAAACCGAATAAAGCGGATTATGCAATATACCATTTCAAGGCAAAGTTCATAGAAAGTTAGGCTCTTAAAGAAACATACTCTTACAATGAAAATATCGGATTAAAGAATAGCATGGAACATTAGAATATTCACCAGCTGTTATTCATAATTTAATGAGGTAAAATAATAGGTGATATGCACGCTAGATTTTCACTGGAGATTTCATTTAGTTTGCACAAAATACATTGCAAAAAGTGATGTATTTGTATTGATCAACTATTGTGATTATTTTCACGAAGATTAAAAAGTCAACTTTTCAGTACGAAGAGCGATATCGTTGTCGAGTGAGAGTAAAGCGATCGAGAGAGCGATATCGCTCAGAGTACTGAAAAGGACTTTTTAGTCCAGTGAAGGTAATTAATTTCTATGCATGCATCTCCATCTGGAATATGTTAAATATCTTAGCGTCCTATTTGTCGGCCATTCCATGACATTAAGAAGTCTATGGTCATACTTAGAAATGCATAATATTTCTATCCAAGGACTAGGAACAGACGTAACTAAACATTGCACAGGACGACTTTTGAATTAAAATTTGACTAGAATTATACCTTAGTGTCAAGCTACATTCTATTAATTAACCAAATAGCGACTGAAAAATAAAAAGAACCGCAGAAATCCTAATAAAGAAAATAGCAGTAGATAAAGATGCGAAGCTAGTAGAAAAACATACGCAGATCGAATGAGTCAATTTTTTCGAATATTGTCAGTTATTTGACAGAAAACAAATTACCGGTAATGTTGACAATTGTGTTAATAATAAATCGTTTACCAATTTTACATTTCTGATTTTGCATTAGGTCGATAATTCAATTGAGCATATTGCAATGCTCCTATGTTTGAAATGATAGATTTAGGCACTTGTCAAGGATATTCAACGTAATTGCAATCAAAATAATACATAGAGAAAATAATAATCATGACGCAAATATACTTTGCAGCAGAAACGTTCACGAACTGCAAAGTGTTGACCGCAATTACTGCAAAGTTGACCGGGGACTGTAAAGTGCTGACCAAGGACTGAGAAGTAATGCTCATGTGCTCTGAGGGCTATGGTAATATCAACTTTTCAACACATGCATAGAAATAAAGACGCACATCAATGATATATCCTCGAAATCAACTTTACATGGTCTAAAATCATATCAAATATATTTTGAAATCATCGTGCATGTAATTATCTTTGAAAGCAAATCCGACATTGTTGGAAATCTGCCTTGCTTTCTTTGAAATTTGCCTTGAAATGGTGTTGTTTCAATTACGTGTAGGCCTGCAACTTACATGTACATTGGTGGTCAAACATGTACTGCACTTATTGCTGTAGGGCATCTAGAGAAAATGTACGGTAGCTATCGGCAAACCAACTCTGACTATTATGCAAGACATTGATGCAGGTCACTTACAATGGTTCGATTCCCTCTTATTTGTCTCATTATGTCGCAATGAAAGAACAATAGTGAATGACATGATGATACACATTTATTTGTGTCGATAAGCGACTTAGTCACTGAATGCATGCACATTAATTATTCCTAAATACACTCATGTTATGAAATACGAAATAAATTCCTTAATACACATTACGATGCTTCAAATCTCATGTGCATCGTGTTACTAATTCATAAATTAGCAGGTCTATGTTGTTATTGTGCATAACATCAATAAACAAACACATCATGCTTTCTGAATCACCTCAATAGACACATCATTAAAGATTGGTAGACTACTTACTTTTCAATGAAGTTTTGAGTCATGAGACAGGAGAAGAAACGCTTTCTCGTCGTTTTGGATGCCCTCCGGAAGGCTTTTCTCCTCTCCATCTTTCGAATAAGTTCATCCATGAAAAGTTGTAGTTGTAGAATTTGCAGAGATTGTCGCTTGCCGTACATTAAAACATGAGCTTAAAATACGTGCACTGTAATCTGTTGTGAATATGAAACACTAGCTCTGATCGGAGATGTAGACCGGCAGAAAAAAGGTCACTCATTATAATGAAATACGTGTGCGTTGGCTTTCCAGCAGATATGCTTTCCATGTGTTGCTCTGAGTCATCAATCGCAGTCTATTGCTGTCATTCTATCTTTTACATTTTCAAGTGATATCCCTTTAACATGTGACGCCGTCTTTGTTTACGTGGTGCACGTTTATCTATCATCCACATACGCCAGAAAACATGGATAAAGACTGTCCATGACAAGTTGCATAATGTTTCTTTCATTATCAAATTAACGCTTATCATAATTGAACTCCAAACTCTTGGCAACTCATTGCGTTGATGGATTGAAGTGCATGCATTGTTTATAATAAAAGGACGTAAATGATTTCTACACATCAAAAAATGCTATTATCAGTGTAATAATGAAATATATTGCAAAATGAGCATAATTATTCTTATATATTATTGATGAACATAGCATAATAAACTATAAAGCACCCAAGCAATTCATGTATCCTTCATATATCATACATTTCAAAATTCATACACACAATTGCATAGTAAATCCTAGGAGCAATTTATTCTTGTAATAGATAATATTAAGACTGCAATCATGAATAAAAAATGTCTGCCAAATAGAGCTGTCAATTGATACAGAGTTCAAATAGAGCGGAAATGTAAGTTTAGTAAACAGAGAGCATTGCTAGCAATCCATCGATGGAGCTAGCGTTCACACTATTATTTAATGATGATTATACATTCTTGTTTGTGCGTTTTATGTGAGTCGTCAAATAATTTAATAAACCGCTAATGGATGGATGTCACTTTAGCTTTATTTAATTACAACAACATAATTATATAGTTATTTTGATCAATTGGATTAAATTTGCTTATAATTTTTTTGTCCAGCAGTGAATAATGGATTATTAATGAACTTAATAATGACTAATATTAATGAATTTAATATTGATTGCTAAAAATTACATAATTGATTAGTTATCATATAATTATGATAATTGCTTATGAAACGCCATACTGATACAATCATTTGTCTGTGGAATAAGAATTATCATAGATCATGCATGTATATGACAGCAGCACAGAAACGCTCAACAACATAGAATTATCAAATATTCATACATAATACGAATCATTAAAATATATTCTATTTTATAAACACGTTGATGCAACAGCTCTTGACGAAATTTTTTTAGAGAACATGAACAACAGATCCTTCAAGAATTTAAAACTCAAACCATCCGCAAGGAAAATCCTTCAAGAAAATCAAGGCTCAACCAATCCCTTAGGAAAATCCTTCAAGAAATTTTATTCTTGCAGGACCAATATTTTTCGTAAAGTAACTTAGAAATCCTGAAGAAAATAATCAGTCGGGTACACTGAGGTACTTCACTGTCATTACAGCTTCCGAAAGGATAACTTTGTAGTAGGACCATCCCATCATCTTCAGCAATCTTTTGACAATTATCGGCATCAAATTGTTGCATGCATTTTTTGCGTCGGTGGTGATCATCATCTGGAGTGCGTGAATAAGTTTAGCCTTCAGTGAATGACAGTATTGCACCATCTGAGGCAAAAAAGGATCGCGGAGTCAGTGTGAATTCATAATTTCCGACTGCCTGCTTCTGGTCAATATTTCTTTCGACCAAGCAATGATTATGAAGCGTGCAAGAACGATGATATCTTGCATTAATTGGATCACATTTTAAAAGTTATTCCACGAGATTTTCTGACCTCGAGAATGTATGGTTAGACAAGAATATCATGCGTCTATGATGCTTAGAAGCTGACATTTGGAATTTAGAAAAAAAGCAGCAGTCACTTTGAAAATCCAAAATAGCGGTCATATGGGTGCTAGAAAAAAATACAAACACTGTTTTTTAGATTCAGTAGGTTCTAAGGAATCCAAATATGTATGACGAGACCCCAGAATCATGCGTCTATGATAAATAGAAGCTGAAAATTGGAATTTGAGAAGTAGAGCCGCCATTTTGAAATCCAAAATGGTGGTCATGTAAGGTTTCCGGAAAATGAAACACTGTTTTACGGATTCAGTGGGTAAAATGTACAGTTTTCCTGATCTCCACAAATTTTAAACGAACGCATTTTACGAAATCAGGAACTGCCATCAGGAACATCCATGCCGATGCTAATTTGGGATCCACACACACACGCACACCTGAGCGAGTGCCTCAGAAGTGACATCAGTATCGAGTTTGACGGTGCGCTAAGGTTAATTTACAGATAAAAAAGTAAAATAATGACGCATTTTCATGCTCTTGGCTCAACGAGTTTGTCTAGCTTCGCTGATCACATTGCAAAAACTACAAAATATATGAGCATAAAATATGGTGCCAATGTCTGCCTTGTCTGCGCTTGGTCTATATAGATGGCATTCTTCAGCACTGATGGTTACGGCCAGATGTAGTCCCAAGGGGGACGAGGATAGAACTTTAATTGAACGTAGTGCACATCAAGTCTAGATTCTGACGAATATGAACATTTACACCACATTGAACGTACACAGTGTAGCTTTAGATTGTGAAGATGGAGCGGGTGTGAATAATATTTCCATTTGATGCATTTATTACTAATAAATATTGAGTCATAGGTACCCTTCTTTTGACATATTTTCATTCTTTAATGTGATAATTGAAGCTCTTGTGTTCTCTGAACGAGATATTTCATGCATTGCGCGTGCTTGATCATTCACCTAAACCAAAGGGAGATGAATGATATCCACTTCAATCTTTATCACTTCTTCAAGGGTGTTGTAGGCGTTGCACATTTGCCCTCTTCATGCAGAATTGCTCCTGAAGTTTCAGAAATTTCATGTCATTGCTGATTCTAAGGTCCTCATTGACTGACCAATCTTGATGGTCGTGCGATTAATTACAGTATATGAAGTGTACGTGTCGTCACAGTTCACCGATCTTGCCCGCCACAGACATGATGAAGTAATGGATTTTTAATCCCCCTAAATTTATTTTTGTCATCTATGTTTTTGCTGGCCTGTAATGTGTGACATAACCCTGAGTTATTTCAAGAAGTTTAAGCAGCTTGACCGCTTAGCTATGAAATGGGCTAGTGTTTCTCAAATCCCATGTCTGAGTCGCAGACTTGATAAATTTTGCAATAAACTGATTAAAAAGGTATGTACAAATAAGGAAAATCATCCATTGTGTCGATTTTTTGAAATACGAAATGTCAGTAGTGTGAGACACACAAGTTCTCTACTTCCACTAATCAGGGAATCTTCTCTGTATCATAAATCCTTTGTAGAGTATTCTTCTGTTTCATGATGATTACTTGTGCATGTCTAACTGTCTACTTCTGTCATATGCCGGTTTGGTTTGAATAGACCCTGTGTCATGACTATGGTTTAAGTTGTGGAGCCAGGGTAAACCAGATGTTCGGTTTTGAAAAACGCAAGTTAAGCAAATCACAATGCATTTCGCTTACCACCGGTAAGCATGGTCACGCTCTGAAATCACAAAATCATCTCACAATCTAAATAAATGAACGAAATCTAAGTTCAGACATGATCAATAAAGTAACAACAGGCAGTAAGTGTTCGAAATCTCTATGAAAATGACAGAAACTAGATCTACCACTATCTAAAAGTCATAAGTAAAATGAAGAAAGGATAAAACAAAACGAGAGACAAGACAAAAGAGGCACACCTAAAAGAACTTCAGTCCAAGCAGTTCCAGTATTGCGCTCACACTTGTTTACACTTGTGAACTTCTTCAACCATAAGGACTCTAATAACCTAGGCGTACCAACGTGTGATTTTGAAAGTTTTTAAATAGTTTTTAATAGTTTTTAAAGTTTTCTTCGTCCAGATTTGTGCGCAAGACCGCTGCATAAACTCTGTTCACTGACTTTGATTCCGACGTTATATCAGGCATCATGAAGCTTGCTGCGATTAGTTTGGTTGAAATCTTGTTTCATACGATGCCGCCAAAGAGACTAACTGCTGAAGTTGCACTGTCAAGAATTTTGGAAGAAGAGAGCGGAGGAGACGATGGTAGTGGTGAAGACATGTCAGATGAAAATGAAGCACCAGTGCTTATAGATCCTGTTAAAGACGAGGAGAGCGAAGACACTAGCGAAGTGATGAACCAAGTGATGAAGATGTATTAAAAGACAAAGATGGTCAAATATGGAGTGCAAACCCACCACATTCAAGTTGCCGTGGGTCAGAAAACATATTTCGAGGTCGAGTCGGTCCTACGCCTTCTACCTTCAAAACCACAATTCTTGAGACGTGGCAATTGTTCTTTCCAGAGTCTCTGTTACAAAAAATATTGGATTATACTCAAGAAAAGGCTGACAAACTTGGAAAGGACGTGACATTCAGACTATCAGAGTTGAAGGCATTCATCGGAGTTATGTACTACCGTGGCTTACAGAAGGACTGCAAAATACCCATTACAGATTTATGGCAACGGAGTTCAAATGCCTTCTATCGTGCATCAATGCCGAGAAATAGATTCTCAATGTGGTTGGAATTGATTTTCTTTTATAGTAAAGAAGACCGCAAAGACAGAGCTGTATACGATACCTACGCTGCATTCCGAGAAGTCTGGAGGAATTCAATTGCAACTTGTCCGCACATTATGGTTCAAGTCCTTTTATCGTTATCAATGAGCAGCTGGTCACCAATCGTTGTCGTTCTCCACACCGTACTTATAATCCAATGAAACCTGGAAAGTATGGTGATATGGTCAGATGGTGCGTGGATGCAGAGAATCCATGCTTCTGCAATGGCAGTCCTTTGACCAAGAGGCCAAGAGATCCAACAAGTGTAGCTGAACACAAACAGGCGAACACAGTGCGACAATTGACGATGGCCCTATTACGTCCATACCTTGGTACTGGCAGGAATGTAATTGGAGATCGCTATTTCTCAAGGAATGTAACTGGAGATCGCTATTTCTCAATTACTCTATTTTTACAAAGTCGTCAAGGAGCTACTCCAAGAGCATTCAACTACACATGTTGGAACTCTAATGGCCAATAAGAGAGAAATACCTCCAAAATTGAAGAAGATGAATCCTGTAGACTCAGAGTTTGTTTTTGGAGCACCTAATGGAAAGGTCACGCTTTGTGCGTATCAAGCCAAACCATCAAAGTCTATATTCATGATCTCATCTCAACATCATGACAAAGTGATTTCGGGAGAAGAACTCAAGCGGAAACCTGAAATAATCCTTGAATGCAATCGGACGAAAGGTGGTGTCGATACGTTGGACCAAATGTGTCGAAATTACTCTAAACGAAGTATGACTCGCAGATGGACACTTGTACATTTCCAGAATCTGTTGGACATTGTAGCAATCAATACTTTGACTATTTTTGAGGCGTGTCACCCCGGATGGTCAAGAAAGCGTGGCAACCACTTTCGCCGATTCTTCCTTCAAAAATTGTCGCTGGAGCTTGTTTCCGAATACATAACTTATCGGCTAGCAAATTCAAATAGAATACACAGTGATGTCATCTCTGCCATGAGATTATTCGTAACCGATGTCCCTTCATCTTCAACTCAGCCAGACGGACGCTCTGTCAATCGGTGTGCTCTTTGCAGGTCATCAGGGAAATTGCAACGGCAGTGTAATTCGACCAAGGTCCAGTGTCAACTATGTGATCGCCCAGTTTGTGGCAAGCATAGTCAATCTGTTGGCTATGTCTGCGATGATTGCTGCGCTGACTGAAGCAAAATTATTTACATGTATATTTTGTATATTTATACAACGAATAAAAGCTGTATGACTTTCTGAGATAAAAAAAATATATTCACCTTTTGATATTAAACAATAGCTTTTGGTCTTACATTGAAATATATTCATCAAAATAAGATGTTTTCATTGAACATGCAAACTTTTGAACATAGTATTTTTTGACAATTTGTCTAAACGATAAATGAATAAATAGGACATAATAATAAACAAAAACGTATTTCTCACTTTGCTGACAAATTTTATTTGCTTTCTATGACAAAACGAGTAAAATAAGATTATTTTCCTGAAATTGGAAAAGTGCTGCTTTTCCATACGAGGATTTCTATTCACACGAGTGAGCGCCAGCGATCGAGTGTGAATAGAAATCCGAGTATGGAAATAACACTTTTCCAATGAAGGAATGATATTTTTTCTTATGCATTCAATTACTATCTATGGCAATTTCTCATTTATTCACCTTTCTGGTGGTCACAAATTATTGCAAAGAAATCACAATCCATGAAATCTACACTCCAAATTTCAAATTCGAGATATTGCTGTGATGCAGGCTTTTGTTTTCATTAGATGTTGCAATCGTCTTGAGGATGAAGAGATCAAGTGATGAAATAATTGCTGATATTAGTCCAATGAAAAGTTCTAAAAAGTTTTGCACCAGATGGCAAGGATTCGTCGACTATGCAGAACTCAATGATCGAAGACCAACTGAAGAAGATTTCCTGCAATATTTTGACTACTTGAGGAACATCAAAAAATTTGCGAGTAGTACTTTGTGGTCAGTTTATTCAATGATAAATGACAAATTTCAATTAAATTTTGGTGAGAAACTTCAGAAATTTCCTCGTCTTACGATGTTGCTCAAATCATTCGAGTCGGGGTATATCAGAAAGACAGCTAGTACTTTTACAAAGGAGGAAGTTTTCTCGTTCTTAAAAGACGCTCCAAATACAGGTGAATAGATCCATATAAAAGCAGCTATTGTTGTTTGTTATTACGGTGGACTGAGGTGCGCTGATTTGTTGTCTTTAGATGTAGACGATTTTGAATTCGATTCACATTCAGGAATGTGGGTAAACTACACCGTATCGAAGCAAAAAGGAGAACAGGTGAAAAATAAATTTAATATTCCGATTGAAATGTGTCAATACCTTGAAAAATATGAGAATTTATTGGCTCAATTTTCGGTCTCTGACGGGCGATTTATGAAATGTTTTCGCTTGCGAGAGGATGGTTCAGGCTATTACACCAAGCAGCCTATGGGTGTACATATGTTAGCGAAAATGACAGTCAAAATGGCTACTTTTCTGGGTCTTCGAAATCCATCTAGTTATACGGGACATGCAGTGAGAAGAAGCGCAGCTAACGTGCTAGAAGAAGCTGGAACATCTTCAGCAATTCTGAAGAAGCACTTTAATTGGAGAAACGAACAAACAGCTCTCAAATATATTGATAACACCAATTCTTCGAAATTAGCCATATCAAGCAAAATGGGTCCTTCTGGTGATTTAGACAAATCAACGTCAAGCAACTCGGCTGTTGCGACCAGTGATTCTTCGAAAATTATTACCTTTTCTAACTGTCACAATGTTGTGCTCAATTTTTAGACATTGTTTTGCCGATTTTGATTCATTACAAACTCATGTAAACGCAACATAGTGTTGTTTTGAAAGTGTTCTACATAAATTATGAGCAGTGTGATTCTCTAATACAAATGATGTGTTTTAAAAAGGGAATTCAAAAACATGATCAAGTGTATAGAAAAGTAAAAAGAGTAAGGAAAGGTGACACTTTTCCAGACACTTTCTGTATTGGAAAGTCAACTTTTCCAACGATGCATAAGAAAAAAGGTGTGATTTTAAAAATCACAACTTTATATTACTCGTTTTGTCATAGAAGGCAAATAAAATTGGCGTTTGTGGTAAACCGGCTCCCGATCTAGTGTCTCGCAATATTCCCAGTCAATTCGGTGGCCGGTGTCGATTGTATGCGAGGCAACTTCCGAGGATGTAGCGGCATTCCTCACATTACGCCTGCGCTCCTTCACACGCTCCTCCACCGGTATATAGAACTTGGTATGTAGAGCTTTAAGTCACATAGCAAAAAATGTATATATCTCATACTACGATCTAATAACTTTTTTTCAGTAATATCAGCTGTGAATATTTCTTTTTGATAGTGCGATATTTAACCAGATCAGATTTAATGTGAATTTTATAGGAGTATGTTGTCGTTACTACTTGTCTAGCAACATTAACAGGACGCTTAGTTAGTTCTATTAACTGAATTAAGTTGATTAACATCAAATCATTCGAACGATTTCTTTCGTGCAACCACGTCGACTTATATATCTCAGATATAACTATTTTTGCGATCATGAATTATGATGTTTTTATTTCGGATTGATAATATGCTTCATTTCAAAATTACATAATGCATCATTGTTGATGGTTGAATACTTATTGATTATTGATGAAATGCCTTAGTACATGTATTAAAATCGAATTCAGCATTGAAGGTATGACTCTTGAATGTCATTGTCTCACAACTTACAAAACAGTAGTAACATTAGTGTGATCTTTATTGACAAAATGCCTTAAATCAACATACTTTAGACATAATAGATGCTTTCTTTTAAAATTGTGCTGGTATGGCTTTAGTATGTAAAGCATACCACACTTGAAATAACATACGAATAGCGTACAAAAAGATACAGACATACCGAAAAATATTTTGGCAGGCATCCTTTGTATGCAATTATTATTGAGCTATTAACAGTGTGTTGCTTCTCTTTGATCCATTGCAAATTAAAATCACAGAATAGTACTACGGCGTTTGTAACAATTAAGCAAGAGCTACAATTATTTTAGAGCAAGTTTTGTACATTATGTACATAATGACAGCTGGTGATCAAGGACGCCGGCACGAGCTATGGGCAGGTGTTGAACCGGCCTCAAGGAAGGCACTATCCCAAACTCCAACTCAGTATTTCAGTTGCATACAAGTCTCAAGGTTTTGCATAGTACGTTTTTGCTCATAGTTTTACATATAGGTATTGCACCTGTTAACCTCAGATTGATAACTATTCCACACTTATCGGACAACAACTATTTCAGCTGAGCAAGAATCACCTTTTTGTCAATTAAAAAACATATGTGCAATGGCTGAAAAAGAATCATGCTACGTTTAGACAAACCCTGACATACGCAATGTAATCTCGGTAACATGAACGAATCTGTATGCATGGCGTTTTCCAAAATGGCTGCTACATCAGTCATTCAAGATATACATGTACATGGGCCCCATGCACAGCCTAGTCGCGACATTGAAAGCGTGATGAAATTTCGATGCGCGAATGCACAGTCGCACAGATCACAGCATCCGCTGCACTGAGAGAGGGTAAACTCTTAAACATTCTAATGATTCTTAGAAAAGTAGACTTATTCATAATTGTGCATCGACCATGACTAATGCTGCAGGTGAGGAAAATATTCATTCACCGGAGATATTCGGCTGAAGAATCCTTTGAACTCTAAATCCTACTCATATATCATAACAATCATGAACGTTAATAGAAATTTAAGGGAACAGTCTCGTTTTTTGCTGTTTGACAGTAAAGCTACCAGATGCTCCTCTTTATTCTATAGTCGCATAAAGAAAAGTATGTACTCACATGTAACTGTAGATCAAATAATTTTCATAATATTCTATACTCACTGACATAAATAATGAAACCAACTATCATTGACTTGAATGGAAGTTTGTTTCATTTTTTCTATGGTTTGAGATGATATCTCGCTTTCTATGTATCACCATTGAACTCCATATGATAAGGGAAATGATATAGGACCATCAAATTTCAAAATTTGATATTGATCACAGTAACAGCTAGAAGTTGAACAGAATCACCACCTACTGCTGACCAGATTTGACTTATGAAATGGCGCACGATAACTTTACCAGAGGAATGGCAATTGGGATGATGCGTTGTGGGCAAAGTTCTACAACTGTTGCGAAAGAATTGAAAATTTCAAGGGTCGTTGTATGGAGGTGGTGGTGTCGTTGGAAAGCAGAAGGAAATGTGGAAAAGAAGAACGGATCAGGAAGACCAAGGGTATCATCCAAGCGGACAGATGCACGCTTAGTTTTAGCTGCTAAAAGAAACAGATTTGTGTCCGTCCCGAAGCTAATTGTGTACTGAAAGGTTGCTGGGAAAGTTGTCTGTAGCGTTCGAACTGCATATCGAAGATTGCGAGAAGCTGGTATACAGTCTCGACGACCCGCTGTGAGAATTCCGCTGAGCCTGGAACATCGGAGGAGACGAGTGACGTGGTGTCAAGGTCATCAGTCGTGGAGTGACAGTCAGTGGGAACGTGTGCTCTGGACTGATGAATCGAGGCTTACTCTCGATTTCAACGATGGTCGGATCCGTGTTCATCGCTTGCCAAGTGAACGATTTGCTCCATGTTGCGTCAAAGAACACGACCGGTACGGCGGCGGTAGTGTCATGGCTTGGGCCGGTATCTGGCACAATGGAAAAACACCAGCAATCGTAGTGAAAGGAACATTGACAGGACAGCGAGATCGTGACACCGGTCGTGGTTCCAGCAGTGACATCGAATCAATTGATTTTTCAGGATGACAACGCAAGGCCCCATTGCGCTTCAGTGGTCTCTAACAGGATAGCAAGCAGTGGAATCCCAACCTTGGAATGGCCCTCACGTTCTCCCGACCTCTCCTCCATCGAGCACTGCTGGGATGAACTTGGTCGCAGAGTGAGGGAGAGGTACAACCACCCACCAGTGTCTTTGAAGATGTTGGCCGACAAACTGATCGAGCAGTGGAACCTCTTAGACCTGGCATTCATCCAGCGACTATGCTCATCCATGCCCTCACGCATCGATGCCAGTTTGGATGCTCGCGGTGGTCACACCCGTTTCTAACTTGAGTTGATAAAATCATGAGTATCAAATTAAATGTTTTTGAGTAAAGCATTCGAGTTCTCCTTTTAGAAACAACAAACAAACGAACAGTACAACCAAGTTTAAGTCATAAGTATTCATATCAGGACTTGTTTCATTCTTTTTGTCACTGAGTATATCATGAATGATCACATTGGCATTACATTTTGATATTTTTGGAATTAAATTAGGCCTATAATGCACCCAGGGATGGATACAGTACCTTTTGAACTCACATCAAAATCGTTTTGTCATATTTGTGAAACATCTTCGATAAAAAACGAGATAATAGCAAGTCTATAAGTGAATATGCAAGAAATAATAATTCCCTTTGTTGCTAAATCATAAAAATGGAAAAATTCATAAGTATTGATCAAATCAATTGTCCAATGCATGAAGAATGATGCTGCATCAACCTTTCAGAGAAAAATATGCATAAATTCTGACTGATTTCCAAAATCTGCGTGCTGAAAGACGAAAAAACCCGAGGTCGGATTTATGTTGAAAGCGATAATCCGACACGACTACACAATTGTCTTACCCCAGTCCGAACACGTGCTTTCGGGTTCGGGTTTAGGGTAGGATCGCTCATCTTTAGTCTCTTGTATGGATCATGCTAGCATATTGTGCTCACAGTTAATCCTGCACACTGCAGTCAATGCAAAATGTTTTGAATCTAATTTTTATCAAACATATGAAAACATCATAGTCATCATTTTACCACAGCTAGACTTACTTCAAATGATTGTCATTTTTCATTGTATCCTACATTTTGCTCAACGTGGTTCAAAAGATAAACACAAACTCATTTTCTGATGACTCCCTTCTTCAAAGTAAGAAATCGTCATAATGAACATTGAACAATGTAAACACTCATTGACTGAATGTCATTGCTCACCTACCCCATCAATGAAAGTAACTCTGCAAGAAGCCAAAATTTTGTATTTGAGACAAGCAGGAAATCATATAATCTGAAACAAAACAAACGGCTTCCTAAAGGTCATCCTAAGGGTGAAAAAAGGATTTGTTCACTTATCGGTTGCTATCCATCCATTAGTAATTGAATTCCACGTGATGATAGATTTTCTGCTTATCATTGATGAATTACATCAGACACAATTGATCAATAACTTTTCGAATTCCAATTTTAGAAGAGTGCATCGACTATAATGGAAGAAGCAAAGTAATATCTTCAGACGATGAAAACATCGTTGTCAATGAGTTTTCTGTATCATTGTGACATCGATTCGAGCCAATATCATGGACAGGTATGTCATTAGATTCCAATATTACATAAATCATTTCATAGAGAAAAGATTTATTTTAATTTTCAGATATGACGTATTCAGTTTTAGTTCCCACCATTTAGTCAGTCGAATAGCGGTAAGGTAGTGAATAAATGTAGCGAATTGATCGAAATTTTAATATTTAATTTTTAAATAACAAAACAGTAAGCAAAATTTTATTGTTGATCACTAACTGACTTTAGTCGGGCTAACTTACAAAATGCGATGCTACTCATCCATCCATGTATTGTGTAATTTTTGATTCATGAACGTTCAAGCTTCATTCAAGCTTTTCTACTTGACTGATCCGTGGGAAGCACACATAGCATTGCAGTAAGCTGACATACAGTATATCAGTAATGATGAAAATTCTTGAATATTTTATCAAACCATTTCAGATATGGATAGTCCGATCGATGCCTTCAAAGTTCATGGGCTAACCAAAAGAAATTCAAATGTCACCTTAACAAATGAATATGAAATGCTACCAACAAGAGGACGGATACTCATCAAATTTCGTGAGCAGGTATTTTACAAAATCCATCAATATCGAACATTAGAATTGAAGGTTCAAGTCAGAATCTGTGATGACCAACTGGGTGAAATTTAAGTCCATTTATGATAGTAGTAACCCCATGGCAGGCGCAAGCACAAAATGCGAAATGCTGACTCATCCCCCCCCTCTGGAAGGAAAGACGGGAGGTGAGAGAGTGCGTCAAGGATGTGCTGGGAGGAATGGGTCCAAGAGGAAGAAACAGGTCCCCCCCTCTGGAAGGAAGGAAGGAGTTTTCCAGCTAGGATAGGAATCTCGGAAGGGAGAAGGGGTGGAATGTGGGAAGGATAGAGTGAGGAAAGGGTGGATGTTGGAGGTTTTGGGATGAGAAAAGTCGTTTTCGTCATGAAGGAGGGTTCGGATGTGAAAACGGAGGCCAGATTCGGACTCCACGTGAAATTTTGGGTTAGGAAGGATGTTTCCAGGGACATCGGAGAGAAAAATTTTGAGGACGTCCCCCCCTCCAGCCAAACTTCCAACTTTGGTGTGAGAAATCGTAGAAAGTCGTGTGATAGCTCATTTGAAAGCAAAGAGTGAGAAAAATGCAGTGGAAAGCTCAGTTTGGACTAATTTCTTTGGGTTTAGGGAGGAAAATGGCAGGAAAACGTCAGAGTTGGAAAAGTCGGGTTTTGGATGTTTTGGGATGAGAAAAGTCGTTTTTCGACAGGAAGGAGGCTTCGGATGGGAAAATGGAGTGCAAAGTCGGACTTTTTGGTCAAGTTTGGGTCTAGGAACTTCTTCCAAACTCAATCGGAGAGAAAAAGTTCTGACCCCCATCCCTCGGCTCCGATCTTCCAACTTTGGTTGTAGAGATGTTAGAAAGTCGTGCAATAGCTCGTTTGAAAGCTAAGAATGAGAAAAATTCAGTGGAGAACACGGCTTGTTACACTCTGCCTTCGTTAAGAGGTGAGACGTCATTGAAAATTTGGGACATTGGCGAAAAACGACAGAGTTAGAATTTTTATGAAAATCACTCTAGCGGGTGAAGCAAGCCTCGGACGGGAAAACAGAGACCACATTTGGAATCAGCGTCAAATTCTGCATCGGCATGGTAAATTTGAAAGCCATCGGAGAGAAAAAATTTTTCATCATTTTTCCGAAAAACGAGTTAGAATTTTTGCGATGGCTGTGGGCTGTAGAGCCAAAACGAAGCATCGGATGGGAAAATGGAGGGCAGATTCGGATTCAGCGTCAAATTCTACATTGAAATAATTAATTTCCAGCTCAATCGAAGCACTAGAACCGGAGATAGACGGGTTTAAAGTTTTTGGATGATGGGTATTACGTCATCAGCTGATCGCCACAAACTATGTATATAATTGGAAACTCTGCTTGTGGAAATCAGTTCTCCTCCCGACTGGGTTGGGGTAGGTGAACTCCGGAGCTCTGATGATAGCATTGGATACTGAAAAACCGGGTTTCTATAAGAAACCGACTTAGAAAATTTCCTTGCTGATATCAGCTAAGGCGTCAGACTTAGAGGTTCGCCAGGAAATGGCCTTCGTCTCCAGGCCATAAAAGACTCCAAAACTTTAAAGGCTTGTAACTTTGCTTCTACAAGTCCGTTTGACTTGATTCAAAAAAGGTTCGGTTGCTATTGACCTGCCCTAAGTGTTAAATTACTTATAAAATTTCATAAGTAGTGCTAAATTGTTGAAAAATTTACATTCACTAGTTTTGGAGGTTTTCTGGGGTTTTCGACCCTGCTGAAGGCAATGAAAGGATTTGTCATGATGTCTGAGCAAGTCTTCTCATGAACCAAGCAGCTTTTCACTGAAAGCGAGCAAGACACGGAGAGTTTTGCTGTAATATTCCACTGACAAGGTGTTCCTTCGGGACGGAGGACGATGCCGTAGTGATAAGTGTGGCAAGGGAGTGTGTCATATTTTAGACCGAAACCGCTGGGGAAACTCATGTCTCATGCTGGGCATTTGACACAGCTCTCAACGTAGCACTTTCAACGCCAATCGGTTGAGTCTTAGCTATCTTGTCATGGGTGGCCTCTAAACATATCCATTGGAAAACGCTGGTGAATCACGGCTTGTTATCCCTCTCTACGGCTTGCTATCAAGCTGATCAAAGCAAGTACTTGCTTCCTCTTACCAACTCCACCGGTTTTCATGTCTGGCGATCAAGTCATGGACGGTGCAAGTGACGGAGATTTTCGGTGTCATACTTCCTGTGGGTGGGCGTTCTTTCGAGACAGCGGTGAAGTCCGTAGCGATGAGTACTGCACAGGACGCGGGCAATGGTAATCCTTGTGAAACCTCTCTGCGTCATGTTTCCAAGTGGTTGCCTTTCGTCTCAACGTTGTACTCTGACCGCCAGGGCGACATTTAGCTATCTGCCACAGGTTACCTCATAAAATCTCCATTGCACGTGTCTCCCGACAGTTGACCAACCATGCGAGAATGAACCATCAGTTCTTTTAAGAACTGTCTCTATCACGGAGACGAAATGATGAAGGGATGAAATGGGAGGACATTCATGCGCCACACGCAACACATCACAGACTTCTCTCTTCGCTAGTGAACAAGCTCTTATCAGTGTCGTCGGAAAGTGTATCATGGCTTGCAAAAGCAAAGTTTAGTCAAATAGTTTACTGCGACGCACGTTTGTGAAAATAAAGTTTAATCATCGAAGGTTTATTCATAAGTCTAGTCAGAAAGTGTATCATGGTTTGCAAAGTTAGTGTAGTAAGATAGTTTTACTGTGACGCACGTTTGAGAAAGTAAAGTTTGATCATGACGTTTATTTGTGAGTGTCGTCAGAAAGTGTATCATGGTTTGTAGAGGTTTTACTGCTACACAGGTTAATGTATAGTTAGAAAGTTTGATCATGACGTTTTATGAAACACAAGTGTCTCGAAATGCAAGCGTTAGTGCAGTCAAATAATTTTCCTTGACGCACGTTTGTAAAAGTAAAGTTTCATCATTGTAGTTGTATGACTGACTGAACTCACAGCAGCATTAGAAAGTTTAGCACAACACAAGTGTCATGAAAAAATACTTTATTTGGTCTTTGATTTAACATCATTGAAACCCACTTTGCTAATAGCAATGACAACATGGTTTATTTTATTCAAAATCAAATGATCGCAGTAACCATGAAAGTTGTCCATCCGAGAAATAATCTTCCGCAAATGTCGTGTATAAAACTCAGAAGCGTCAGTAAGATATTCTTGTCCGTAGGAAGGAAATTGAAAGTCAACACTTTCCGCTACTTCACCTTGTGGAAAATGAATGCAATTGACATGTGCAATTAAGTGAGCCTTGATGATACTGTCTTTGAAATAAGATATCAACTGCGTAAATACTTTTCGTGTATAGTCTAAACATGCTTCCAATTCTCTCTCCTCCCTTTGAAACTCAAGGATGTAATCTTGTATTAAGCCTCCGAAGCACTCTTGATGAAAACAAATCGCGCAATCATCATGTTTCAATGCATTGAATTCAGGTGCCATGGTTGAGTCTAATGCTAAACAATCATTTTTGCCTAACACGATTTCAATAATGCGTTACAAATGTGCGTGCGTACATCGGGAACTCTAGCTCGTCTGTGATTGGACGAGAGGTCTGATCCATTCACCGCTTAGGAAAATCTTATAAAAGGCAGTGCATCAGCTCTGCTATTCACATTTATCTTTCAAAAGGTGAGTGTCGGTGATCTCCTGCTATCAGGTTGTTTTGACTTGCTATCAAGTTTAATAGTCTCTTGCTATCATATCTTCTGCTCATAAAACATATCATCGCTGTAATATCTCCTTTGCTCGAGCGTTCCTTCGGGACGGCGGGTGCTACCGTAGAGGGATTGCGTTGCACAGGTTGTTCGTCGTTTGTTAGACCGAAACCTCTGAGCCGTTGCTTATGTTGGGCGTTCGACTTCATACTCAACGTGACGCTTTCTCTCGCCAGGTCAGAGTACTTCAGCCATTCGACAAAGGTTAGTCTTTATGATATGGAGTAGAGTGAAATGTAACTCATTAGATGTCACTACAATGATTGTTCCCATGATAAACGTTGACTAGGCAAATGAAACGATTCTCATCTTTCCTTTTCAGTGATTGAAATCTGCTAACGTAATCTGCAATCGACTATCTACCATGGAATTGACAAAAATTGAGAACTATCGAATTGCTGCTGAGATGGAGAAGGCCACCATCTCAGAGCAATGTAAGTATTTGTAACAAGGTTGACTCTATTACTAACATCATTAGGGTAGACATCCCAATTAAAATCAAGAGCCCTTCCTAATTTTGTTCATGATCAAACCGAATCCAAATTTTACCTCTGCTTATCCTTGCTGTCATTCTTTTTCAGTGCATGAATGTATTCGTAATGGGGAACCCGTCCCCCAAGGAGTAATCGTGGAAGCCTATGAGCGGCTTGGCAAGTGTAAGTATCTTTACCATTTCATGTTTATAATGTTTCAGATCCTCTGCATCATCCTTGTCTCATTATCTAATCTCTCTTTCCTCTCTACAGATGTGGCGAAGATAAAGAAGTGGGGGGAAGCCGCGAGGCGGAGATTCGAAGCTAAATTTCCGGCCCTACCTTCCCGCCCATCTACCTCCACCAAAGGTGCGACCCCTCTCCCGAGCTAGGGCATTGTCATCGCTCCACCTCCACCGCCTGCTCCGCTCCCTGTGCCAGTCCCTGCTCCAGTCCCTGCTCCTCGTCACCACGTCCCTTCAACACCGAAGCCCAGGACCCTTTCACCCTCAGCTCGCGTCCCTCTCCTATCTCCTCCGCGTCCATCGGTGTTGCCGGAGTTGCAGTCCTTAGATGGCAAGTATCCGTGATTCGGAAATAGGGGGATAAGACTTCAAACTTGAAATGTTGATCATGTTACTAATCTCTTTTCTCTTTTTCTCAACAGATTTGGCGGCCTACCTTCTGGACGGCGAAGTTCCCTCCCGTCCCATCATGAACCCAGCTTTGCCACCACCACCTGCAGCGGTCGACCTCCCTCTCCTCTCCGTCAAGTCGGTGGAGAGACTGTTGGAGCAGGAGGAGTTGGAGATAGTCGGAGAGGAGAATGAGATGGAAGTCGAAGAGAAGGAGGACTTTCCATGCCAGCGGTGTGACAGGGTCTTCGCCTCAGCCTACAATGTGAGACGTCACACCGCTGGCCATGCCTGCAGAGGAGGAAAGCGCCGACCGATCCCTCAACGGCCCAAGTGTGAAGGTTGTGGACGCACGTTCTACAACAGCACCAACTTGCGAGTCCACATCGAAGGCGGTTCCTGTGGCAGTGTGAGGCAACCACCAACGTCATCAGGTAGGAAGCATCCTTCATCGCACGTCGGCTTTTCCTGTTCTTCGTGTCAGAATACCTTTCCTACAGAGTTTGTTCTTTCTTCGTACACACTCTGTCACACTCATCCCACTGAGGTTTACACTGACAACAACGTCACTCTAAGGTTGAGCAAGTTTTCCCTTGAGAGGCTCGTTCGCGATTATGAGTTAGAAAGCTCTGAACCTGTACAAGATATTCATCCTTTCTTGATGAATAATATAGGTTTAATTCACCAAATGTTGACGAGCTTAGATAGAATTTTGCTCAAAGGCATGTTCTATCTCACTGCTCGTTTCAATAAGGTAGACAGTAGCACGGGAGAAGTAGATTCCACTGTGACGATTAGGATAGCCTCCTGTGCTGCTGATCTCATAGGTGATGTAAGCGAGTGGATAGAGAGACATGCGACCTATCTCGTCAGCAAATTAAATAAATTTAATGAAAGAGACAGCGGTCTGGTCTTTGATGGGATAGAGAAGGTAGACATCAAAATCAATCTTTTAGAAAATTTACAAGGGAGCGGTTGTTTCACCCTCCCCAAAGCACTGGCTGACAAAAAGGCTGTCGTCAATGTAGAGTGTCAGTCCCAGTGTTTCAAGTATGCCGTCCTCTCCATTCTTCACTACAATGATATAAGGATACATCGTGAGCAAATCACTCACTATCGTGAATGGGAGGATGAGCTTAAGTTTGACAGGTTAGATGTCAACACATTAGATTTTAAAGGCATCGCCCAATTTGAAAAATTGAATTACATTAAGATCGTCGTCCATCTCTGGGAAAAAGGTCTGAAGGGCGTTAGGTATAACAACCGCCAAAGTACCTACGACCGGGTTGTCAATTTCTTCTCCTAGTCTATAGCGACAACCACCCGGAATGGCATTATTGCGGCATTCCTAAAATTTCAAAGTTATACCATCATCAAGCAACCTATAGGAACAATTTCTACTACTGTGATCGCTGCACACGGCGCTTTAGGTCAAAACCATTTTTTGAAGAGGATTATGAGTAGTGCTCTCGGGGTAAACTTCAAATGGAAGTCATGCCCAAAGATAAATTGTATAGGTATGAAGAAAACGGCAATGAGCTCAGTCCAATATGTGTCATCTATGCGGACATTGAATGTTATACTGAACAAGAAGAACTAAGTCATGAGCCAGCAGCCATTCCTGTTATGAAGTTTGGCATCCATATTATAGGAATCAAAATAAAATGCATGTGTGGCAAGGCGAGGAGTGCGTTGAAAACTTCCTCAACTTTCTAGATAGGAAAGCCCGTTTTCATCAACGCTATGAAACGGAGCTGACTAGGAAACCCATGTGCTTTACAGAAGCCGATAAAATCAAGTTTGATAGGACCACGGAATGTCCCCGCTGCTGTTCATCCTTTGATGATCAGCAACATAAGAAAGTGAGGGACCATTGCCATCTCAGTGGTAAATTTAGGTCTGCCTTATGCAGTAAATGCAATATGAGACTTAGGCTCAAACGGCGAACGCTCCCCGTCATCTTTCATAACTTTAAATGTTATGATGCTCACATCATCATTCGCCATGGATTCGGTAAAATGAAATCCTGGTCATCCAAAGTGATTGCACAAAGTAAGGAAAAATTTATGTGCATCACTGCTAAAGTCCAAGTAGATAAGACGAAGGAGGGGAAGCCTGTCTTCTATGACAAAAAGTTTCTAGATAGTTTTCAATTTATGTCTTCTTCCTTAGCCGCGTTGGCTAATAATTTAGAAACACTTCCCCTCACTCAACATTTAAGGAAAGACTATCCCAACATAAGTGACAGTCTGATGCGACGGAAAAGGGTGTTTCCTTATAGTTATTTTAGTTCAATGGACACATTGAAAGAAACATCCCTTCCGTTTATCGATGAATTTAAAAATGATTTGACGGGTGAGGACTGTTCGCCGGATGACTATAGGCATGCAGAGCAAGCATGGTTAGAATTTAGGTGTCGCACTTTTGGTGATTACATGCTTGCCTACTTAAAATTAGACGTCTATCTGTTGGTGACGTGTTTGAGACTTTTAGGAAAGTCACATTAGAACAGGACGCCTTAGACTCCGTCCATTTTGTTAGTCTGCCGGGTCTATCCTATCAGTCAGCCTTCAAGATGACGAAAGAGAGCATTCATTTACTGCAAGATGCAGAAATGTACACGTTATTTGAACGTGGTATTAGGGGTGGCTTAACATTTGTCAACAAACATGTTGTCAACAGCACCCCAGACATAGGATCGACCACGCATTTAATGTACATAGACCAAAATAATTTGTATGGGAGTGCACTCTCCAAGCCTTTGCCACAATCTGACTTCCAATGGGTAGAGCCCCATGACATTGAACACTTCTCCAATCCAGCACACATCATGGCACTCTGGGAGATGAGGCCGACATAGGTTATTTATTTGAAGTCGACCTCATCTATCCAGACTGTATTAAGAATAAAACCGTTGATTTTCCTCTCGCACCCGAATCTGGCATAGTCAGTCCAGATATGTACTCTCCTTTTATGGAAGAACACAATAAGAAATATGAGGCGGAAAATGACTTAAACTTTAAACCCACTAGGAAGTTGTTGCTCATCCAATTGAACAAACAGCATTACATCGTGCACTATTCCATCCTCAAATTCTATCTAGGTATGGAGATGCAACTTGACAAAGTCCATCGCGCTATCCAGTTTAGGCAGAAGCCCTTTCTAAAACCGTATATAGAATTTAATAGTAAGAAACGGGCTGAATCCAAGAATCCCTTCGAAAAGGACTTCTTTAAATTTAAGAATAATGCCCTCTTTGGTAAAACCATGGAGGATGTAAGAAAGTGCATTGACTATCGTATCGTAACTGATCCGGAAACGAGTATCAAGTTCTGTCGCTAGCCGTTGTTTTGTCACCATGATGTCATTTTCGAAGACATCACGTATTTTAAAATGTTAAAATCTAAAGTAGAACTTTGCAAACCCATTTATGTCGGTCAAGCTGTCTTGGATCACTCCAAATTAGAAATGTACAAGTTATTTTACCACACTTTTAAAACGTGTCCATTGATCTAACATGTGGAATTAGTATGAGATGATACAGACAGCTTCTTCCTAGCTTTGACAATCACTAGCCAAGTCAAGCAGGAAGACATTTTAAAATATTTAGCACCCAAGTTCGATAGTTCCAGCTATCCCACTGACCATCCGCTTTACTCTACCTCAAATAAAGCGAAGCTTGGTTGCTTCAAGGATGAGTGTGCCGGCAAACAGATAGAGGAGATGATCTTGCTTCGCCCCAAGATGTACTCCATGAAGCTAAAATCCTCAGAGCTTTCTATAAAACGGGCGAAAGGCATCTCGAAGTCAATCGTTAGAAAAATGACACATAGGGACTATCAAGATGCCCTAGATTAACTTAAAATTAAAAAAGTAGAAATGACCATTTTAAAATCACAGTCGCATCAAGTCAGAACAACGACGTTTAGGAAACGAGGTCTCTCAGCTTGGGAAGACAAGCGATGCTGGATGAGTCCTAATCACTCATTACTGTACGGCCATCCAGACACTCATCTACCTCCACCCAAGAGACAGAAACTTTCTCTTCCTCCGTCTGGCGATGTCTGATGATGAATGCTTCCTCTCTGTTGTGGTTGATGTTTTGCTTTTTTCGCTCCATGGCGTTTTCTATGGGGCGTTGTGAGTGAGTGCCTTGCAACATGCGTCCAACTCCTGATCACTTCATATCATGACTTACATATCAACTGGTTTTTCTTGACGTTGTTTTATGCCTGCACATGAGTGACTTTGTTTTCTCCCTGCACATGAGTGACTTTGTTTTTTCCGGTGATGTGAGCCATAAAAACTTTGTTTCTACTACCATAAGTATGACCTATTTGCGGTGCTTTGAATATCGTTTGTGATAATGAATAACATATCATGTACATACTGTGTCGTTTTCCTTTTGACAGAAAGATGGGATTCTCACTCAATAGATAGAAGTAAAAGTTTTGATCACCTGTAAGATGGATAGGGTTAGAAATAAAGTTGATGATTGTAAAGTTATAACCATATCATTGTTTGTAAGATAGGTGAAATATAAATGAAGTCAGAATCACTTCACTGTTTGTAAAGTTAGAAATAAAGTTGACGTTTGTAAACTTAGAAATAAAGTTGACGTTTGTAAAGTTAGAAATAAAGTTGATGATTGTAAAGTTATAACCATATCACTGTTTGTAAGATAGGTGAAATGTAAATGAAGTCATAACCATGTTAGAGTTTGCAAAGTTAGAAATAAAGTTGACGTTTGTAAAGTTAGAAATAAAGTTGATGATTTGAAGTCATAACCATGTTAGAGTTTGTAAAGTTAGAAATAAAATTGATGATTTGAAGTTATAACCATGTTAGTGTTTGTAAGTTAACATCCTCAGCAGCGAATGTAACATCAAGAAAATTTCTTCGGCTTAGGAAACATCAACCACTTTGCTGACTCATGTCTACAAATAGCTCTGACTCATGAGGTGGTAAGGCGCCAGTCAGTTAGATAAGAATCTAATCAGTCTTGTTCAACCTTTTCACCGACATGTGTGTGTGTGGGCGTTATTCATCAGACAAAGCGATGGCGCCTCACGTCAGACAGCGTGACCTTTTCACCGACAAGTGCATGGATATCATTTCATGTCTATAAATAGCACTGACTCATCATAAAGTGATGAACCTTGTTGATGACCTTTTCACCGACAAGTGCATGGACATCTTTTCATGTGTATAAATAGCGCTGACTCATCATAAAGCGAAAAACCTTGTTGATGAACTTTTCACCGACAAGTGTATGGACATCATTTCATGTGTATAAATAGCGCTGACTCATCATAAAGCGAAAAACCTTGTTGATGACCTTTTCACTGACAAGAGTGTGGGCGATAGTTCATTTCGGTGACTCATTCAAAACGCATCATGTGATTAACACGATTCTATTAACTGTGACTCATACAGATAACGCATTAAAGATTTAACAATGTCAGCTACTTTACTGATATCCCGTAAACCAGTGATGATACAATGTCCGTTGTGAAACACTGCAATATGTACAGGATGCCACATCCGAATCAAAGCAGCAGGAAAGAATTCAGTTTCATAAAATATACAATGATTACTGGTTTTAATGTTGGCTAGATTCACTAACATCTTCAATTGAACAGACACTACTACATTCTTCAATGTCAGGGGACTGAGGCGGAGATGAGGCATGAGTGTTCGCATTTTCTTGACGACTTCGTAACACATGGACTGCATCACGAAATGAGAAAGGTTTCCTAGGACTTGGATTTTGCTGCAGCGAAAGATTTGAAGATTTCGACCGTTGCTCATGCAAATGACCAACATTTGCGGACGACCGCGATGATAGACTGAATCGGGAAGATGGGTATGCAACTGCTCTAAATCGATGTCTCTTCTGAGATTCATTTCGCGCATGGCGTTGATCATGCGGATGGGGAGCATGACTCACAAATGACATGAGGGTTGAGTGAACTTCCCATTTATACTTTTCCCATGAGGGTTTTGGAATCACAATGTAGCAGTGATCATTATGTAGAATCATCTCTTGAATGCGAATATATACAATGCCGTCTCCTACGTTAATGACACGGCAAGAGTTGGATAGGATAGCGCGATGTAACCTTCGTAGATGAAGGCGTTCTAGAGTTATCTGAAGTTGACGTTTCGCATCATGAAATGTAGCACACTGATTTTTCCATGATACATGGAGGCATGCTGATAATTTCCACATGATTAAAACCTGAGTGAAGAAGGGTATGCCTAAGACAGAAGGAGAGAGTCATGTTCATGTGTGGCATGGTGAGTGTACATTTTCTTTCTTGATACGGTGGCCGATAATGCGTGGTCTCATAAAGATCGATGGTGCGTTCTCAGTGTGTGGAGAGTGTTACTGTAGTTGATCATCATCATCAACATGGACATCATTTTTAAAGGTGATGGAGACAAGATAGGGATTCAACGTAAACAACCTTCCGTCCCTGCGCAGACCCATGTAGATGGTTTGAATTTTTATTTCGAAGGAGTAGAATCCTTTTCCTAAAATGGGGAGAGGTTTGCAATTGAGTAAGTCGAATTCGCTGCCCTCCTTTTCATGGATGATGAGACAGTGTCTATCCATATGCACATACATGTATCGTCTTTCCATGATGGGAACTTGTGGCCGCATCCCATTGTGTCGACCAATTTCTTTGGGAATGGTGAGATTTTCTTTCAGGAATGTTTCAAGAGTATTGAATTGTAACCGTGTCCAATAGTCTAACGGCACACACACGGCCACTCCATACTTTGTTGACATAACCTTTAGATTAGCCATCCGATGACTTGGAGTTTTTATGGTCACGGCTTCTCCATGATGAGTTATCTTTTGATTGAAAGCATTTTTACCCGATGCTAAAGTAAGGGAGTTCAGTGTACCCAGTGCGAGAGCAGAGGCGTTGATGGCTTCGAGCAACTGCATGGTTAGCGCAAGGACGGAAATGATTGCCATGAGCTCAGTCGTCCGTTTTATAACCAGACCTAGCTCCAATCACATACGTTTCCCTTTTCACGTTTTCCCTGTCTTTGTTATGTGACAAAGAGTTATCGCACGTAAACGTTTGACTGCGTTTGTGGAAACCTTCCCTCTTACAAAGTCGTTCTAGTCCTCACAAAGACTTGAGTGACACACCCCTTCTAGCGAACAAAGACTCATTCATTTATCTAACAAAGAGCCTGATAGTAATGCACAAAGCGCAATGACTCATGTTATGACACGCCCCTTTTTTCGAACAAAGACGCATTCATTTATCTAACAAAGAGCCTGATAGTAATGCACAAAGCGCAATGACTCATGTTGTGACACGCCCCTTTTCTCGAACAAAGACGCATTCATTTATCTAGCAAAGAGGCCGATAGTAATGCACAAAGCGCAATGACTCATGTTCCTCTATACACCATTACAAAGTACTCAGTGAAAAGAAATCTTTATTGCATCTACCAATGTGTTGCGCATCAAGCAAAGTCGTGGATGTAAACACACTCAGTTGAATCATGATATGTTTAACAACGTATGCATTTCCTTCCATCGTCTCTTCTATTCTCTCCATAAATTTCTCCATATGACGACCATAAAATTGATCACTAAGAGTAATCTATTCTGTGCAATAAGATACAAAACGAAGTGGTTTTTGTAAATCTTTCAACTCTATATAAGTAACGAGTCTACCCTTCACATCTTGAGGTTGTAAACTCTCCATCAATCTTTTGACGAGAGGAAGGCTTTCAGTGAGCACTACTTTCCTATCATTCATCTTCATTTTAAATGTAAGTTTCTAATCTTGTAAAAATCCATCGAATCCTTGTTGATCAAGAGTCAAATGACACATGTGGTTACTTAAGGTACGATGCGCCATCATAAACGATGTAACTATGGATTTCACATTGCTTCAATGACTTCCACTATGAATAAAACAGAAATAACAATCATGTTCCATTGCAAGTTTATTCAACACCAGACAAAATTCACAAGTACAGAATACACTTCATAAATGATCATCATTCATTCACAAGGAGCAAAAACATGTTTTACATAGACCCATGCGGCTGACAATAATATAGATACAGTTCATAAACGTCATAGAGACTACAATGCCAGCGTGAAGAGAGTTTTGCAATGTAGGTAGCTTTATTTCTAGTATTACAATGAGATGGTGGTCTGTAAAGGTGATGTCTCTCACCGAAACATATAGCCATGTCAAAAATCATTTCATCTCTAAACTTCTTTTGATCACAATGCATATGATAGTCTTGTTTTACACGATCTACCCAACATAGTAAATATAAATTATCAATGTGCAACTGAAGTGTTGCTGCTTCTCGTTAAGAATCATTTCCTAGTATTTTAACAATATGAAAACCTGACAGCCACCGTTTGAAATCACTTTTCAAATACGTTTCATTTACAAATCCAATATGAATCAAAATAGAAGGATCAAGTCCATGCACATGACGTCGTGACCATTCGTCTTTGTGTGGAGGACAGTAGGCAAATCTATGATATACACTAACAACAGTTTGATCACTTTCTCTCATTGCAATAGCACTCAATTCCTGCATGGGTGTTCCCTCACTGTCTATGAAGATGACAACCTACAATATCAAAAAGACTTCATTACAAAATAATACATTGAGCAGCAACTTTACAAGGATGTCTGTCCTTTACATAACAAAAGATACATACAACATGATTACAATGTTTTATTTGAACATAACGCGCAAGAGCGCGTTTTTCACATTCACTACATACTAACTGATTACAATACTTAAGATTTCTCTTTGGTTGTAACACCATCTTTCTTTGATGTGCGACGACGTTTAGGTTTAGTGACAGGTTCTTGACACTCTTTGACACAAGAATAGATGACCTTCTCAATGTGATCAAGTCCTGTTAACTCAGGTTGATGATGAATTTGAGCAATGCGCAAATTGCAAGAAATCAAATTCCCGTCAGATTGATGAGGTCCCACATAAACAGCAGGCACCTCAATATGAAAGGAATAAAAGCCTGCACCTAACGATGACAATTCTGTTTCAACTGTCACTCCTGAAGTGACTTTACAATACTTGCTTTGTAAAATATAGCAGCGAGTGCCGCGATACAATGGTTTATAATAAGTTTTCTTTTCTGGCCACAACTGTAATAGTTCAGTGGGAATAAGAGCCTTTTGCTTCACAACGTCTTCTAAAATGTCAAGCTGCTGACGCAACCAATTATCAATAGGGATACTCAGGTTTTGACCGCAACGATTCACTTGCGTGTCCACTTTTGGTAAGTATACCGCCGGCGTTTGAAGATAGAGTCGAACACCGTTTTAGCGCACTTGTTGTTTGTAGGTAGGATAGCCGTGAATTACCTTTTCAATTTTCGGATTCCACAGCTCGAGATGCTGAGGATTCAGTGATGCAGCAGTTGGAGTAGTATTCATGGCCATGGCAGTCTGTAACGAAAGAATACCACTCAGTACATTCATGATCATCAGAGAAAAGACAATCGTTAGCTTAGCAGTGACATGTGAGGTGACCCTTAAGAGGACCTTTTGGAGCGTCCACATGATTTAAAGCTTATCACCAAAGTCTAAGTCTTCGTCATTGTCCAGTAAATTAAATGTCTTGGGCTTAGGACCCGAATTGAGTTTCAATTCCCTAAAAGACTTAAAGGTGAAGCGTCTAGGTGGTGGAGGCGGTGGTGGTGGTGATGGTTCAACAAAATAAGCTTGTACAATCATCGGCCACACACTCTCCTGCGTCTCTCTTCTAAAATGCTGGTAAGGTTTAGGCCAGAAAGTCATGACACTCACTTGTAAATTTGCAAACAGGATTGAATAAGATAAAGTTGAGAGGGGAGAATGGCTTCAACAAGTCACACACGCTTTCCAGGTCAAAAGAATGAAATGAAGAGAAAATGGGGAGACGTATGCTTTTATAGTCTCCTGCGAATCCACATTTGACACTATGTGAGCCAATCAGAGACCTCCGTTTCTCCCTTGACTTTGTTGCGGCAGGGAAAAGGAGGCACGCGGACGACTGACTCATGAATGCTTTTCCCAAATCTTGTAGTCAAATCTAGTTTAACACATTGAGTTGAATATGAGTGTGTTTTATGCGACATAAGAGCAAGTTGGATCCATACTCATGAAATGAATCTAGTCGAGATGCAATTTTCGCCATGAGTCGCTGATAGAAATATTTGGGATTATGTATCGTCTCTGCAAAATAGGATGCAAAATGAAACACTACACGATCACCTGCATGTTCATCAGTCACTTTCTCAAATTCAATCTCTGCAACTAATCGTCCTTTCACATCTTTATTCATCAAACTGTCCATGAGCTGTTGGAAAACGAAAACCTTTAGCGATAGCAAATTCTAAGTCGGCCTGTTCATGATGAAATGAGATGATGTAGTCCCTAATCACACCGCGAAGACTTTGTCGATGAAAACGTAGTGAACAAAATTCATTCGTCAACTCTACTGCTTCTGTCATCTTTCTTCCTTTCACTTTGGAGACATAGCATGAATGACATTCAGGTGTAACATGGCACGCTGATTCAAAATCTGGTCTCTGCTTTCCCGTCCGAGGCTTGCTTCACCCGCTAGAGTGATTTTCATAAAAATTCTAACTCTGTCGTTTTTCGCCAATGTCCCAAATTTTCAATGACGTCTCACCTGTAAACGAAGGCAGATACAAACAAGCCGTGTTTTCCACTGCATTTGTCTCATTCTTAGCTTTCAAACGAGCTATTGCACGACTTTCTACCATCTCTCCAACCAAAGTTGGAAGATCGCAGCCCAGGGAGGGGGGTCAGAACTTTTTCTCTCCGATTGAGTTGGGAAGAAGTTCCTAGACCCAAACTTGACCAAAACGTCCGACTTTGCACTCCATTTTCCCATCCGAGGCCTCTTTCCTGTCGAAAAACGACTTTTATCATCCCAAAACATCCAAAACCAGACTTTTCCAACTCTGACGTTTTCCTGCCATTTTCCTCACTAAACCCAAAGAAATTAGTCCAAACTGAGCTTTCCACTGCATTTTTCTCACTCTTTGCTTTCAAATGAGCTATCACACCACCTTCTACGATTTCTCACACCAAAGTTGGAAGTTTGGCTGGAGGGGGGGGGACGTCCTCAAAATTTTTCTCTCCGATGTCCCTGGAAACATCCTTCCTAACCCAAAATTTCACGTGGAGTCCGAATCTGGCCTCCGTTTTCACATCCGAACCCTCCTCCTTCATGACGAAAAACGACTTTTCTCATCCCAAAACCTCCAACATCCACCCTTTCCTCACTCTATCCTTCCCACATTCCACCCCTTCTCCCTTCCGAGATTCCTATCCTAGCTGGAAAACTCCTTCCTTCCTTCCAGAGGGGGGAACCTGTTTCTTCCTCTTGGACCCATTCCTCCCAGCACATCCTTGACGCACTCTCTCACCTCCCGTCTTTCCTTCCAGAGGGGGGGGATGAGTCAGCATTTCGCATTTTGTGCTTGCGCCTGCCATGGGGTTACTACTTATGATGCCACAGCCTCAGCAACATTTATCTTTATGGTTCAATAGTAATTTACTTTCATGTATGAATCGGATCAATTAATTCACTTAAATTGTTTCTAATGATAACTTGTTGTAATAAATTGTTTCTTGATAATTTTCTAAGCATATTTCTAAGCTGTCTTTCTGTAGGGTCTTATATTCAGAAACATTAAAACACCTCTATTTTTCCATTCGAGGGAAAAGCTAATCAAGATGCAGGTTGACCCTATCAGGACCTGTGGGGCACTTATCAGCTTCTTTTTATATCTCCTAAAATAAGTCAGATGAAAGTTAAATTTTTGTGACTTTTAGTTTGCATGTATGTTGAATTTTCAGTAAAAATTTGGGCAAAATTGACGTACTGAAAGATCAGATATTGAAGATAATTCTTAAAAGTACTTTTCAAATAATTGATGTTTTTCATTTTGAGTAGCATTGATTATTACTATCATGTTTCTGCATCATCTTTACATGATGTTTATGCATGCGCAATTCAAGATTGTTAGCACACACATTCATCTTATCTCCGAAAATGACTACATGTGCATGATACATGTATTTCTGGGAATAGAGGGCTTGAATCACTTATACTGTTCATTATAGGAAGCCAAAAGCGTCGATGTATGCTTGTTACTAAATTCTTTTTTCTTTTTCCAAAGAGATTGATTACGAGGCCTTTCGGGCGTCACAGACGTCCATCGTCTGTCTTTCCTTCGTTTCTTTTAACTTATTTTCTTACTACTAGTTCGATGTCTTAAGAGGTAGTGTCTTATTTTGTTATTTTCTACTAATGAATTCTTTTATTTGTCTCTGTTGAATGGCGTGATATGATCGAATGCTAATCATGTGCTGCGCGTGTACGACACTGCAGTTACATTCAATTGCCTGACGATGGACGTCTGTGACGCCCGAAAGGCCTCGTAATCAATCTCTTTGGAAAAAGAAAAAAGAATTTAGTAACAAGCATACATCGACGCTTTTGGCTTCCTATAATGAACAGTATATGATACATGTATACATGTGCATGTAAATGTAAAACGTGAAAATATGAAGTTTTGATGTGAATTTTTAGATTTGAAAAATATAATGCAGAATGCGCGTCATCATTCGAAAGATTGCACTCGGAATGTATTATAACCTTGTCTTTATAGCAAATAAGTCATTACAACAAGACATTTGTAAAGATAGAAAAATGCAATAATACATGAAAAGACATTACTTACGTTCAAATTTCAAAGTGCTATTCATAGTACTACAATTAACGCAGAATGCTATGCTTGTAACACCATATAGATATACTTGAGTAAAAGTCTGCATAAATACTTTAGCTGTAATGAACAATTTTTGAAGAGTCAGAAGATGTACATAGTTCATGAAAAATACAAAAAATTGGAAATACAAATTTTAAATTCGAATTTTTGGTATGACAATCTTTGATACATGCAAAACAGGCACTACCATTCGAAAAAAGATACTCAAAATATGCAGTAACCCTACTTTCAAAAGGTTTTATCCATCGGAACGTGGAACGCCAAAAATCGCCCAGTCCTGATAGGGCAACCCGGTGGATTGCTTGGATTTGAGAGCTATACATGTAGATCACTGAATGCAGTGCTCTACTTGTGGCCCGAAAAACGCAGCCCAAAAATATTTATAAATGAGATAATGTTCAAGTTTTTTTGGCTTTATTGTTATGCCAATGCATTCCACTAGGCAGACAGATACACAATAGGTTTTAGTAATCAGAAATACATGTAACTTGTTAAAACGAAAATTCATGACTTTGTATCCGAAAGATAATGTCTCTTTGGGTTGAACATCGAAGCATAGTCGTCGGAGAGAAATAAGGTGAAAGAAGACAATAACATAAATTGCTGTAGTGCATCAGCAAAAGCAACATTTTGCAATATAGACTATCATTTGTAAAATTTTCTATTCTGTCTTCAGTAGTGTAAATGCATGTCTTGTCACAGATTCATGAATACTACTCGATGCACTGAAATAAAGAGTTATAGAGTTATCATTGATATTATTGTCCCGCTAAATGTAGGAACTTACAAGGCTTGCCGAATGATAAAAGACTTAAACTACAAAAAGTACAACCATAGAAATCAAAAATGATTGCACAATATGATGGAGAATGCATCTAGTACTGATGCTGTACAAGCGTTTCCGAAATAGATGATAAAAATTAGGATCTCTAAGGCATTCATTCTGCCAGCACAAATAGCAAATGCTTGGTATGCTACTCATTTTATAAGCTAATAGCAGATGTAGTTTTGATCGTTTTTATCAAGCCCGGTCAGCCCGATTTTTTAAAGCTTGCTTTAAAGTTTTATAAATTATTACTGTCAAATTACATTTCTCGATCATTGATAATATTTTTTTCTATATCTTGTCTTTGCTCCACACCCTTCATCTTCATGATGATTTCACTGATAGAAACATCTGATTTCGGAGGATCTGGGGCCGTATTAAGATGTTGATTGTTGTAATAATGTTGTTCTGTTCACCGAACTTGTATCATCTCAGCCATTTACTTGTATTTCAGCCAGCTGATCATATTCTAACACTGATTCTTTACTTGATTTAGATGCGCAATTAATTTATCAGCATTTTTTTTTCATGGTGCACCATTCAGACCATAGAAATTGACAACAATAAAACCTCCAGAATGGAAATTAAGCTTCATGCAATGCACAATAACGGCACATAAATCGCACGCATTTTCACTTAGATGCACCTGCCAACGTCTGTATCATTGGGTTAGAATCAGTCACATGAGTAAATCGAAGCTTTTAATTGGTTCTTCATGCCCCAACTTAGTTCCCCCGGATGTGCCGCGACCTTGAGTCAATTTCCATTCTAGTCAACTTCAGATAAACAGTTTACTTCTGTGATTCAGATGACTCATAGAGCCTGTAGAAGTTTTCGCGACCAAATGATTAGAGTTCACGAGAGTGACCGACTTCGGAATCCGTTGTTCAATACTTGCCTTTGGCTAATCATTGATTGTTCTGAGAATGCCGAATCATGATGAATGGCGAAATGTAAGCATTCTATGCGTGGGGAAAACAAACGGCTTGCGACGAATTGCCGACGACTATCGATCAATAATTGAAAAACATGTTATTCAAGGACTAAATCCTCCAGCGACTGCCCTCCAACTGCATGCACTGTGCATTACTTGTGTTCGTTTATTAAGAGACTACGACAAAGGTATTTTCGCGCGTGAAGTCAATGTATTTGATCATTCTTTGATCGTGACTGAGCCACAGACTCGTCAGTTTTCAAAATGATTATGTTTGGTTTGCACGACGGCGTCATCAGATCCCAAGAACATAGCTGCGAAGACCGGTGCTACTGCTCTACCAATTCACAAAGTTGGTCGTCCTTCTGCGCCGAAAGATCCATCTCTGTTTTCTCTTCCATCCCTATTTGAGACACATACTGCCATAAAGATTTGTTCCCATTGCCTGTCATTGTTGGCAAAAGGAAGATCACATGTCTGTAACAAATCCAGCAGACTGCAGAACATGGAACAATTACTTGAAGGTGGATCTCCAAATTTCAAAGAAAATGTTGCAGCAACAGTAATCAAAAAAGTTGGATCCAGAATGTTTCCTTTGTTTCAAGAAACTGACTTTTTCTCTGTAATTCGCTTTTAGAGTGAGTAATTCGTAAAGTAATGATAGTAATGATAATAATTCTTAAAGTAATGTGGTAGGCCTATTCTTGAAATAATTCTTAATAAAATCCTTAACAACATATCTAACGGCAGCGACGATTTGTTCTTTTCTAACTCTTCTAATAAGAAGCATCACTGGCACCAATTTTGCCGAGTCAGAGTCGGCGCAATTATTAAAACATAAAAAATGAAATTTGAATTTTAAAATTTCAGTTTAGGTAATGCTTACACTACCGTATGTGGAATAGAAACGCCGATTTTTGTATTTCTTACTTTTCTGGCAACCAGAAACATCACGGACACCAATTTTGTCCAGCTTTAGTCCTTGCAAATATTAAAACCTGAATTGTGAAATTTGAATTTTGAAATCTGAATCTGTGCATGTATCTATGGAAAGTCACCAACAATTTTTTTTATTTCTTATTTTTTGATGATAGGAAGATTCAGTGAGTTTGAGTCCGTGCAATTATTTAAACATAAAATTTAAAATTTGAATTTTGAATTTTGAATGTATCTATGGAACGGCGCTGACGATTATTTTCGATTTTCGCTTTTTTCTGTCAGTAGGCATCAGAAAAGCTAAAAAATGTAAAATTACGTCTGTGCAAATTTTCATGACTAAAAGTTGGTTAAGACAGGGTGTAGTCTCTCCGATGTTCATAGAAACAGATTGTTTATCTGAAGTTCGCTAGAATGGAAATTGACTCAAGGTCGCGGCACATCCGGGGGAACTAAGTTGGGGCATGAAGAACCAATTAAAAGCTTTGATTTACGCATGTGACTGATTCCAACCCAATGATACAGCCGTTGACAAGTGTATCTAAGTGAAAATGCGTGCGATTCTTGTGCCACTATTGTGTATTGTATGAAGCTTTACTTCCATTCTAGAGGTTTTATTGTTGTCAATTTTTATGCCGATGTTGCCAAATCTTATGTCTTCGTCTGACGTTTCTCCGTTGCCAAATCCTGTGCCTCCGCCTGAAGTTTCGCCGTTGACGAATCCTGCGCCCTTGACTCATGTCTCTCCGCCTTTGCCAAATCCTGTACTCTTCAGCTCAGCCTCTCCACTACCAATGAATGATTTGCCATTGACTCTAGCCGCTCCTCTTGACTGGGAACTCATCGAAGCTGACTCTGACTCAACCTTGCCGAAATTTACTTTCCTTGTTGTTCCTGGGCTTGCATCTGATGGTGAGGAGGAGATGCTGTCTGTCAGTGAAGACATAGAGCTGATTCAGAAATCGTTGGAATTGTTCTTAACTGAGCAGTTCCATGCCTTCGTGTCAAAGTGACCTAAGAGACAAAATCTGAATTTTACAGGAGACGAAGAAGACTTTCTAAAATTCAATTATCGAATGAAAGCATTCATTTCATTGCACAGATTTGACTCTAATGTTCATACTTCTCAATCGATTACATCGGTATTGACAATATGATCATTGTCATGCACCATTATGGATTTAGGTTGATTTGACACGATGTTCTTTCGTATGATACGCTTAGGTCAAGATGACATTGTTTGGAAAATCAACATTTATCAAAGATCTGAACAAAAGGTTGGTAATTACAATATCTGAGACACAATGAAGCTTATAATGTTGCAGCTGTCACTAAATGAAGTCCTAGTGTTCATTGTTCAGTGCGATTACGCAGAGCTATAGGTACCGCAAGAAGTTTAGCGCCAAGTCACAAAATATGATGTTTTTCAATGTAAATTTTTTTTACATATTGTTTTGCTTTATCGCAAATCAGTTATATCATTTTGCCACTTGTGTTAAAGAAAAAGTGAATTTCAGCAACATTATTTATACTCAAGCTTAAAATTACATGATTGTAGGAGTGTTCTTATAGTGCGAATATATAGGCCTATATAATAAAGAGACTATTATGACAAAGAATATGCCCTTGTAATTTTAAAGTTATGTTAATAAAGAAAAACAATTATCATGTAAAGCTCGATTCATTATTTTACATATAGAAAATTTAAAAACAAGCCGTCAATCGAATGTCGATCAATATTTTATTGGATATCCTTTGTTTCGAATGACCTCGCGCATTCGATTAGGCATGCTTCTGATTAACGATTCACAATGCTCTTTGGTGGTTGCATTACACCATGCGCGCTTGATTTCTTCTTTCAAACCGAGTAATGATGTACATTTCTGTCTATCGATGTTGCGTTCTACTGTTTCCCACAAATTTTCAATGGGATTGAGGTCAGGGCTATTCCCTGGCCATCGCATGACCTCAATCCCATTGTCCACAAACCACTTTATCGTCATCTTTGATGTGTGGCAAGGTGCATTATCTTGCTGAAACAGTGTACACTGCAGCACATTCATAAATACTTGGGCCTTTTCAGAAAGAACTTCAATATATTTTTTTGAATTCATTTTCTCACCTTTATTCAGGAACGTCAAAGCACCTCTTCCATTGTAGCCGAAGGAGGCCCAAACCATTATTCCAGGTGAATGTTTGATGGTTTTCACTGTAAAGCGAGGATTCAAGTTTGAACTCCCAGGTTCACGTCGGACAACTTTCGGAAGACAAAATCGAACTGCAAAAATGTTGACTCGTCCGTGAACATGACAACTTTCCAATCTTCGACTGTCCAATTCAGATATTGTTTGCAGAAGAGCAACCTGGCGCTTCGCACTCGCTTTGTGATTAATGGCTTCCGTACAGGATTTCGAGCTGGCATGTTGAATTTCTTTTGAAGTCGATGTTGAATAGTCCTTTCACTAAGATTGCCACACAAACCAGAAAGATTTTGTTTGATTTCTCGAGCAGTAATGAAAGGTGATTTCACGAGTTCTCTCAGTTGTCTTTCTTGGTCTTCCTGTACGCTTTCGTGCACTAGCATTACCGGTTAATTTGTACTTTTGGATTGTCCTTGAAACTGAACTCCTTGAGATTCCCAAGCACGTAGCTATTTTGCTGATGAGTTTTACTTGAATTTTAGAGCAATAATTTGTGGTCGAACTTCAAGAGAATGCTGTCTTGTCTTACCCATGACGAGGTTGCCAGTGACATTGAATGTGTTGTGATGAGGTTGAGACAAGATTCAATCAATGAATGACGATATCACAGTCACTGAGAAACAGCCAATGAAAAGCCGCATGCAAGAGTCAATTAAAATCAAATGGGAAAATTCAAGCGTGACCAGTCGCTGCTTCAAATCGAATAGTATAAACGTAGAGAAAGTATTACATCCGAACGAAGTAGATAATGATATATTCAAGATCTCAAATCACTAAAAAATGCCATAAATACTTTTGATAATTGATGCATTTACAAATTAATTCATAAGAATGTACCCTAAACCTGAAAACGTGGACTACACTAACTTAACTAGCTTTAAATAACTTTACTTCAAACTTTTGCAGAAACATCAGTCATATAAATACAAAAAATTGAGTTTGGTGCTAAACTTTTTGCGGTACCTGTACTATGAGAGGCAGCAAAAGAGAAATATCTACCGATCTCCAAAATCCCGTGAGAGATGCTCGAGTACCGTATATAGGCCTACTCGACTATGTTCGGACATCGTCAGAATGACACCATTGCATCATGCAACACGGATGCTGCACAGGAGAGAATGCACCCATGGCTAGCATACTTACCATCAGCAGCGAAAGGGTTAAGGGTTATAGAATATCATAGAGTACCATTCAATTTGGTTAATCGGAATGTTGCTTGTTCATGTAGTAGGCTACATTTTGTTCTTAATATATGATTCATGTGCATGTGCGCATGTGTAGTTATACGCAAAAATACCAAACGACATTTTCATATATTGCAGGTGTCATTCTACAATTCGATAATGGGTGGTGTTGACCTGACGAACCAGCTGAAAGAATGCTATCAAATCGACAGAAGAAGCCGGACAAACTTCTAAGAAGATTTTTTGATATCGTCGATTTGAGCAACAACAATGGTCAAATCATCGACAGGAAGAAATTGGAAATGAGTGGAATGAAAGGACCAACGACATTACAATTCCGTCAATCAGTCGTTTGGAAACCTGCTGGACAGGTTTGTTCGAGATAAAGAATGCATCAAGGATCATAGAATCACTGCATCGTTCCCGGAGGGCACTTACATGTTTTCGATGTCAAATGTCGTCGCTGCTACATGTGCTCAGGGAAGAAGAACGATTGTAGGAGCAATGCAGCCTGCTCTACATCTACATGTTAGAAATGCTTCTGCATGAACTCGTCGAGGAATTTCTTCTACGACTTTCATGTGTAGTTTGGACCAATCCTTAGCGTAATTTTACCCTTTATGAGCATACAATGTACAATGTATTTCTAACTTTAAAAAATCATACAATAATCAAACCAGCAGCTTAAATTATCAAGCAAGTCAAGTTATGACGATTACAATCATCTGCAACCAGAGAAATAAGATGCTTAGAAAATATTCTTGGTTAGATTTTGAAATTTTAGTAGAATTTCTCTTGTAAAGGATTCAGAATTTGAAAATAACGAATATTTATACTATTCGACAACTCAAAATTTCAATTTTCTTGGGACGTGCTCGATCAAAATTGGAAAGATTGATGTTTCTCAAGTGTGCTTACATGGCATGTTCAAAAAATGCAAACAGTTTCTTTGGATAGTTTTCATGAAAAAATTTGAAAATGCTCTTTTTCATACTGCTCAAAAAATTTAAAATTTGAATTTTCTCGAAAATAGCTTGATGAATTTTTTAAAATTGACAATTCTCGACTGCATGGACTAATTAAGTCCCGAAACTGCAAACAGTTGTATTGGATAATTTTTTAGGTGATAATCGAATTCAAACCCACTGTGGGCTGAAAAGATCATATCCGTTCCTAAGATAGATAGACCTCGATTGGTATGCGGACGATGTTCTTTTTATACACTGTATCATATCAGGAGTCCCATAGAAGATAAACTTTAACTTGAGAGCAGAACGTCTTTGAGTGGTCCAATAACTTTGGTCTGTCTATCATTACTGAAATATCAGTATTGATGGATATGGTCTCCAAAACGTGGATTGCACACTTGCCCTGTTAAAATTTCTGATGGTTATTTTCTTAAACAAAATGACAATTTTAAATATCTTGATGTCTACTTGTCTAATGATTTTCGTTGGAACACTCATTTTAATTTTATTGTTAAGAAGTCATCCTACGCAATTTACGACGTGTTGGTGCAGACACCAGCATGATGCTCACATGTTATGTGGCCTTCATAAGTTCTATTTTGACTTTTGCTTTTGTTCCGTTTGTAATGCCTCGCAATACTTGCTGAAAAGACTTGAACGCATTGAACAGCAAGCTTTACGCGCTCTTTTAGTTTTTTCTGACAATTGCTGTCTGAAACTCTTTAGAAAAATTACTTCTGATGAACATCATCTTCTTGGAGATATTTTTGATGTCAGAGGTCAAACAGGTATTGCCACCCGTTCTAGATGTCAGATGCGGCCTCTTTTTTCTAAGACTTCGAGATTTGGAGACTCATTCATTCATTCGTGTTGTTGTTAGTTTTCTCAGTTTTTATCTCCTTGAACCATTGCTCTTTCTTGCATCTTCTACTTATTGTTATCGTATAATTGCAACGTTCACAGCAATTGTCATGGAAGTGAACTCAATAAAGCTATTATTATTATTCATGTTATTAGCTGAGATTCCTAGAGGATGATGATTTTCATTTAGATCCATATCAAATGAAGGTGTGTGTGTGACAGAGAGAAAGAGAGAGGGATGGAGGGAATGTATAATCGCTAGCGAATCAAATGAAACCTGATAATTATTGGCTACATTTTTAAATACAAAACTGCATATAGAATTTGATATACTTTAGAGCTGCTCAAAATGACTCAATTCAGGGTGTTTTTCTGTTTGAGTCTTGTATTCATGAACAAATCATTATTTGACGGTATTGTTAGCGCCAGTCAAAACACAGCAAATTTGGCCTTTATGAAGAATGCCTCTCAAAGTATATCCCTAACGACTTATCACCTTCCAGCAGAACTAGCGGTTGATGGAAATTTACAGCAAAACTCAACTTTTGGATCATGCTCATTCACAAAGTATCACAGACCACACTGGAATGTGGATCTTGGAGAAGTCCATGACATCAGCATGGTTGTGATTTACAATATTCGTGAGTGCTGCTCTGAATGGCTTACTGGTGCCAAAGTCTACATCAGCACTGTTGAAAGGGCAACGTGGGATTCAAATTTTGATAATCAATACTTTTGTAATTGGATTCGTTATTCAAGACATCAAAATAGGTTAATGATCAGCTGCAGAAATAAACCAGGACGGTTTGTCTCCATTGTAAAAGGAACACCAAAACTTGTTTTATGTGAAGTTGAAGTTTTTGGTAGAAGTTATAATTTGGCTCTTCATAAATGGACTGTGCAGAGTTCAACATTGGGCGACGGATACTCAAGTCTCGCAGTTCGTGGAGACATTCAACCTACTTATCGTTACGGCACGTGTTCCCATACAAAATATCTCAGAAGTTATTGGAGTGTGGACCTTGGAGACAAATACTCGATCAGCAAAGTTGTCATTTACAATCGAATGGACTGTTGTACAAATAGACTTTCTGGAAGCAGAATATATGTCAGTGTAATAGAAAGAGCTAACTGGACATCTAGCAAAGATAATCAATATTTATGTGCGGAGATAAAAGATTCCAATAAGGCAGTGATAACAGTTGACTGTAGAAATACACAAGGAAGGTTTGTTTCAATTACAGGATCCACTCAAGCAACGTTAAATTTTTGTGAAGTTGAAGTTTATGAGGAGAAAGGTAAGTATTACGTAATTTCATCTGTAGAATATTGAGGAAATGTTCAGATAACAGCACATTGATGGCCGAATTATTTTTAATAATAAATTTTGCTTTTCTAAAAGAAGTTTCAAACGCTATTTGGTCACATTTGTGGACGCCCTGAGGATGACTTTGCTTCCAACGTTGTCCCAAAAACATCGGGTTGCAATGTGAACATCCAATTAGTAATCAATGGATATAATATCCGATTGAATTGTGCGATTGTTGTCGGCCAAAACCGATGGGACAATTCTCTAATTTTTGAATCGGAATTATATTGATATTTGCAGCTCAAATCGATTGATGAATTGTAGATACAAATGTGCAACAATGCAGAGCATGCAACTATTTCATTGAAAACGAAGCGATTCAAAATTTCCGTCGTTAATTCTGCACTGTGCTTCTCGGAATGTGGTCTCGATGAAAAATAAGGCACACTGCAAAATACATCTAAGTTCCAATCTGAGTATCATATGAAAGAGTACTAAAATTTTCGAACTTAAATTCACAGAGGTACTAAAATCTTTATTAAGTTCTAATTGAGTACTAATACGATCAAATATCAATATAGAGAGGGAGGGATATACAAACATGAAATTCTGACTGAGCTATAACGAGGATACTATATACTGTCATGAAACGGTCTAGTCTATTCTCTCCGACTGTGCTGCACGTCCTACCAACGTCTACCATTTTCTCCGAGTGTACTTTGAGTCCTGCGAGTTTTTTACCATCCATCCTGGATGTGCTTTTAGTCCTGCATAACGTTTACCCACTTCATCGACTGCGCTTTGAATCTTGTGCATATTTTATTGATACAAATGCATTTGTGCTATTTGCCAAAGCTGTTCTTAGATGGATGCTCGCATTTGATATAACGGCTTCTTTGAGGAATTCCTCAGCCCTCGAAGAGTTTTATGGTGATACTGCGAAATATTATGAGAGGCATATGTATGGTGATAGTGTGAGAACTATACTGTAAACCGTAGACCGAGAATTATCCTACAAAATTACTGACAAAATCAACCGACGATTGTCACCTCCAATATCCTGCGATATCAGACGAATTTGTAGGTTCTCTACCGACATCGAAACAGATGCTTTGTATGCAAATGAACTAAACAAAAACTGTTGAATATTGATTGATTTATTCGATTAGTGATTGCTTCACTTTCGGGCAATCTGTATTATTGCGTGGTAAAACCATGATTCATTTTGACATAATTTAATTAATTGCCTACATTTTTGATAAAATTTAAGCTATAATTCTTTGCTGTTCATGTTTTCTCTTTTTGTCAGATATTGTAGGTGTTCAGTGGCAATCATCCTACAAGAACTAACAATGACCGACAAAATAGATTTTGTAGGATAAATGTCTGTCAATTGTCGGTCTACGGTTTACAGTGTAGTGACAATTTCTTCCAAAATTCGCGCACGATCTTTCTGTTATTACTATAATTCACCACTTTGGCAGGCTGTCGTATGGTTTTCGCGCGTATACGGCTCCTGCTAGCGGTATGCTTCTGTTAGTCCGGCAGCCCGAGCGAGTTTCTGCAGGAAACGCGGCAGAGATTGAGACTCCCAAAGAATGATTTACACACTATGCCTACTACGAATCCACACGTATGCAAGTTGTACCTGGTTTCTCTTAAAGTCAGACACGATCCAAGAAAACCGCATGTAAATCGAATTGGACGTAGATTGAAGTTTTTTTGGTAACAGAGAAAATCTCTATGCTTTCTCTTACTACGTGAAAAATTCGAAGTCTGGAGCCATAATCTTTAAGATAAAATGTATTATCTTGCTACTCATCCGCTATATATGCGAGAATGTAGTCAAGTGCGGATGAAATTGGTCAAAATTCTTCTGTTCGCCGACATTAGGAAGCTTGTCAAATCTGAATATGTTTACCTTCATAGACAAGTGTTCATGAACATGATGATAAATTACCTCAAGACATTCCATGTCAAAAAATGAAGCCATAGAATTTTAGGCAAGGAGCAGTTTCTCATACGGGCTCTAATGAAGGGGTTCATTCAACACCCCTCCCAGGAAAGGCTTGATACATTTAGTCATAACTACAGGTCTTCTAGAACATCCGCAGATAGTTCGTAAATTTAAATTGTGGTGACAGTAAAAATCTACATGGGTTTTAAAAATTGTACTTAAATACTACTTACAAAATGTAAGTAACTTGAAAAATAAATTGGTTTTGAAAATTCAAATTTTGTGCCATTTACTCTGCAAAATGGTGGTAACAATTTGTATCTATGGAATCCTTTTAGTATTATCCTTCTGAATATGGTGGCAAAATTTACATATAATATTCACATATGACAATAAATCCTCTTTAGATAAAACATAAAAATCTTGTCTTTTTGAAACTTTCTGTTTCTTGAAATATGGCTTATCTTTTATTTCTTCGATTTTTGAGCCGCATAACCTGCAATTTCAATGCATACACTTGTAGTGCATATCTTTAGGAACAATTCAAGCGCTCATTCAAGGAATTGAGCTCATTGGCTCAAATTTTAGAGCTGCTGAAAGACAACGTGCCACCGAAATGAAAATGTGAATTCATTCGGAAACATGCTACCTATTCAACCTCAGAAGCACATATATGATTCATCTGAATAGAAATGGATAGACTAAAAACGTCTGTATACAAATTCATTTGTAATTCAGTGTAATTTTTAATGCAACACATGCCCGGGCAAAGATGCCTAAACATGTGGCTCTCAGTGCTGCGATTCACCACATGACTCGCTCAAAATTTCTTATTACAATGCCTAATCGAATGGGACATTGCATTAAATGATGACTTGCTCATATTGGATACGAGTCTTGCGAACGAAACTCTTGCAAAAACATATGTTAAGGACAAAGAGATTCAATGGCACAGAAATGGCGAATTGACGATACTGTTATACGTTTAGGAGGACTCCATATTGTCCTGAACTATTTCTCACTCCTAGGGAAAAAATACGAGTCTTCCGGAATTGAAGATCGTCTTGTGGAGTTCGGTACCTGCGGTCAATCAACAACAGCAGTAATCATGAAAGGCAAATCCTACAATCAACCTGTGAGGACCTGTGAAGATCTACTCATGGTAGATGTAATGAAAAAATAGACGTCTTAGATCAATAAATAATATAATACTCCCAAATTTTCGAATGTCTATTTTTCAAGGGTGTGAAATCACACTGACAGTGGGCAAATTATCTTACAAACAACTAACATAGTACAAAATTCAAACACAAATAACTCAGAGGTCCTACTTCTCATACTAAATAAACATTGATATCTGGGCGATACTCAGAAATGAAATCCTTCTCAGATATCTTCCCCTCAATCGTATTAGCAAATCCTCGCTTTAAAATAAAAGGGGCCACAAATGAAAGGTCAGGTAAAATACCATGAGTTTTAACAAAATGTTTATGAAATAAACTCGAATCAGTTGTAAGGTGCTCATGCATACGTTGACGAAAAGAACGAAAAGTCTCACCGATATAAAAACTTTCACACAAATTACATGTCAACTGATAAACAACATTTTTCATGTAACAAAAATTATTATTCTTACACAAACAATTACTAGTACAAAATAATTTTTCTTTAAATGAAACACTTCTTTTCAAATTAGGCCGAGTCACAAATAATGGCTTCAAATCAAACAAATGATGCTGGAAACTTTTAAACTCTTTTCTTATCTTAGTTGCCTGGAAATCATTAATGAACGGTGCCCTTAAATATATTTGTTTTCTGTTTGCTTCTTTTCTAGTATGTCTTCTTTTGCTTTCATTCATTGGTTTAGGTTTCATGTATCGTTTAACAATATCTAAAGGGTACCCGTTTGCAAGAAATCTTTTTTTCATAAAATATAGTTCATCTTTGATCTTGGTCATGGTGGAACAATTGCGATGTACTCGCAGACACTCTGTACGTAGCAGGTTTATCTTTCTCTGCCACGGCACCCAACTCTCCCATGGCATTATATGATTGCTGTGAAGGTCTTTGGAATAAAAGCCCGTATGGAAGCTATTGTCTTGAGATCGTACAACTTTGGTATCTAAAAAAAGAAGCTGGTTGTCAACTGGCAGTTCAATCGTAACCTGGATGTTTGTGTCGACATCATTTATCAATGGGAGGATATCATCGATAGGAGATAAGCTGACAACAAAGATATCATCAATATATCGTCTCCATATTATGATTTGATCACCACATTTCTCCTTAATTTGTTCTTCGATAAAATTCATGTAAATTATTGCCAACCCGGCCAACAATGCTACGTAGCACCTACGTAGCAGATGGTAGCATTGGTTGCAGTAGGTAGCGTGTCTGTACTACGCAACTGCAACGTAGCAGCTTAGTTGCAAGGTGGCGAGACGTAGCAGCTGCGTTGCAATTTGTTCGGTAGATAATGGAAAGTAGCGAAAGGTGGCAGCTACGTAGCAGGTCTAATTTGTCCAAATTGGCATCACATGATGCCAATATTGCGTCACAAATGCTCCTGGGATGTCTTCCTCCTTAGCGGGATGTCCCGGCTGACTTTCGCCCGGTGAAAAGCGATACGATAGTGTCATTATCTACCAAATCGGGAGAGTTTATCATCTCATCACATGTGCCATGCAACTGAAATAGCCTATGCATTACTTAAAACGTTACGTAACATCACATAAAATTGTCAGACTCATGAGGTCCCGAAATAATCCACTGAAAAATGCTACGTGGATTCCACATCTAATCCACTTGACATTCTGGAATTCACGTGGAATTTTTTTTCGTCCAAAATTGATATTGTAGGATTTTCGTCTTTATTTTAGTAGTGAAGCAGTTTCAATTTGTTCGAAATCATGACGGATGACGTGGAATTATCCACGTGGATAATTCTATGTGGATTCCAGGTGCCATCCCGGCCGTGTCGAAATATCATCGTGGTAAATGTAATTTCCATGGGGCATTCGTGTAGAAATATGTCCACGTGAAAAGAAGCAAAAAATTCTAGGTGGATTACCCGTGGTATTCATGTAGGAATGTCAACGTGGAAAAGATGCTGAATATTCAATATAGACTCGAAGTAGCATTTATATAATTGAGTCCACATAGGGAAAAGCGGAAAATTCAATGTAATTCCACGTCATAGTCGGTTCGTCCACTTCGTCGAGCAATCATACAAGTAAGTTTGTACAATTGATTCAAAGCTACTCAAAGGATTATTCAGCATTCCTATCCTCATTTCCTATTTCCTCCATTTCTGATCATCCTCTTCCCCCTTCCTCCCTCCCTCTCTCACTACCTCTCTCTCTCTCACACACACACACACACACACACACACTCTCTCTTTCTCTTCTCTCCGATTATATCATGTACGTGCCTACACACCCATATTCGTGAGGCATCATAAATATTGAATGGTCTATGTCTATTTCGCACGACAATATTTTTACATAGGTAACCAATTGTTATTGTCACTTAAATCTCCCAATAATGAAATTCGCATTTCACAAGTATTAAGTCTTGGAATTAAATCGTCTTTTAAATGCTCGAAACTTTTGCAGCTCTGAGTTTTCTATTGGTTTCATCAAGTGATGAGAACCAACAGTTTACGTTTAGTAGTATAGGCTACTCTACATCCAAAATTTGCGAAAGCGATGTGATTTTGAAAGCTTTTACACAGCCAAGTTCTGTTGTGCAATTTCACCACCGCCCTTCTTGCTTTCATAGAAAGCTATTTCATCCCTATCCCAATTTCGGCAGCTCGCACGTCTTTGTTCGCCTTCGCCTGCTGACAGCTACAGATGGAACAGATGGCGCTTTACCTCCAGCCACACACAAGCGTCAAGCATGGAGAAACTGACATGATTGCGATGTTACGTCAAATATAGCAGACTTCAACATTGTGGACTTTCATTGCGCACGCCACTGCTGCTATCCTTCATCTGTCTGTAGAGACCGCTAGTCTCAGTGTTGCCTACTTTATCTTCTTCAAATTCTTATTCATTGTGTACAGTATCAAATTTAGTGATACATGCGGATTACGTACAGCCCTCGTCGTGACAATGGATTCTTCAAACGGAAGCAAAACTTCATCCGATAGATCTGCGATATGGATTTGAAGAAACTTGAATAGCCTACCTAAATGATGCACTGGAAACAAAGAGAAATGGTGCTGTTGGATGCCAGAACAGAATTTCTTTCGAATAAGACAATCAAAATACATTTGAACTCCACAGACTTCATGAGTACTCCATGACTTGTTGCTTCTTCGTTTATCAACTCCGTGGTTCAAGCTCAAATGCTTCTGTGTGTCGATTCTTTCATCGCAACAACATGTAAGTTTCAGTACTTAAATTCATATTAAATTGGTTAATGAATGAAATAAGAAATAAAATCAGAATGGAATTTTCGAAACAATTCAGATTCAGATTTATTTCACAAAATTTTGAAGATAGGCTACACATACGCACATTTAGCTTCATACTGTATGTAGTCTGTCTACAACTACATGTATATCGTGATGGCATATACATCGGCAAATGTTGTTCCATGGCCTGATGATAATTTTGCTTTTAAAAGTCTACTTCAATAAGTTTTTACTTAGTCCTCATTTATCAACTAATTACCATTTGTTTTATAGTAGTCCTATTGGAAATTTCCATAATTTTGCATTAATTAATAAGTATGAGCATAAGTATTTTAAGATTTATTATTGTGTATGCACTACAGCACTGTAATTTTACGCGGATATTCGGCGTATACACATAGGCCTACATCCACTCACATTTAGGCGCACTCACATACTAACAAATATTATCAACTTGAGATGTTGAAGCAAGAAATGAAATGTTTTACATTCCGGCATGCAATTTCACATATTCATACCTCTTGTTCTGCTGCATTTTTAGACTGATCAATTTGTGTAGGAGCATCTTCCAAGTAGCATCTGAATATGCTTAACAACCGAGTCCTTACTTCGACAGTCGGCTGTTTCCGGACAATGAAGATATGAAGCTAATCATTCAAAGTAAATAGGTCTAAAGCTTTCGGCGATCATTTGTTCTAATTTCTATTAGTTTCATTATGCATTTGATAGTCTCCAATGAAATTTAGATTATGAGACACAGCCTATTTAGACATTAAAATTATTTATTATGATTTAGTGGCTTCTTTATGTCCCTTTGTAATCATTTGAGATACTCTCTTATTTTTAGATTTATTTGCTGTTCAAGCGCTCAAGGTCCCTTCTTCATCAGGGGTTAGCAAAATCAAGTGGACAAGCAATGAACTCCTGAAGAGCAAATAAATCTATAGATAAGAGAATATTTCAAATGATTACAAAGGGACATAAAGAAGCCACAAAATCACAGTGAATAATTTTGATGATGTCAAAATATTAAAATATTTCAAATGATTCGCAACTTTTTATACGAAGGGGAATAAAAAAGATATAAAATCATAATGAAGAATTTGCTACCGAGTGAAGGTGAACTATATTACTCGTAAAATTCCAACTCTCCAGCTGTAAACGACTGTGTTGTAATTCTTGTTGCAATTGCGTAATCGCAATCACAATTAATGTAATTAGTAATTGTAATCAATTACATTTCTGATGAGTATTTTATAATCGCAATCAATAACATTTTTAGCCATCTAATTGAGAGGTAATTGCGATTATTCTGCAGTCAGCACAGCTTAACATTCGTTCCGCAAGTTGCTTAAATTACGTGACTCTCCTCGTCAAAAAATGCATTACTATGAGTTGATATGGTTCCACGCACCCGGTTATTGATATGGAAAGGTGAAAGCAAAATTCTTCTTCGGGTGTTGTATATTAAAAATAAATAAAATAAATCTCCTGACGTTTCGCCGTCTGGCTTGTTCACAGGAATCAACGTTAAAGAAATTGTCACATTCAGTGCAAGTAGAGTGAAATACAACTCATGTGGATGTTGTGACGTCCATGTGGATGACACGCCCGTTTTTAATATACAACACCCGAAGAATAATTTTGCTTTCACCTTTCCATGCATTACTATACTTAAATGTGTAGCCTACCGGGTGTGCAACTACCGGTACTTTTTTCAAAGAAATTTATGACGAAACACAATTCTAAAATCTAAATGAAGTGCCGGTCTTATGATATTCTTTCCCTCTTATCTTAATAACTGAACTGAAAATGCAGATCAGAAAATTACTCCCATCGGAGAAAAGAGAAAAAAAACAAAGTTGAAATCTGCAAGTCAATTTAAATCATAGCAGGTAATTGCAAGCATGGCAAAGTCTCCTAGAAGCCAGAAGTCTCGATATCCCAATCCTGTATCTTCAGTTTGAATCGTATAGTAGTAGAGTTGTAGGGTGAAAACACTTGGGTGAGAATAAAAAGGTGCTAATTTAATATCAATGCTATATCATCGCCTGCTTTTCCGGGGAGCAATTGTAATTAACCTAAGCAAATCTGCCTTGAAAAAGAGGTGGCGTGGAAACGCAGAGTTTAATGCTGACAATTATCTAAAGTAATTATGAATTAATTGAAATGTAATCGAAGAAAAACGGAGTACCGGTAATTTGTAACTGTAATCGATTACATTGATAGAGATGTAATTTGTAATTGCAATCAACTACATTTCATGAGTAATTGACACAAGTCTGCTGCGAATACAACATAATGAATCAGAACACATATAGAAGGTCACAAGCAAGGCATAAAAAGTTTTTCCACTACAATTCCTGCTCATAGTATGCACGTTAATTAAATGTTGTTAATCAGGCATTGACATTCTTCAGTAAATTTGTATACTTTCAGTACAGAGATCATAGTATAGCATCATTGGGACTTACTGTACTTAACTGCATGCATGATTCGTATGAATAGTATGCTACAGACAGGGTTGGAACCGGCCGACTGATTTTAGTAACGCCGGCCGTTTAATTTAATTAGACCCACGTCGACCGTTGTTGACATTCACTCTAGAATATATTGCTTAGTTAATCATTACAACATTAAGAGCTTGCAAATGTAACATAATTTGAAAGTATCCACACGTATGTTTTGCGACATGATTATTACGAACCGTTCCTTAAACAGTTAAAAAATGATTACTGGCAACTTATACATGTTGTAGTTCAAACTCCACTTTATCAGTGATGCAGTTTCTAGAATCCTCCTCTATCCTGTATGAATTTCGGAAGGATTGTGTCCTCTTCTCTGCCTTTTTCACTGAGGATTTTCCTCTTGCATCTCCGCCTTGGCTAGAAAGCGACATTATCAATGAATCAATTATCGTCAATCGTTATCATACATTCAGAAAGGATAGTCCTGATAGAAGATAAAATAAAGTCCAGGTTCGTATTGGTAGTGGTGTGACAACTGTGACTATTTTTTCTCAGGATATTCTAGTTTCATATACTGAGGCATTTGACTAAAGGGACGCAGATCTGTGACTTAATCAATGTCTTTTTTGCATGCTATTATCTCATTTTTACGCAAGGTGATCTGCCACAGGTGTCTATATTTGAATAAATGCTTATTCCTACAGGCCTAAATAAGATGGTCTGCATCAAAAAGTAACAATAATACTGTACATTGGAGTAATCTGATCAGAGAGACCTTGCTGGTTGAAAGATTAAGCAAATTTTTTTTGAGGGCAGGACAACCGCTAAAGAAACTGCTAATACAAATCCGGTCATGTGTCGCATCTTCATGTTCATTTGTTCAGTTAGTGTGACTATCATCAGAATTTTCAATTCTAAGTTGTCGTGTTGCTTTTGACTAACCCTGTATCTATAGGCCTATCATGCTTATCTTACAAAAAGTCAGTTGAAATGTGTTATTACGAAGTTGTTTCACATTAAGCAATAAAATCTGCTTTCTGTGTCGAATTTTACATTGATATCATACAGGGTTGGAACAATTACACATTTTTTTCCATCACTATTACAATTACAGTTGTGCTTTTGCAACTACAATTATAACTCTGAAATCAAGATCTTCAATTACAATTGCAAATGCACGACTATTATTCAATTACAATTGCATGTGTGACTTTGCAATTACAATTACAATTACTTCAAAAGTTGCAATTAATTACACAATTACATCGATTTTCCGAACAATGTTGGTCAATTATGAGTGGGTTGTCCAAAACGATTTTAAGTCTTTGTACATTTGATTTTTAGTATAAGATGCTACAGGTAGGCCTATTTCTAAAAGCGCTGTTAACGCCCATAAAATAGGTTGCGCCATCTCCTCCTATAAGGATCGTCCCATACCCATGCAAAGTCATTCTCCTCCATGCACATTGTTTTATATCAAAGCTAGGTTTCATGTTTATTAATACGTTGACCTCTCACCTACGGCGTTTACTAGAGATTGGCATAAATTATTAGAGGAAATATTAATGTATAAATTCGAAAATGTTCCTAATATGACATTTTTAATTTTGTGAGTTTTGTTGTAGAGGCTTATTCCAATTATTCGGTAAAACGCGGCACAGAATCAGACCTGTATGTAGGCTATACTTGTGCATGTAGGGATTGCAGGCTACATGGGTATTTATAGGCCTGTATCAACACTTAACAACTTCTAGCCTGTGGATCATCACGTCATTAACATTGATGCCAGGCCTATGCTGATTGCTGACTCCTCTACTAGCTATCTCATAGATGTACTGAATACTTCAATTTTCAATATAGCAATCTTTGGATTTTGTGCTTCGTCTAACCGAAAAGACAGAAATAATTGCGTAGTTGACCGACATATTTCTTCAATTACAATTACATCATAAAAATTCAATTTTTTTGACACGATCTCACACATTCAGATCGGTCAGTGTCTCAAGACCTCGGAGACTTACCAAGCCTCAAGTATATCATAGTTCGATGCAGGATATGAGCACTGCCAAGGAGTGCTGCTTTTGTCAATTCCGGTATGTGATGTGCCCCAGGAATCTTGTTGAGGTAGGCCTACAACCTTGATGTGTAGGCACCCAAGGTGCCGACAACAACCGGGACAACTTCAACATTTGTGTTCCACAACTTCTTTATTTCTATGCGTAGGTCTTGATACTTTGTGATCTTCTCTTTCTCTTGTATGTTTTTGTCGTCGGGGACTGCTATATCTATTATCAGAGTCTTCCTTTGGATCTTATCCACCACGATGATGTTTGGCCTTCTTGGTTGTAAGTAGTGGTCAGCCCGCACTTCGAAGTCCCACAAGATCTTTGTACCATTACTTTTGATCACTGATTTAGGGTCGTGCTTCCATGATCCACCACATCAATTCTTTTGTCTTTGCAAGTCGCTCTATGGATAGACTTGGCAGCTTCGCTATGTCTTCGGAGGTATTCCGTTCCTGCCGGTTTTGAAAAGCCAGTCAGGATGTGAGAGACAGTTTCGTCAGTTGCATTACAACGTCTGCATTTCGGGTCTGTTGAAATGTTTAGGATATGTGCTTTATGTGCCTTCGTGTTCAGAGCCTGATCTTGTGCGGCTGTTAGCACTGATTCGGTCTTAATCTTTAATTTGACAGTTGGTATAAGCCAATTGTACTGTGTTTCTTTTGTTGTAATGTCCTTGGTTTGTCTGAAATATTGTCCATGCAGAGGCTTCTCATGCCACTTCCTTTGTCTGTCGTCCACTTGTGCTGCTTTCCATGATTGGAATTTTTCGGGCCCGTGCTTGTTCTGATCATCTGATTTCACCACCGCCAGCAGTGGATCGTCTTTAGTATTCCATATATACTTGTTGAGGCTCCTGTCCTCTCCCTCGATCACTTCTCGGATGTTCTTAAGCCCTCTACCTCTATTTCAACGTGGTAGATATAGGCGATCGACATCGGCCCGTGGATGTAGCGCACGGTATACCATTATTATAATAACAATTAGAATTAGAATTACAGTTGAACTTTCACAATTACCATTATAATTACAATTACTCTAAAATCAAAATCTTCAACTACAATTACTTCAAAACTACAACTTCAAAATTTATTAAACAATTACAGTTGCAATCATTGTATTTGTTCCAGCCCTGATGTCACATGTGTTTTTTTACAGAAGCACTACGTCGAAACGGGATCAAGGAGGGCCAAGATGCCGTGAGGAAGCTGATCGTGAATTGGATGAACCAGGCTCTACGGCGTCTGTACAGACGATGACAGACTGTTCCATCCGCATCCAATGATTATAATAAATTTTATTTATATAGTGTCTGTTTTCGAATGAAATCTGTGGTGCACAGCTGTATGAGGGTTTTATGTGCAGAACCAAGCTAAAAACGCAATAGCAGATGTTGAGGTGAGGTGGCATTAGTAAGTAACATTTGAACAACCACAAGCCATACTAGCATTCGAGTGAAACTGCAAGGTAGCAATAGTCGCATTTAAGTAGCCGCAAGGTAGCATTAAAGTAGCTGCAAGGTAGCGAAGGTAGCATCAAAGTAGCTGCAAGGTAGCGAAGGTAGCATCAAAGTAGCTGCAAGGTAGCGAAGGTAGCATCAAAGTAGCTGCAAGGTAGCGAAGGTAGCATTAAAGTAGCTGCAAGGTAGCGAAGGTAGCATTGAAGTAGCTGCAAGGTAGCAAAGGTAGCAGATAGGTTGCCATACGGTAATTTTGCTACGTATCATATACGTAGCTGGGTGCGCCAAATGCCACGTATCAGCTACGAATCAATAGGTAGCGGCGCTACCTTGCTGCTACGTAGCAGTCAGGTTTTTTGTTGGCCGGGAAGATTGGTGAAAGATTGTTGCCCATAGCAAGTCCTTTTGTTTGTTAACAATAGTTCCCATTAAAGTATATCATGTCGGATGTAATGGCCAGTCGTAAAAGATCCATAAAATTAGGCGTACTCAAATTCTTTACGATCGTTTCATGTTTTGATAAATGGAAAAAGTTTCCAACTACCGAAAAGACATTATTAATGCCTTCTAAAGGGATAGATCCATATAGGTTAGATACATCAAATGAACCAAAGTAGGTATCATGATGAGAACTAAAATCATTTTTAAGGGATACAAACGAAAAGGTATCAACCAAATGGGCAGGTATCAAATTCAAAAGGGGTAATAAGGCATTAGCGAGGAATTTGGATAACGGTGTACCATAACGGTGTATCAGTTGCTGAAACCAAAGGTCGTCCTTGTAAAGGAACTTTGTGATCTTTCGGTAGTATATTCATAATACTTGGTAGCGGATCACTGCACTTCAGTTTGACAAGTATTTCCTGTTGGTGACGGCCGTCACTGGTAAGACTGGACGACATTCTCGATAATTAATCAAATGTGCTGATCCCAGTGTATTCAATGTTTCTCTTTCAAGAGCAATCAACCTCTTTGTTTTGTCCGTTGGTAAAATTCTTATTTCGGAGTTTTGCTTAATTTCTTTAATAGTTTTTGGAAGTTGTATGACGGCACCAGAGTATTTAAAGTGATAGTCCTTATTCTTGTTTGAATGGAGATGATCTGATTCTCTAACTCTTTGGGCAATGGGTTTTCTATTGGATAATGAACACGGTTTGCTGGACTTACGTACTTCCAAAGATTTCGACTCATCTCATCAGCATATTCTCTTAGTTCATTTAGAGAGCAAGCCACTTCTTTTCTCAAGCTCTCCATAGAGGCATCAATCATATAAGTAGAATTGTCTCTAAATGCTTTAGTCACCGGTGGAATATAACTAGGACCTTTATTCAAAAGTGCGAGTTGCGAATCAGGGAATGTAAAGGATGATTTGTTGATAAATGCTGAAGGTACTATTGTATCAGTTTGATTGTATGATCTGCTGGAGTTGATATTACTTTTATGACTCCGATAATTCCTCTGTTCACTCCAATAATTATCATACTTCGTGTAACATTTACATATAAAATTCTCTTCAATCAGCATTTCTAATTTCACTCTTTCACATCTCGTAAATATTGACGGACATCTGACAATATTTTCAGATCATTTTCACATAAAGGAAAACAGGCACCTCTTGTCCAGTAACGTAATCTGCTATAAAGCTCTCCAATAGCAAGAGTGATCCATTTTCTTGATGTCTGTCTTCACTTGCATCTGTATCGCTTTGTGGGTAGGTAAGGTATGCTCCAATTTGTTTTTAACTCTGAGTCCTTTTGGTATCATATGTCTTCTTTTGCATTCACGTAGAAATTCAAGATGTGAGATAATAATGATAATTTTCAATGCCCGAAACAGTGCGAAGTTAAAACGGCGATATGCGTCTCTCATAATCGTGTTGTAATTGTGGTAATTCGCCATTGACCTATGTTGTTATGGTAGATGTAATGAAAAAATAGACGTGAATAGCTGAAAACAATAAATTGCTACTCACCATTTGTTGTCAATTTCAGCATTCTTCTGATGGTGATAGAAAATCGTTTTCAGAACACATAGTCCAAAACGTGCTCCGGTAGAATCAGGAGCTGATATTACTGCTCAATGATTTCTTCTTTGTCATACGTTTCTCAGTAGAAGTACAGACACAATAGTCAAAGGATTAAGTTAGTACAGTTGCCAATCAAGCAAATTGTGTCAGCAACCTTGATTACATGCGTAGAACAGTCTCATTTTGTCAGCTGATCCTAAATTTGGCCCGGGTCAACAAATTCGAAAATGCGCACTCAGTTGTTATGGTGAAATTTTGTGGTTGAGGTGAATTAGTTAAACATATATCAGCTGATGCGTACTGAACAAGAAATCTGCCACCATCCCATTGCTCCTCTACTGCATTATCAAAAAGTACGTGTAGCTGCAGTTAAACAAAATATAGTAGATCATGCAATTTCAATTGAAAACTCTTGTGATATATGAAATAAGGACTGTAATATGGAATTTTAATTATATTGGTAGAGTGTCGACTCAAAAAAGTATATGTATACAGTGAAAAATTTTATATCAAAAGATTCAGTTTTTTGCGGAGATTACGTTCCCGTGGTCCAAAAGAATTATTTGAGCACTTTTGAAAAAGTCAAAATTTGCCAATTTATATACTACCGAGCAGCGGCGTAGGATGCCGTTTTGAAAAAGGTATTCAAGGAAAACCTGAATATAGGGTGGCCCACATACATTACTTCAATCTATTCATATGCAAACGTTTACGTGCAAGACGAGTAATTATATATAATGTAGCCTACTGTACACGGGCATGTGCAAAACTTCGCCTTAAATCAAATTATTCTCCGCATACATTTTATATTGATGTAGGCCCACTATATGCATGCACAGTTGCACATATCAAAAACATTACACATCAACAAATTGAAAAAATTCACATGTCCTATCAATTTCTTGTATGCTTTCAAGCACTCCATACCATCTGAAATTTCACTCCATAAGTTGTCAAAGTGTATCTGAATTAACTGAAAGTTGCCCTATTTCAGCAACACTATTCAAATTCCTTGGTTGAATAATGGATATGATAAAGCATCCTCAGCGGTTCTGCATTTGTCTCTGTATAACTGTGTATGATTCCATGATTGCACGAATGATGGCAAAAACAGCTACTGCCCAATTGCCCCACATTCTCTATCCCAACAATGTTATTCAGCCCACCAGGTTGAATAGTAGCCTCATGCTTGTAGCATTGGAGCTGATAGTATAAGCGTCGACACGGTGCCGATAATTAAGGACTCTTGCGATAACGCACCTAATATAGTGTCATTGTTGCTAAATGTTAGAGGAGACGTCCAAGAAACAAGAAGTGGAATCAAAATTAACGCTGATTGATATCGTTGCTTATCACAATAGCTACTTTGGAATCAAACCGAATTACTAAACCGTAAAGCAGTTTACTAATTATAATAAAAGTCGATGGAATCAGTTCACAACTTTATACCGAAAATAAATAGGTATTCAGTGAATACTATGAATACTATACACGCTACGCCACTGCTACCGAGATGAATCCCGGTTGTAAGTAGTATAAAGCAAGATGGATATCAAAAGGAATGAATATTTGATAATAAGCATCCTAACTAAGCGGAAATCAAGCTGATAATCAAGGGAATTTCATGAATTGTATTATGATGAAAGTCTTCATGAAAAAGTCGCGATATTATTCGTGCTTTCTTTGCTGAAATTTCAAGTTTTTAATTCAATTTTCACCGGCATGATTTTATGATTCACTAAATTCATGCTTCATTTCTTTTCATTTCTTGAATCTGAATAGTGATGTGGACCCATTTATATCTTTCAAATTTGATTGAAATCATTGTTGCACATGATCACTCAATTCCGTTGTAATTTCAGCAAAATTGCAAAAATTTGCATATCTCATATTTGGTGTCAATACCACCTGATCTCCCTTGAGTTCATTTAATAAAATCGAAAGTGTATACACATTGGGGATTTAATAAATGCGGAGTTGCGACTCTACCTAATATACCTACTCTATGCATTCAGCGTTGAATGATCAACTTGAGAGCAACAATGCAGAGAGTTAAAAATGTAATTGTAACACTTCCACCAAATCGAAATTTACATCATCAAATAAATTATGAGATGACGTAATCTGCGCAATTTCTCTGAATTCTGGTTTGGAAAATTTGCGCACTCATTTAAGCTGCATGGCCCTCCGACTAGCCTATGGCATCGAGACACAGTTAATGAAGGACGATGACATAAATATCATGCAATTCACTTGCACCTTCAATAATATGCAATAAATGCTTCACATTCATGAAACTATAGTCAATTTCACTCAATGACATTTCCGAAACGATAAAATCATTAGAGAAATATCATTACTATGCTCATGATATTTGTAGCAGCAGCAATATCATCAGAAGTATCATGAACAAGAAATATCATGAACAATATCATTAAAATATCATTAACTTTCACCGTTATGGTACACCGTTATCCAAATTCCTCGCTAATGCCTTATTACCCCTTTTGAATTTGATACCTGCCCATTTGGTTGATACCTTTTCGTTTGTATCCCTTAAAAATGATTTTAGTTCTCATCATGATACCTACTTTGGTTCATTTGATGTATCTAACCTATATGGATCTGTCCCTTTAGAAGGCATTAATAATGTCTTTTCGGTAGTTGGAAACTTTTTCCATTTATCAAAACATGAAACGATCGTAAAGAATTTGAGTACGCCTAATTTTATGGATCTTTTACGACTGGCCATTACATCCGACATGATATACTTTAATGGGAACTATTATAAACAAACAAAAGGACTTGCTATGGGCAACAATCTTTCACCAATCTTGGCAATAATTTACATGAATTTTATCGAAGAACAAATTAAGGAGAAATGTGGTGATCAAATCATAATATGGAGACGATATATTGATGATATCTTTGTTGTCAGCTTATCTCCTATCGATGATATCCTCCCATTGATAAATGATGTCGACACAAACATCCAGGTTACGATTGAACTGCCAGTTGACAACCAGCTTCTTTTTTTAGATACCAAAGTTGTACGATCTCAAGACAATAGCTTCCATACGGGCTTTTATTCCAAAGACCTTCACAGCAATCATATAATGCCATGGGAGAGTTGGGTGCCGTGGCAGAGAAAGATAAACCTGCTACGTACAGAGTGTCTGCGAGTACATCGCAATTGTTCCACCATGATCAAGATCAAAGATGAACTATATTTTATGAAAAAAAGATTTCTTGCAAACGGGTACCCTTTAGATATTGTTGAACGATACATGAAACCTAAACCAATGAATGAAAGCAAAAGAAGACATACTAGAAAAGAAGCAAACAGAAAACAAATATATTTAAGGGCACCGTTCATTAATGATTTCCAGGCAACTAAGATAAGAAAAGAGTTTAAAAGTTTCCAGCATCATTTGTTTGATTTGAAGCCATTATTTGTGACTCGGCCTAATTTGAAAAGAAGTGTTTCATTTAAAGAAAAATTATTTTGTACTAGTAATTGTTTGTGTAAGAATAATAATTTTTGTTACATGAAAAATGTTGTTTATCAGTTGACATGTAATTTGTGTGAAAGTTTTTATATCGGTGAGACTTTTCGTTCTTTTCGTCAACGTATGCATGAGCACCTTACAACTGATTCGAGTTTATTTCATAAACATTTTGTTAAAACTCATGGTATTTTACCTGACCTTTCATTTGTGGCCCCTTTTATTTTAAAGCGAGGATTTGCTAATACGATTGAGGGGAAGATATCTGAGAAGGATTTCATTTCTGAGTATCGCCCAGATATCAATGTTTATTTAGTATGAGAAATAGGACCTCTGAGTTATTTGTGTTTGAATTTTGTACTATGTTAGTTGTTTGTAAGATAATTTGCCCACTGTCAGTGTGACTTCACACCCTTGAAAAAGAGACATTCGAAAATTTGGGAGTATTATATTATTTATTGATCTAAGACGTCTATTTTTTCATTACATCTACCATAACAACATAGGTCAATGGCGAATTACCACAATTACAACAAGATCTACTCAGCCTTGATAGATCAACAATCATGGATCAAGCTAGAAAATTTCGTCTGGCATTTGAGAACGGAGAAGATCTCTAAAAGCCAATAAAATCCTTTTGTGAAATGACTGAGGTACTTCTTGAAGAACTCGAGAGATTGAAGCGTTATGGATGGATAAAATCGAATATGTTTGCCTATTGGAGTGATTATCTGGAAATGGTTCAATTACTTGTAGATTTCATCAAAGCAGAGAGAACAGGAGATTGGCCTCTTCATTTTTCTTCAACTGCAGCCATGAAACCGCATTTCTTTTCCATGGATCGCCCTATTCACTCAAGATGGCTTCCAGTTTACTTGTCAATTATGAATCAGCTAAGTATATCTCATCCTGACGTGCATGCTGAATTTATGAAGGGCGACCATGCCATCAATCGGTCGACTAAACCCTTTTCAAAGGTTTGGACGGACATGGCACTTGAACAATAATTCAACCGCGACAGTAAGACAATTGGAGGCATCATAGGCATTAGCCAGCGAATGGCAGCACAAGACCGATGGTTTCTTACTAATCATCATCGAGCTTTGAGCCTCGTCTACCGGAATCTAGTACGGGCAACAAAAGCCCACATCTATAATATAATGGCAATCATACAAATGGCAAAGCACAGTCATGTGGCTCTTCGACATTTGGGGAGGTAGCTTATTAATATTACAAGCAAATCACAAGAGTATTATTCCGAAGTGAATGCAGGCACCTTGATATTATCTGCGATCGGTATGACAAAATCTCAATCAAAAATCAAGAAAGAAACATCTCGAAAAAATGCATTGCACACAGTTATGGAGTGAACTGGTGTAAAGGATAGAGCTAGATCATGCCCATACACAGAGTTGTTGAAATTGTGCCGATTTATGCTCATTGTTGCCAGGATTGCATGCATTGACAGTAGTGATAAAAATTTTCCGGAAAATTTTGAATCAACATTTTTCGTGGAAAGTTATGGAAAATATTGGAAAATTTTGGAAAATTTTAAAAGTTTTGTTTTTTGACAGACTCTGCATTTTGAGCGCTTCTCCTGCCGAGGCAGCTACGTACCAATGGAGTGGGTCTGAAACTCTTGATTTCATCATTATTTCGATTAAAGCGATCGTAGCAATATGAGTTCCGTCCGCAGGTTTTTGAACATTGCCACCAGTGGCTTGTGCTAATTGGTAGCATCTGTAATTATCAGACAGACACCGTTTGGGATAACGTGAATCTTGCTTTACAATAGGGGTATAATTTCATGCATTGTGAAAGATCTGGAGCAAAAATAAAGTGCTTTATTGTGGAGTTTGCTTGTTAGCTTGAAAGTTAAGCTTTACTATGCAGCGTTGATCATATGAAGCAAATTCTCCATGTGTTGATGAACAAGTGAAGTATAAGCACACAGTCCACGCAGCATTATATACATGAGCAACCGTATTGGATATTGGATATAAAGACTGCAGACTCGTGAGATATTTGGAAACTAAAGATATCCGTGATGAATAAAAGAATATCTATGATAGCTTCTAACTTCTGTCGTATTGTCCGACTTCTTCGTAGCTTCCATTTCTAGTTCAGATGGTTCAGATAGTTCCAAATTGATTTCAGATCTGCCCAAATGAATTTCAGATATGATCCAGATGAATTGGAGATTCTCCGGTTGAATTTAAGATCTTTTCAAAAATTTTCTTGACAGTTTCTGAAATTCAGCTAGAGAAATCTGAAATCCATCTAGTGTCTGAAATTCATTTTGAAAGATCTGAAATAGACATGGAAAAGGTGCAGTTTGGTTCTCATAGTTAACATACAGGGATGATAGAGAAGTTTTCGATCTTTGAATATTATACAGTCTTTTCAAATGACTATCACAAGTCTCTAAAACAAAGGAAAAAACGTCAATCACCGAAAAATAAATTTCAAAATTTTCCATTGAAAATTTTCCGGAAAATTTTCCATTTGCATCACTAATTGACAGGTTACTACGATTACATACGATAGCACTGTAGTCCCCTTGGGAGTACGCGAACGACTTTTGAGGGGTACGCATAATATGGGAATTTATCAATTTATTTTTACTTTTGGGAATATTCCTTGGTTAGACATTTTATACTTTAGAGATTGGAAAGAGCCAAATAAATTGGTAGAATTTATCTATAATTGCCAATTAGAGCAATGTATTTATCCGTAGCAATGTATTATGGCAATGTACTATCCGCAGCTATGATCAGCAGTAAATAAGTGATTTACAGAAGAAAATTTGAAATTCACATCAAGGGACATATGAAAAGAGATATACAAAATTATGGCAAGAGAAGGAGCTATACGGCAGGTAGTAATGGGTTACATAGTACCAATAGCATTTATAGCAAATGACTTGACAGGAAGACTTTGTTATTCCAAAGCAATCGGATTTTTAATTCACATCCTATTTTTCCTGTCAGGTCATTTATTATAAATGCGATTGGTAAATAATGCCATTATCCACATTTCATTGTTGATAAACAATTACATTTAATGATTACAAAATGTCGATTAGATGATTATCATAGGGAACAGTGGATATCCTCAATAAAAAACAGCCATTCTAGGCTAAATTATTTGGAGTTGTGCCTGTTTGAGGATTCAATTAAGTCATGTCTAAATGTTGATATCGATTATAACTATATCAATATCATACTGAAGTTTAGAGCATTAAACCACAACTTAGAAGTTGCCACCGGCATTTATGGAAATCGTTTGAGGTATGAAGAACGTCGATGTGAGCTATGCAGTGATTCACGGGTAGAAAAAATGCATAATTTCATGATTAAATGTTCAAGATATCAGAAGTGACAACTATTCAAGACGACAGGAAATAGCACCGATATTATTCCACGGCGAAAGTACAACTGAGTTTTACAAGTTGATGAACACGCATATTCCAAATAATCTTAAAAGTATTGCTAAATTCATTCAAAAAGCTATAGTTGCGACAGTCCAGTACAGAGAACACAAACTGAATGACATTTAGAAGCACAATTTTTTTAGTTGTTGAAATTAACCGTACGCTTAAAATTTACTATTTGATGTCTGAGCTTTTATAGCTATGTTTGAAACACAAATGTTTTTGTTCACATGCATGTTCTCCATATTTTTTCCATGATTTCCAAAGTATTTAGAAATAAACATTTATTGACTTATTTCCACAAACGAAGATGTAATTTCGATGTGAGAATGAGATTTGCAATCTCAGAGTCTCTGTTTCACAATGCACCATAAATTCTCAATTGGTTTGGTGAATCGGGGCATTGGGGAGGACAGCTCATGATATTGAGGTTGTGCATATAGAGACAAGCTTTGGTTCTCCGTGAGTTATGAGAGGGACATTGTCCTGCTAAAAAACACCTCAGCCATACGGAAAGCATTCAAGCATTTGTTAAGTGACTCGTCCTTCAATAACATGTGTGATGTAATTCACTACACTGTAAATCGTTGGATACGAAAATTACATACAAACATATACCAAAATCGCATACCATTTGAAACTAACATCTGATACGAGATTCTCGTATGCTTACAGAGATCTGGTATGTTTTTCATACGAAATCTCACTTACTTTCGTATGTGATTGGTATGTAGCGATACGAACTATTCTATCTGTGATTGGCTGTTTTACACTGAAATACGAGTTGTTGGTATGTTTTATATACGAGACCCGATGGAAATTCATCCTTATTCGTATGCCTCTGGTATGTTTTTCGTATGAATAGCTTTAAGTCACATAGCAAAAGAATATAAATATTACATACTACTGTCAAATAGCTTTTTCAGTAATGCCAGTCGTGAATGTTTTTTGATTGATAGAGTGATATTCAACTAGATTAGATGTATCGTGAAATTTTTGATTCCACGTGATTGTCGTCGTTACTACTTGTCTAGCAACTTTAAAAGGACGTTTAGTTAGCTCTACTTATTGATCCAATTTGATAAACATCAATTCATTCAAGCGATATTATTCGTGCAATCATGTTGACTTATATATCTTAAATATAACTATTTTTGCGCAATAATAAATTCATTCTCCGTACGTTCCTCTGTTTGCATTGTTCACAACTATCTGAGTCGTAATCATAGCTTCATTGGCTCTCTCTCGAACTCGTTCTGTCTTCATAATTGAAATGTCTGCTTGTTCAGACTTGCAGGCGGTTGATGTCTGTTCACACAAAACACCGTTTGATATATGCTGAATGTCTGGAGAGTATACTGTCTGGAGAGTTTGTTTCGTTTGCCTGGAAAAATTCTATCGAGATTCTATGGGATTGATTACAGACAAGATCTGATTATGAAAATCTTATTAAAGGTCATGATAGTCAGGAAAGCAAATTGTCAGAGATCATGTGTTTCACATGCATACGACTTTCGAAGTATTCACATGGCAATTGCAAGCGTAAAATTGAAGTTTTTGACCACAGCGTAACTATTTTTTGCTGCTACATTTTGCAGAATTACTGTTTTAATTTACATAAAAAGAAAAAAGGGCGTCCAAGGCCTTCATCAGAAAGTTATGGCGCCCATTTTCAGGGCATATAGTTTTGGCCAGAATGTATGACTCAGATGTGTGTTTTATGTTTTTGTTGATAAATTTATTGTGATTCTTGTAAATGTGCATAATTTTGTATTAAGTGAATTATAAATGAAAGTCAAATAATAATCCAAGTAATATACGAGTATTTATCTAAATATTACATGCGTGACCACCGGTCAGTACTTGGAGTGCATCCCTATTTCAGAATTGCCCCACAAATGATGTCAGGCATCGGGAAGTTCAACTTTTTGCATAAAATTCCATTTATCAACTTCGTCCACACTGCAATGATAGCTTTCTTCAATTCTATTAAAGATGTCTGGTTTCGTAGTAAAGATGTCAGGCTTCGTAGGTTTGTTTCAGCAAGACCCATCAATTTTCAATAGGATTGAGTTCTCGTGAATGTTTGATAATGGACTCAAGGCCTCAACCCTCGAATTCCAGAGGCATATCGCTTCCAATTTCAAGGGCGACATCCTGTTGTGAGTGAAAAGCACTGCTTAGATAGCTATGAATGGCAGTACTTTCATTTTCAGAATTTCTCGGCAAGCAGCTTTCATGCTTGTACCTTCGGTCAAAATCATAATCCATACTTTTCAACAGCAAAAAATTTCCACACGTCTTTTCACAGTTGAGACCGGGTATCGAGATGCACCTCTTTATCTTGGTGGTTTTCAAGCGTGTCACATAAAATGGGTTAGGCTGCGTCCTTTCATTTTCTACAAGATCGTAACCGGAACCCGTTCGTCGTATTCCAATTTCCATCGGCAGAATGGCAAGAATCTTTTCAGCATTCATCTTTTTTGGATAGCCCGAATTTTCGTGGTCTGTGTGACTTCAAGCCGACACCACATGTAATGCTAAGCCATGACAGCTCAGTTATCATGCAGATAGTCCTTTTTTGCAGATAGACAATTTTTTCAATAAGCGTTGATCAGTTTGCCATATATGGAAATCTCTGAAATCAATAAATGTGGATTTATTCAAAAACAGCTCGATGAATGATTTTATAAATGTCATATTCGGAATCAGCAAACAAACTACATTAGAATATAATAAACGTTTTCATAGACATCTTTCAATCCCAAAAAGTTGCTTCGTGCGCACCGTGGCCTAGCTCTCTTCAGAGCAAGTTGGTCTATGCGTCCACCCCAGACGAAAGTGCGATGAATGCTAGGGCGCTCCACCCTCAACAAGTGACACGCATGACCCTCGCCTGAGTCATGTAAGAAATGGACAAGGACTGCCTGGTCGCGGACGAACAAGGTTGAAGAAGCGAGTCCAACAACAATAACAACAGTAACAAAACACCAATATTGGAGCTGTGAGAGGAGACCATCAACATTGGCACCCTGACTGGTAAAGGTGGGGAGATAGCCGACCTTACGGATGATAGAATGATGGATATCCTTTGCCTGCAGGACACAAGATGGAAGGGAAAGAAAGCAAAGGACTTGGCTGGAGAGCGCAAATTGTTGTACAATGGCATTTCGGGAATAAACGTTGTTGCGATAGTCCTCTCAAACAGTATCAAAGAGCACCTGATTGGAGTGGAGAGGAAAAACGAAGGGATGATGAGCACCAAATGCAGGAGAAATATCAGTAAAGACATGGTCGAGTGATCAACGGAGAAAGCGTAACCACACAACATAGGCTAGCAAGGGTAACATGAGAATAAAAAAATAAGAAAAGCAGTGTCACGAAACGCGGAAAATTCGGTGGTGAAAGCTGAACGATGACAGTCTCCGAAGCAAATTCAAAACAAAAGTCACAGTAAATTGGAGGAGCGAGGAAGGTGTCCAGAAATGGTGGACGGCAAACAACAAGGAGATTGTCACGGAAACGGAAGAAGTGTTAGGTAGAAAGTCTGGACAGAAGGACCCAGCTGATGGAGGTGGGGGAGCGAGGAAGTTCAGGAAGTTGTGAAAACGGAAAAAGGCATTGAAGAATAAGTGGAACTCGACCGGAAGTGATGAAGATAGACAGGACTACAATCTTGCAAAGAAGGAAGCCAATCGTGCGATGGCCGCGACGTAGGCGAAAACGTGGCGGAAGGTATACGAAGAGCTGGAAACACCGGAAGGAGACAAGAGAATATTCAAAATTGCAAAAGCCTAAGAGAGAGAGCATCAAAGGACTTGACCCAAGTCAAACAGAAGAAAGATGAAAATGGACGAGTGTTGGCGGATGAGGAACAGATAAATAAGAGGTGGAAGATGTACTTTGAGACCCTGTTGAATGAAGAAAATCCAAGAACGGCAACTGGAAGTAGTACACCGAATGAAGGAGTTGTTAGAGAAGTTACTCGAGAAGGATTGATAACAGTCGTGCAGAAAATGAAGAATGGAAAGGCGACAGGGACCGATGAGATCCCAGTAAAGGCGTGGAAATGCTTAGGGAAGCAGGAGATAGCAAGCTTACTGAGTTGATGCTGAAAATCTGGATTGAAGAGAGAATGCCAAACGGGTTGAGGAACAGCATAATTACGCCATTTACTGTATAAGGATAAGGGGGATGTGCAAGAATGCGGGAATTACAGAGGGATAAAACTCATGTCCCATACAATGAAGAAGATTATAGATAATCGAATTCAAGATTAAAAATGACAACATGCACAGAGACTCAGTTACAATGATTGACATGTAATTTGTATATATGATGAAGAAAAGTTCACTTTAAGCATCTACAAGATCTTGAGTTGTACAAAGCACATGACATATGTATGAATGAATTCAAGCGACGTGAAGTTAAGTAATATGGCAAGAGAAAATGATTTGTTAGAGGTAAACGAGGAGGCAATAAATGATGCAACGGGTGATCATCTGACATGCATTTGCACAAAAAGTTATAAATCAGGGTATTTTGGCGATCTTTAAATACGGAAAATGTGCGGCAAGAACATGATTCATCACAGATGATGCGATGTGACCGTCTAAAATTGTGATCGATTGTAGCACTGACTGAACATTACACGTTTCCGAAAACCGGAGTGCGGTATAATAAAAGGGATTCAATCAGACATCGAAAAACGCACATCAGCTTAGGATGATCTACGAACGGCTTTAGTTCTCGCAGTTCAAATAGTCGGCGGTTCGCAGCTCTCACGTTGATTGAAAAGTGAACATCCATCCCACTTTAACTTATTTGTCCATGTCACTCCAAGAATGCTGAAGCTGTCGTAAACTGGACAAGAAAATCTATGAAGAATGATGATGGAGAAGCAGAGAGAGAGAAGCAGAAGGAAATCCATTTGATGTTCATTCATTGATCTAGAGAAAGCGTACGATAGGGTGCTACGACAGGAGGTCTGGAGGTATATGAGAGAGAAGTATGTCTGCATTGTGCAAGATCTGCACGATGGTGTTCAAACACACGTGAGAGGCAGTGTTAGGGAAACTGAGGAGTTCCCCGTAAAAATTGGCCTACACCAATGTTCAGCGCTGAGTCCTTACCTCTTCGACATTGTGATGTATGTAATTATTGAGCAAGTTAAAGAAAAACCTCCGTCGAGCAGGTTATTTGCTGATGACATCATTGTGTATAGTAATGAGTGTGAAACAGTCGAGAGAAAACTGGAAGAATGGAGAAAAGTGTTGAAAGAGAGCGCCTTAACATCGATGGAAGGAAAACAGAATACATACAATTCAATAAGGACGGTGACGTAAATATCCAATTGCATAACCAGTACATGTAGTTGATCACGGTAAAGAAATTCAAATACTTGCATGTAAGTTCAACGATGTCGGAGGATGGAGAGCTGGTTGCATAGGTGTCCCATAGAATCCAAGTTGGATGGCAAAACTGGAAGAAATTTCGATGAGTCCTATGCGACAAGAGACTGTCAACAAAAAAGAAAAGGAAGGTGTGCAAGATAGAGTTGAGACCAGCGATGAGGTATGGAGTGGAAACATGGGCAATCAAGAAGACACATGAAAAGAAGTTGGACGTGGCCGAGATGAGGATGCTGCGCTGGTCATATCGGGTGACAAAGAAAGACAAAATGCGGAAATCATGTCTTTAATCATTCACGGTACAGCTTAAAGTGCTGTTATTGAGTGACCAACCACTCATATATTGATAAAGTTAAAGCATCTGTCTATGATATAGGGCCTATGCGCCGAGCAAACATCATTTTTGAGACTGCTACATTCATGGAGTGAAGGTATCTATAATCTGCAAAAAACACCTCAAAAAATTCGCAAATGTAAACTTCCTATTGTCATGTGCATCATCAAGAAGTAACAGAGAAAAATATGCACGAATTTGTGGCATTAAAAAATTTAATCTTTAAAAATCAAAGCTGCACCGTTGTTGAACTGTCATGAAAATAAGTTCAAAACGTCACTAGAAAATAGCGGCTTCATTTGAAAATCAACATGTAAATCATGACAAAGCATAGAAGATTGCCGAAGTTAATGTACATTAAGACAATTTCAAAAATAAACAATACTTTTTGTCTCGGGTAGAGAGGAATCCACCACTGCGCCTGAATATAGCCGCATTATTAACCACATAGTATCAACAAAGCAAAATTTGAAATGAGACTAAATTGAAATCGATCATGGATAAAATGAACAATTATCGATATGATTGATTTCAACTCTTGTACGGGTAGAAATTTGGTATCATTCATGGTACAATATTATGAAAGTTATTTGAGCTACAGTTAGTATGCTTTATTAACATACTTCTGCAGCTATAAAATAAAGAGAAACATCTGGTAGGCACAATGTAGATCTGGTAGCTTTGCTGCCAAACAGTAAAAAACGCTACCAAGTGAAAATGAATAAAGTATTTGGTAGCAAGCATTTCATAGGTTTGGTCCCGTACGGTTCACAGTGTAATCAATTTTATTCCTGCATTTGCCAAGTTGAATGTGCAGCACACTCAAAAGACGTGCAGTCATTTGAAAACAGAGGAATGAAGACACGAGCATTCAAAGAGTTCGTCTTCGTCAGGTTAATGTTTATAAACAACTTGAATAACTGGGCTCAACAGATTAAAGGAATAATGATCAACATCAATTTATCAATAGTGAATAACATCAATTTATTTGGAAAGTTTGACTTGTCACATTTGATTTTCTAAAGTATCTATGCTTTGAATTATCCATATTTACTGTGAAACCATTGAGCAATGTCCAATATTCAAAACTGACTACCAACAGGAGGAAGAGGAGTATTTTAACAATCAGTGCGAATTCTTTTTTAGTGGAAGAGCTCTCTGGTGGCTGATCTGATTCCTTGAAATGTTGGCATCACAGTGATGAATTGCCTTGTCTGTGTGTTGGTCTAGAGATGACATTCGTCAATACTGATTGTCACGGTCAGAACTAGTCCCGAGGGGCAAGAAGATCAATTTCCCATTAAGCGCAATACAAATACAAGCCTGAATTCTAGCGAACTAGAACACTGACACCACATTAAGCGTAGACAGTCAGTAAATCGAGATCGTGAAGATTTAGACGGTGTGAATAATATTTCCATTTAGCGTATTTATCACTAAGAAAAAATGAGTTAGAGATACTTTTCACTTCACATGCTTGTCTGCAATCTGACCGTTGAAGTGCGTGGGCTCTCTGATAAGGGCTACTTCTGCAATGCGCGCGCTCGACCAATCACACAAGATGAAGAGAGACAAATATCTATATCAATTTCTATCGCTTTGGCTGGGATAGGATTGTGTCCACTCTAGACTAACCCACATGCAAACGAATCTGAGGTTGGCATAATGTATTTGTAATAGAGAAGTTGATGACAAGAAGACTTCTAAGATGGAAGCTGAGGTTCATGCAATGTACAATAGTGACACACAATACGCACACGCGTCGTCACAAAGAAACTCTTGCAAACGAGTGCATCATTGGGGTGGAATATGTCATGTATGTGATCCTTAATTTTTCGATTGGTCATTTATACCCCAACTTAGTACCCCCAGCAATACCGCGACCTTGAGTCAACTTCCATTCAGTGAACTTCAGATAAACAATTCAAACTGCATGATTTGTAATGAACTGCTTATGTAGCTACTACATGTAGTTGGAGGCTTATTCATGTAATCTTGGCGTTGGTCTTGGTTTTCATTAAATAGTGTTGCAAATTTGCAACTATCCTCTGAGTCATTTCACATCACCTTTCAGGATACCAAGTCAGCAGCAGCATCAAAGAAGTTGCATTTGAGTATGTGAACGAAGCTCTGACATTTGATGAAGCAGTGAATGCATGTACTTCTCGCGGAGGAAACATTGCAACAATTAACGACGAAGCAGAGGAGGCCAGAATTGACAGTTTAACTCAAATTAAAAACCACGAGAACTGTCCGGTATACAATTCCACTACGAACTGTGCTACATGGATAGGATTAAAACGTGACTCTCTGGACATCAATTCATTTCAATGGATGTCTAGACATTCGAATTACAGGTGCGAATCATCCTTTTGATACTGAATCAATTGTAAGATCTAATGTATGTATGGAGACAATTGACAAAAATGCAATAATTAACAACGTATTTCTACATTTTATTCAGATGTAAATCTCAAAAATACAGATGAGAGAAAATATAGGATGACAGAAATCTCCCACGGATACGGAATATATCAACATATCTTTTGTCAAAAGGAAACATGCGCTGCAATAAAGAACACTTTGATGCACTTAATTCATGTTTTATGAAAATGGACCAATGTGACAGGCTGAAGACTGAATGAAATGAAAATCATGAAAGCTAATCCAAATAAATATCTGTTTTCACTTGAATTTCGATAGGTTCTTAAAGAAAATGAGAACAATCAAGTCAATGAAAGACATAGAGCAGACGCCCAGCGGGTTTAACTTAGCTGGAAAGGTTGCCGATATTCATGTATGCAGTCTTGTAGGCCATAAGTGTGTGAGATAGGAATCGAAAGTCTTTTGGAGTTTTGTTGGTGGGTTGACTTAGACGGACACCCTAAAGGACCCACATCAGCTAAACTAACTTATTTGGAAAGGTTACCGATTGAAATTAAGTGGAAATTGTTCACTAACACCACTTCACACTGCATGAGTAATGTCAGACATTTTTGTTGGTGGGTTGACTGCAACGGCCAGTACAAGGGACCCTCACGAAAGCTAATTTTGCTGGAAAGGTCATTGATTCAAACCATGTGGAAATTGTTTATGATGCTAAACCTTAGAAGTAGATGATGGCCGACAGGATTGGATGTTTGATATCTTGCACGGGACCAATGATTCATTGCACGTAAATGGTGGGACCAAGAAAAATCTATGATTTGTAGTTCAACGCCGTTCTTATGTATTGTATCACATTTGTCAACATTTTTGTAAACTACTTGTGAAGCTAATAGCGGAGGTTTGTGAGATCAATTTGTGGGGTATTCTTGATCAGGATTAAGTGAGTTGGCAGTATTGTTTAAAAATGCAATGGTTTCATGGGTTGAAATAATACCAATCTATTTGTAGCATCGATCATGCCCACTGTTTCACCACTGGAATGCGGATGAAAAATGAGTTCTCAGAGTCAGAAAAAATGGATAGTGCACTGTATGTGAGAATACAACGATACATTTTCAATTATTATTGTATAATTTCACATTTTTCAAACGATAAGACGATAAGCGAGTGGTTTTCTGGAATGAACAAATTGAAATAAGCTTTTCAATCAACTCAGATAACTAAAATATCACAGGAGCTTTTCGATTGATCAATCATTGACACTTGTGATATAATGTGATTATATTTTGGATGCGCGATATTCGAAAATATTCAAATTTTTTTTTGAAAACTGACCAAATTGAACACAAATTCATTGTTCATTTTCATGCATGGGTCCTTTAGGGTGTCCGCTTAAGACAACCCACCAACAAATCTCCAAAAGACTTTTGATTACTTTCTCACACACGCCATAAGGCCTACAAGACTGCATGCATGAATATCGGCAACCTTTCCAGCTAAGTTAAAACCCCGCGTGGGACATAATCCACTTTTAATAATTCTGACTCGATCTACAGGGTCATCGCAGATAACTGCCTAGCAGTGTGAGAAAGCGGTTATGTATCGTCATTTGACCTTGATTTGCACGTGAGTTTTAGCAATTTATTAAAGTCAGTTTTTACAAATGCTAAAATTGCTTGAAGTCGTCTTACATGTGCGATTGATATAATTATATGTTCCACTTCCTCATCTGATGTCAAGCAATCGTACATGAATAATTATAGAGCACTAAGAATTAAAATGTCATCGATTCGCAGATGTATTGTATGTATTGTAAAGTGCAATACATCTATTTCATGCTGAGTGAAAAGCTTCACTGTGGAACTCTGGCGCTTATGCTAAAATTGATGAACTGCATCATATACATGTGAACTTTCTGTGTAAAATCAAACAATGGATCGATTTCGATTGCTTATTCATCAGTGTGAATCGAATCTCATGATCTCCGGCATCGATTTGTGAAATTTTACAACCTTTCAATATGAGTAGTTATTCCATAAAGAGGGTTAGCAACTGCTTCCCCGCGCACTGAGAAATAGTCACTTCAGAATCAGTCAGTTCATCGATATCAATTATTTGCAGATCACCTTGAATCTCACCATCTCCGGCATCGAATTTCGTAATTTTGCAATTAACCATCTTCCACAGTTCAAAAGGAATGGTGGCAATAATTCTCATGGGCACTCAGAAAAACGACCTTTCAGAATCAATCAATTGATCAATATCGATTAATTATCGATCATTCTGGATCTCATGATCTCCGGCAACGATTTTTTATTTTGCGTTTTTTGATGCTAGATAGTGATACCAAGTCAGAATATACCAATATTTTGGATGGGTACTAAAAGTTTCACCGTGCCCCAAGGGCGTCTGGTCTAACAACAACACTCTCGACTTCCCTGGTTGACTTAGAGATGACTTCTGTCTTCACTCGAATTTGCATGGGTTATTCATATCCCTTTCTATTTTGAAATTTCTAACCCTTGTACAGAAAGACGGAGAAACTGTCTAAGACTTAAAAAATAATATCATTTCATAAGTAACAATTATTAAGTTCACTAGCAATGAAATCAATACTGAGGAGAACATAAACAGAATGTACATGTCAATTTCATTTAATTTAATCCTGAAGGCTCTGTCGACTTAACAAACCGTTTACTGCAGAAACTTTCTTGAAGGAGAACCAAATGGTGATTCAGGAGTCGAAGACTGTGTAATGGCAAACAAGTTACGAGAAAGTGGTTGGACTGATGAACAATGCAGTAGCACAGCGGGATTTGTTTGTGAGTATGGACGTGGTGGTAAGTTATTCATGGTAATACATTTACACCGTACATCCATTTCCGGGCAACTTTCACTGTCTTTCTTATAATCTGATCGGACTGGGAACGCGGCCGGCTATTAAACTTCAAAGCCCTGAACCGGCCCGAAGCTCGTCTGATTTAAAGTTCGTAGCCATTTGCACATACTTGTAAATTATATTTGAATCATCATATTTCAATCTGGCTGAGCTAGAACAGAAAGTTGCCCACTGGAAAGGTGGTCTAGAGTCGTATGAACTACGTGTCAACGTAAAGAAATCGAAGATCCTGCATAGCACGAGTTCCGAAAACCGAGTGCTGAAAGAATCGGGCAAATTTCCATGTGGTGTATGCCATCGTGGGGTTGGTAGTAATTCAATCTACTGCGCACGATTCAAGAGATGGATACATCATAAATGCTCTGGAGTTAGAGGTTCTTTGAAGATAGATCCTAGCTTTTCTTGTAAAAAGTGCCGTGGTGTTGCTGCACAAGCTCCTAAACCGACCGCTAGTAAGCTTCGTATTGGTGATGCTGATTATGAAGTTGTGCCTGCATTTTGTTACCTGGGTGATATATTAGGACAATCAGGTGGCTGCAGTGAGGCTGCTGGACTGAGAATTCAGCTGGCATGTAAGAACTTTCGTGAGCTCATTCCTATACTTACGAACAGAGACATCCCCTTCAGCAGCCGAGGTCATGTCTACTCCATGTGTGTGAGAAGTGTTCTGTTGTATGCAACCGAGACATGGCCAATCAACATCGAGGAGCAAAACCGATTGTGCCGTAATGACAACGTAATGGTGCGGTGGATCTGCTCCAAGCGCCTATCTGATCGAGTTCCTATGGATGAACTAAGGTCTAGGCTTGGTATTCATCGACTTGAAAATAGTGTGCGCTGGAGAAGGCCACGTTGGTATGGACATGTACAACGCATGGATGAAGCCGACTGGCCTAAGAAAGTTCAGACCATCGAACTCTCAAGAACGAATCCACGAGGCCGACCAAAGAAACGTTGGCTTGACAACATCAAAGAAGATCTTCGAAAATGGAATCTATCCTCTGTCGACCCTTCGGATCGGACGGTGTGGAGAAATGCCATCAAGCCAAATCGACATTTGCGGACGTCCAACCCTTGCAACACGAGGAAAAGAAGACGGAAAACCGTGGAGTGAGTGAGTGAGTGATATTTCATGGCTGCAATTGATGGATATGACTGCCAACCGAAGAAGTAAAACTCGATTGTTCATCAAAGTAAGTTGACAGAAGTGTCAAACTGGGGGTGTCAAGGAAAATTATCTGAAAAGCGTTCAAGTCCGTGTTCAACTCCTTTGTATATGACTTAGCAATTTACATAAAGGAATGCTTTGGGATCATGAAAACTGGGCAGAGTAGGAGCGTATACTGTTTGATTGACCCACTAGTTCATAAATTAGTCCTCAAAATCAGTCGACTTGAAGTGAACGACACTTCCGTCTTAGATGATAACAGTGATTGATCACTTGTTCGTTGGAAACGCATGCTTGCACTACATTTAATTGAAATTCCTTTATGAAGTAAAATGGATGTTACATGAAGACATTCACATCCGGTGTTGCTGTCAGTGGGAATATATTCTTTTCGAACATGCTCTAAATTATTGTGAAATATGATATGATAAGACATTTAATCCTAACGTGCGAAAGCAAGAAAGAGGTGGTTAATGATGTTTAATAATGGAAGGAGGATATGGAATATAAAGGTCTGACAGTGAACACTCAGAAGACCGAGATGATGATCAGTGGCAGCAAAGGAAGTGGCAGCCCCGTTCAATCGAGAAGATTCCTTTTGGGTGTGTGGGTCAACTCCATTGTTTGTCAGCAATGTGAGAAATGGTGCCACAAGCGTTGCAGTGGACTCAGGTCTCTCAGCGGCTTAGCGAATTTTTATGTCCTACGTGTGTCCATGGCAGCAGAAGTGCAGTAGATGTGCAGTAGACATATTGGGTAGACGATGAGGAAATTGAAATCGTGAAAATTTTTTTATCTTGGTGATGTGTTTTGCGGAGAGGGTGGCGCCAAACGCGCTTTCCAGCCGGTTCGTACTAGAATCGCGTCAGCCTGGAAGGACATCGCTAGTCTGCTCAGAAACCGCCACATTCCACTCATGTGCGAAGGTAAGTATACAGTAAAACTCTTGCATCAGTTCTGTACTTCTTTGCGGTGCTGAATCCTGGAACCTCACTCAACAGCTGGTTCATCAACTCCGGTCATGTGAAAGAAGAACAGAAGGTCACTACATGAGTGGCATTTCACTGTCTGATCTGATCGACAGCGCTACCATGGCAAGCAGGTTTGACCTCACACCGTTAGACGACGCAATCAGAGAGCGAAGACTTAGGTGCGGTGGTTCGGTCATATCAAGCGTCGAAATATAGATGAACCTGTCAGGCAGGTGGTCGAAGGTTTCCGGCATGGGCATGGTGGAGCTGAGAATAACTTCGAGTGATGCTCTGGACCGATGGAGAATTCTCACATCGTCCAACCCTCAACAGAAGAGGAAAAGAAGACGTTAAAAGGAGAAAGTAAAAGTAAAAAGTAATTATGCTAATAATATGCTTCATTCACATGTCGTTCAACAAATAGAAAATTTGAAATTAGTTCTCGGAGATTAATTCGGACAAACTAAGTTAACCCTTGCCCCAAATTGGATATTTTTCGAACGCGACGGGACTGGTGGGTTTCGCTCCGACGGGGGGAGCTCATCCACCTGCTGATCTCCCAACCTAGTATGCCAATTTTGTCAAACAACCTTTCAATCGAAGGGGCATTGAAAGAGGAATCAGAAATACAGCATTATTTTCATTTTTTGGTCATTCCATGGGTTGAGGTAAAGGTAAAAAGAATAAAAACGCCAATTTCTAACAAATTTTCATTAGATCACTATTTGGAATGAAAAAATGACGGAAAATTAATGCACCATATAACAATCGAAAGATCCGGTCAAGGTGGCTAATAAAACGATGACTGTTATCCGCTGAGATTACATCAGTGCATTGGATGAGGTCATTAGAAAATTTATATAATTCAAACATTTACAGTGATTATCATAAAAAATGGACCACCTAATTTTTGATGCTACGTACTTCCTGATGAAGATTGCGGCCAGTAGCCCATCTCATTGTTCTCCAATCGAAACCGGTTGCTGAAGTTATTAGAATAATATCTGATTTGAAAAGACGTTCTTTATTTTCATATAAAACCACCTAAATTTTGTCAATTAGAGATACAAATTTGGCAGGGAAATGAAAATAAAAGTTGAATTAAAATTGTCTTTGTTTTTCAGTGGCTCTGTAGAGCCAGTTGTCCTCTAAAAGGGCCCATGGTGTGTTATTTTCAGATAATGGAAGGCTTGAAACATTGATAATTATCATCATGGGAAGCCACAAAGCGCCGATGTTTGCTTGTTACTTTATTTTTGGACATCACTGATATCCAAAAATAAAGTAACAAGCAAACATCGACGCTTTGTGGCTTCCCATGATGAGAATTATATGTGTGTTATTTTGTTGTCACAAATAATTCGCAACCTTACCAGAAAGTTCAATCACTTGTCGAATCCGGGAAGGCATGCTTTAGATCAGGCGGTTGATTATTTCTTGATCGAAACTCTCCCACTCTTTCCTTAGCAAAGCTTCAAGTCGAGGAAGACCATCTCCAGAAAGAATTGATCGCCTCACACCGCGCTTCACTAAACTACACACATGTTCAATTGGATTTAGGTCTGGCGAGCAAGCGAGCGATTTCAAAGTTCGTATGCCGCATTGAGCTTTCAAGGAATTAGTCACAGAACTCCTGTGACAAGTGGCATTGTCGTCCATATTAATCCAGTCGGAAGAAGGATCATCCAATCGGGAGGACAATGAAAGAATGTGGAAGAAGTTATCTTCAGTTCGGGCACTCATTCATATCGCAGCCCAAACCAACAATCTTTCACCTATTTGATTCACATGCAATGTCAAATGATCAGGCATTGCATCACCTGTCTTCTTCTTAACTCTCAAACGACCATCACGACTTCTGAGACAGACAGAAAATCAAAATAACTCGATTCCATTGAAAATGCCAGTGGCAATGTTGCATCGCCCACTTCAATCTCAAGCTCTTATGGTTGGCGGTCAATTCGATCTCTGATGGTATCTTACGGCCTTTGAAGTGCTCACTTTTCAAGCGATGTCTCATCATCAAGGCGGAAACTGTCGGCTGTCGAAGTGAACTCCTAAACTCGGCTGAAGACAAAGTAGGATCGTTTCTTACCAAGAGAATAATCATCTGATCTGTTCGCAAACTTGTCTTTCTTTTCCGGCCGGATCCAATTTTTCTAGAAAGGGAGACAAAATAGTTTTCCACCTGTGGACGGTGGTCTTTAGGACACCTACTTTTCAGCTACCTAGCCGTTTGGACTGTCATTCTGATAAAGCATCAGAAACTGCGCCCTTCAAAAATACTTTCGCAAGCTTCGAATCAATCATCATGACATAGGATGAATTCGACATCGAATAGAAATTTTGTTTACAACTTATGTGGGTCATAACTTCGATTTGTCTGTGTAGAAGTCCAAACACCACAGATATTGGAAGCCTGAAAATCACCTTTTTCGTGCCAGAAGATGTAAACAACTTTTCAACAAAAAAACAGAAACAGAAAATTGTGCAATGAATTTGGGACATTGTAACTGCCCTAAAAGTACTCCGTTTTCGATGAGCAATACATCAAAAGAATGCTCAGATACAGCTCTTTCACTTTGTACCTGAGTCACATGTCTGCTCATCTGCACATTTGTATGCTCACATGCTTCCATATTGAAAATTTGAGATTTCTTAAAGTGGACATTTTTACATTTTGATCTCTGTCCACCGTAAGCAATGACGGATGCAAATGTACAACGGCTCATTGAAAAGCTGAGAACACAAGTTCTTGAATGGTGTATGGCTTATCAATGTAAAATGAGGTTGAGAGGCAGGAGAATCTTTTTTAATTTCCTTTTTTTTATGATCAACTCTGTACTTTAACTCAAATAGCGCATTTTTGCAGGGGAGGGTGGGGAGCAGCCTCTTCTCCGAAACTGAAAATAGTAGGAACTGTGCTTTAAGACGTTGTTTATTGTAACAAATAAGTAACCTTTGGTTGGTGCGATTTTATAAATAAACTACATTGAATAGTAAGAACTGCGACTTTTTTCATGGCCACGCTTGCTCTCTATTGTGGTACACATCAAGAATGACAGACAGAACATGCGGAAGACGCAAATTGACATTTGCGTCTCCCGCATGTTCTGTCTGTCATTCTTGATGTGTACCACAATAGAGAGCAAGCGTGGCCATGGAAAAAGTCGCAGTTCTTACTATTCAATGTTGTTTAGTAACAAATAAGCATAATTCCTCTGATAATTTCAATTGTTTATGCTCTCCATCACTATTTGCGTAGGATTTCCTAAAATTTCAATGAAAAAGTAAATTTTCAGAAAATCTGAACTTTTGTTTTAATAAAGCCAAAAGTTGCGTACATTTCATTAGACAGCATTTTTCTCATGTATTCTTTATCAGTTTCATTAATATAATAGTTATAGGCTAAGTGCAGCCTTATTTGCACACAAGCACGTTTTCGAAAAGTTAGCGATGTGGAGCACATTGAACCACCCAAGATGGGGCACTTTGAGCATGATTCATAGTGCCCCACTTCGATACTCAATTTTTCTTGTATTGAGTGAACAGATTGAGGTATGAATTTTGACATATAATTATGCTGCAAATTGGTCTACAACGGTATCAAATTGACTATATAGAAATATTTTAGCAGTTATGGTATTCGTTTTTGCGCGCTGTTTCTTTTTTCGAAAACGAAGCACCAGGGCAGCATGGCAAATAATGAATATTGAAACAATTAATTAATAAATTGATATAAATCAATTATCTCAATCAAAATGATGTGGCTATGAATGTGGAACATTGAATTTGCAAGAGCAACATGAATCAAGAAATGCACCTTTTGGGAGTTAAGAAAATCCTTTCAACGAGTACGATTTATTGCCATACCGGTTTCAAATATCGTGGTATCCATCATCAGTCACGATAATTCAACAAACGGACAAGATTATTATTCAATTTTGGAGATGAAATCGATGATGAACGTATTTAAAAAATGACACGGACAGTCGGAAGGTAAGAACAGAATTCAACAAGATTGTCCTCACTGTAAACCAAACTGTGCCCAAAATGTGACCGATGATGAATCACCATAGATCATGCATATGCGGCGAGTGCTCGATGAGAATAATTCAAATTGATTTTCCGAATACTTTGTATTGTGTTTTGTTGAAATATATCACCGGTAAGATCACATTGAAAACTGTATTAATCAGGACAATGATAGTGTGATTCAAAGATGTGACACATGTCTTCGTTTAATCTGCTTGATCTCGCCGGGAAGTTGTATCATCGTGTTGTAAGTGAAGTTGTATTATCTTCCATAGCCAGCGTGAAACAAATGAGCTTCATGTCAATGGTCTGCTTGTTTATTACATTGAGAATGACAAACTGGGAGAAATTACATAATGACGTCAAATCCTAGACAGAATCTTCAATTGCAATGTCCTGAGAAGTGAGTCTATGGCTCAATCAAGCAATTTTATCGATAAAAACAGCATTAGATGCTGTCACAGCCATCGATTGTTTCATTGGCGTATAGATAAGGTGTTTACTACATCAGCTTATCTATTTGTTTTTGAACATCAGGTGGCGGTTGGCGTTGAGCTACACACAATGGTTAAGACATTCTGAATTAAGCATTGATGATTAATTCAAAAGCAAATGGAAAGTAGAATATGTAACTAATGATTTGCAAACATTTGTTGTTCTTGCCACAAGTTCCTTAATTGAAAGTATGATCTTTTCTTCTCACCAGGAAGTGAAATCATTTAAACCACAATTTATAGCTCAATTGAATTTAGAGGCTGTACTTCTACGCTCCAAAACCTAAACAAGTAGTGGGTTTCAATTATCACAGTAATTGAAAGAGGCGATAATCACAAAAAGTCGAGCATATTAGTCACATCAAGTCACATATCGGCCGTGTTGAATGTGACCGATTTGGGAACATCTGGCCACATAAAGGCAGTGGCAAGCGTCACATGTATGGACACATAATCGGTCACATATTGGGCACAGTTTGGTTTATAGTACAGTGTGTCATTCGCAAAAAAATCGAATAAGCCACTTATAAAAATTGACGGAGAAATGTTTGTCATCAGGCACAGAAATAGAATTTGCCACCAACTAAAATAGATGTAAAAGTTCAGATGATATTTAATTGTTCATGATGTTTTGGCTTGATGACAGACAACTGTCAGACAGTCTTGTCGATTTATCCTCTTGCCTTGCGACTGTCTATGTCCCTTTCTTTAAATGTGTTCATCATCGATTTCATGTCCAAAATTGTATGTAATCCTGTTCGTTTGTTGAATTATCGCCAATGATGATGGATGCCACGTTACTTGAAAATGGCATGCCAATAAATCGTACTCATGCAAAGTCCCTCAAGGATAACCACATAAACGAAATTAATCGAAGCAAATAATGCAATAAAAATTGTAATCATTGATTATCTATTGAAGGAGTCTTTTAGGTTCCATGTGTTTGCACTTGGCCTAAACTAACGATTCAGGAAAATTGACTCGCACAACACTGATGAATCAATAAACACAGTGATGGTGCTAAGGCATCACAGAATTCATCAGCGCAAGCCTACATAGAGAAACATGCATCAAATCTACACATGCAGCTTTGAAATCATATATTTTGTTAATGTATACACTACTTGTTTTTAAGGACAGCTACGACATCACTTTGGGACCGCATGAAATTCATTGTGGGATTTTAGATTCTGTCTGGTACTCATTTTCGCAATGTCACAAAAACAAAGCAATAATTAGCTTAGCTCACAAAGCAAAAATTAGCAATAACTTATGTAGGAATACGAGACTTGCTTTATTTATTCTAATGCAAGATTAGGGGTCATTGCAATGAATGCCGTGATGTCTGTATTAATGCCGTTTTCACTGTATTCCCATTGTTAAAATGTCTGTGGTGTCGCACCTGTACATCAATAGACATTACTGTCCTTGAAAGCAACCTTGCGTCTTCATTTAAATATATATTTATATTCACTTCGTGCTTGCTTAATACCGTAGCTTGTAATTCATGCTACATCTAAGATGGTAGAATTTTTAGTTGGGACTGTAGATCAATCCTTTAAAAATCTTTGCATGTAGGCATGAAAAAAAACAGTGACTTGGCCGCCGCACCTCCCCGCACCAAGTAACCCTACCGATTACTCAAAACAACGGAGAAAATATCCACCCAAACAGGTTATGGTGCAAAATACAACAGTGTTATGTGCAGAAATTATGCCAAAAAGATATTATGGTCCACATATTCATCACGGCTATTTAAAGTGGGGCATGCATGGTAAATTTGTACAGTCTCTGCAATTCGACAAATAAATTCATTTTGGTAATGACTAGGGGTGATCGGGAATATCATAATATGCATTCCCGTTCCCGTTCCCGAACCTTGTTCCCGTTCCCGAAACTAATTCCCGTTCCCGTTCCCGTTTCCGAAACGAATTCCCGTTCGCGTTCCCGATAAATTCCCGATGCCGGGAATCCCGTTTCTCTCTCGTGTTGTGTTGTCTCTCAAGCAGCTTAGCTTATTGTGTCGATCTACTCGCTGGATTGACATTGACTTCACGAGGCAGGCAGCAGCGCCACACAGTGGATACATTTATTTCTTCGTTGCATTTCGCCAACTTCTGACTGAGCAACCATGCCGCAGTGCAGTGCTTATGGGTGCCACAATGTTAGTGGTGAATGTCAGGAACAAAGCAGACCTATATCACATCACCGCGCATATATGAATAGTTTTTGATATAAGGAGACAACACATAATGGACACAATTTCTTTAATAATGAAATAATGATATTCCCCAGCTAACAGAAACTACGAATGTGCTATATTTACTAAATAAATCGGCCGATCTATGGGCTTAGCAACAATATATGAGCAGTATGAGACGATCAACTACTAATACACCGGAGAAAGGAGACAATAAAGGGAGAAAGGAGACTCTATGAAAGGAGTGATTTACACTATAAATGGACATAATTTGTTGATAAACTGATAATGGTTCTGATAATGGAAAGAAAGATGCTATATTCATTGAATAAATCGGCCGGCTTAGCAACATTATAAGAACGATTCCCTATGATACCTTAAATAAATATTGACATAACAACAAAAATGATTGATGTTCTCCTTTCTGCAATATATCAGCTAGATATAAGCTTATGTAACAATCAGGTACCGGTAAACCAGGACACATCAGATCAACAGGCTGTTTTCCCCATCAATTGATGCCGGCAGCGTTGCACATCGGTCAGTGTAATCGTTAACAATAATCAGATTTAGACCGCTGAATTGGCCTCTCCATGAGAGGCCCGCCTCTGGCACGTGGCTTGACCCATTGTTTGTCGATTAATAATTTGATTACTCAAGGAGGTAATCACGGAGAAAATCTTGTGGTTTTGTATTTGGCAAGAATTCACAATAAATTCCCGAACGTTCCCGCCCGATTAACCAAATTCAATGGCACTCTATGGTATTCTATGACACGCAATGGGAGTACCATAGCACACCTTAACGTTCAATCGAACTCTATTGGATCCAATTGCACTGGAAGTGGGAAAATATGAGTGCCATAGAAGCTATCCAAAAGAAGCAAACGCGCAGCGACAGTTTTGACTCCGTAATCTGACTTTGTCCAATGATATTGCAACATTTGCATATTCAGTATAATTTCAGATGCTTTTGGCATGTACAACAGTCATTGTTAATCACATCCTTTGGTCGTGTCTCAGTGTCTCGTATTTTTATGAAAATCCGTCGTTTGTTGAATTAATCATCTTATCCGGTTTGTCTCAACCATCACACCAATGGAGTAAGTTCAATTGAAACGAATTTATTATTTGTGTAGTCCAGCAGTCAAATCATCAAGTCCTCATTGTTGCAGCAATTCATTCGCGCACTGTTTTATTGAATTATGCAATTATTTAGATTTTTTGAGGTAGGAACTAGAACTACTGTATTATAAGATTTATGTAGACAGTCTTATCTATTCCTCGTTCTATTGTCCTATGTGTAAAGTAGACAGTTCAACAATACGTTCAAGTGCTATGCCATGTGTGCTATCACAGCACAAAAATTATTGCAAATTTGAATATTTTATTTAGATTTAATTATTCAGGATATTAATTAAAAAATCGTGGAACTTTCTAAGCGAAAACCTGCGCATACATTTATGCTATAAGTCTTGAAGATACGCTGTAATCACTTAAATGATGCAGCAGTTAGTTACATCGAAATTATAACAGAATTTCTCTTATTTTAGATTCCGGGTATATCTTTTGATTCCGCTTGTTTCATAGCTTTCTCACTGGCCCAAGCATATCATCGTAAGTTATCTAAGGGTCTAGCAGCTACTTCAAACAGTTGTGCAAATATCATCCAATGCTATACGCAAAGTTTTTAAGTAAACAATTTTGATTATGTTTTTAAATTTCAGTTAGGGTTGATCGGGTTCTTCCAACGAGTCTGCTGCGTCTTCTGAGAAATCCATGTTTGGTGAAATCCTCGAATCGGTGTTTTAAGCCATGAAGTAAGTTATCAAGTCTCCGGTGTTCTAACAATTTATACACTACTATCTGAAAGAATTATAGTCCAATTATTTTTGGTATTTTAGCTATCATTTAGAAAATCGTTATTTAATTTCATCAGGTTGACTCCACTGTTAATTCTAAAGATTCTAAAGATTCTATGATTTCCAAATAACAAGTTAGTGAAATTTCGACGGGCATTCATAAAATATCACTTTAAACACACTGATGCTGGCAAATTTCCTAAGTTACTGCACCTGCAATAATTAATATGATAATATAAAATTTAATATTTAAAAAAATAAAAATTTAGTATAAAAACTGCTTTTTGCAAACACAATGTAAATGGAATAAGAAAACATTGTTTTCAATATAAAAAATCAAATAGGACTATTTAATCATTCTGTTTACATTGTGTATGCAAAAAGAAGTTATTATTAATTATTACAGGCGCACTTACTTAGGCGATTTGCCAGCAGTGTGTTTAAAGTGATATTTAATGAATCGAAATTTCACTAACTTGCTAATTGCAAATCCCAAATTTACCCAGGCATGGCTGCAACCTTAAATAGGGAGTTGTGTCGATCTTGAGAGATGTGAACTAGACTTGCTGATGATTCCTGATTTTGGATGAAATAGCAGCTATTCAGATCTGTTTCAATTATTTTCAACTGAGGATGCAACTCAATATTTAATTATTCTACCTCCCAACTTTAGGTAGATTATTATTGTTGTCATTATTCCAGTTCAGTCATAACATTTTGCGATAGATAGTGTGTTATAGTCATATTTCTCTGTTGCAACATTAACAGTATTTTAACATAAGCTGTTCGCAATTCGTACCTGTATTCATCTCAGATCGACTAATTTCAACAATCTTTTTTTAATAGCATGACTAAAGATCAGACATGTCTTTCTTTCATATAAAAGTAACAAATTCTTTTTAAGCACCGGTGATAGAGTTGTCAATGCGGGTGCGTATCAGCAAATCCAATGTGCTAAATCAATGTATTTTTCTGAGAATTTACTTTTAATGAGTATTGGAAAAGAATTATTGAAAAGTGTGTTTATATTTCGATTTATTCTCAAGAGCTAATTTCATTTCATAAAGATCAATCAATCATTTCAAGAGCTAGATGCAAAAGATATGGTGATTAGTGTCTAAGGCTTTGCCTTTCGACTCGGGTATTGACTGCAGGCTTTAGATTTCAAATCAAGATATTAAACTTTGTGTTATATTTAGTTTGGCTCGTTTTTGCCATAGCTAATGTCTTTAGATCAAATTTGTTGCTTGACATGTTTGGTGCTTGTAGATAGCTAATTGAGAAGTGTTTCAATTTCTTTGTTCTGATGTGAGCAAGGCCGCATTATACTGCCAATCCAAGTATTGAAAAAATCACATTTTTCTTCATAGAAATGAAGAAGGAAAAAACGAAGAGGAAATGATATTTGCAAGCATGGAAATTATGTGTTAAAAATCAGTTCTGTTTACCTACTTGTTAAAAACATTACGATTAAGCAATGATTCACATCTATATCAATCACATATCGATATGAATAACTCCACGTTTAAAAAAAATGTTCTTCATCAAAATATTGACCTCTGTAAAAAATGTTATCAAAACTGAAGACAAATGGATCCATTTTAGTTCGAAAATTGAAACCTGTAGTCAATTGTCAGATCAATTGTGAAGGGCTTGAACTAATTTTATACGAGTATGTGTTACGCAATATTTTGACTGGGAGTTGGGGAGAGTTGCGAAGTCAGCAGCACATGGCTTGAAGTCTCCCAGGACTTTGGGACCCAAAATTATTTAATTTCATTTAGTTGCTTTCAGACATAATTTTGAAAGAATTTCATATTTTCATGCACTTTTCTGGATGGTTCAGATTTTGCGGATTTTCATATTTAATATCCTGCTCCAGCAGTCTGGTGAAAGATATCTTTCCACATGAATATCACTAATAAGATCAGGACTAGGATTCAGTTCTGTGATCCTGCAATTATTAAATTAATACTTTTCATCTATTAATACATTTCAAGGTTGTCGCTTTAAATGAAGGAGTGTAAATTCCGACATTTAGTTGTTCTGATAGGAAATAGATCACTATCAAGCAGCGTTTTACGTATGCAGTGGTGGTCAGAAGGGGGGGATGCCGGGATGCATCCCCCCACCAGCCCAAAGTATTGTGATATAAAATATGAACATTCAATTTATCAATTTAACATCAGCAAATTCTACATTTTAGCTTCCAAGCAATAATTTGGCAATGTATCTGCACTGAAATAGTACAAAAGTCGGACGGCGAAACGAACTCTATCTCGTTACATCATTTCCGCTTATATCACTGATTTAGAGCTTATCAACTTAGAGACATGTAAAACCAAGGAATGTAGCGGCCTCCGCAATAGGTTTGTTTATCCTAGGCATCTCAGATGTTGATGATCCGCTGTGATATTGCGTATCCTACATGATGCACTTGAATTAGCAGATGTTCTGCCCATCAGCTCTGTGATGCAAGAAAGTTGACCAAGCTAATCGAGCTTTCCACCTTCCTTCAGATTTTTATAATCATGAAATGAATCAAATTGAGCAAGCATTTACACGTGTCACTGAAAGATAAAAATGAAGAAGTTAGCAGGTAAGATAAGAACAGAGCGCGCCGACATAGGGAGGGATTGACATTCATGATAAAACATTCACGCACCGCGAACGAGATTACAAAATTGGTATTTATTTATATTGGTGAGACCGGAATTGAAATTAACAGCATTGTCGAGAATCGGGATGCGATCTTGTAATAGATGTTAAAAATTTCCCACTGTGGAGGTCATTGTGGGAATAGCGCATGATGAATAATGATATAAAACACATCAAAGCAGTGAATACTACGAGCTTATCTTAGCTTATAAGTTAGCACATTCGACAAATACTTCTGTTCCACTTTGTACTTATAATTATATTTCGGTTTTACATCATCAAATCTTATTAATTGATTAATTGAATAAGTGAAGAAATATATCGTTAAAACGAGAGACTCTACAATTGAGAGTGTGTGTCGATCGCCAGCAAATAAGTGATGCTTCCTATATTTGTCTTTATGCATGTGTGTAATTAAGTATGCGTGATCCATTAATGTATTATTGAGATTAAAAATATGTACTAGCCATGATTACCCTTTCTTTGTTATTCCCATGCTACAATTCCCGTCAAACTGAGGTGACCGACTTTTCAAAGAAACAAAGAAGAGAATCTATTCATAAGGATGATGAGTTGCTCTCTAAATAAGCATGTATGGACCAAATGTAATGACAGAAATCTAATATCACCGCCACTACAGTATTTTAATTATCTATGAAGCTTGAATCCATGGTCCATAATATTTAAGATTATTTTAATTATGTGTTAAAATTCAAATTCACACTTGAATTTTAATACAAACATGATAATCACCCTAATAAGTTTAACCTCTTTCCTTTTTATCTGATGCGGTTTTAGTAGGTGAAAGCATAAGAGCATAAATCTTATCTCTAATAATAGCAGTGCTTTCAAATCTAAAATTCTACCAGTATCGCAAGATGCTTACAAAAGTTAGAAAAGACAATATCTTTACATACTTACACCTTGAATATACGCATGCATGCATGCATGGAAACCAATATAGTCTAATGTTCCATAAAGTTTCATTTTACTTACTTATTGTCAAAAGTTTATTTGTCTGCTCTCACTAGGTGTGACACGCAGACTGAATCAGATTAATTGAAACATGATTCCTGCTAGAGCATCGATCAAGCAATGGACAGTCACTGGACAAGCAATCACGAAATGAATAAGTAGTAGCTAAAAAGTACATATGCAGAAAAATTACTAATAGGAAAAGAAGTGCATCGACAACTTGAATAAAAAGAAATGACCATTGTCTGATCGATATTCTAGCAGGAATCATGTTTCAATCAGTTTGATTCATTCTGCGTGTCACAACTACTGAGAGCAGACGAAACGCAGTTGTGACAATAAACAAGTAAAATGAAACTCTTGGCGATATTTTTCATCCGCAAGATCACAGCGGGGCGCATTTGCATTATGTTATAATCCTATATTAATAATATAAATCTCCAATACAGGAAACATAGCAATTATCAAATACTCTTCAATTGCAGTATTTTGCATTATTTTTCATTTAAATGAAGTTTATCTGCCTATATGGAGAACGTCTATGTTCCATCACCAACTTATCATTTATCGCATATTTATAATGTATTTCCTGTTTGTTGCAGATCAACTCCTACTACATTTCCCAATGGAAGAGAAAGAAATATGGTGAATGATTTCTGAGAAACTTTTCATCGAAGCAAGTGTTCAAACGACTAAAAAGAAAAGATATTAAAAATCATTGGCTGTTTTTTGAATTTGATGGCGTTTTGTGAATGATCATGAAATTAGCTAAAAAAAATAATGCTCCATAGTGTGATTGATTCTCAAACTATTTTTTTTTGAAATCTGGGCCGGACTTTCACCGACATGTCAAGGGGATCGAAAGTGAAAAGTACAAATACCTCATGCATGTTGTCTTTAAATTGACATTATCACAATTGCTAAACTAAACTGATTATTCTTTACAATCATGATCACATAAAGCGTCAGTATGTCGCGGAAAGGTTTAGACACGCTGTAGCATTAGGAGCTGCCATGAAAACTGAACTTCCCAAAATTCTATGGGACAGAAGTTCGATAGAACAGGATTTCCCGAAATTCGATAGGACAGGATTTCCCACAAGTCTATGGAACAAATTAGTCCCACAGGCAATAGGATCAAAGTTCCCCAAAATTCAATGGGACAAAACATTCCAGCAGTGCCATAGAATAGAGTTCCATAGCAATAGCACTACCCGCTATAGGAAAATTACAATAATTCCGTAGGACGTTTCCTATAGGAGTGCCATAGATTTTGGTTAATCGGGCGAAGCCAATTCCCGTTCCCGTTCCCGTTCCCGAACCTGATTCCCGTTCCCGTTCCCGAACACCCCTAGTAATGACTAATGATGAAAAATGAGAATTCAAGCATGTCAATGAAGGTGAACATTAAGGTGCTCTTGAATGAGAAGACAAATGATTGAAATGCATGTAACCATAGTCGTCGGTAAGTGCTCAGCTTCCATGTCATGAAAAATTTCGTACTGCTGCCGATGAAAAAAGAGCCACACTCTTGACAAAGTCCTTTAAATACTACATTAGCTCCATTGCACAACATTCATGCTTGTCACTGGCATGATTGCTGATGCACTTGCCTCTGGAACAGCTGTTTTAACGCTTGATTTTCATGTTTATTAGTCCGAGAGCTAGCCTACTGACATTTGCTTCCTAAATTCGCGCAAGAGCTTCTTGTTATATCTAATTTGTAGAGTGTCACCCAAATATCAGTAAAACGAAATTTTTGACCCTATCAGGACCGGGCGATTTTTAGCGTCGTAGGACTGGGGCCCCATCTCAAATTTTCCATGTTCCGATGTACAAAACTATATTTCGAGTCTCCTTTTTCGAATGGCAGTGCCTATTTTGCATGATTCGAAGATCTTCATACCAAAAATACAAATTTAGATTTGTGTTTTCATTTTTTTCATTTTTCATGAATCCTGAAATGTATATTTTTGACTCTTCAAAAATTGCTCATTACAACTAAAGTATTTATGCAAACTTTTACTCAAGTATATCTACATGGTGTTATGCATCATCTATCTCCAAAGCTTCGATAGAGTCACATATTTTCTTTGCTGACGCTTGTACATACGGGAACTGCACTACTGGAATTGAACTATTGTATTGAAGGACAATTGTGATTAATATGCCCTTTCAAACCACAGATCCAAAAACTGACTTCTCTGTTTCTCCAGTGGAAGTAACAATTTCTAGCTGTATGATTGCCACCGCGACCGTAGTTGGAACATGGACCATCTTTAACTCGACTCGGCCCGTCCTTCCTCACAGCAACGAATGCTCCATTGGGTAACCGATCGGACATATAAATACGTGCCTGTCCTTTAACTGTTGTCAAATATGATCCGGAAGTGTTGACTGTTGCATGCAACTGAACTGAGACATCACTAGGTAAGCCACATATGAAGGCACACTTTTAAAGATTATCCGACTCGATGCGTGATAGTTTGTCGTCAAACGCCAGCATTTCCAGAACCAGAATGATGGTGTTAGCAGAAAGACAATGAATGGTGGTAGAGACACGGCAGTGCACGCTCATCAAATGTCCAATCGCAATTCGAACACCGATCCCCTTGAAATGGTATTGAGGTACAATTCAACACTTAAAAAGGTACTGTTCCAGCAACTCAACTCTACTCTTATGGTTGGTGAATGAGGACGGATGAAGCACAAAGTGAAATCGGTCAAGGTCAGGCAAACGGTAGAGATGTGTTGTCTCTGTGTATGTAAACCCTCTAACGTACGTTGCATTTCCGCTTGGCCAGTTGGTAACTGTAACTGGTATCAATTCATCGACCAACAATGATGTCAACGGAGTTCCTCGACATGTTGCAGCTATCCGGCCTGTCTCCGGTGATTCTGAGGCTGGGGAACACAATTCGGATTCTGGAAACTGTGATACATCTGTAGATTCGTCTACACCTCAACGTGAAAGAAAGCCACCAGACAGTCTTGGTATACTCTTTTTGCATGCTCTCTTTTATTCAATTGTATTTTGAACTTGAGGTTCAGGGGGAGATGTGCGCCTTTGCATTGAACATTTGATGAGCGTTCACTATCGTGTCTCAATTATTATTCATTGTCCTTCTGTTAATGCAATGATTCTGGTTCTGACAATGCTGGCGCTTTGACGACAGAATGATTAAATAAATGCTAGATCATCACATCATTAAGTGGTCCTAACTTGGAAGCACAATGATCTACATAAACAAGTAGCATTTTGTGATGCGTGACCCTCTGTATCCTGCAAGAACACTGGACTTACAACTTAAGAATTGTCGTTTTACTGATGTTGGGTACCAAACTACTAATTAAAAATAGTAAGAAACTCTTTCGCGAATTTAGGAAGAAAATGTCAGAAGCTCTCGCACTACCTGTGATTTGGTTCTTCTTAAGAAATCGGTGTATAGCCGAGATGATTCCATCAACAAACAACTGATGTCCATTCTATACTCGGTAGCGTAAACAAAGTGAAAAGTCGGATTTCTAAGATCGAATATATCATTTATGAACGGAATTTTATACTGGACGATTCGTCGAAATTAGGTTCCGATTGTTGCGATCAGGGCAAGAACATGTTGCTCGTCTATAGCACAGGTAATTGGTCGTTTGCTTTGTTCATAGACAAGTAATGAAATTGAATAAAGCGTCTAGACTTCAGATTGACTACAAATTATAAATACCCATTGTGCTATATTAGTCGTTGCCATCAGAACTTCAGCAAACAATTTGAAATTACTTTTGATTTCCCTTTCAGAAGAATGCATTGAGTATAGTGGAGCAAGCAATGTCATTTCAGCACATGATAAATATATTGTTGTCAATGAGCTTTCAGTGTCGCTGCGATATGGATTCGAAAAATTATACTGGGCAAGTAAGTTTTCTTTCCCTTGATTTTCAATGTTCCAATACCCAAATTTTGTGGAACAGGTGATACTAATTTGAGTGCGCTTGCGGCAACTTCAATCAAAGCTCACTATTGGATCTAATGGGAAAATTAACAAATAATCTTAAACAAATGGCTTGACCAAGCGCTTCATCACCAATCCTTCCATGATTGCGAAATCAAATATGCTCTGTGGATTGCTCTATCATGATTGCGTAATCAAATGCATTTTGCGGCCTATGCTGTCATTCTCATGTAATTAAATGCGCTTTGCGGCTTATCTTGTCATGACTGCGTTATCGGATGTGTCATTCTCATGCAATCAAATGGGCTTTATGACTTATTATGCAACCTACGCGTAATGAAAAACATAGTTTGTGTTAGAAAGGCTATTTTCGGCATATGTCGCATCGTATATTACTCACACTGTTATTCGTTAAGTCTTAAATGAGTACTAGAAAAAGTAATGAACTTGACTCACATCGTCGTTGGTGATTTCAATTGCCCTGATATTGATTGGCGCATTCTTCAGTGCTCAGCTAATCGGTCTCCTTTGTTTAAATGGTTCCTGGATAATAATCTAATTCAATATGTTGATCAGCCAACTCGACCTTCCACTGGCAATGTATTCGATTTCATCTTCTCAACTGTTTCCATTCCAATATCCAATGTTTGTGTTCTCGAAAGATTTGCTTCTTCTGACCATGCTGTACTGACTTTTCTAATTGACCTCCCTATCGTTGTTACCGACTTGTCAATTCCTAAAGTTATCCCGAAATATCATAAAGCAAAATAGTCTGAATTTCGTAAGCAGCTGCGCCACTCCCATTGGCTGTCTTCAGGTAGCACAATTGCTGATAGCAATCGAATGTGGTCGAAACAAGTTTAGAATATTCAGCGGGCAGCTTTGTTAGCCATACCAGTTCATGACGTTCCTCCTAAGAAACCAAGAAATTTAAGTAAAGTTAAAACAGCTCTGAGATATGTACGTCGAATGCATTGCACCTTCAAATCATCTATGTCAGTTGGCAATCAATCAAAATTGGAACGCTCTCAAGAAATTCTACATCAATAAATATGGCAACACACAATTCAGAATGAAAAAAGAATAATAAATATTTGCGCAACGAATGCTAAAGTGAAACAATTGTGCCTGTTTGTAATTTTATAAATAAAAAGCGCACAGAATGCTTTCGAAGTCATAATAAAGTTTATTGAAATTAGGAAGAAAAATGTAAACCTGACATGTTTCGACTGGTCTTGTCAAAGGTAACCCAGCATGTGAAATTACATTGAAAGATAGACATTTTTTAAGAAGGAGAAAGTTGAGATACAGGTCAACACGCGATAGCAGCGGCAGACTGTGAGTCACCCGATTACCATGGCAAGCGAAGATTAATCACATGGTCCTTTTGCTTGCACAGGTTGGGATTATCACGTCTAATAAACAATGCCTCGAGGATACGTAAAATGCGGTCATTGTAAGCGTGGCATACAATCTCAAACTTGCTGATAGGGTCATTCGGAACACTACAGCAACTGAGCACATGTTCAGTAATTGCAGAGCGAGAAATTCCTAAATGACCATTTAAGAACCACCTGGGTATGTGCTCCCGCGCTCGAACTGTCAGGGGTCGTGACGTCCGTCCAATATAGGTTGATCCACAACCACAACGAAAAGAATAAATAACAGAAGACGTGGCGGCCACTGGCAGACGATCTTTAGGAGAAGCAACAGGAATACAGTTGGTCTTAAAAATAATTATGGGTTTTGCGGCAGGAGCAAACTTGGCCAGCAGTTCATCGATCGATTTGCGAATGAAAAGACTAGATTTGTCACCATAGAAAGGCAAGTTGACATAAACAGCCTTTCTTTCAGCGGTGGCAACAGAAACATTATTGATCTCAGTGACTTCATATTGATCGATGAAGTGCTCAGGATAAGCATTAGACTTCAAAATAGCACGAATGGTATTGAATTCTTGGTCTAACATTTCATCAGAACAAATACGAAGCGCACGAATAAATAGAGAACGGACAAGGCCTCTTTTATAGGCAATGGGCACGAAACTGTGAAAACTCATGTAAACACCTGAAAAAGTTGGTTTACGGTGCACTGTGGTACACAGTTTCCCGTCAGGCATGCGTTGTATAGAAACATCAAGAAACGGTAGTCTGCCCTGCTCTTCACATTCATAAGTAAAATTTATATGAGGATGAAAGCTATTGAAAATGTCAAGTAAAGATTCTCCTGCCTCCCTGCTCCTCACAAGAGCGAACGTGTCGTCAACATAACGATAATACACATGACACAAGGAATCAATATGACTAGACAAACTACTCTCAAGGTTTCCCATGAAAATGTTGGCAAAGAGAGGGCCGACAGCACTGCCCATGGCTACACCGTCTACCTGACGGTAAAACTGACCGTCAAATAAAAATTGCACATTGCTAGAACACTTGTAAAGAAGCTCACTCAGAATGTCGGCAGGGATTCCACAAAGGTTAGGACACTTTCTTACCGTGTCAACAATGAGCCGGATAGTCTCACTCACGGGAACATTAGTGAAAAGGGCACTAACGTCAAAAGACATCATAGACGTGGCAGATGAATCAATACCACGAATGCTTTCTGCAAAAGTGAACGAATCCTTAACACAGAAGTTCGAGAAACACCTCTCAACAGGTTTGAGTAAAGATGCCAACCATTTTGAGACGTTCTCATAAACAGTCTTTGTCATCGATAAGATAGGACGAACAGGCACATTAGACTTGTGCGTCTTGGGAAGACCGTAGAGGCGTGGGATACCATTAGATGAAGTCGTCAGTTCCTTATAAGTGTAATCCGAAATCACCTGCTTTCTCTTGAGCTTGAGTAATGTGTCAGAAATACTCTTGGCTATATTAGCTGACTGGTCTTTCTGGCATTGATCAACTTGGAACTTCGTCTGATCAGATAGAATTGAGTTCACTTTATCAACATAGTCATGTTTATCCATTATCACTACACCAGATCCTTTATCCGGTTTCAAGATAACGATGTTGGGATTTTTCTTAAGGTCGATCAACTCGTCGATGTGACACGGTAGAAGACAACTCCTCTCAATCCTTGCACTACCATACGTCGATGCTAGAGAAACTAGTTTTGCCTTGAACACAGATAGATCTTCCGAAGTAGAATGACACACATCTTGAAGTTGCTGGAAAAGACTCTCAAACTCGGCATTGATACGAATCTGCTCAGTCCGTCTGGGTGGAACACAAAAGTTCAACCCCAAGCAAAGTGCTTGCTTCTGTGTAGTCGAAAGCGTAAGGGAGGATAAGTTGATTATCCTTTTCTCCATATCCTCAGGAAAGATGGGTGCACAGGCATCACGTAAACGTTGATACTTCGCAACGCATCGCTTTAGAGTCTGATTCACGACAAATTTGGACATCTTGTGGAATTTAAATAAGCCAATGAGATCAAGGGAATGCAACACAGAAGCGACTTGGTTGATTGAGTCATCGATGCCCTTAAGTAATTCGAGATCATTACATAACTCAGTCTGTAGAAAGTCTTGACATACATTCGGCGTGGCACTCAAGTGATTCTTCTTCAACTGCTTCCTTAAACGAGAAGTATAAATTCCATACTTAATGCACAAACGATCAAATTCAATCTTCTTCATTAACTTCCCACGTCTGCAACGTAGTGTGAGCAGCCAATCCAACTGTTTCACCTTGTCCCCAGGCAAGAGGCGCTTTATGTAACTGAAACAATTGTGCCTGTTTGTAATTTTATAAATAAAAAGCGCACAGAATGCTTTCGAAGTCATAATAAAGTTTATTGAAATTAGGAAGAAAAATGTAAACCTGACATGTTTTGACTGGTCTTGTCAAAGGTAACCCAGCATGTGAAATTACATTGAAAGATAGACATTTTTTAAGAAGGAGAAAGTTGAGATACAGGTCAACACGCGATAGCAGCGGCAGACTGTGAGTCACCCGATTACCATGGCAAGCGAAGATTAATCACATGGTCCTTTTGCTTGCACAGGTTGGGATTATCACGTCTAATAAACAATGCCTCGAGGATACGTAAAATGCGGTCATTGTAAGCGTGGCATACAATCTCAAACTTGCTGATAGGGTCATTCGGAACACTACAGCAACTGAGCACATGTTCAGTAATTGCAGAGCGAGAAATTCCTAAATGACCATTTAAGAACCACCTGGGTATGTGCTCCCGCGCTCGAACTGTCAGGGGTCGTGACGTCCGTCCAATATAGGTTGATCCACAACCACAACGAAAAGAATAAATAACAGAAGACGTGGCGGCCACTGGCAGACGATCTTTAGGAGAAGCAACAGGAATACAGTTGGTCTTAAAAATAATTATGGGTTTTGCGGCAGGAGCAAACTTGGCCAGCAGTTCATCGATCGATTTGCGAATGAAAAGACTAGATTTGTCACCATAGAAAGGCAAGTTGACATAAACAGCCTTTCTTTCAGCGGTGGCAACAGAAACATTATTGATCTCAGTGACTTCATATTGATCGATGAAGTGCTCAGGATAAGCATTAGACTTCAAAATAGCACGAATGGTATTGAATTCTTGGTCTAACATTTCATCAGAACAAATACGAAGCGCACGAATAAATAGAGAACGGTTTTACCGTCAGGTAGACGGTGTAGCCATGGGCAGTGCTGTCGGCCCTCTCTTTGCCAACATTTTCATGGGAAACCTTGAGAGTAGTTTGTCTAGTCATATTGATTCCTTGTGTCATGTGTATTATCGTTATGTTGACGACACGTTCGCTCTTGTGAGGAGCAGGGAGGCAGGAGAATCTTTACTTGACATTTTCAATAGCTTTCATCCTCATATAAATTTTACTTATGAATGTGAAGAGCAGGGCAGACTACCGTTTCTTGATGTTTCTATACAACGCATGCCTGACGGGAAACTGTGTACCACAGTGCACCGTAAACCAACTTTTTCAGGTGTTTACATGAGTTTTCACAGTTTCGTGCCCATTGCCTATAAAAGAGGCCTTGTCCGTTCTCTATTTATTCGTGCGCTTCGTATTTGTTCTGATGAAATGTTAGACCAAGAATTCAATACCATTCGTGCTATTTTGAAGTCTAATGCTTATCCTGAGCACTTCATCGATCAATATGAAGTCACTGAGATCAATAATGTTTCTGTTGCCACCGCTGAAAGAAAGGCTGTTTATGTCAACTTGCCTTTCTATGGTGACAAATCTAGTCTTTTCATTCGCAAATCGATCGATGAACTGCTGGCCAAGTTTGCTCCTGCCGCAAAACCCATAATTATTTTTAAGACCAACTGTATTCCTGTTGCTTCTCCTAAAGATCGTCTGCCAGTGGCCGCCACGTCTTCTGTTATTTATTCTTTTCGTTGTGGTTGTGGATCAACCTATATTGGACGGACGTCACGACCCCTGACAGTTCGAGCGCGGGAGCACATACCCAGGTGGTTCTTAAATGGTCATTTAGGAATTTCTCGCTCTGCAATTACTGAACATGTGCTCAGTTGCTGTAGTGTTCCGAATGACCCTATCAGCAAGTTTGAGATTGTATGCCACGCTTACAATGACCGCATTTTACGTATCCTCGAGGCATTGTTTATTAGACGTGATAATCCCAACCTGTGCAAGCAAAAGGACCATGTGATTAATCTTCGCTTGCCATGGTAATCGGGTGACTCACAGTCTGCCGCTGCTATCGCGTGTTGACCTGTATCTCAACTTTCTCCTTCTTAAAAAATGTCTATCTTTCAATGTAATTTCACATGCTGGGTTACCTTTGACAAGACCAGTCGAAACATGTCAGGTTTACATTTTTCTTCCTAATTTCAATAAACTTTATTATGACTTCGAAAGCATTCTGTGCGCTTTTTATTTATAGAATGCTAAAGTGTTCTGGGGATACGACAGTAGTAAACTAAAAACAAGTGCTCATTTCCAATGTATGGAAACTGAATCAAGGGACCATATTTTTGAACGAAGTGAAATTGCTGAAGATTTTAACAACGTCTTTTCATCAAATTATGAAGCAGACACTTTCTTCAATATCTCCGAATTTCTAATTGATTTAACGTCGACAGCCGATACGACTATCTTATCTGACATATATTTCACGCCTAAAGAAGTCCATGACATTGTTTCAAAGTTACCGTCTTCAACTATACTTGATCTTGATGGCATATTACTTATTGCAAAAAAGGCGGTCTTTTTCTTGTGTCAAAGCTATCGGATTTACTTAATAAGTCATTTGTGACCGGGAAATTACCGAATTCATGGCGAAATATTGCGATTACACCTATTTACAAGAATGGTCCGAAAAGCAATTTCTGCAATTGTCGGCCAGTGGCCGCTACGTCGTGTGCATGCCGTGTAATGGAACGGATAACTACATTCAAGTTCAGAGACTTCATTATCAAAAATGGTATCCTGCACAAATCCAAACATAGCTTCTTACCAGGTAGGTCAGTTGACACTGCTGGCATTTACATTCTTGATTTTTTGACAAATGGTATCGAACGTGGGTTGAGAACAGACGGAATTACGGTCGACTTTGAAAAGGCATTCGATAAAGTTCCTCACAATAACTTGATCCATGAATTATTTCAGTATGGGATCAAAGGAAGTCTTCTGAAGTGGGTCTCTAACTTTTTGAGTTGTCGTCGTCAATGCGTGCCCATACAAAACTCGCTGTCTTCATGCTGTGATACTCTTAGTGGTGTCTTTCAAGGTTCAGTTTTGGGCCCTTTATTGTCTCTTTTATACATAAATGACGTTCACGAGCATTGTCATTCCTTCATCGTTAAGTACGCCGACGACATCAAAGTGGCCATTTATAGTCCCACAGAGGCGCTCCTTCCTTTACAGGACGACATCAACATTGTTGTGTGTTGGTCAATTCTGAACAATTTGACGATCAACATTAATAAATGCAAAAGTATTTCTTTCGGTCATCGTGAAGCTTCTCAATTGTCCTACATGATAAATGATACTATCCTGCAACAAATTTCAGAGATTAGAGATCTTGGTATCACAATCAACTCCCTTTTCAGCTTCAAAAAGCACATACATGTATCATCTGTTGTTTTGCGTGCAAACCGAATGCTTGGCTTCATTAAAGAGGGTTTTTGTGACTAGAGACAAGACATTTTTGTTGAAATTGTTCAAAGTTTACATGCGTCCCATGCTTGAGTTTTCATGCATTTTGAGGTGTCCATATCAGCAAGGGTTAATAGATGAAATTGAAGACATTCAACGACCATTTTTCCGATTATTCAGTGATCTTTGACACTTAAACTATAAAAATCGCTTGCATGAACTGAAACTTTTTAAGTTGTCATCTCGCCGCTTATTTTATAAATTGATCTTTGTCTACAAAATGTTAAATGGTCTCGTTAATCTTGATTTTGAGGAATATTTTTTAATCACGATCATTGAGAGGACATCATCTAAGAGGACAAAAACATCGGCAAAATACAATTTATTTACAAGTGATGTGTTTAAGCATTGGAATAAGTTGACGTACTTCGAAGTTTTTTCACCCACATTAAATGAATTTAAGCACCGGTTAGCAAACTATTTCCGCATCAACGACATATGGTGATCACTTAATTTCTATAATTTCATTTGAAATGTATTTATTGCTTGACTCTAATTTTAACTTTCCCTATTTGGCATGGTTTAAGTTTAACTTCTGAGTCTTATGTGATTGCTATATGACAAATATATTATCATTATCATTATCAGTAGGACAGGCAATTGTCACTGACTGATGAAGTCGTCCCTTCCGTTGTTTACGAATGCCGAGTTAACTCGTGTTTAGTATGAAGTGACTTAAACCGTTCAGAGAGAGAGAGAGAGTCGATGCCAGTTAACTCGGCCTCAGTTTCTCATTGTATTACTGCCTGCAATGCACCAGTGATATTGTTTTGCCGTCTCTGTACGAGGTAACTCGGGCTCAGTGAAATTCGGTAGATATACATGTAAGAAATTGGCATCGCAGCCAAAGGGTTAATAAGTTGCATAGGACTCCACTACATCGAAAAATGCAATACGGTATATCTAACCCGCTATATCATATGCGCACGTCCATTGAAAAATTGCTTAGGCAATTAAATACAAATGCAAATGGATCAATAAAATATGCACAAGACTGCAAACGCAGTCGGTGAAGTGGGTAAACGCTCGCAGGACTCAAAGCACTGTCAGAGAGGATGGAAGCGTCGGTAAGACTCAAATCAGAGTCGGAGAGGATGACAAACGTTGACAGGACTCAACGTGCAGTCGTAAGAAATGATAGACTTTGACAGGCCTCAAAGTACTGTCGGTGAGGATGCTTTTGATCCAAAGTGATATCATAGGTTCATTAAGAGGATATGGATAAAATATCACATGATATTTTGCAAGATCATCTATTGTTTCACTGCACTCAGCAAACCATCATTTGCTGTTATGAGCAGCGAGCACTCGCTACCTAAGACAGAAGGGACCCGAGTGACGACTTCGGTGCAGGAAATATGAGCAACTGTGTTGGCTAGCTGATGGACGACGTCTGTCCCATAGTCGCTATCCATCGCATCGTCTACAATGCACTATCATCTTGGAAAAAATGACTTTTTCAGATAGCGTGCACCGTTGCGGCTAGCTGCATAATGATTCACTGAGTTTGGCTTCCTGTAGAGTCCTTTATTGATATTCATCACATAAGTGCTTAACAAGCATTTTAGTACTTCTGTGAGTTCAAGTTCGGTAATTCTAGCACTCTTCTGTCTGGTACTCCGATTCATACTTAAATAGGACTTTGTGATTTACAGTGTAGCTGATAGATCTACCGCAAAACGCTCAGGCAGGCGCCAGATGCACTTTAATGAAATAGACAGTGCACAGACCACTCAAATGTGCCCTCAACATAGAGGTCGTGCTTCTTATCGGAGCAAAATTTACACGTACTCACTTTGCATGCACGCACTCATAATGTGATTGGAAGATTGGATTGTATTGAATTGTTTTCAGTCACTTGTTCAGTTCCAAACGTATAATTGGTCACGTCTTATACCGCGATGCAACTTTCTTCCCTATCTCAATCATTTAAGACGAAACCATTAATTCCTCTAGCTGTGAATTTCATGCTCAACTATTTACTACATCTATACCACATAAAATATCGTCTCAAATCCTGACGAAAGAAAATGAAATTATTGAATCTATTGGCAGTCTTCCCTCCTTGTTTCAAAGCATTTGACATAGAATGAATATTTCTTCTATCGTACATCTAAAGCTAAAAAAAAGAATTTTTATAATCCAAAGCCTGAAAAGAACCAGTTGCTCATCTAATGCTTTGTTTCGCTGTTGTTATGCATGTATATGTCCAATTTAACTTAGGCGATTGACTGATTTTGTCATGTGCCTCAATGAAATGCTTAGCACTTTCAATGGAGCCGATATATCTGACTAAAAACAGTACTTTTTATTTATGTCTCACACTGGAAGTGAATGGGATCCTTTTACTCGGATCTGAATTAGAACCAAGAAGTATCGTGACAAGTGATAAGAGGTTTGCGTTAGCCAACTAAATAGGGGGAAATTTCCATGGCTGCTGCGAGTCATGCCGCGGTGAAAGGGTTGAGAAGTTCTCGTCCATCGAACGGCACATTTTCTGCATTATTATTGGTCCACTTCTCACCCAAGAACTTTTATATATTCCCTTCTCTTTTCTGTAATTTTTGATTGATGTATTGCGTTCGCGGACTTTTGTAATGCGAAGTCTATTCCTTCTCTTGTTTGTCATACCAGCATTCATCTAGGCCAACATGCAGCTGTAGAAGTAGTAGCTCTACAATTTCAATGTCATAGATATCGTATAAAATAGTTGTGTTATCGTATTGTATTGCTATTGGCTGAGTGCGTGGCTATTGATCAAAACCGAACAACTTGGAAATAACGACAACCAATTTCCATTTAGTAATCATTCATCTGGGTGTGATTGCTTCAATTTCCCATCCACTGGTCAGAAGCATTCAGATTTTCAAATGTTTCCACATAACTCAATAAGAGAATGTGCTCATACTTTGTGTCATACCCATGTTTACATACCTGTCAAACATTACATTTTTTGTCTTTCAAAATATAATGTGACATCGAACTGCGGAGATTTTATGGGTACACTGTATTTTTAATTTCTTTGCTGCATTGGTTGTGTAGAAAAGTATCATGGATTTGAGTCTTTCACAGATTAACCCATGTACTGCCGACCAATTTTGCATACACTTACAGATTGTTTCATAAAAAATGGATCACCCTTAAGCATCGCCTTAACTTCAACTTTGTCTAACTCCGCCAAACTTGAACGAATTTCTCTGAAATTTGGAAGATATGTCAGTTGTGCTTACTACAGTCCGTTTCATAAAAAATGGATCATCCTAAAATTTGACTAAGTAAAACATAAGTATGATACAGAAAGCATTCTTCATGTTATTTCATGTCCCTAATATATTTAAATGTCCTTATATAATCTGATAAGCTATGATACAGTAACGGTTCTCAAGAAGCTAATATTTTGTGGCCCTACCCTTATTGCCAATTATTGACATTACCAATTCGTCTATGCATGGCATTGATTCGATGATATCGTTGATTTTTGACTGATCTAACTTTCTCCACTCTCTTTTTAACAGTGACGTAAGTTGTGATACGCCATCTGTAGGTAGCAGTGAACGACGAACGTTACGTTTTAGAATACTCCATACATTTTCTATGGGATTCAGATCAGGAGAACGAGCTGGCCAAGATAATGTCCTAAGCCCTAATTGAGACTTGCATAAGTTGACTCTACTACTCCTGTGACACGTAGCATTATCATCCATAAATAACCAAGTCGATGGATCACCAAGTAGATCTGTCATTTGGCCAATGTTCATTCGTAAAACATTCACATAGCGTTCAGAATTCATGGTTTCTTGCTGTATGTGAAGTTCAGAGCGGCCATTGGTCCAAATGCCAGCCCAAATCAGTAGAGTCGCACCACCTTGTACCCGGGGACGATGTAAATGTCTCGGAATTTCCTGATCAGATTTTATCCATAATCTCAATCGACCATCAATATCCTTCAGACGGACTGATGCCTCATCAGACCAGACAACCCGATCCCATTGATTTCGCCAGTGACAATGACTCATTGCCCATCTGAGACGTCTTTTTGTACGCTGATCTGATAATTCGATCTGAGAGGGCCTCTTACAGCTCTTGAAATTCGACTCAATAAGTCTTCTACGAATAGTGGACTTAGAAATAGACGAGACTGGTGCACCCATCTCAGTTAACGAGAGATTTGGATCAACTTTAACAAATCTCAAAATTAGACGGTCTCTACGTTTGGATGTTTTGCGTGGACGGCCAGAGCCCTCTTTACGACAGAGTCGAAAATCATCATTATGCCATCGATGCACATTTGTGTAAGGGACATTTAGTCGCTTGCTTGTAGCTCGCAAAGAAAACCCTAGTTTTAGCAAGACTGACACTTTGCCTTTTGTGAATGCGATCTCGTTATTGTTCATTTGTGCTTTGTATTGTTTTCAACCGGTAAGAGATAGATTTCTAGCTGAAAGCAATCAGGAGTGCGCTGCCAACACCACCGCAACGAAGTCAGGAAGCTATGGAACATGAAGTCCAGTTAATCACATTTAGCAGTTACATTATTGCTGATGAATAATGGTGCTATACTGGCTCTGATTGACCGATTTTCTTTATTTTTGTTTTGCTTGATAGCTTTTGGCTAGTAGAACAACATATTACATAACAAAGGAAACAAATGTTATTTTATAAGAGTGAGGTATGATTTTGTGTAACATTGCTAAATGAAGATCAAATTATCTACTACTTTTTTATCTATAACAGGAAAACAACTCAATATTCATGCTTGAAATTTCCAACAATGATATTAGTAAGCACAACTGACATATCTTCCAAATTTCAGAGAAATTCGTTCAAGTTTGGCGGAGTTAGACAAAGTTGAAGTTAAGGAGATGTTTAAGGGTGATCCATTTTTTATGAAACAATCTGTAATATCATTGTTGGAAATTTCAAGCATGAATATTGAGTTGTTTTCCTGTTATACATAAAAAAGTAGCAGATAATTTGATCTTCATTTAGCAATGTTACACAAAATCATACCTCACTCTTATAAAATAACATTTGTTTCCTTTGTTATGTAATATGTTGTTCTACAAACCAAAAGCTATCAAGCAAAACAAAAATAAAGAAAATCGGTCAATCAGAGCCAGTATAGCACCATTATTCATCAACAATAATGTAACTGCTACATGTGATTAACTGGACTTCATGTTCCATAGCTTCCTGACTTCGTTGCGGTGGTGTTGGCAGCGCACTCCTGATTGCTTTCAGCTAGAAATCTATCTCTTACCGGTTGAAAACAATACAAAGCACAAATGAACAATAACGAGATCGCATTCACAAAAGGCAAAGTGTCAGCCTTGCTAGAACTGGGGTTTTCTTTGCGAGCTACAAGCAAGCGACTAAATGTCCCTTACACAAATGTGCATCGATGGCATAATGATGATTTTCGACTCTGTCGTAAAGAGGGCTCTGGCCGTCCACGCAAAACATCCAAACGTAGAGACCGCCTAATTTTGAGGTTTGTTAAAGTTGATCCAAGTCTCTCGTTAACTGAGATGGCTGCACTAGACTCGTCTATTTCTAAGTCCACTATTCGTAGAAGACTTATTGAGTCGAATTTCAAGAGCTGTAAGAGGCCCTCTCAGATCGAATTATCAGATCAGCGTACAAAAAGACGTCTCAGATGGACAATGAGTCATTGTCACTGGCGAAATCAATGGGATCGGGTTGTCTGGTCTGATGAGGCATCAGTCCGTCTGAAGGATATTGATGGTCGATTGAGATTATGGATAAAATCTGATCAGGAAATTCCGAGACATTTACATCGTCCCCGGGTACAAGGTGGTGCGACTCTACTGATTTGGGCTGGCATTTGGACCAATGGCCGCTCTGAACTTCACATACAGCAAGAAACCATGAATTCTGAACGCTATGTGAATGTTTTACGAATGAACATTGGCCAAATGACAGATCTACTTGGTGATCCATCGACTTGGTTATTTATGGATGATAATGCTACGTGTCACAGGAGTAGTAGAGTCAACTTATGCAAGTCTCAATTAGGGCTTAGGACATTATCTTGGCCAGCTCGTTCTCCTGATCTGAATCCCATAGAAAATGTATGGAGTATTCTAAAACGTAACGTTCATCGTTCACTGCTACCTACAGATGGCGTATCACAACTAAACGTCACTGTTAAAAAGAGTGTGGAGAAAGTTAGATCAGTCAAAAATCAACGATATCATCGAATCAATGCCATGCATAGACGAATTGGTAATGTCAATAATTGACAATGAGGGTAGGGCCACAAAATATCAGCTTCTTAAGAACCGTTACTGTATCATAGCTTATCAGATTATATAAGGACATTTAAATATATTAGGGACATGAAATAACATGAAGAATGCTTTCTGTATCATACTTATGTTTTATTTAGTCAAATTTTAGGATGATCCACTTTTTATGAAACGGACTGTGGTTTGCTGGATTCTGCGACTCATCATTTTTAGACACTTTTGCTATGCAAATCATAAATAGAGGATTCATATTCGCAGATTGTCACACTATGAATAGATAGTGGTACACATTTCATACACAATTACATATGTATTTTGATGGATAATTGTAAAGGGATTTATATCATAGGTTGATATGTTTTTTCAAAGTTAAAGCGAGTGATCGACATGGCAGTTGCATGGGTAATCATAGCAGGCTACTTTTAAAGCAGATACAATCAGAATTACAAGTTTGACAATGTATTTATGACAAATATTAAGCTTAGAATAAATGACAAATAATATTTTTCCACAAATACAGGTTAAATTTTTTGTGGAATGGTTTCTAAAATGCATTTCTTGCATTGCTCGCATTTAGTCAGGTGTTTGTTGCCCCATGTTGATGGACAAATGTAGTACCTCGTTGCCGGTTGCTTGATGTTTGGCGAATGGTAATGTGAGGTCATGTTTGCTAAACAGAACTAAGAATATCTCATGACGTCATGATGATAGGCGTGATCGTTCGATAAGATTGCTCAACTTTCATCAATTGTTCACCGAGTTTCAGTAAGAAATGCCACCTCTGAATGCTTTGATATACCTAGTTATGATAACAAAACTGACAACACATCCAACGTCCAGAATCACATAAAATAGTTTTGTCGGCTATCTTAAGGTTCCTCTCCGCATCGATATCTATGAAACCATCTTCTCAAGAGCAGCTACTCGTCTGTTCTTGTTGCAATGATAAGCGATTTCTGGCTTCCTTTCTTCGGAGGAATTATCTCACGTTCCATCGAAGTGCTTTTGAAAGAAGAAACGCTTCTGACCAATTGTTAGAAACATCCGTGTTGCATGATGCAATGGTGTCATTCTGACGATGTCCGAACATAGACGAGTAGGCCTGTATACGGCACTCGAGCATCTCTCACGGGATTTTGGAGATCGGTAGGTATTTCTCTTTTGCTACTTCTCATAGCAGCTGTGCGTAATCGTCGCTCATTCAATTCGTCAGCTAAATCAAGAGATACAAAGAAGTTATCGGCAGACATTTCTGGTCAAAACTTCTTCGGGTCAAAAATGACCCGGTCGGCCTTTTACGTATATAGAATTTTGAAATACCCATGTCACTCTTACTCCACTTAGATATGAAGTGGAACAATGCATGAAATTAAACACTAATGAGGTAAAATAAAAGTCACGAAATTTCATGTTCATCTGATTTTCCTTTTATTAACAATTCAAGTTTGATAGTCCGTTCGGCAGTACATGGGTTAAAGTACTTAGATATTTACTTAGTACTACATGTCATACATTGCAGGTTCAGCAACAATGCATTACCTTTCAAATGATCAGCCAATTATCGCGATTTAGGCTGTCATTTAAAAGATAATGCATCTTCATTCGTTCTTGTCTCACTAACTTAAATAAGGCGAACATTTGCTATTTTTTGGGAGGAGGTATCACAACGGCTTTTACTTGAATTTCTTCTTTCAATTGTTGTAGGCGCAGCTGAGCTTCTTAAAGGGTTTAAAGTTCATGGTGTAACTAAGTCAAATTCAAAAATCACCATCACGAAGGAGTCTGAAGCATTATCATCAAGAGAAAAATTTATCATTAAGTTCAATGATCAGGTAAGCATCCTCATCATCCCACACATATTTAGTCAGCCTAAAGCTATTATCAAAGAAGCTCTGAAGCCAAAATTCCATTTTTAATGCACCGGAAGCATTTAATGCAGAATTATCACCTATTTTTACATATCAGTCTCGTTTAATGTCACTCTAGTTTATAACTTCAACATTAGTAATTTACGCTTGAAGTGTATGTTACACATGTTTAAATATGCTTTGAACTACGTCAGCAATGCGCGATAATAGACGGAATATGGTAGAAACATATGAAAGATGATTATTCATACTTTTGACATCAGTTTTACATTGGTACAAGTTTACAGCTCAGTACACGTTTGCCCTTGACATCAGAGGAAATAGTTCCAATAGGCGAATTAATTCAAAAATTTGTATTTTCCAAAAAGTACTGCATGAACCGTAACTCAAAAGTAACTGCATGTAGCTAGTCGTCAGTCTTTGCTATGTATATTAATTTTAACCCTCAGAGACCTAACCTTTTTCACACCCTCTGAGACCCGAGGGGGGGGGGTCCAGTGGACCCCTTTAACATATTCTTAGTTTACCTGCTTAAATTGATATCAAAACATTAGGAAAGTTGATTTTAAGTAAAACAATGATGTTTGCGTGTGGCAGGTTGATATAACGAATTCCTTGAGTGACTTTCAGCCTTCTCAGTAAACACGTGCGAAAATATGGTGTTTTTGTAAGTCAACCACATTTAGTACAGCATCATTTGTACTAGGAGGCGGCTTTACGATATTTTGTGTCACCATAAAGCCTGAGATAGTTGATTTTGATGAAATTGATTTAATTCATGAAGCTAATCCTTTCCACTTGTACATTCCTTCAAATTTATCCAAGGCTATCAGAAATAGACCTAAAATGAGTCAAAATTGCTGTACTTCTAGAACCAAAAACATCTGTGGAGATCTCAAACTTATCATTACTGCTGTGAAAAGTTTGTCAACAATCAGTTTTTGGTGCTCAACTATGAATATGATGATAGCTTTCATTTCGGACATCGATTTATGTCGAGTTGTTCATATAGGCCAACCAGTCACGTGAGATCATGTGCGAAAGCAAAATATTCACATTTTGCGATCTTCCAACACATTGCACATCTACGAGATTGATGCAAACAATGAATAAATGACTTTCACTCTTTATACACCATCGTGGACATGTTCGAAATCATTTTTCATCTAATTACAAAAATTTTGTGATGGAATTTCTACACCCTCTGATACCTGAGGGGGGTCCAGTGAACCCCCTTGGCCTATCTGGCATACTTCTACTGATTCAATTGAAATGAAATAACAATGCAGATTCACTGTCAGAAATGATGATTTTGCATGGGCTTGAGTGGTTGATATATCGTCAGCGTAAAAAATGAAATAGAAAAATGTGGCTCCGGGGTCCACTGGACCCCCCCTCAGGTCTCTGAGGGTTAAACGCATGCCTTCGCTACATCCTTCATGGGTAAATACTTTTGCAGTAGCTCAACTAACGACTTTGCAATCTCATGCGTAGCAGTGCCGGTCATTGAAACGATTGGACGTAGTGGAGGATTTTCAACATTTTTATGAACTTTTGGAAGACCATAAATTCGTCCTGGTCCATAGAAGCCTACTAAATTCTTAAAGTTATATACTTTGGAAAGATATGGAAATTGCTTGACCACTTGATTCACTTCAGATTTGATATTTGCAGTATTGTCAGAAGAAATGTGCATGAACTTAGAGGTGTCGCAAAGAATGTTACTAATTTTATCCTCATGCGATGCCGCATTCATGATGACTTCAAATCGGCTTTCATTTTGTCTTCGTCAGTGATTTCTATTATGTTGTTTGCTTTGTCAGCTAGAATGGAAGACATTAACTTCTCTTATTCCACTTTCTTCAGTAATGGATCGTGTTTAGTCTTAACACCAAACATAGGGCCTTTGAGAAGAAGTTTATGCTCATCAGCATTCGGAAAATAGTCTGAACAGTTTATGTAGGAATTTTCTTTGCCTTTCTGGAAAAACTTTGAACCATAAAGTTTTTGAAGCTTCTTCAACTGTATCAGTCGGGCATTTTCAATTGAATTGGAGTTAACTCTCACCATGAAATGCATTAAGGTTAAGAATCGTAATGAAGTTACTTGATTCATTAATTTCAGAATATTCCTTCCAAAGGTATTCAAACAATCTGCCTTGTCCTTCTGATGCATTTCTATCTGTCTTTGTACTAAGTGACGACGAAAATTAATAGTATCTTCTTCATTGCGTGCTGCATGATCATGAAGTTTGAAATTAGTGAAAATTGGCAGCAAATTATTATCTAAACATGAATCACAAAAACTAATGTCGCAATCTATTTTTGATAATTTTAAATAAGATTTTTCTACTTCACGATAAAGTAATTTGGTCTCTTGATTGCAAAACTTAAATACGATTTTTGAGTACCATTTAATTAAAACTCCGGCGCTTCGGAAGTCGACAGCTTCCATCTTCAGGGAATGAAAATTACACTGCTGGTACAAATTCAAATAACAACCTAAAGTCTTGCATATACCTATGGATAAACAGAGAAGTATCAGAAACCTAGATATTTACATAGCTTAAAATGTATACAAATGAAGGGAAATATACTGTAAAGAATACTCAAAAATCGTATTTAAGTTTTGCAATCAAGAGACCAAATTACTTTATCGTGAAGTAGAAAAATCTTATTTAAAATTATCAAAAATAGATTGCGACATTAGTTTTTGTGATTCATGTTTAGATAATAATTTGCTGCCAATTTTCACTAATTTCAAACTTCATGATCATGCAGCACGCAATGAAGAAGATACTATTAATTTTCGTCGTCACTTAGTACAAAGACAGATAGAAATGCATCAGAAGGACAAGGCAGATTGTTTGAATACCTTTGGAAGGAATATTCTGAAATTAATGAATCAAGTAACTTCATTACGATTCTTAACCTTAATGCATTTCATGGTGAGAGTTAACTCCAATTCAATTGAAAATGCCCGACTGATACAGTTGAAGAAGCTTCAAAAACTTTATGGTTCAAAGTTTTTCCAGAAAGGCAAAGAAAATTCCTACATAAACTGTTCAGACTATTTTCCGAATGCTGATGAGCATAAACTTCTTCTCAAAGGCCCTATGTTTGGTGTTAAGACTAAACACGATCCATTACTGAAGAAAGTGGAATAAGAGAAGTTAATGTCTTCCATTCTAGCTGACAAAGCAAACAACATAATAGAAATCACTGACGAAGACAAAATGAAAGCCGATTTGAAGTCCTTCGCTTTAACAAAATCCACTGATCATTCTTCAAATCCATTGACAAAACAGGAAAGGCGAGCCATGAAAACCTTGAAAGAAAATGAGAAAATAGTCATTCAGAAAGCAGATAAAGGAGGAGGTTTTGTCATCATGAATGCGGCATCGTATGTGGATAAAATTAGTAACATTCTTTGCGACACCTCTAAGTTCATGCACATTTCTTCTGACAATACTGCAAATATCAAATCTGAAATGAATCAAGTGGTCAAGCAATTTCCATATCTTTCCAAAGTATATAACTTTAAGAAATTAGTAGGCTTCTATGGACCAGGACGAATTTATGGTCTTCCAAAAGTTCATAAAAATGTTGAAAATCCTCCACTACGTCCAATCGTTTCAATGACCGGCAATGCTACGCATGAGATTGCAAAGTCGTTAGTTGAGCTACTGCAAAAGTATTTACCAGCTAAATTTATTTGTAAATCCTCTTTCGAATTTGTTGACTCATTGGTTGACATGAATGTTTCCGAAAATGATATCATGGCATCAATTGATGTAGAGAGCCTTTTCACCAATGTTCCAGTTGAAGAGACGACGGACATCATTTTTGACTGTGTGTACAACCATCCAACAATCAAACCTTTACCCCTTCCATGTAATGTCTTGCGACATCTTCTTCTACTGTGTGCCACTGCCACTCCATTCTCCTGGAAAAACAAACTCTTTAAACAAATAGATGGTGTTGCCATGGGAAGTCCGCTTGGCCCTTTGTATGCAGACTTCTACATGTGTTCCATTGAAAACAAAGTGATCCCAACCTTAGATGACATCAAGATGTACCGGAGATATGTTGACAATTCTTTCCTGATTTGTACCACAGACAAAGTGTGCGAAATCATCAAAGCTTTTGAAGACAATTCAAAATTGAAGTTCACTTCCGAATGCGAGAATAACTCTTGTATCTCATTTTTGGATGTCAAAGTTATAAGAGAAAATGGCTGTCTACGAACATCAGTGTACCGGAAACCCACGAACAGCGGAGCATATCTTGACTAGAACAGTTTCGGACCAGACAAAAGATCAGTCATTTTGTCATACGTGAATCGAGCGTACAGATTATCATCTTCGTGGAAAGAATTTGATGCAGAGATCAACGACATTAAACAAATTCTAATTAATAACAACTACCCTAATACATTGGTTGATTCAGTTATACAGAAATATCTCAAGAGAAAGATGAAACAGCCGATTATGTTACAATCTCAGTCTATCAGAAACATAAATTATTTTTTCAAAAGCCAATGGAGCTCCGCAGCAAAGACAGAAGAAAAGCGTCTTAATGCTATAATATCTGAGCATGTCAAAGGTAGAGTAGAAGAGTCACAAGTCAAACTACGAGTGTACTATCAATCAAAGAAACTTGTCAACATGCTAAAACACCAAACCAAACGTCAAATATCAGATGAGCATCACGTGGTATATCAGTATCAGTGTCCTCATAGTTCCTGTAATGGAGCTAATTATATTGGTTTCACCACATGCACTCTGATGCAACGTTGTCAACAGCATGTTTTGAACGGAGCGATTAAACAGCATCTCCTCAGTCATCCTCAAGTAAACAAAGGCTACAAGAGCATCCTTCAAAATATGAAGATCATAACCCGGTTTCAAAAGCAAAAGGATTTAGAGCTTGCAGAGGCAATAATAAGGACGAACAAACAGCCACCTCTGAATAAACAAGACCAGGGTTTGACCCGAAGGCTGATATTACTTTGATTTCCTTCCTTCAACATTTATTCTTTACAGTATATTTCCCTTCATTTGTATATATTTTAAGCTATGTAAATATCTAGGTTTCTGATACTTCTCTGTTTATCCATAGGTATATGCAAGACTTTAGGTTGTTATTTGAATTTGTACCAGCAGTGTAATTTTCATTCCCTGAAGATGGAAGCTGTCGACTTCCGAAGCGCCGGAGTTTTAATTAAATGGTACTCAAAAATCGTATTTAAGTTTTGCAATCAAGAGACCAAATTACTTTATCGTGAAGTAGAAAAATCTTATTTAAAATTATCAAAAATAGATTGCGACATTAGTTTTTGTGATCCATGTTTAGATATATATATATATATTTATCGACAAAAAGATAGTTTACAACATAAACTACCTGGGACTAGACACGCCGACCACTACAAACCGATAATATCATAAAAGCAGAACGATGAGTTGGAAGACCGGTTTCGTGATGTTAAACACTTTCTCAATATCAATATAAGACAGGTGGTGATACAACGAGCTAAAGACTGATACTGACACATTTACATAGAAAGGTTACAATGACTAGGCTTCAGCAAGCTGCGAAGATTGGTATTGGCTCTGAATGAACCAGTGATACGCACATCAGGTAACTGCTTCTGACAATAATACACAGCCTTCTGGCTACATGCACTGAATGGTAATGTTAAGAACATTTTATTGAAACTATTCAGCTCTTTATTGATTCCATTTTGGTGAAGGGAATTTAGTCGTTTTATCCATTTATTTTCTTTTTTCAATCGTTTTTCTTCGTTTGGGCAGTGTTCCAAAGCTGTGAAGGTGAAATCGCTGAGCTTACAGATATTGTTGAAATGTTCCGAAACTGCGGTGGAATACAATTTTTTACATTATTGATATGCTCTGATATTCTCATACTGAGCTGTCGGGATGTTTGACCAACATAAAATTGTTTACATCCTTTACAGTGAACAGCGTAAATAATATTACAGTTTTTACAGTGCATTGTATGTACAATACTAAAAGATTCATTAAAATTGTTTACAATCTTTTTACAACAAAATGCATATTTACAAACTTTACAAGAACAGGACTGAAGACCCTTATCCCAATTCAGAGGCGTTTGCAAGGTAAGTTTGAAGACACGCCTTACAGTGTTTCTTATGTTGCTTCTTGTATAGCCTTGCGAACGCCAAACAGGTTGTACAATTTTCTTTGTAACTTTGAAGTCATCATAAGTAGAACTCTTTGTAATTCATCTATAAACTTGACCAAAAAGCAAATTTCGAAAAATATTTCGACATTAGTTTTGTGATTCATGTTTATATATATATGTATATATATATATATATATATATATATATATATATATATATATGCCTCTTTCCTTCATGCCTCAAAAGCATTTGATCGTTTGATGCATCCTCTGCTTTGTCTCAAGCTTTTGCAGCGCGGAGTTCACCAATCGATTATTAGACTTGTTCTAAACTCCTTGGTTGATTGCACAGGCTTTGTTCGCTGGGGCAACGTAATTAGCAAGCCATTTGTTGCTCAAGCTGGCGTCAGGCAGAGTAGTACTTTGGGTGGAGTTTTCTGGAATCTTTACGTTGACGGATTGATACAGCTGCTGAGGAAGTCCGAGAAGGGATGCACTGGGCCATTAGGATACGCTGGTTGTTTTGTCTACGCCGACGATATCGTTCTTATCTCCCCGACGAGGCAAGGGATGGCGGCCATGATAGGAACGTGCAAGGGATATGCATCCTCCCATCAAATATCGTTCAACGAAACAAAATCAAAAAACGTAACTTACAGTGGGCAAAGAGAGCACGGTATCAACACTAACAGCGATAATATAAAGCATCTTGGTTTTGAAATCGAGACATCAAAATCCGGGCACCATTTCATTTCCATCAAGAAAGTTCTGCACCAATTTTATCAGTCCGTGAATGGCATCATGCGAATTCCGTGCTGCACGAATCTGTTTCTGAGATGGCGACTTATTAGAACTTATGCCTACTGTCACATCGACTATGTGTTGCAGGTAGCTCAATTTATCGATTTATCCGATCTCAAGATTTTGGACGTCGCAACGCGTCCCACCGCACGTCGAGCTTTCAACCTGCATCACTCCTGCAGCAACACCCTACTTTACTTGGTGACTGACTTGACTCCAACATTTATTAGAGCAGCCCAACTACAAGCCAGACCCGACATCCCACCCACATGGAACCAAGACCAGTACAACGCCGTAATCAGCCTCAGATTGGCGAACGTTTCAGGAAAAGAGGCAGCTAATTCTGTCAGGGAAACTGCTCTAAAATCAACAACAACAGATGACTACAGACTTCGTGCACAATTTCTCAAGGCCATTTTGAATCACACTGATCCAATAGTTCGTCAACTAGCCCTGACTCTGTCGACACCAACAGCCCTACGTGACTAGTTTCCGCAATGCTGATTTCTTTTACTGTCTTTCCTACTTGATTCACTTTTCATTTGTACTTTTTAGTACGTTCAATAAAGATATATATATATATATATATCAAGGACTACTAAAGGGAAAGGACATGCAAACCCAGATTTCTGACTAAGCTAGCGAAGGCGAAGGTCTTTGGTGCCAGAGAAAGTGCTGTGAAGCTGTGAATATGCCAGCCGTTGAAACTACTACAGTAGTCCACAAGTTCACTGAGGATGGGAGTGAGGGATCACGTGATGCTGAGAATATCATGATGCCTGAACATTGGCAGCTATCTTGTGCTGGGGTGTACGTGTGTGATAGACATTAGCGACGCATCGATTGAAATGCGTTACAGCAGCCGCGGCAAAGCTTCCCATAGCTCGATCAGTCTCTCTAGTACTGTCTGCTGCAGCTACAGTCACTGTCCTGTGTGATTATATTGCCTTCGTGTACTCTGTCTCAACTCAAGCTCTCTAATTCCGTGTTGCGTGATAATATTCCACCTTCGTGTGCTCCTAATTGAGCTGTCTATCTCCCTCCTACGTGATTATACTCTACTATCGTGTGCTCCTAATTGAGCTGTCTATCTCCGTGCTGTGTGATAATATCCAGCCTTCGTGTGCTTCGTTTTGAGCTGTCTAAAAGCTATCGTGTACTTCGTCTTGAACTACCTCAGTGTTCAAGTCTGTTGTCTTGATTGACAATGCCCAATAAGTGTGGCGTTGTCAACTGTAAAGGGAATTACGATGATGAGAATAAATGCAGAGTTTTTTTAGAATCCCTAGGGACGAAATCGAACAGCAGAGATGGCTCAGCGTTATCCCAATGCGGTGTGACTTTGTCGTTAATCCATCTAAATTTTACATTTGTGAAAGACATTGGCCGACTGATTGTCCCATGCAATCATTGCCTGGAGGATTCACCAAACCTAGTGTTCCGCCGATCATTTTTAATGTCCCCTCCTCATGCTTGCCAACACCGCCACCACCACCACGATTAACAAATGAAGTAGATAAGCAACTGCGCTGGTTTCAAGAAAAGGACAAAATCCAGTATTTTTTGGAGTTTTCTCCTGAAAAGGAGTTACATGCACGATATCACAATACATTTATTCAGCGAACAAATGAGCAATTTGCCTGTGTAGTAATGAATAATTACTATACTTGTTGTCTTTTGTCGGGCATTGTTTTCAACAAGTCAACCTTGACGTCTCCAATGACCATGTCTGTTTTTAAAGATGGCGTCAGAGTTCCAATAAGTAAATGTTTGGACTGAGATGCTATTCTCAATTTTATGAAGCCCTTCACTACGCAATGATATTCAAACTATCTCTAGAAGACCTTATTGACGTATTTTCCTCCTAATTGGAAAACATCATCGATGAATCTGAAGATGATCAACGAAATAAGCGTCTTACATTTATCAATAGACAGTTGAAGTTGATTTGTAAGAAGACATTCACTATGTCTGACTATTGCTTCGCACTGGAGAGCTACCCTAAATGCAGCTATAATTTCCTTCGAAGTTTTCTGATTCTTCCTAGTCAGCGAAAGATCCAATCTATAATATCTGGAGTTGACATCGATAAGATTCTCGAAAAAGACATCCAGTCGTATGACAATTGAGCAGCAGAAACTGGTACTACTTATGATAGATGAGGTCAAGATAAGACCCATTGTTGCATACGGGGGTGGTGTCTTGAATGGAAATGCCAAAAACGATGTCAATAAGAAAGCGACGTCGATGCTCTGCATCATGATGAGATGTCTTCACTGTGGACCGAGTGTCATGCTGTCGATTTTACCAGTTCATCGTATGACATCTGACTATCAGCCTTCTCAAGTCAAGATAGCAGCATCCATGGTCGAAAGGTCTAGAGGCACTGTGATAGGTTCAATAACTGATAATCACAATGTAAACGAGCAGTACTGCAAGTTCTTCAAGAGAAAATAAGACATTTGTGCTATCCATCCTCTCGATGAAACCTGGTCGTGGTTTCTGCTGTGCGATTCTGTCCACCTGTTAAAATGTATCCGCAATAACTAGATAACTGAGAAATGTCAGATTTTATCGATTGATAGTCAATGTGAAGGAAACTTCTTTGATGTCAAAAGTCTATACGAGTCGGAGAAGAATTCTATCTTTAAGACAGCTCCATTGACATATTCATCGGTTTATCCTTCACAACTTCAGCTTCAAAACGTGAAACATGTATTAAGGGTGTTCAACGAAAAGGTTATTGCAGCTTTGCGCCTCAGGAGAGCCAATGATACTTCAAATTTCATAGAGCAAGTGTTGAATTGGTGGAAAACTGTTAACGTATCTTCTAAAGATCAAGCCATCAAACTTAGAGATCCCTATCGATCAGTGCAGACTTTTGAATTGAATAATCTGAAGGAGTTTGCCGATCTCTTTGGCTTTTCCAAGAGTGGTCAATGTAGGAACCGCATAAAATGCTAATACGATACATAAGATACTAAACGTGCCTTGGTGCAGACTTCGACCGGATTGATTTCTCTTTGCAAGTTTTTGCTCAGCTCAGGATTTGAATATGTTTTGCTACGGGAAGTGCAGAGTGACAGAATTGAGGGAGAATTTTCAGTTTATCGCCAATCCACGGGAGGAAATTCATTCATGACCAGCAGCAATGTCATCTCATGTGCCAAAAAGCGCTTAGCACAATTTGCCGCATCTCATCTTCAAGCAATTGAAACCAAAGAAGCTGCAGAAGAAAAACACCAGTGCTTAGGAGATATGCAGCTTGATGATGCCATCCTTATTGAAGCTTGCTCTTCGTTGCTCAATCTTACTGACAATGAGTTCAGCACTGCTGCATACGTGACAGGTTGGCTTGAGCGGAAATGTAGCCAGGACTTGGTTTTCTCAGATGATGAACCTTTAGTGAATGATGATATGAAGACGTTTATTGCAGAAGTCTTACGTGGTGCCCTAGTTGTTCCTCATCTTTCAACATTTGATTTTGTGTGTGCAAGTTTGAATTTTACGAAAATCCCCAAGGATCGATTGTATTGTCGATCTCGATTGGTGGGTTGTCTGAAAGTTATTCACGAGTTCCTTGGTTTTCTTGACTTTCCTTGTTCTTTGTACTTTCGCTTGGCAAACGTGTTACTTCGTGGACACGGTGCCCTTGAAGGCGAAAAATCATGACCAAAATTCTCCAGAAAAACTGTTGACATATTCTGATTTGGCTATGTGTAGGAAGTTGTAAAACGTAAAATTTAAAATCATCCATCGAGCTATTCTCGAGAAAATTCAAAATTTGAATTTTAGTAGTAGTAGTATGATGATGATGAAGCTTTTACGTCACTACGCCCCATATTTTGGGCTTGGATGGTGCCGACATAGTCAGACTTATGGAGCGTTGTAGTACTTCTAGTCCGGATGCCCTTTCTGCCGACTTCCAATGACACCTTCTGGACTCGACCTCTGGACCAAAAGATCGGTAGCCCAAGAACTTAACCACGGTGCCACGGAGACCACAGTATGATAGGTTGAAATATTATAAATACCAAAATCAAAATTCTCCAGAGAAACTGTTGTAACTTTCTGATTTGTCTATGTATATGGAGTTGCAAACAGCAAATCTTAAAACAATCCATCGAGCTATTTACGAGAAAATTCAAAATTTGAATTTTTATAGTAGTATGGTAAGTTAAAATATAAAAAATATAAAAAGCAAAATTCTCCAGAGAAACCGTTTTGACTTTCTGATTTGTCCATGTGCATGGAGTTGCAAGCAGATAATTCCAATACAATCCATCCAGCTATTCACGAGAAAATTCAAATTTCCAAGTAGTATAACACATTGGAATATTTTACAAATTGTAGGAAAACTATTCACGAAATTTCGATTGAAGCTAAGTTATGCATGAACTCGTCGATATCTAGGATATAGTGATGCAATGTCTAGCATTGGGATATCAATTTTTACAAGCTGAAATGACATTCAAATGGCACATGTGCGATACAATTTTGCTTGTCTCAAAGCGAGCCAAGAGTGGAAATGTGTTCACAATTTACTTGACCTACATTTGCCGGTATGTATGCATCCTAGCTCTGTGCTTCATCATCATGAACGACATAATAATTCATTGCTTGTAAATTGATCATGTAGAATTTAGTTAGATTCAATCAAAACATTTTCATCTATGCGATCGTGTTATTGTTCAAGTTTGTTTATATCAAATTACCTCTGATCATTCTTTGTATTGAAAATGGCAAAAGAATGTTCACGGCATGATTCATCAACAGCTGCGCAAATACATGTAACTTGGTCCTTCCATTGTTGCGGCATAGAGTTCACGCCATTGATCCATTGTTCACTAATTGATTGAAGAAGCGCAGTGCCTCTGTCAGGTTGCTGTCATTATCTTTCCTGACCATTTTGTTCTGACTCCTGGAGGACATTGTACGACAACCGTATGTGCATATTGAACTGAACAATCATGGCCCATCGAACAAAACGTATGTCACACGAGGAATGTCGTCGAGTCGTTTGCATCTTGTGTATTAACAAAGCTAATGAAATACGACAAATTATATCAAGGATACATGATTTGATAAAAGAGTACATTTTTACTGGCAACGAACTAAATGATGATCGACTCCCCACAGCGATTTGTTCAACGTGTAGATTGAAATTGGAACAGTATGCAAAGCAAAACTTCGGCTCTAACATAGAAGTGTTTGACTATTCCTCCCTATCCAGAACGTATGCCACTCGCACAAATGAGCCAGATTTTTGTTCATGCACCGTTTGCGAAGTAGCAAGAAGCAATTCAGTAAACAATTTCGGGTTGAAGAAAACCCGTGTTGGCAGGCCGTTAACATCAACTGATCAACGTCCAGTCAAGCCATCACTGATTATGCTGTGTCCTCTCTGCTTGGGTTATATCGGAAGAGGGATATCCCATCGATCCCAAAGTTCACCAAAGACTGCTGAAAGGTTTGCCTCAAAAGTCATTAGAGAGAAGAGGAGAGCTTCTGACAACGATGAAGTATTGCTAGATCTAACCAATACGTCGGGAAGTTCTGTGAAGCTTTGCCTATCACCGACAACAGAAAGCAATGCAAGAATGACGCAGTTTAGTTCTCAGAGCCTTTCCGATATGCAAGTGTCAATGAATTTGAGCGGAAGACAGACCAGAAAACTAGCGACGCACATACGGTCCGCTTGCTCATCACGTTCATCTATCGAAAGCAATCTGGACTCTAACTTGAAACTGATAGACAGCAAGTATGACAATTTCTTTGAAATAACTGAGCTATGTTTCATTTCCAAATCAAAAGATGCCATTACGGGTAAAGAGAAAAAGCCGGCAGTAATATGTAATTCATTGTATAATCTGATCGAAGACATCGAATCGGTAAGAATGTTTGATCAAGGATCAAATTTGATCCACAAAATTGGGCTCCATGGAGGAGGTGGTTTCTTCAAAATCACATTATCAATTTTTGATCCAAGAAATTCCGAAACAAAATCTCGCATGACACAGTGAAGGAATAGCAAAGAAGTTCAAGCACTCCGGAGTAAAGAAACTCTTCATTATTGCATTGGTTTCGAACATCCAAGAAAACTACGAAAATGCTTTACGCTTGTGGACATCCTTGAATATGAGACTTTTGATAGGAAACAATCCTTCGAACTTCTGCATCGCTACTGATCTAAAATTGCTGAATATTTTGCTCGGAATAATGGCCCATGGTAGCTGCCACCCGTGCTCATGGTGCAATGCACACAAGAATCAGCTTCATGAAAGAGGTGAAGATCTCACGTTTGGATCTTTGACAGCAACTTTTGGAGATATGTTGAAGATGGCCGTAATCGATCGCAAGCAAAGAAATTTGACAATGCATCACATCCGCCTATTCTTCAAGGCTTTCATGAAGATATGATACTCTTGGAAGTAATTCCACCTCCAGGTTTGCATTTGTTAATTGGATGCGTAAATGTATTGTATGTTGGACTTGAAAAAGTTTGGCCTGGCGTTGCAGACTGGAAGGCGCAATGTTGTGTTGAGCGTGAAGGATATCACGGTGGAAGTTTTACCGGAAACGGATGTCGCAAACTGCTGAACAATATTTCGAAGCTTCGTACATTATGCCCGTCCCAACAAAACATTTATATTCATGCATTTGAATCGTTGAATCGTTGCGTTGAATCTTGCTTCGGACAACATTTATCGTCTGACTATGAAAAGTCAATTGGAGAATTCAAGGCAGCATTTCTGCGCCTGAAACTCCCGGTAACGCCTAAAATTCATTGAATTTTTCACCATGTTGCAGATTTTTGCAAATTGAAAAAAACAGGTTTAGGACCGTAGAGTGAGCAGTCGGTTGAATCAGCTCATTATGACTTTTCTGAGACTTGGAATCGGTACAAAATCAATGAATCGCATCCAAGTGTTGGCAATCGTCTTCTTTCCGCAGTATCAGTCTACAACAGCAGACATATTTGAGAACATTTGAGTTGAGGGTAATCTTTTTTTAATGGTTTGGGCAAATTATAATCATATTATTCTCGAATTATTGTTTTCTCTTCAATGACGAGAAGGATGCAAGGATACAATGATTTAGGTAAAGGGCTTTGAAGACAAGTGACAGATTGAGATTCAAATTTCCTTTAAAGTAAAATACGCTTTGAATTTGAAGGAACGGCTAAAGCTTAAAACCAGTAAAATAGGCATAAGTAGAAAAGAAATCTATGTCTTACAGAAATACTACATAAGTCCTCGTACATAGGATATAAATTGATGAAGTTGCTGTCATAACGCAGCTTGCGTAGCTTAAAGGTAAATTCAATTAAATAAAAATGGCTAATTGCATGCATATTTCAAATTAAAAAAAGAAAATACATGTCACATATATATAGTAAATAATGCACTCTACATGTCAGGACGTACAAGAATACGCAAAGCAGTCACATTAGTCAAGCAAACATTGTATGTAAGTCGTACATGCAAAACATCATCTGGTTCAATAGCAGCATTGCATGTAGTCAGCTATTTCATGAAACCAAAAAAAAAAGGAATTTATCATAATTATTGTACTGGTCATAGAATTTAAATTTTGAATTTTCTCGTGAATAGCTGGATGGATTGTATTGGAATTATTTGCTTGCAACTCCATACACATAGACAAATCAGAAAGTCAAAACAGTTTCTCTGGAGAATTTTTTTTTTATATTTTTTATATTTTAACTTACCATACTACTATAAAAATTCAAATTTTGAATTTTCTCGTAAATAGCTCGATGGATTGTTTTAAGATTTGCTGTTTGCAACTCCATATACATAGACAAATCAGAAAGTCACAACAGTTTCTCTGGAGAATTTTGATTTTGGTATTTATAATATTTCAACCTATCATACTACTAAAATTCAAATTTTGAATTTTCTCGAGAGTAGCTCGATGGATGATTTTAAATTTTTTGTTTTACAACTTCCTACACATAACCAAATCAGAATATGTCAACAGTTTTTCTGGAGAATTTTGGTCATAATTTTTCGCCTTCAAGGGTGCCGTGTGGAATTCATAATATTGAAAGAGACAATCATAAATCACAGTCATTGCTCCGGCAGGTATCTGTAAAAAACACGTTTGAGCTGATCACACAAACATATATGTCGTGTGCACATTTCAATTCAAAATGTTGAAATTATACAAATATTTGTGCATGTACATCGTTTTATTTGAAAATATCACAAACAGTGTGAATAGCACGTCTAGGTGACTGATCACATATATTCCTTAGGACTATAAGTAACTGTTATTTAATTGAATAAAGACTCTGAATAGACAGAAAAACTAATGGCCATCGCTAGCGAAGTCAGAACATGAGTGCTGCATGTCTTTTCATTTTAGTAGTCATTGATATATATATATATATATATATATATATATATATATATATATATATTTACCAAATCTCAACAGATGTAACCACCACGAGACATGTTTCGGCCTGTTGGGCCTCATCAGTCGTGGGTAGGTTTGAACCAGCGACGTTGGAGCTGTAGACGTGCAAGCAGACCCTCCAACCACAAGGCCACCGGACCATCTGTTGAGAGCGTTAAAGCAGTGCCTTCCTGGCTAATTCACGCTCTCAACAGATGGTCCGGTGGCCTTGTGGTTGGAGGGTATGCTTGCACGTCCCCTAGCTCCAACGTCGCTGGTTCAAACCTACCCACGACTGATGAGGCCTAGCAGGCTGAAACATGTCTCGTGGTGGTTACATCTGTTGAGATTTGGTAAATCTATCAATTGCCAGGTTACTTGTCTGTCTAAACATATAATGAGCAGCGCCTGCGTGAAGCGCCTCAATCTCGGATGCGGTATTAAGTGATTGCAGAAAGCAGTCCGCCCTCCACGTACCTGCGTTAAAGCAGTGCCTTCCTGGCTAATTCACGCTCTCAACAGATGGTCCGGTGGCCTTGTGGTTGGAGGGTATGCTTGCACGTCCCCTAGCTCCAACGTCGCTGGTTCAAACCTACCCACGACTGATGAGGCCCAACAGGCCGAAACATGTCTCGTGGTGGTTACATCTGTTGAGATTTGGTAAATTTATCAATTGCCAGGTTACTTGTCTAAATATATATATATATATATATATATATATATACATGTATATATCTATGTATGATTGAAACTCGTGTTATGGTTATTAGACTACCCTTTGTCATCTATGCAGTCATATTTCAGCTCTTTAGCTAACATACGTCTGAACTTCAGACTACACTGTAAACTCTTGGGCACGAAATTGTGAATTATGCACGAAATCTAGGCATCAATTCTAACCAACACAAGGCACGAGTAGGCACGAAGTTCATAGTGTCGAGTTCGTGCCCATTGACTTTTCCTTCGATTTCACTGGATAAACAAACATTTGGTTTGGTTCCTATCAGTGCCTAGTGGCGCCTACTGGTGCCTCGAGGCACTAGAAACGCACTAACTAGGCGCTAACTGGCACGAAATTTCGGCATCGTGTCTAGGTTGGTGCCCTATAGTTTGCAGTGCATATATTATATCATGGCCATCGTCATAATTCATCAAAAACTGATTTGAAATTTTACGTCGGTGCAACCAACTCTCGTGGTTTGACCCCTCCCAACCACGGTAGCGCTCGCTATAATTGATAGCAAAACTCGATCGAAAACCAGCATTCTCTGTGATATGATATTTTTTTAAATATTCAGAAGGTGCAGCTTGATGTAACACGACATCGACCTATTACATACATAATATCAATTTCATACTATCTCTAAATTTGTGCACAGAGATCATTTAATATGGTAACCCTCGGACAGACATTACTGAAAGCACTGATTACAAGATTGCAATCAATCTTGACAGTAGCGCTCGCGACATGCCGTAGTAACGCTTATTACATTATTTAATAAAATTACGGAGAACACAAATTTCGCCATTAAATTTGTCATCACCGAAGATAATGATAATGAAGATTACAAGATTGAACGATTAGTGTAGAAACAGCACACCAAACACAGCACACAGAAGTTAAGCATAATGTAACATGAACATCGGAGAGTGCTATATCTTGGGTAGCTATAGCCATAGAATCATGAACAAGCCTTTGACACTTCAGGAAGAACATTTCCTTACCTCAACGAGTCTTTCTCTGACTTAGGACAGGAAATTGAACTTCTTTAGTCCTTGTACATATATTTGCTCCCCCCGCTTATGTCCGTGTACTTAGTCTCACAACACCAGGCCTCGCTTTGATGTAGGCACATGAATTAATTTTATCTGTGCTGAAGGTTAAACAACTTCAATAAATGATTGCGCAGCAAACTATTCACCAGCTGTCAGTGATCTACAAAGAAGATTCGGTAACCCCAACCTCTTCATCGGACCCCACGCAAATCGACTGGTAGCCTTTTCACCTGTTGTTGACAGCGACTCTCGAGCATTTCAACGTCTAATTGACACATTTGCGATTTCGTTGAGAGAAATTGATCAACTCATCAACGAGCTACGCGGTGGTTTCTCGTCCAACATATTCGGCATGTTGTTGGCACCCCTGCTTCTTCAGAAACTCCCTCCTAACGTCAGAATTGAGTGGAGTCGAAGAAATCCTGATCCTCTACAACGTTTCGATCTTCAAAGGCTTCTTGACTTTGTTCAAGTTGAGGTGAAAACCTTGGAGTTTCTCAATATTGACATTTCAAAGGACCGATCACGTCACAGCCGATCATCAGCTGCTGCCCAGCGTACAAAGTCAACTACATCTATGCTTACCGCCAGTACAGGTGTCAATTCTGAGATTCTGATCCCGATCGGCAAGTTACCTGTCTCTGAAGGACTGCAAGCTGTCAAGTTCCAGCGTCTATGCCTCAATTGCCTCAGGACGGGTCATCGACGTGCAAACTGTTCCTCAAGGGTAAATTGTCGTGTCTGCAATTCACGTCACCACATGACTGTAATCTGCGACCTGCTGAGTCCTCCTGCTCATGCTTGCAACACGCCTAGCACGGACATTCCCTCACAGGGCGCTGTCAACCTACGTGCAGCAGGGCTCCAGCAGCCACTCCAGCGCGTTATCTTACAAACGGCACTGGTCAACGTTAATCTGCCTGATAACGCTTCCTCGGTGGCGCAGAGCGACATATTGACAGCCCGTGTGCTCATCGACGGCACACGTGAATTCTCTTACGTCACTGCGAGACTCGCAGAAACATTCAGGGCTCCAATTATCGAACAGGAATCATTCGTTATTGAAGGCCTCGGTTGTCAGACAAGCTCTACTGTGAGACGTCGACAAATTCTACTACAGTTACGCATCCGACGCGACCCGACATCGATCCTATGCAAGCTCTGGATCACGGAGAAGGTCAATAGTCCCTTATCAGGGTCCAAGATTGACGCTAACGACTCCCTGCTGACATTCGGAAGATCGTTCTTGCTGACGAATATACAGGCGGACCGCAGTCCATCGACATTGTGTTAGGAGCTGACTGCCTACATGGTTTGTTTCTGCCCGTGCCTACAATCATTGTGCGTGGCCTGAGTGCGTGGAACACTGTCTTCGGCTGGGTTCTATCGGGACGCTTGATCTCTAATGACTTCTCCACCTTCGTCAATATCGCACGCACTGTTGTTCTGAGGTCTTCGCCACATCCTTGTGATCCGAGTCAACTGCGGGACCTTGACCACGTCGATTTTAGAGTTCTTGATAACTCTGTTTTGCTGTAAGGTTTACTGTTTTGTTGTAGCTGTAAGGTGACAATCCTGTGTTAATATCATGCTGCTAGAAGGTCTTCTGTAAAACGATTTTGTTTTGTATAACCTATTGTTGAATTTTTACATGAAGATAAATTTCAATTTATGATTTATCGAGGAGCTTAATGTCATTGCATGATACTTTGCAGATATACTTTTCCGTTTTGAGATTCATAGAGCTATGAAACATATATTCAGTACAAAAGGCAGCCATACTGAAAAAGCAGGTTCGTCGCTGAGATTCAATGCAATGATTAATGCGTTGCGTACTTTAGATAGCAGAATGCAAAAACAAGCGCTATTCGGTGGCTGTAAAGACTGAGATTCAGGAAATCCTCCGTTTTTAGCCTATATGCCAAACCATCATGCCATACCTAGCATAAGGAAAGAGGCATGTATAGCAAAAATCGGTTAGTAGTATAGGGTATAGGATCCGGCGCGTCGCTTCGCTCAGCACCGGATCCCACACCCCAGGTAGATACAAAAAAAAATGAAAAAATTGTTAAAATTAGGGTCCTCTTGAAATTTATAAAAAATTGTTAAAATTAGGGACCTCTTCAAATTTAGCAAATCAAAATGCAAAAATAGGGCCCCTCTTGAAATTTATAAAAAAAACAGCTAAATTAGACCCCTTGAAATTTAACAAATGCAAATGCAAAATAGGGTCCTCTTGAAATTTAGCAAATCAAAAATGCAAATAGGGGCCTTCTGAAATTTAGCAAAAACAAAAATGAATATGAATAAAAATATTCATTTAAAAATGGAAGATGTAAAAACAAAAGAACCATCAGCCCCCTTATATCCTTCATTATCATATGAAATGGATAAAGCAAAACACAAAGATAGAGTCAGGTACATGAAAGATAAGGAGACACAACTATTGTTAAAACTAGAACATTATAATAAATTAAGAAAAAGATGGACTATAGTGAAGAATGTAACACAAGGAGTTGGAGTATTCTTAACAATTTCTTTAGGCGCTCTCACTATTGTCATTTCATCTGGCGTTCTTACAATTCCTGTTGTTGCTACAGCTTTAACAGGTACAGGTGTTTTTACAACGTCACTTGCAACAATGATAGATAAGTCTTTAATAAATAAGAAACGTAAATCCTTAAGTAAGAAACATGCCCATGTGAAAGAAGTATATGATAAACTACATTACTTCTTCCAGAGAGTGTGTGATAACAATGTTATTACGTTAGATGAGATTGAAAAATTTGATCAAATAGTTAGAGAAGCAACTAAAATTCCTGTTAAATCTCAAGACAAAGTAGACAATGCAGCTTTTTTAGAAGAAATAAGAACTTTATTAAAAACGTTAGAACAAAGCTCCATAGAACAAAAATAAGTTTTTCAGTAAAGTGTTTTTGCTGTATCTCTATGCTACCACAAAATTCAAATATTATCTTATAAAATAATGAATACAAATGAGACAAATGAGGCAAAAATAAAACAACTAGAAGAATTAATAAAACAGAAAAATATTATGAAGAAAAAACATAGACAATATCGAATGCTACAAGCTGGCGTTCAATCTGATATGTTAGAAAAAATGCACCTAACTGAACAAGTGAAAACTGATTTTGAAAAAACTATTGCCCCACTCAAAATTCTTGAGAAAGAACTCGCAGTTCGTGATAAACGAATTGATATATCTGATCCAGTGCAGAAAACCATCATGGATGATTATGGTTTGTTAGAAGCAAACATAGACAAGAAATTACCGAAATCTATGCTATTTGAACATTCTACAATTTTTATGGATGGTAAGCCATTTCTTAGATTTTACTTAGGTGGTGAAGAATTATTTATAAATACTAAAGAAAGTTTAATTTTCACACCAGACAAAACAGCTTTCAGTTTAGACAGAAAATTCGTGGATTTATTAAGAGGAGCGGATTTAGATAACTATCATACTGATGATCTACTGAAATACAAAACTATGTTAGACAAGGTTGGAACTGTAAAAACTCTTAAGCGTTATAAAAATTTGAATGGCTTATTATTCAAAACGTCTAGTACCAGTAAAACAAGAACAAAGATACCAATACTAACAGCTGCTTCGCCAGCAAGAACTGGTTATTCAACCCTGCCTGGTTATTCAACACCAATGGCTGCTTCTCCAACAAGAACTGGTTATTCAACACCGACTAGTTACCCAAAAACAGGAACAGGTCTAAAAGAGACAGCGGTTTTCCTGCCCGATGATCCGCAAGAATTAATAAACAGATTAGAGATTTTATTAGCTGCAACAAAAGAAGGACATAACTCTAGTTTTAACGAAATACATGCAATCTTAAAAAGACTATCAGAAAAGAAAATTATTAGTGAAAAAGACTACAAAAGCTTATCTAAATTATTTAGTTAAAAATGTCTTCGGCAGAACTAGAAAAAATTAATAAACATTTAGAAAATTTAACCGAGATTTTGTCCTCATCAAAATTTAGTACGTCATTAAAATTTATAACAACTACTTCCTCGCATACTTGTAATTTAGACCCTATTATTCACTTAGAACAAGAAAAACATTATGAAGTAGCATTAACTAGTTTTTCAACATTTAACACTATACAAAATATTATCAAAGATGTAAATGACCGATTTAAATATTCAAATGACAAAGGTAAAACTTGGAAAGAATTAACTTTTCTTCCTGGATCTTATGAAGTTGAATCGATTTCCAATGAAATAAAAAGACATTTAGGCATTCAATTTAAAGACAAGAAACAATTACATTTCGCAGTTGAACCAGCAGTAAATAAATTTTCTCTTACTTTAGATGAAAATCATCAAGTTGATTTTGATATTGACAAATCTTTATCAAGACTATTAGGATTTAAAAAGAAACTCTATGCACAAGGTTTTCATATCAGTGAAAATATACCTAAAATAACTGAAATAAATTCAATCAATGTTCAATGTGATATTATAGAAGGTGGTTATGTTAATGGAAAGCTAACAAATAATATCTTCAGTTATCCAGCATTTACAGTTCCGATTGGTTACAGTTTAAATGTAATCCCAAAATCATTAATATATTTTCCCGTGACACGAAAAACAATTAATTCAATTACTATTAGAATAACAGATGAGAAAGGAAAGGCAATAAATTTTGGCGGCGAAGAGATTATGATAGACCTATTATTACGAGAGGTGTAATTAAAAATATTGACTTTCAATTCAATCATCATCCAAACCTATCCAATAAAGTTTTATCAGTTATCTGTGGAAGATCAGGTTGTGGGAAAACGTATCTATTATTCAAAATTCTCACGACACCCAAATTTTTAGATTATAACAATCTTATTATTTATACAACAACAGCAGAACAACCTATTTATCAATTTTTGAAATATGGTTTTGAAAATAATCTTACAAAATCAGCTATAGCTTCACTGTTTGAAGAATATGAAAAATCGGAGTATGAAGAGGAAATAAGTTCCTGGTGTGAAGAAGCAGCGAAAAATAAACAACTAGTAGAACCCAATAAAAATAAACACATAACGATACAATTAATAGATGATAGTGGCAATATGCAAGATCCTAGTAAACTAAATAAAACGAAAAAACATTGTGTCGTGTTTGATGATTGTGTTAATGATAGAAATCAGGCAGTTCAGAGAAATTATTTTACAAGAGGACGACACAATAACTGTAGTGTCTTTTATTTGACACAAAGTATGTATTCATTAGATGGAAGTGTTATTAGAAAGAATGCTAATATTTTTATGATTTTCGAAATCAATCCAAGAAACCTAAGTGATTTGTTAAGAGACTTATGTATAAGAGATAAAGATGAATTTAAACAATCTTGCTGTAATGCTTGGGCAAACGACTATGGTTTTATCACAATCAATATTGATAAAAAAGTACATGATAGAGTTATAGAAGATTTGTTCACTGACTAGGCTTCGCCTCGAGGGGCTTTGCCCCGACTGAAAGTCAATAGAAGATTTGTTCACAGAGTTATAATTCCTCTTCCCAGTCTTCACTATCAGTGTATTTAATTATATTACATTCTTTTTTTATTCGTTGAAATATTTCATCTTGAACATCTTCTCCGTTATAAGGTAGCATAATACCATTTGCATTAGGCGCTTGACGTTTAAGAATATTTATTTTACCAGTGAATCTTTTTTCTTCAGTGTTATTATTTTTATCAGGAATACTAATACCAGTTTCTAAAGATCTTTTCCATGGTTTATTAACAATTGTTGTCAATGTTTCGCCATGGTATAATTGAATGAAATCTTCTACTTTTACTTTAGTTTTTGTATAACCCTTAAATGTTTTCTTTTCACTAAGTCTCCCTTGTTCATCTACAGTAATACAATATTTTATTTTGGGAGCGATAAACAATCCATATATAATTCCCCCATTACCATAATCATTTTTCCCTTGGCATAATTCCCCGCCAACATATCCAGCCGCATCTAATTTATTGAAGAGTTCATTGGAAATGTATATGGAATCAGTATCTGTGTAATGTATGTGTTTTTCTTTAAAACCATTAATTTCTAAAATAAAGTTGTTCATGATTCGTCTAGAGTGAGCAAGAATAAAAGAACCTAAATGTGATGGCATGAATGATGTCGTAGCGTAGCTGCTCAGACCTTTGGCCGTCTTTTCAGTGTCTGTAATATTAGCTTTAAGAAATTCATCATCTTCCATTTCTACTTTCACTAAGAATTGTTCATCATTTACTTTTTCAAAATCTTTTACTTCTTGAGTGAAATTTTTTCTCAATGTACTTTCATTCCATAAATGATATTTAGTGGTTATGTCTTTTTGTACGGTTTTTCCATATAGTGAATTCATTAATAATTTAATTAACTCATCGCCTACAGTGTTTCCTTCTATTTTATATTTTTTTCTTAAATTGAAGAGCTTTTCAATGTATTTGCGAAATGGTGAAACGTGATAATTTTCTTCATAAATTATACCATCTGTAATAGATAATATTTTCCCGCCGCATCTAACAATTTCTTGTATATCTACAGAAGTTAATACATCATAACACATTCCATTCCTAAACCTTATTATTTCTTGATTGCAATTGTTTTTTCATTCTTTACCTTATCTTTCGCAGGAACTGGTTGAAAAAACATCTCATCAGGATAATGAAACACAACTGTGAATATTCCAGTTTTAGGACGGAATGATTGAGTGTTAAATTGATATAATACTGCTTGTTCTTCTTCTTGTCTAAATTTTCTAGCCGATTCAGCTTTAGGGTATTCTGAATGTTCGTCATACATAGCTGATGGATATAAAGATGTTGCATCAAAAGCCATTAAGAATTCATTTCGTTGGTCGAGTAGTTTATGTTCAATTTCTTTACAAAGAGCATTCTTGTCTTGCAACTGATTATACTGCTTCATTAAATCCATTAAATTATTGCCTGGGGGCAAAGCCCCCTCAGCGTAGCACCCAGGTAAATACCTCTGTAATATTGGTAGCAAGCTGTTACAAAATGGAGATTCGTAATGTCTTATATTGGCTGAAACTCTTCCACCTTTAACAGATTTTCTAACATAGTTTCTAGTCCATAAATCAGTATGTGAGTGTATAAGTGTATTGTCATCTTGTACGTTCTTCATCCAACCGTTAAATGTTAAAGCAGAAGATGTTAAATTAGTAGTTATATCTTCACCAATTAATTCTTGCATTACTTGATTATACTTGTAGATACAAAAAGCTAAAGAAAGAACATCGTTAATTAAATACGGTTTCCACTCATGTTCTTTTTTCTGATAATTGTCATGTGTAATTTCGCCAATTTCATAATTTAATTTACACATATTGGTAGGGGTTTTAAAATTCTCGCACCATTTGGAAAGACTTGTTTTCACGTGTTGATAGCTACATTTCATTACAATAGTTTGTAAAGGTTTGCTTGGTTTTATGTTACGTTTTGTAGAGGCACCTAGTTGCTTAGATCTAGAGGAACGTTGAATGTACTTACTAACACTTTCAGTTGTATAAGGATTTTGTAAAGAAGCAGTGAGTATTCCTCTTGATGTTTTAAGCGGTGGTTTATTTAATTTAAAATTAGATTTGAGTGGAAAATATGCATCGAATCCTGATGAAATATGTGCTATTAAAGTTACTTTCGAATGATTAAAAGATCCAAGGTTTTTGAAAAATTGATGTATCGGACATACGTCCTCTGGGTTTCCCCCGAACGGACATTCATCTTGTTTCCTAATAAAGATTTTCACACAACGTTGAAGTTTGTTAAGTTCTGCTCCAGTTAAGTTGTTGTATTCACTTATCTGTTTCTTAAGTTCTTTAATTTCCGCTGGATCTTGACTCTTTTTTAGTTTCATCATGTCACATAATAAACGTTTGTCCACTTCTGACAATCTCCGCTTCGGTAAGCAACACATGAATTTATTGAAATTAATAGCGCCTAAAGCATAAGGAATAGGATGGGCTGTTGCACAACGAGGATCTGGATAAGTTTCGAGATCCCATATATATGTTGAACCATAGTCAATTGGTTTCTTTGTTATGGTTTTATACGGAAGTGTTGTTAGATTTTCATCAGTAACGGTTTTATATATTGGTTTGAAATTATTTTCAATTTCTCTAATAGCTTCTGCTTTATGGAATTTATTTATTAAACAGTAGTGTCCTATTGATGAACCTTCGTGAGAATAATTGTAATAAACGTAATTATACGACGTTGTAATACCTCTAGGATTTAAATGACGATTAGTAGCACTGTAATACTGTACACATTCTCCAAAGTATTTATTGAATTGAGAAAACTTGCAGTTTGTCATTACTCCTGTTCTAGATGTAGCTTTCTCTTTATATAAAAAGTCATTAAACATCTCGATTATAATTTTAGCTTGTTCTTGATTGAACCCACGTAAGGCGTTGTAACATTTTAGAAACCAGAAATCTTCAGAAGGAATGTAACAATATTGACCGATGTATTCTTTGATTCTATATTTCATATTAATACCAGCGCCTCTATGTGATCTTTGTACTAGCTTTATTCCAAAATCTTCGTATTTGATACTACCTGTAAAAACCCATTCATTAGTATCTGATTTGTGATCTAGATTACGAAGCCATGTTTCAAATGAATTTTTATTATATAATGTAGCGTAAAAGTTTGGTATCGTGGTTCCATCTTCTTTGTTTATTACACCCAATAAATTTAAAACTTTCCCATTTCTTAAAAGAGCACGTATATCATTTACTACATTAGTAAAAAGTTCATTTTCATACGTGATAACGTTCGGATTAAACAGATTCAATATGTCATCACCAAGTCTATCATCAGAGAATATATCAGTAATTGGTGTGGCTGATGTTTCCTTTGTTCTACGGTTCTGTTTTTTAATATTACGTTTACTACGTTTACGACTACGTTTAATTTGTACATCAAACTCATCAATTTGTTTCTTTATTAACTCGTCAAGCGTATGCGTTGATTTGTTATTCATTTTACAATTCATATTTTTTAAAAGAAAAAATTATGTTTTCAAAAGAAAAAATTATGTGTTTTTAATATAGAACCTCGCTTCCATTTTTACATATACACAGGAATATTTAGTTGATGTAGTGTTTCTAAATCATAAACTGTTAATCGCTCTTTATTAACCAACCACCATAAATTATTGTATGCTAAAAATACTCTGAAGCTTCTTAGACAAAGTGGAAAGTCTTTTGTTTTAGCGTAACTTCTTATACCATGTTTTATTTTATAATCTTGCACGAATTGCATATATTTTCGATGATATTGAATTTTAACTGCTTGTTTTGAATTTATAGGTTTTGTAGGATGGGAATAATTTTTTTTAAAACTGCCACGTGTTCTATTTTGTATTCGTTAATCATATTTTTTAAAACTAATTTTTAATTACGAATTTACATAATGGTGATTCGGGATTTCGGTATATGAATGTTCTATATTCATTTCTTTTTCCTATTTTTTATATGAGAAAAAATGCTTCAGACTACAGACTAATCCGACACTCATTTGAGTGTTTTATACCTCTGTAGCACCTCCGGACTACTACGGACTATTTATTTTGAGGCTTAAATGAAGACAAGCCACTCAAGTGAGTCTATGGACTGTCCGAAGCTTAAATGAAGACAAGCCACTCAAGTGAGTCTATGGACTGTCCGAAGCTTAAATGAAGACAAGCCACTCAAGTGAGTGTCGGACTGTCTGAGGCTTAAATGAAGACAAGCCACTCAAGTGAGTCCATGGACTGTCCGAAGCTTAAATGAAGACAAGCCACTCAAGTGAGTCTATGGACTGTCCGAAGCTTAAATGAAGACAAGGCACTCAAGTGAGTGTCGGACTGTCTGAGGCTTAAATGAAGACAAGCCACTCAAGTGAGTCTATGGACTGTCCGAAGCTTAAATGAAGACAAGCCACTCAAGTGAGTCTATGGACTGTCCGAAGCTTAAATGAAGACAAGCCACTCAAGTGAGTCTATGGACTGTCCGAAGCTTAAATGAAGACAAGCCACTCAAGTGAGTGCATGGACTCTCCGAAGCTTAAATGAAGGCAAGAGATTCAAGTGAGTCTATGGACTGTCCGAAGCTTAAATGAAGACAAGCCACTCAAGTGAGTCTATGGACTGTCCGAAGCTTAAATGAAGACAAGCCACTCAAGTGAGTGTCGGACTGTCTGAGGCTTAAATGAAGACAAGCCACTCAAGTGAGTCTATGGACTGTCCGAAGCTTAAATGAAGACAAGCCACTCAAGTGAGTCTATGGACTGTCCGAAGCTTAAATGAAGACAAGCCACTCAAGTGAGTCTATGGACTGTCCGAAGCTTAAATGAAGGCAAGAGATTCAAGTGAGTCTATGGACTTGACCTCCGGACTATTACGGAAATCAATCAATCAATCTACCAATCTATCAATCATTCTATTTAGTCTGAAGCTTAAAAGAAGACAAGAGATTCAAGTAACTGTATGGACTTGACCTCCGGACTATTACAGATAGAAAATTTAATTACTCATGACAAATTGTTACATGACGTGCGAAGTTTCTCTTCATTACAACTTTGTTACAGTTATTACATCGCACTTGTGCTTTTAAACATTCTTTACATTGGTATTTGCTATCATAAAATTCTGTTTTGGGTTTAAGAATTTGACAACTAGTACATTTACGTGTGTTAATTGTACATGACTTGGAATGATTAGTAAAACCCTGGGCAGTGAAATATTTATTACAATTCAAACATTGTCTATCTTTTATTTTTGGTTGTGTTGGTAATTGACATCTTTTTTCATGACGTGCAAAATTCTTAGATGTTATGTCTTTTCCACATTCAGCACACGTTTTTTTACTGGTTGCGACTGTTCTAGCACTTGTTGTTCTAACATTTGTTGTTCTAACATTTGTTCTACTTCTTCTTCGGAACGCGGGGCTTCAAATTCCTCGTTAGATAACATATTTTTAGCAGAAAAAAAATAATCTAGAAAAAATGATGTTAACAAATGTTGGCGCGTGTGCTTACATTTCAAATAATCAAGAATCAGACATAGACCTAGACAACTATATCATGAAAACTGGAGACGTTTTAACAGGACCGTTACATCTTTCTATTCTTCCACAACAAAGTACTGAGTTGGTAAATAAAGAATATGTTGATAAACAGTTTGATAGAATTGTGTCACTGCTGTCTCCACTAATGAAAGAAACCAAGGTTCTAAAGCAGAATGATGAAAGACTGCAAGAAAAGCTAACAGACCTAAGTAGCAAACATGGAAATATAGAAGCAGATATATCAAAACTTTTTAAAAAGATTTCAGAACAATCAAAAATTTTAATATTACTTTCTTTAAATTTAAGGGGTGCCATTATAAAGAATACAAATCAAAATAAACAACTGAAAGAAGAGTTAGAAAAAGTTAGCGAAAAGAATCGAAAATTATTACAACACTTTCAACAGATGCAAACCACATTCCAAAAAAGTGTTGATGAATTACGTAGCCGAATCACACAACAAGTAAAGCACATAAACAGAATAAGAAATGAAGTAAACTCACTTAATCAAAAGGTTAGTGAATTGAAGACCCTTAAAACGAATTTAGAACATGAAGTAAAGAAAAATTCTAAAGGAAATAAGGAACAGTTGAATGCTATTAAAGTTCAATTGGTTGCTCTTAAAACAGAAGTAAAGAAAAGTGAGAAAAAATTAAAAGTAAATGAAAAAGAAATTAAAGTACATCACACGCTGCTTGACGCAATAGATAAAGTGCAACAGTCAATTAATAAAGTTATCGCGAAGCTGTTGTCCATTCACAAACGTAAATCTTAATAGAATTTAGCCGAACGGCCCAAAGGTCCTCAGGTTACTAACCAACCACAAACGTAAATATTTTTCACAAAAGTCAAATTTAAGCTTAAAAAAATGCCTATAATTTATCAACACAATCTTAAACATTTTGCTTCAAATAATAAAATTGCTCATGAACCATCTCTGAAACCTGTGTACCATTATGATAGTGTAGAGACTGTCGGAACACAAAAGTTCCTAGGCACTGCAGGTGCCGTCCAAAAAGAAGGAGCTGGCATCTTTTCTGGTATCGGCAGCATCGTTAACTTGATTAAAAATAATAAAGATTTGATTTCATCTGCTGCTAAAGGAGCAGCTGCTATAGGTAGTACAGCTAGTGCAATATCGAATGCTGTTAAGTCACAAAACGAATTAAAACAACTAGAAGCTATTCGCAAACTTAGAAATGACGCAAAAGAAATGCAAAAAGACAAAAAGCTCTCAGAGGAAACAAAAAACAAAATTGCACAATTAGCGAAGATGGAAAGTAAACATGATGAAAAAACAATTGAAGAAATGAGAGGAAATGGTCTAGCAAAATTCTAGTAGCAAAATTCTAGTAGCAAACTGATTTTTTTTCTATTAAAAATATAATGGCAACTCTGATTGAAAGCAAATTTAGATTAGACGATCCCCCGTTCGTTAGTTACAATCAAAAAAAGAATGACTATATAAGAATTGCTATGAACCCCGGTTCTTCAGGAAGAGTGAATACTGGAGGTGACTTAATTTTTGAAGTTGATAATCAGCAAAGTTATTTATATTTACCCGATTCATTTTTACACTGTGAATATTCACTATATTCTGATGCTGATTTTACAACACCATTACCTGCTACGGATAATATTACATTAGAAAACAATTTCTTTCCAAGACCATTTACACAAATGCGTTTAGATGTTGCAACACAAAATATAGAAACCATAAGTGATTCACCTGGTATTATTGATTCAATGCTTCGATTTGTTACAATAGGTGAAAATACTAAAATGCATGAAATCGAAGGTTGGTTTCCTGATAACCATACCGGCATACTTAAAGATAATTTAACTCACACTGGAACAGATGCAGCAGGAATTGCGAAAGATGTAGAAAACATAGTGAAACAGTTAAACAGTACACAAAATAGCTCATATCAGAAAAGACGTAATTTTAATAATAAAAGTAAACAAACTGTTGATTGGTCATTGTCTCCATTATTCGGGTATTTGGATTACACTAAAATATCATGTCAATTGAAATTCAAACTCATAGTTCATCGTACTTTAAATAATGAAGCAATATTTTATGGAAAGGCTGGGAAGAAAGCATACCTAAAAATTGATAGACTTGAATGGTGGGTAAAACACATTACTCCTAGTTTAGAGGTTGAAACAACCATTACGAAAAGATTAAATACGAACAAACCAATTCCAGTAAGTTTTATGAAGCGTACTGCAAGCTCTGTCACTTTTACTGAACAAAGATTTAACTGGCATTTCACAAGGACATCAAATACTCCAAGATATTTTTTGCTCACTTTTCAAAAGAATGAAACAGCCAGTTTTGATAAGAACAATAGTCTTTTCCATATTAATTCAATTCGAAGTTTACAAATTTCATTAAATCAAACACGTTATCCCATCGATCCATTAAGGTTTGATAACACCAATAATCAGTTTATGGAAGGATATGACGCTTATAGAAATCTATGCCGACAATTTGGAGTAGAAGCACAATTAACTCCTGTAGATTGGAAGAATTTATATCCTGTTTTATGCTTTGATTTAAGTGCACAATCGGAAGATATTATTAAGAATGGTTGTGATGTGACAATTAATATTGAAAAAACAAATTCCACAACCTCATTGATGGCTTATGGTTTATTGCTAGAAGACGCCGAATATTCTATTGAAATTCTTAATGGAAAGATGGTTAGGATCGGCTAAAGGCAGAGGAGCTTCGCTCCGATCGGCTGAAGCCTCTGAACAAAGTTCTATAGGTTAGTAACCTTAGGAGCTTTGGTCCGATCGGCTAAAGCCAGAGGAGCTTCTCTCCGATCGGTTAGTAACCTGAACAAAAAGTGATAGGCTAAACCCTCTGAACAAAAGTGAACGGCTAAGCCCAAGACTATAATTTTTTTGTTAAAAATTGAATAATAAAACGGTTGAATTAAAACTACGTAACATCATTGACAAAAATACCCCTAAAACTATTACGATTGACAAAAAAAAGTATTACATAAGTAAACCAATGATAGAGAATATTCAATTACAAGAAGAAAAGAATGGCGGGATTCTCCCATTAATTCCACTAATAATAGGTGGTATAGCAGCAGCAGGAAGTGTTGCAGGCGGGACAGCTGGTATTGTCCAGGCAGTAAATAAAAATAAATCAGAGAAGGCAGCATTAGAAGAGCAAAAACGTCATAATAGGGAGTTAGAGAAAGCTGCTAGAGGTGAGGGAATAGTAGATAATTTTATTAGTAAATTAAATTTAGCTAATGAAGGGAAACGAGTTCTTAAAAATGTCCTACACAATATTGATGATTTGATTGAAATAAAAGAAACAAAAGACGGATCTGGCATATATCTAAATCCTAGTATGGTGCGATAAGATTTAATCTTTAAAAATGAGCGAAGTGCATTCCTTGAATTTGAATAACTTAAGGATTTCAAATCTAGATCTAACGGATTATCTCTTAAAAGTAGGCCTACATAGAACCTCAAATTGTCACCACACCGGAGGTGACCCAACTTCCGGTTGCCAGCGTTACGAAGGTAACGATATACAAAAAGCATTAGAAAACTTTCCTGGCTTTATTTGGAGTAAATATTCGAAAGAGAAACATCTACCTGGGCATAATTTTACTGGCCCCGGCCCAAGATTAGATTTAAGATTAAACGATGATAACACACCTAGAGAAAATAGTAAACCAATAAATAGAGTAGATGCCGCCGCTTATAAACATGATTTAGCTTATCGAAATCATGACCTAAGTTCTCGACATGTAGCTGATAAGAAGATGATTCAAGACTTAGATAGTATTCAGAATCCTTCCTTTAGAGAAAGAATTGAAAGAATGTTTGTTAAGAAAGCTTTACAAGCAAAAATATTATTCGGTCAGGGGATAGATGAAACGACAGCAAAGCTGTCTGAGAGCAACGCTGGAACCTACGCGTCCGAAATGTCGAATGACCTAGGACGCTATGCGTCCGAAATTCACAAGGAATACAGAAAGCCGAAATATCTATTGAAGGTAAAAGTATTTAATAAAGATGATATCTGGAGTGCAGATCTAATTAATATGCCTAATGAAAGAGGGTTTAAGTACGCATTGACCGTTATAGATTTATATACACGATATGCTTGGGTAAAGCCTTTAAAAAACAAAAGTGGTCTGTCAGTTAAATATGCGTTTGAAGAAATCTTTAAAGAAAGTTTTAGAAAGCCAAAAAAGCTATTCGTTGATAAAGGGTCGGAATTTTATAACCGAAATGTAAAGCCACTATTTGAAACTGTTTATTCCACAGAAAATGCTGGAAAGGCTGTAGTAATAGAGCGTTTCAATAGATCATTAAAAAATAAAATTTTCAAGAAATTTACTCAGCAAGGAAATCAGAAATGGTTAAAAATATTACCAGGAATTGCAGAACAGTACAATAATAAAGTTCATTCTGGTATTGAAGAAACCCCAAAGAATGCTTCTGACGACCCTGATTTGATACGAAAGAAAATATTCGAAAATAATTATTCAAATGAGAGTAATCCGAATTTACAGAAACTTAAGCCGAAATTTAAAATTGGAGATAGAGTTAGAATATTTAATTATAAGAATAAATTTGAAAAGGGCTTCGTCGGATACTGGACGAAAGAGATATTTGAAATTTCTAAAATAAATCAAAGTTATCCGATTACTTATGAAATTAAAGATTTAGATGATGAAGATATCAGAGGCCGATTTTATCAAAATGAATTACAACGAACTGATTTTTAATTATCATTATTATTATTATTATTATTATTATTGGAATTAACGTTTCGGGAATGAAATTCCATTGTTAGGCGTAGCCACAGAACCTACGGTTCGTTCAATTCTAACATTATATCTAGAAATGGTACTCCTTTTTGTAATTTGTACAAAACGTATAAACATAATTGTCCACAATAGGTAGTGCCTGGTGTTTGAATTTGAAACGTATTGTATGTTCCCGTTCCAAATAATTCTTTTACTTCATTTGTAGGGGGCAAACCGTATGAATCAAAATAATAATTATCTCCGTTTTTACTAAAGATACCTGCTGACCAATGTACGCCTTTTTGGTCTGAAGTGTGAAGATTCGTTATGAAATTTACAGTTGGCTTATTTTTCATCAATTGTAATTCGTCTCTCATTAGGACATGAAAATTCTTTATTCCTAATCGATTAGCGATTTTCTTTAGGTCGAAATTTGTCGTAGTTTGCGTTCCATATAATTTAAAAAACTCGATCAGGTCAGTCATTTTAAATGAAACAAAAATCCAATTTGAAAATGCCATTGTCATTTTTCAGTCTCCACGCAAATAAGTTGCAATAAGTGTTACTACTTGTTACTTATGAAGTAGAGTCCAACATTTATATGAAAACAGAAATCCAATTTGAAAATGCCATTGTCATTTTTCAGTCTCCACTCAAATAAGTTGCAATAAATGTTACTACTTGTTACTTATGAAGTAGAGTCCAACATTTATATGAAAACAGAAATCCAAATTGCAAATGTCATTGTCACTTTTCAGTCTCCACTCAAATAAGTTGCAATAAATGTTACTACTTGTTACTTATGAAGTAGAATTTCACGTTTGCAAGTCTTCAAATTCCTGCGTGAGTCCAGTATGCTGCACAGGTTGTTGCTCAGTTTGTTGCACATTGGGTGAATCAAATATGGATTCTGCTAATCTTCGCTTTTCTTCTTCTTTCTCATGATCAATGAAATCTTCAAGATGAGCAAAATTCTTCATCACAAACAACAAAATTCTCTCTCTATTTTGCTGACGGAAGACATTGCAAATGAGAACTTTGCTTCTAGCGCACACGGAACAATGACAGAAGAGAGAGAAATGAAAACAGCTGCCAGATGCTTTGACGTCATGCGGTTGTGATGACGTGCGTAAGAATTAAAACAACTTGCCTAACGTACAACTAAAATCTAATTGTATCACAAAGCTGTAGCCGCAACAGGAATTGTAAGAACGCCAGATGAAATGACAATAGTGAGAGCGCCTAAAGAAATTGTTAAGAATACTCCAACTCCTTGTGTTACATTCTTCACTATAGTCCATCTTTTTCTTAATTTATTATAATGTTCTAGTTTTAACAATAGTTGTGTCTCCTTATCTTTCATGTACCTGACTCTATCTTTGTGTTTTGCTTTATCCATTTCATATGATAATGAAGGATATAAGGGGGCTGATGGTTCTTTTGTTTTTACATCTTCCATTTTTAAATGAATATTTTTATTCATATTCATTTTTGTTTTTGCTAAATTTCAGAAGGCCCCTATTTGCATTTTTGATTTGCTACATTTCAAGAGGACCCTATTTTGCATTTGCATTTGTTAAATTTCAAGGGGTCTAATTTAGCTGTTTTTTTTATAAATTTCAAGAGGGGCCCTATTTTTGCATTTTGATTTGCTAAATTTGAAGAGGTCCCTAATTTTAACAATTTTTTATAAATTTCAAGAGGACCCTAATTTTAACAATTTTTTCATTTTTTTTGTATCTACCTGGGGTGTGGGATCCGGTGCTGAGCGAAGCGACGCGCCGGATCCAATACCCTATACTACTTCGGTTCTGTTACAAGCTAGAGCTAGAGGCGATATCTGGGCAGGTGTATATTCATCTTGAGGTTAATCGAGACCATCGCCATGCGTGTATATTTACCCATAGGGCCTTGATAATTAAGGCCTAAACGTGCCCTAAATTTTCAGCATTCCCCCTGCTCTATCTACGTATGATAGACCTGATCCAACCCCATGAATTCGATGGGCGTCAGAGCCCGTTAGAAAGGGTCATTTCTTCAGATCATTGACTCTTCCTGTGACTCTGTTTTCTGAAATTCAGTCAGAGTTTATTAATTCGATGCATCGCATTCTTTTTAGATGTGTCTCAAGTTCGCAAATTTTGATGCATGGGGAAAGTATTCGTATGCCAAGAAGTGCCTTTCGTATTCAATCGTTACAAATCTTTCTCCGTGGACATCCTGGACGCTTATGTCAAATTTCAGTCATGAACAACGCACAAGAATTTGCTGTTCAGAGAAATGCCCTGATACCGAAGGTCTACAAGAAATACGACGATTGAACAGCCGATTCGGTTAGTTTCGCTTCATGTATTAAGTTGGGTGTATATTGGTGTACAGCACATTCGCAGTTCGCCATCCGTAATTCATCCCTCGTCATTGCGAACCGCATCGTTGATTAATGTCATTCGCAGCTTATCGTATTCATTATACTCGTACCTATTCTGAACTGCAAGCGTCTAACTGCGAACTTCAGTTAATATAAACCTTGCTATATGCTTTCTTGCGAAAAAATCTTCTTTAGCATGGGAATGCTTAGTCCAGCAGCCAGAACGAGTTTCTGCAGGGAACGAGGCCAAAAGTGAGACTTTCACAGAATGATGTACACCCTATGCCTACTCCGAATCGGCACGTCTGCCGAGTTCTAGTGAGTTCCTCTTCTTGTAGGACAGGATCAGAGAAAAACACATGTAAATCCAATGGGATGCAGATTGCAGTTTTTGGCTAAAATGAAATTTTCCATGTTTTCTTTGATTAAACGAAAAGTACTAAGCCCAGAGTCATAAATTTTGGCATGAAATGTCATCAGGTCATTTACTTTCATTTTCATGCACCCCTGTCTATATAGCTAAACGCATTTACATTTGGCGAGCCTCTTAATGTCGGCAAACACAAACATTTTGAGCAACTTTATCCACATTCAACCACATTCTCACATACATTGCCGATCAGAAGCATGAAAATAGCACATGCACATCATAGGAAATGATCTGAAGACATTCCATGTTAAAAATTTTGACTCTGGGCTTAGTGCTTTTCGTTTAATTAGAGAAAATATACAAAATTTCATTTTAGCTAAAAACTGCAGTCTTCGCCCCATTGGATTTACATGTGTTTTTCTTTGATCCTGTCTGCCAAGAAGAAGAACTCACTAGAACTCGGCAAACGTGCCGATTCGGAGTAGCCATAGGGTGTACATCATTCTGTGAAAGTCTCACTTTCGTCCTCGTTCCCTGCAGAAGCTCGTTCTGGCTGCCGGACTAGCTTTTATGACTGATTCTACTCAGTGTGCAATTTCAAAAGAAGTTGATCATTTTGCATAATCAGGTCCAGTTTTCTCGCAATTTATATTTTGGCTTTTTCAGTACGAAATTTTGAATATCATCATTCTCATAAAATGAAAGGAGTAACGATTCTACACATTTCGGACATTACAAGCCTACTTTTAAATCCAAAATCGTGTTCATCATAGCACATTAAATTTCACACATTGAATTATGATAATGTTCTTTCAAATTTTCGACAATATATTTTCCACGTTATAATACTTCAAAAGATTGTAATGGAGCATAATTAGCGCAATTGATATCGTTTATCTATTTGTTTATCTTCACGATATTTATTTGAAGCATTTAATGAAAATGTCGAAAAATGTCGAAAACAGAATTTTTATACTGATGTACTTGATGTATAAAAACATTCTATTTGTAATTGATCTAGCATATCATATCTAATTTCTTATTCATGGAAATACATTGTAAAATAACCGTTGCAAATTATAAATATAAATGAAATTGATATCACAAAAAATATCACGTATATTCAAATTGGTGCATTACTTGCAGATCGATTTCTGCCAAGACTCTTGAATTTTCAAAGCAAACTGAATATTAACATTCTATGATTTTGCAGCAAAATTTGTAAAAATTCAACATCAATCAATGATGGCTTCAATAAGGAAATAAACATGACTTCCTTAGAAATCCTATCAAGTGGAATAGGAACAGAAAGAAACTGGTAGAATGGAGCAGCAAGAAATCAATGACCACACATGTCAATGAGTTTGCTAACATTCAATATAACACAGTTTTTATTATATTGCTGCATATGGACAGCTTTATTTCTGTTTCTTAATAAGTCCTACATATCCAGATTGTCATACATGATATTCTCAGCAACCAGCACACTCTAATGTATAAATGAGTCTGGTGATCATCTTTTGAATATAAAGTTTTGGCATTTACATTCTACTACTCATTTATATCTTGTATATATGTGAAGCTTATTCAGTCATTCTAGATCTTTTCGCTAAGCTCGATTGGGCAAATCCGAGCCGCACTGACCGGCCTACGTGGAACAAAACCCGGCGCCTACAGTTGCCAAGCTACTTTCGTGCTTAAAATGTTCAAGTCTGAGGACATCGTACTATTCTGTGTGCCCAGCATCTATATGCCGGGTTGATCATACGTTGCTTCCATGAATGCATTGCTTTCTGACTGTATGAATGTAAGGCTGGAGTTACATAGAACGTCACGTTTCACGTTTGACGTGTCACGCTTCACGTTTCACGACTCATCGCTTCACGCTTTGCGACTCACGATTCACATAGGCATCACGTCATTTCCTTTTCACGCCGGTTGTCATTTTATCACTTTTGTGTATGCGAAATGGACGTCTCTCCTGATGAAGCTATTGTCATCTATTTGATTCTTCGCAAACGAAGAAGCAGACGACGGAAGCGAGCTGTATGGGTGCGCGAGCATTTTCTGCTGAGACCAAAACTTGGAGAGTTTTTTCGGACCTACAGAAGTCTGAAAGACAACCCTGATCCAGACCTATTTTTCAACTACATGCGAATGTCGTACGAAAGTTTTGCTGAGCTCCTATCCTTGGTTCGCCCTCATCTGACACCCAAAGGATCAAATTGGAGAACACCCATCTCAGCTGAGGAGAAATTGGTTTTGACTCTTCGGTGAGTAAGCTTTGATATTTCTAATATAGGCTTTGCGCTAGCGCAATGTGTGATTAATTGCCTTTAACAAAATTTTCCATGTAGTTGGCAAAATCACTTATCAGCAATTTTGTGCAAGACATTCGAACTTTTTTGACACTTGTGACTGTAGTCCTAATGCATGTGATATTTGATGGACCACAAACTACAAACTGTGATTGATGAAATTTTTGAGACAATTGGCATAAAATTCTATATGTAAGCAGAATCCCTCTTTGAGCATTTAATTGAGATCTTCATAATATTATGATTTTAATTTCCTAATTTTTCACAGCAAGGACAATGCAACTCCACTTGGAATTCAAAGAACAAATTAATCCAAAAATATTTATTGCAGCTGAACTCGACAAAACTGAACTGGACAAAATCACTAAAAACTTGATTGATCGCGCAAAAGGTTTAACACGTTTATTTGAAAGTCAATATATGTGTCATCAGGCAAGCTTTGTACTTGAGGGAGGAGTGATTTGAGGAACATCAGACGTGGCGATTCTTGATTCTTGTCTTCCAAGCTTTTCGTCAGAGCCTTTACCAAGCGATCCTCCTCACTCACTTCTCTATGTCGTTTCTTACCTCTCTTGTTCAGAGGACTTTCTGTGACACCAGGGACCGAGGGACTCCGTGACTGCAAAAAACTGGGATCCATTTGAGAGGCAGCAAGCTCAAGAGTGTCAAAATTTGACAGATCCTGAAGCACGAAGGAACTGGTTAAAGGTAATTGCTCGGATTCAACATCAGACGGATCACTCGCTATACTGCATGACGTATATCGCTTGCTCTTTGAGCTCTTAAGAAAATTCATGGCTTTCTCGAACTTCCATGCTGCCGCTGACGCCGCACTACCAGAGCGCTTTTCTTTGCGTTTTAGGGCATTGCAATAGCCTCTTTGTAGCTGGTTCCAGACAACCTTCGCCTCTGTGCCTGAAAGCAGAAAGCTATAGTTAAGTCCGTATCAGAAACAATGTTTACTTTATGTCACATACAACTGCCTGAATTGCATGTCTAATTGTCAATCATAGCATCTGGCATTCTGCGCAAAAGTTCTACCAACTGAGTTATCATCTCGTCTGGATGGCGCTCGCTTTAAAGCTTTCCTTGTTAGCAACTTTGTTTTTAGATGGCTATACAAGGACTTGAACTACAATTTATATGGCCAAATGGCACTTGACTCTCACTTTCCGAATATCCAAATACAGTAGTATTGTGTGAAGAACCAAGCGCTCTGATCAACTGAGATACTGTCATAGTTATAGGCCCTACATGTACTTAATCATATCATTTCACATTTTCAGACATCTTGCAACTGGATCATCGTTTTCCTCCATGAGCGTTCCCTTTCACACTTCTCCTGCATCCATTGGTCAACATGTCACAGAAACTTGCCAGGTGCTATGGGAAATTCTGAAGCCGTCACAGATGCCGCTGCCTACCGCAGAAGAATGGAAGACAATTGGACAGCGCTTCGACCAACTGTGGGATTACCCCTTCACCATCGGGGCACTTGATGGAAAACAGTAACACATTTCTATCCTCAATCCTTCCAAAAGTGGCTCACACTTTTATAATTGCAAAGGATTTCCGAGCATTGTGCTGTTGGCTTTGAGCGATGCAGACTCTTGCTTTATTCTAACAGAATGCGGTCAATACGGAAGGGTCAGTGATGCGGGAGTTTTTAACGCTTCCAAGCTTTCGTCTCATTTAGAAGATAATAGGTTGAACATTCCCACTGAAGCTTTCAAATTGGGTGAAAACTCGGATGGCATCCCATTTGTTATTGTGGGGGATGAGGGTCTTCCCTTGAAAAAGTATCTTATGAGGCCGTTCTCTTCAAAGACTCTTAATGACCAGAAAAGAATTTATAATTATAGGCATTCACGCTGCAGACGCACAGTTGAATGCGCTTTTGGCATACTCAGTAAGAAATTTGAAATATTCCAACGGCCAATGCGTGTGGGTCCAGATAAATCCATAATCCTCACTAACGCTGCTCTCGTTTTGCACAACTTTGTTAGACGAAGAGATGGACTCCTGATCGACAAAACATCTGCCATACAGTATGAAGACAACAAAGCACCATCCGGGATGAAACCCTTGAAGACAATTACTGGTCGAACTTCCAATGATGGAGCTGAAATCCGCCAGAAGATATGCAACTTTTTTAACAGCCCAGATGGCAGTGTCTCTTGGCAGAACGGACATGTTTTCCGAAATGTTGATCACTGAAGCATTTTGCATTTTTCAACTTTCATGTTTTGAATAGCAGAATAACATCTCGAATTGATTCTGATGGCAAATATACATTTGTTGATCGAAATCAGCTAGCTCTACACATTCATGATTAGAAGAAGTGTACATGTAGACAATTTTTGTACACTCGTTAAATGGATGTGGGAATGCATGACCATACATGAGGTATTAAATGAAAATGATGAATGCGTCGGCTTAATAAAATCAAAATTTTTCTCCTATGTATTCTGAATCAACATTCAAAAACACTCAGCTACATGAGCATATACATGTACATGCATTTTGTACGCGGTATGAGTTCGACATAGTGTACATTTCCTCTATGTATGATGCTTTGCGACAAATTTAGGCGAATATATCAAAATCAAAGCAAACCATCACTTACCGTCAGGAGCGGGGAGGCGCTGATCAATTGCCTCCCTGCTTCCGCTGGTCCTTGTTCTTATATTCGGGATGTGTAGGATCCCACAGCAGCTCATTTTCCTGCACTTGGGCACACAACTCTTCCTTGTAAGCGTCCATTTTTTCACGATCAGCAAATACAGATGAAAGCCTGTACTGCTTCAAATTGTCCCTATTATAAAACATCATCCAATCACATTTCAGTCTGTGATGCTGACAAACAATCTTTTCTTTTTCACGTCACTTTTAATGGTCGGAATCATTCTTCCTTTCACGCGTGAAACAGGAATGGCAGAGTGAAGACACGTGAAAAGTGACACATGAAACTCTATGTAAACGATTTCTATTCTGGCAATGCATCCATTTTTCCCTTCACGCATGACCAGTGAAAAATGAAAAGTGAAACGTGAAACGTGACGTTCTATGTAACTCCAGCCTAATAGACAATGCAATCTGACTTTGAGCCCAGTCCTCCACGCATCCGGTTGATTTTGTAAAGAATGAAAAAAACGACTTCGGATACCATTCGCTCAACAAATCAGAGGCCGTGGGTGACGGTCGTGTTCTTCGTCTGCTCTCGTAGTATCGTGTCTTGGTGTCATTACTCGCGTTTCTGAGTGTTTGCTGGTGGAGAGTCTGGTATTGTTTTGCTCGCCATTATACGCTGGATGCGTTGGAGTTGGTCTTGTGTTTGCCCTGGTATTCGTTTACTGGATATTAGTGATTTTCCTCCTTATTTCCACTTCAACGCGTTTGATCATCGCTCATTATTTGTTGGTGTCACGAATCAGTGTTGGTTATTCCAAATTGGATTTCCGCAGTGTCCCTGTCTCGCGTGGTCTTGAGGCATAGAAATTGTTCGTGTCTTGTGCTGCCATACCTTGCTACAGTGGTTTTGTCACTGAATAATCGTTGTAATCGGCTGATTTCATACTTTGGGCCGTAAACCCCTGTTCGGTGATCATTCAATTATCGATTTTTTGGTGACGTCATTGGTGGTAACTTGGCAACTGTGTCTCTCTTTGGTTATTATTATCTTCATTTCCTTTACATTGTCTAACCACTCATTCTGCTGGAGAAGCCGATCAATCTTTGTGCTTTATAGGCTTGTAGGCTCTTTGTGCTTGTAGGCGACTATCTATGTCACAAATTAGCAAACTGTCCAAAAGACAATTGGCAGAAGCTCTCAAAGATGCGATTAGATTCGCTGATGAAAGTGACAAGGTAGAGACGGGCTTCAACCCCCAGACCCTAAAGATGGTAGTGGCAGATGCTGTGCGCAGCCTGAAACAAGAATTAATGGACCAGCAAAACCGGAAACTTTCGATTTTGAAAAATGAGATGGATTAAGCAATGCTTAAACTCAATGGCGAATTTCTTGAGATGAGGCACGAAATAGAGACGGAAATAATTCAAGAAATGAAAGATAAAGAAAACCGAAGAAATAATTTGATAGTGTTTGGCTTGTCCGAATCACAAGACAATGCAGATGGTGAAAATCACGATAAAGTTGGGATACGCAATCTGTTGGACGGTATAGGGGAAAATTCTGACGACAAGAATTTCCCTGTACATTTTCGCCTAGGTAGAAGATCAGGCAAGATCAGACCTGTTAAGCTGGTCTTTGATTCGTTTGATGAGAAACAGCGCGTAATGAAACCATTCTTTCGTAAACGTAAAAATGATGCTAAATTTATGGAGAGGGTATTTGTGAAGCCCGATTTAACGTTGTGCGAACAAATGGAAGAGCGACGGCTGCGTATTGAATTGCAAGCTCGTAAAGAATCTGGTGAAAACGTCATTATACGTAGAGGTAGAATAGTTCAGCAGCCTTTTCGTTCAGGCTCGGACTACTCCTAACATGAAGCCTCCCAGTACATGCAGTGATTCACAAGGTTTCACCTTCTCACCTGACATTAGATCTAAGAATTTCTCCTGTAATTTGTTGAAAATATCGTGTTTTTTAGCTAACGTTCGATCAATCTGTAACAAGCTGCATGCTCTCAAAACTTTCATTATTTTTTACGACCCCGACATTTTTGCTGTATCAGAATCATGGGGCCGTCCAAGCTTAACTGATGCTTTGCTTGCACATCCAGAATATGTCGTTTTCCGCAAAGATCGTTTGCATAATTTTGGTGGTGGTGTGCTGCTATTTGTCAAGAAAAAATTATTGCCAGTTGCGCATACATTGACCGTATCAAACGACTTTCAAGACTCTGTTTTTTGCACTGAGAAAGTTTCTGATCAAAAGCGTATGCTAGTCGGATGCTTGTATCGTTCACCGAGCAGTTCTCAGATGAATTATGTAGCTTTTGCTGCTGTTATCGATCACTTGTGCGATTCATTTTCTTGTCCCATTGTGTTTTTTGGTGATTTGAATTGTCCTGATATAGATTTGTCTACAATGTGTGTACCTTCAAGCTATGATTTCATGATTGATGCCTGCATGGTTGTTTCTCCTACGCGTAATAACAATATTCTTGATGTTGTTATAGTCAATGATGAATCTTTTGTCGAAATCGTTGAAGTTATCGAGTCATTTCCCGGTAGTGATCATAATGTTGTTCGGTGTAAACTTGTCTTTTCCTCTGATCGTGCTGATAATGGCGTGCTTGCCCCTCTTCATATGTCAAAACGCTTCGATTTTTCTAAAGCTGACTGGGATAAATTCCGTCTCATTTTAAGTACTTCAATTGCAGACAGTTTCTTTGACTCGACGAACTCTGAGATGTTGTGGTCAACCCTAAGAGACATTATAATTCAAGCAGGTAACGATGCAATACCATTAATTCAAAGACAAGTCTCTCAGTGGTGTTCCCTTGAAAGGCGAGGTCCTGCGCGCTTTCCGAGCGAGGAAGAGAACTTATCGAGCGTGTGGCATGTCTACATCTTCAGTACGTGAGCAATTGCGAAGGGAAGCGGATGAGAGACTCAGTGAAGCAATTTCTGATTACAACAGAGAGCATGAAAAATTAATTGCGCGCAATTGTAAGCGCTATCCCAAAACTTTCTGGAGATACATAAACTACTCTCTTTCTTGTAAGCCTTCTATAGTTCCTGTTTTGAAACCTGATGGTCATTTTGCTGTATGTGACTCCGAAATTGCAGAAACTTTTAGTGATTGTTTTGCTTCGGTTTTTTGTAATAATGATGTTGTTCCTCCGTCTTGTGACTATCCAGTTTTCCATCAAATTTCAAATGTAGTTGTCACTGAAGACATTGTTCGCTTTCATCTAAAGAGTTTGAATCCATTTTCAACACCTGGTCCTGACGGTATTTCAAATAAAATGTTAATTGAAGGTGGCCCATGTCTCATACATGTTCTCAGCCGCTTGTTTGCATTGTTCACACAACAAGGGTTTGTTCCCTCTGATTGGAAAGTTGCCTGTGTAATTCCTATTTTCAAGAAGGGTTGTAAGTCGGATTGTTCTAATTATCGACCCATCAGCCTTACTTCTTCAGTTTGTAAGTTATTAGAGAGAGTTGTTAAATGTGTTATTCTTGATCATGTTATCTCTCATTCCTTATTGAATAACTCGCAACATGGCTCTCTACCTGGTCGGTCAAGTACAACCGCTCTTTTGACTTTTCTTGAGTGTATTTCATCATCCGTAGATAATGGTAACTGTTTTGACGCAATTTACATTGACTTCTGTAAAGCTTTTGATAAGATTCCGCATAAACACCTCATTGTCAAATTAAGATCTTTTGGCGTTTCTGGTGCTTTAATGAGATGGCTGACATCATTTTCGTGTTATAGAAAGCAATATGTTCGAATTAATGGCTCACATTCAGATCTAGTAAGCGTATCCAGCGGTGTGCCCCAAGGCAGTGTGCTGGGTCATATACTGTTTTTGCTCTATGTAAACGAAATTGACAATTCATGTAGCGGGTCTTCGCTCATTTTAAAATTTGCGGATGATGTTCGGATTTACTTACCAGTGTCTTCAGGTACTTCTACCATTCATCTGCAATATGATTTGAATTCTTTACTAAATTGGAGTAAAAAGTGGCTGTTATCCATCAACCCAGACAAGTGTAGATTTATTCATTTTGGTGACAATAACCCTCGACAATCTTACAGCATGAACAACGTCGTTATCCCAAATGTGAGAGAAATTTTGGACCTCGGTATCCTCATCTCTGACAATCTGATCCCGTCTAAAGAGTGTTTCCGTGTTGCCAGCAAAGCCAATAAAATGGTTGGTACCATCAAAATGGCATTCAAATCTCTTGACAACCATTCCATGTTAACTTTGTACAAATCTTACGTTCGGTCACTTGTAGAGTACTCGTCAGTTGTATGGTCACCCTACTTCGTGAAGGATTCCGACGCTGTTGAATGAGTCCAACGACGATTCACCAAATACTTACGTGGCATGAAGGATTTGACTTATGAAGATCGCTTGAGAATTCTAAACATACCATCTCTTCGGATGCGAAGACAACGTGCGGATATGATTATGATGTTCAAGGTAATGAAAGGTTTCGTTAGTTTAAACGTGACAAGCTTCTTTGAGTGTTCCGACTATTTTTGAACTCGAGGACATACACTGTATATATCGCCTGCGACGTCGCCACGCTCGTTTAATTAATCGGCGTAACTTTTTCACTCATCGTGTAGTTTCGAAATGGAATGACTTACCTGCTTTTTGTGTTGATGCTCGCACTATCAATTCTTTCAAACGAAGACTTGACTACTATATGAGTGTATCACTTTAACTTTGATTTTTGTGTACTTGGCTATGCTCGGAGCTTATTTTTATCAATAAATCAATAAATCATGCTATTAATTTACTGTGCGAGGTTTCGTCGAGCTTAATCATGCGCAACGCAACAGCTTTGTAATAATGTATGAGAAGACTGTTGTGCTGTGCATGATTAAGCTCGGTGAGCGAAATGTCGCACATTAAATTAATGCCATGGCATCCGACGACGTTTTTTTCATTCTTTGTAATTAACATGAATGGCATATTTTCCATGAAGGATATTTGTCGGGAATATTAGGCATGAAAAGTTTTATCGCTTACTATGTGTAACTAATAAGATAACCCTTTTGTTATAACTAGGTTGGGTAAAAGTCAATTAAGTCAATTCTCATTAAGTCAATTGACATAATCTATAAAAAACATCATAAATTTATGTTACAATCATATGTAATAAATATTAAAATGTTTAACTCTTATTAAATACAAGTATAATCAATAATTATTTACTATTTCACTATTAAGTAATGTACATGAATTGCATATATCTATATTCGGTATTTATTGGAATCTATTAACCGCTACTTTATGTATGGAGTGGATTGTCCACCCCAATATGAATTATGTCGAAGATTATCGAGAGGCTATTAAGCATTCGTGAAAGGCTTTCCATGACTACATCATTAATATTTGCCACTATGCAGAATTTATATTTCACAGATAGTCTATATCTTTTCCTTTTACTATGGGTACAAGCATTAATACACGTATGGCAACAACTCAGAACCCGACAGTGTCAATAGGCTCTCTTAACATTCGAACATTGAGGGAAGACTGGCGGCTAAAACAAGCCACTGCTTTGATGATCGACCTAAGAATTGATATTTCACGTGTTATCGATACTCGCCGTAGGGAAAACACAGACAAGGTCGAGAGTGGTTTCGTTGTGATGTCATACCCTGTGTGTGAATGCAGCCGGCGTTGACGGGATAGGTTTCATATACTCTCCTTAAGTATTGTCTCATTAATTAGACATTATACTTGACTCCCGCATTTCGACAACGCGTGTAAAACTGAAAGATCGACGTCTGGTGCTTGCGTGTGTCTACTCACCCTCGTCCCCGACCACTGAAGCAAATTCAGATGAGACTGATTCCTTTTATACCTCTCTGACATCACTGTGTAACAACACACTTCGCAGGGACATGCTTGTTATCGCAGGCGACCTAAATGCGCCCCTTGATTGTGACGGTGTTATTGTCTCAACTCCAACCACAGGCTCCGAGAACACCAACTCAAATAAACTTCCAGCCTTCGCTCTCGGCAACGGCATCTTCCTTGCGAACGAAAAGTTTCGCTCCGTCAGAAATCGTCGAGCATCCACTTTCCTCAGCTTACCCCAACAATCGTGTAACTCAAATTGACTGGATTCTGAAGCGCATGCGTCAGCGTCAAGTTCGGAAACGAATTCGTACCATTGCACTCACGATCCTCCGTCCCGGCCATTCACTCGGTCTTGCTTCTCTCTGCACAAAATGTCCATTTAGAGCCAAACCACAGTCACAGCCAGGTTGGACAGTTCTTGTTTTTGGCTTTTGCTGACAACATTGCTCTTTTCAGTGATGAATACTCACAATATGTACTGAACAGAATTTATTATTCTGCATGGAAGGTCGGCCAATATATCAGCGCCACGCAGACAGAGATTCTACACATAAGAATATGGAATTCATCACCTATATTCCTTCTATTTGGCGAGCGCATCAAGGAAGCCAACGACTCTGCGTACCTGGACGGAAAGCTCCTCAAAACTGACAGCGCAATATCTGCTCGACAGACGCTGGTATGGTCGCGGCAACTAAGCTATCTCGTTTGCTTCATTCATATACGATGTGAATTCCAAGCTGAAGCTATTTAAGTCTGTGGTACAACCAGTACTTATGTATTTATGCTCTCGAGACAACAATCAGCGTCGTGATGGATTTCTCTTCTCGCATTTAAAAGACAAAGTTTGCTGAAGAGAATCCATCACGACGCTGATTGTTGTCTTTTTTATGTGCTAATATCAGTACCTGTCATCATCACAAACATTAATATCTTATTCTTAGGTTGGATTTTTCATCTCATATGCATTCTGCCAATTAAACATTCATATAAGGCCCTATACATAATATTGGGTTCTTGAATTTGGTTCCTTTGGCGGAATATTCAACAACCCAATAATACTTCGGTCCCAAGACTTACTGACTCCTTTGATCGTGACTTCAAATTAAGATTTACAAGACCCAGAATGAGTGTTAATCAGAGAATACGAGTTTTGTAGAAATGAAATAATATATTCAAAGTCTCAAACCACTGGAGCAACAACAGGTCTTTATGACACACAGAAGATAGCGCAGTTCAAGTCAATTTGACCAGGAGAACGAGCACGTACCGAAGACAACTTTTGGGACGGCTCACAGGCTCTCTCTGAGACTTGCACGAGTCAGACTCAACGGAAGATATGTGTCTGTGTGTGTCTTTGTGTGTCGGTCAACAGAGATTTGTCTCTCACTTTATAGTCACTGGTCGTGAGAACACTACCATGTTGCGTCTTGGTTTGTTGATAGTAGATCTCCCGATCGCCATAGCTTGCGTAATCTTTCAGCTCGCTTGCGTTCTTTGGTCACTGCAGCTGCTCTTGAGTCTTTCTCCTCCCGACCATTTATTTGATTGATAGCGATTGTCCAACAACATGTTTTGCAACTCACGTGGGCGTCATCATGCACAGTTATTGTCGCTGCTTATCTATTACCTATTGTCAAGTTTAATGTCTTGCTTAACTATTTTTGAAAATACTAATTACCTTACATGTACTTATGTTACACATACATGTATATCCAAGTAGTAGGACTTTACATGTAGGGATAGGCTCATAAGCGTATGAGGCCAAGATGAGAATTTCGTAGAGTGATGGGCTGCCTGTGCCTACTGGGAACGTGTGCGTCTGCAGAGTTCTACCTTGTTCAACATGAAAATTTCGCTCATAAATTATATCAATTGGAAATCATTTTAGCAATCTTACATCGGTAAATCTACACAGGCCTCACCTGCTTTCTGTCTTTACAAAAATTGTTGTCTCAACAGATTTTGACCTTACACTGTAAACCAAACTGTGCCCAATATGTAACCGATTATGTGCCCAACACATGTGACGTTTGCCACTGCCTTTATGTGATCAAGTGTGCCCAAATCTTTCACATTCAGCTCGGCAGATATGTGACTTTTCTGTGACCAAATCGGTCACATGCAACACGGCTGATTTGTGACTTAATGTGACTAATATATGACTAATATCCGCCCGACTGCTCATGATTATCGCTTCTTCCAATTATTGTGATAATTAAACCCACTACTTGTTTAGGTTTTGGACTGTAGAAGTACTGCCTCTAAATTCAATTGAGCTATAAATTAAGGTTTAAATGATTCCACTTCCTGGTGGGAAGAAAAGACCATACCTTCGATTGAGGAACTTATGGAAAGAACAACAAATATTTGAAAATCATTAGATACATATTCTACTTTCCATTTACTTTTGAATTAATCATCAATGCTTAATTCAGAATGTCTTAATCAGTGTGTTGCTCAACGCCAACCGCCACCTGATGTTCAAAAACAAATAGATAAGCTGATGTAGTAAACACCTTATCTATACGCCAATGAAACAATCGATGCCAGCATCTATTGCTGTTTTTACCGATAAAATTGTTTGATTGAACCATCTATACATTGATTCAATTTTGCATAGACTCACTTCTCAGGACATTGCTATTGAAGATTCTATTTGGGAATAGGACGTCATTATGTAATTCCAGTTTGTCATTCTCAATGTAATAAAGAAGCAGACCATTGACATGAAGCTTATTTGTTTCACGCTGTCTAGGCAAGATAATACAACTTCACTCACAACACGATGATACAACTTCCCGGCGAGATCAAGCAGATTAAACGAAGACAAAGAGTTCGGAAAATCAATTTCAATTATTCTCATCGAGTACTCGCTGCATATGATCATATGTGACCGATATCTGACGAAAAATGTGTCACATTTTTAAACTACGCAATCATTATCCTCATTAAAACATTTTTTAATCAAACCAAGTTCAATGTGATATTATCTTCTTGCCAATGATATTCTTGAACAAAACATGCCGAAAAGTATTCGTAAAATCATCTTGAATTATTCTCATCAAGTACTCGGCGTATGTGCATGATTTATGATGATTCATCATCGGTCACATGGAAGTCATATATGTGACCAAATGTGACCGATGTGGCGAAAATGCGTCGGGCACATAATCGGTCACATATTGAGCACATTTTAGTTTACAGTGTAGTCAGCACACCACAGTACCTATTTTGGAATTCTATCACGTTGTCACTGCATGATCCTGATGATCCTTTGAGTCCAGCAAGACAAGTATGGAGTGCGTTGAAAGAGACTATCTTAATTCTACAATCCTCAATCGATATGTTGAGAATTGACGAACAGCTCTTAAAGTATGTTGAAGTATCATGGCCGTGGCATCTTGAGGCAGGGCATCGCATCAAAGCCAAGTACATATGGTTTAAAAATACTGTGACTATGTGAAGCTGACATTATAGAAGAATTAGCCTACATTAGGGAGCGCAGCTTGTCCACTTGAGGACATAAAAATATATGCTATTAACAGAAGCATTCACCATGTATATTTCGAAAGCAAATCTTGATAAAGGTTGCAACGCAACCTGTGATAACCGGTTCAGCAGTTTTGATTTGCCTGAAAAGTTATGCGATAGAATTAGACCTACTACCCTGATCGGTACAACTCGATCTCAAGATATATCTCCAAAGGCAAAATATCTTACTGACTGTGAAGAGAATTCAGCAAAATATTTCCCGTCTGGCAACATCATTCTGATATCCTTTTGTAGCAAGTAGTGCTTCTAATATCTACTATGCACACCGATATGCGAAACACAGAAAGAGGACTCCTAGTTGTTGTTGAAGACTATATAACATGACTAAATCGGTTATTAATGCGGCAGACCATAGGCCTATGATTAGACTATCTATGGGGCTTACACGTAAAAGGCGGTGCCGGCGATGGCTTTATACACTTAATTCTTTCGTAACATGATTGATGTGACGTTGTTGAACGCGCATATTTTTGAGATAGTCTCGTGTCTTGGGAAATAGGCTTAAATGATTCTTCACCAGCTTCTGTTTGTTCTGATTTTATTTTAAACTGTAGTTAGGAGCCTGTTGATCCTCTCACAAAACGTCAAAAGATCGCTGAATTACAGCTTTCAGGCTGACCGGGGTGTTGGCCCTTCTGACTGAAGGTCCTTGCAAAAAAATACACCCGGAACAAAGCGATCGAAACAAAAGCAGAAACATAGCAAAAACTGTCCTGAAACAGTTGATTTCAAGGCGTCTCGCACATGCTCGTCTTTGAGTCATTTGTGTGCAAAAGCATTCGTTTACAAAATGGAATTCAATGACAGCTTTTCATGAGTTCTGAACTTATAGGTAACTTATCACGCCTGCATTCTAACCTTCAATATAGTCCTACCCTATATCGCTCGGTATGAATCACGCATGTATTCTCAAATTGAACTTAAAATTCATTTTGCATTTTCTCTGTAATTCTTAAACATGAAAGGATCTTAGACCAGCAAGGTAATAATCATTTGAAAATGACTTATTTCATGATAAACGGGACTGCAAAATAAATAGGCTATATATGCAGGTCACCATAACATGCATGTAAATATACATGTATGTTGATATCCATATGTGCTCAGATGGGTAACTAGGACTGCTTGAATATTTCTCGTAGAAGATATCATCATGCGAAATGTAGAAAATGATTATAGAAATTTTAAGGCATAATAGACAATGGTTTTGAAATTCAGCATGGTGGATCATCCACTCCAAACATGTGCTTACGATTTCCAAAATACACATCATTTTTGCGACTAGCGATTTAAAAAACATAACTGTAAATTTTTGCATGATAGAGATTCCAAGGGACTTTGCCACCGGTCATTGCAGACAATCTCATGTTCCTTTTTCGCAATAACATTTCTTTTTATGTAGGATTACATACGGAAAATAATTTTGTAGAATTCTCTTCTGAGGCTTAATATTTTGCACTTGCCATCTTTGTTCTGCCTTGTGAAAGATTTTCATTTCATTTTAACAGACACGCATGCTTCTCTTAAGACCAGTGACTATGTATGCATTGCGATCATCTCAGAGCCCTCACCGAGGTCAGAATGAGCGTGCTTTGACAACCACCTAACATTACGTAGAAGTTGAAAACACATTTTTGTTACTCAGTTGCATCCAACGACGGCTTGTCATGAATTAAGGTCGAATCATTCACTATGAAAGGTTGTAGTTGGAGTTTCCTCTCGGTGTTGCTTTAATTGCACAGGACAGTGATCGAACAGGTTTACCATCAACATCTGTTCGCCGAAACAGGCAGTCGTTCGATGTGCAGTGAAATCAAGTTTCAATCTCAAATCACCGCGCACGCTGATGTTGAGGCAAGCTCTTCTTAGTTACCTAATCTGACTCCGCCGAAAACCGGACTCGACCACGTACAATGTTGGAAATGGAAGCAGTATACCGTGTGAGCATTGTCTGATGAGGTTGGGTACTTCTAACTGCTTTTGAGCGAGACACGCGACTTGACCTTTAATCCGAAGAGCGCACATCTTTGAAGTGTCTTGCTTCATGTCGTACACTTCATTTCGTAGCAGTAAAAAAGTTCGAGTTACTAAAACTGATAAACTCCCAACTGAAAAAATGAATGCTAGAATGAACACGGTACCTGTTCCTGAACAGTGTAACGTCTCAAGCAGAGTCTTGCGTGTACGAAAGTGTAAAAAGAACGTTAGATATAATGAGTCGGATGATGATGTGTGAAAGGACAATTCTTCATAATTTCTATAGGGTTGATTATATTTGTACACATATTTTGTATTCTGTATTCATGTTTGTATACAGCTTATTCAGTAATTTTGTAAAGTTATGAATATATGTTTGATATACAAAAATACAGATTCTTCGTTTTGATATCTTCATTGTGGGATTTCGAACTTCAATTGCGTGAGTTAACATAGACAGAGCTAACAATATTTGTTGAACATACATGTAGCAGTATATAATCAGAGTTTAAACATCTATATAAAATTCAAATGCAATCCGGGTTTTTATTGGTGAAACAAATTCAAATATGAGGTGATCTGCAGATTGTATAATCAAAAACAATGATGTGATGTCAAGCTTGAGAGTAGTCAAATTTAGATAGGTACCACAAGTCTGGATAAAGATAAGAACTACAAAGAAACTTGAATATTTTGATTCTTTAATAAAAAAATTTACGGCTTTTATAATAAGGGCGCCTTGTACACTTCAAGCGTACCAGACGCCCTTATTATTTTTCATGCGTACTAAGCGCCCTTTTTATTTTTTATGTGTACCAAGCGCCCTTATTATTTTTTTTGAGTTTAAATTTTCAAATTCAAACTTGGCCCATGAAAGTAAATTAGAAATACCTAATAATACTATCACTATGACTAAGACAGATTGTAACTTTCAAAAGTGTACCAAACGCCCTTTTCTCGCAACTATTGTACGAAGCGCCCTTTTTGTACCAAGCGCCCCGATTATTCTACCTTTTGTACAAAGAGCCCTTATTTTTTTTTGGTGTACAGAGGGCCCTTATCATTATGATAATAATAATAATAATCGTTTATTGTATCAAAACCTCAATAATGGGAAGCGTGAGGTACAAAAACATCATAAATGAAATTTATATAAAGTCACAAAAACAAAAAGAAAAATAGAAAAATCAACGAAAAACACTATTGGCGAGACGTATCATCGTCACCAGATATGACCTATCTCTTATAGAAGAGTGAATGAAAGGCATTCTGAAAGTACGATAATTTGAGTTCACAGAAGGGCACAAATGATGAAGCGGATGATGAGTGTCATCTAACAAATTGTGAAATAAACGCATTCCTATGACACAGCGACGATAATCCAGAGGGAGAAACAAACCACACTGACATCTAGAGGAACTACACGTTATTCGATGGGCTCTTGATTGGACTTTCTCAAGAAGCTCTTTCTCCCTTACCAAAAGATTCACGAAAAGAGAGGCAGCATATTCAAGAACACTTCTAATGCAGTTGTTGTAGATGGTTACGAGATCTTCAGTTCCGATAAAGGGTTTGAGTTGCCGCAAGACGGAAAGTTTCGATGAGGCTTTTCTTGTAATATTGGAAATGTGTGCTGTCCACTTGAAATTTTTGTCCAATATAACACCGAGGAATTTTAGAGACTGTCTAATTGGTATATCCGAAATACCCAGAGCTGTGAAATCATTATCATTTGGCAAATTTGAGCTTATGCTGACAAACATTTGACAACATTTATCATTTTTTATTATCATCCTACTATCAGAGAATGAATTTGCGTCGGGTCTCGTATACAAAACATACCAACAACTCGTATTTCAGTGTAAAACAGCCAATCACAGATAGAATAGTTCGTATCGCTACATTCCAATCACAAGCGAAAGTAACTGAGATTTCGTATGAAAACATACCAGATCTCTGTAAGCATAGGAGAATCTCGTATCAGATGGCAGTTTCAAATTGTATGTGATTTTGGTATATGTTTGTATGAAATTTTTGTATCCAGCGATTTACAGTATACCAAATGAAAAGCAATAAAGCATTTGGTAGCAAGCATTTCATCGATTTGGCATCGTATGGTTTACAGTGTAGGGGCGGCATATCATGAGCACCAGCCCAAAGTCAATATTTTCTAGTTTTTGAAAATGAGATTAGTGTAAGGCAAGGTTCAATGATGTGAACCATGATGTGATATTGAATACGTGCTTTCCATATAAGAGATTGGTCACAGGAATTACATTGTAAACGACGTATAATTGGCAAACTGCCTCAGTATTTGTTGTACAGATGGGTAAAATGAACACTCCACGATATATGTGCAGAAAAGTAAATGCCCAAAATAATCAAGTGAGAGACATTTTCAATTAAATTGCCATTAATTGTGATAGGAATAGGAGGAAGAGACTGATGAGAACGGGAGATATTCATGCATTTGGTCTTTTTGGCATTGATTATGGGTCTCTTCGACAAGGAACAGGAGATAAAAGAATCAATCACTGATTGAAAATCAGAGAATGAGTTGGCGATGGTGGTGACGTTAATGTCATCAGAATATGCGAAAATCTTGACATATACTCAGGCCAGGAAACATTGTTCATCAGAACAAAGAGCAAGATTCTCAAGATTGATTATTCCGGAAAGTCATATTCTAGTCACTACAGAGTGGTTAAAATCTATTTTTTAATTATTACTGTAATTTACTTAACGAGAGGTCTGCAAGCATTAGAAAACAAGTTCACATATTTGTGAAAAAGTCGTGCTCCAACTATATATGGAAAACAAGCTCTTAATTCGTCCTTACGGATGTTGACGAAAAAATAACCAATTTCAATTCCACATGATGATGATTTGCGCGCACTAGACAACAGCTAATTTTTTAACAGTTAAACAGTTATAGTAGATTCCGCAGGTTTCAATATATCACCTCATTATAACTTCTGAAAGATAGATATGTTGTTCATGTATAAAAATAGAAGGACATAGAGTAAATACATAAGTGTGTCAACTCAAAAATATCGGCATACACTGAAAATTTTTACATCAACAGATTTTTGCACACATCCCGTTCCTGTGGTCTAAAGAGAAATTTGATCATTCTTTAAGAATCTAAATTAACCCATTCATGCGCACATGCAGAAATAAGGACAACACATGGAATTCCTTCTGGTTTTATCGTATTGAACCTAATTACGAAGTAAGCCAAATTTCATCGCGATTGAATTGATAGTTTTTGAGGATTTGAATGTATGTTATAACATACATTGCGCATTACTGTTAACAAATCGTGTTGGAAAAGATGAAAAGAATCTTTTTTTCAAATGAACAGAATTTAATCATTCGGGCAGAGCACAACAATTACAAGTCTACTTTGTGTGGAAATACTCATAGCATAGCTTTGGATGCAAAGTACTTCATCATTGATATGCGATTCATACGAATATGTGCGATCCATATCCACAACTCTTCAATGCATCGTGTCTACTTTTCTCCGCTTGTATGCTGGCCCTTGGTTTGCCGTTTCCATGGTAACCTGCTCGTCTGGCACATAAAGGTGAACTTGTACAGGAGCATCCAATTGAGCCCACGGCAAATGTTGGATAGATGGACTTTCTTCGTCATCAAATTGAGCTACAGATCCTAATCAATCGCAGGGTGGTTCCAATTACATCAATCTCTGTCGCTCCATTCAATTCGTACTATGCGGTGAAACCATTACGTCGTTCAATCTGAAATCGAATGCATGTATTTAGCAGTATCAAGTCATTTCAAACATCTATTGTTTCGTCACACTAATGACACAAGAACATCTCATACCTAGTATACTAATATCAGGAATGTGAGCTGGAATGAATCTGACTCATGGGTTTATCTGTCTTAGGCCTCAGCCAAACTGCGAGCTTTTCCAAGCGTTTATGAGCAAATCGTTTTGCAGCAAATACAAAGTCATCATTACAGCAGTTGTAGACTGCCACACTGCGAGCAAAGCAAACGAGAGCGATTGATAGCTTGCCCACATACGTTTGCTCGAGACGCTCGGGACGCTCGTGTTTGCTTTGCTTTCAGTATCAATATGTGGAGAGAAGGATAGCTTTTTTTGGTGGTAAGCTGAATATCAAAAAAGTTCAAATTCCAAAAGAGTGCGATGCATTTCCTGCAGCTACGCTGCCATGATCACGCATTGCAGGACACGAAAAGCTATCCTCCTCTCCACATATTCAGAATGATAAATAACGGAGGATTTTTTCATCGAATTTGCTTTCAGTGTGGCTGAGGCCTTATTCTCCAATTCGAAAGCAATCATCAGTCGTACATTACAAGGTCATTAAAAGCAGCAACAGAAGTTTGGCATGGCACTATATACAGTCCGTTTCATAAAAAGTGGATCATCCTAAAATTTGACTAAATAAAACATAAGTATGATACAGAAAGCATTCTTCATGTTATTTCATGTCCCTAATATATTTAAATGTCCTTATATAATCTGATAAGCTATGATACAGTAACGGTTCTTAAGAAGCTAATATTTTGTGGCCCTACCCTCATTGTCAATGACATTACCAATTCGTCTAGGCATGGCATTGATTCGATGATATCGTTGATTTTTGACTGATCTAACTTTCTCCACTCTCTTCTTAACAGTGACGTAAGTTGTGATACGCCATCTGTAGGTAGCAGTGAACGATGAACGTTACGTTTTAGAATATTCTAATGGTATTAGAATTTTCTATGGGATTCAGATTAGGAGAACGAGCTGGCCAAGATAATGTCCTAAGCCCTAATTGAGACTTGCATAAGTTGACTCTACTACTCCTGTGACACGTAGCATTATCATCTATAAATAACCAAGTCGATGGATCACCAAGTTGATCTGCCATTTGGCCAATGTTCATTCGTAAAACATTCACATAGCGTTCAGAATTCATGGTTCCTTGCTGTATGTGAAGTTCAGAGCGGCCATTGGTCCAAATGCCAGCCCAAATCAGTAGAGTCGCACCACCTTGTACCCGGGGACGATGTAAATGTCTCGGAATTTCTTGATCAGATTTTATTCATACATGTAATCTCAATCGACCATCACTATCCTTCAGACGGACTGATGCTTCATCAGACCAGACAACCCGATGCCATTGATTTCGCCAGTAACAATGACTCATTGCCCATCTGAGACGTCTTTTTGTATGCTGATCTGATAATTCGATCTGAGAGGGCCTCTTACAGCTCTTGAAATTCGACTCAATAAGTCTTCTACGAATAGTGGACTTAGAAATAGACGAGTCTAGTGCAGCCATCTCAGTTAACGAGAGACTTGGATCAACTTTAACAAATCTCAAAATTAGGCGGTCTCTACGTTTGGATGTTTTGCGTGGACGGCCAGAGCCCTCTTTACGACAGAGCCGAAAATCATCATTATGCCATCGATGCACATTTGTGTAAGGGACATTTAGTCGCTTGCTTGTAGCTCGCAAAGAAAACCGTAGTTCTAGCAAGGCTGACACTTTGCCTTTTGTGAATGCGATCTTGTAATTGTTCATTTTTGCTTTGTATTGTTTTCAACCGGTAAGAGATAGATTTCTAGCTGAAAGCAATCAGGAGTGCTGCCAACACCACCGCAACGAAGTCAGGAAGCTATGGAACATGAAGTCCAGTTAACCCCTTGACTGCTAATGACTAGGTATTCTAGTCATGGCTTGTGTCATCCTGTGTGCGGCTCTAAAATTGTCACTTTAACCGCTTGTGTGCTGCAGATTTTGTTAACAGATTACAAGAATGATTCCCATCATGATAATTACCCACAAACAATGTCAATATTTACAAATTCGATGTCTGAGCTAATTTGGTTACATAATAACAGCTTCGCTTAGTCGGCTCTGCTGGTGAATGGTATAGATAACATCTTTCATAAAGTAGAAGCGGATAAAGAGTAACGCATAAGAATTGTGAATTCTCGCTTGGGCATGAATTTCTTTATAGCCATTGATGTTTATAGGAAAGACCGGGATATGACTTTGAGACGTAATTGCTCTTCGCTGTTTCAATAAAATTTCCCTTACCCTAATTGTGTGCGTTATTACAAAGCGTCGAGAATCGCGTATCGATAGCAAAGCAGCTAGACGTGGCCAAACTAATTACTGGATGTTTTTTAGATTAAAAACCCATTTTCCCGTTTTGTATCACTTTGCTATTGATGACGTTAACAAATTAGATGTATAACAACAATATTGAAACATATAATTTCAAAATAAATGTAAAATGAAATATCGCTTTTATTCTATTTTTATCAAATTAGCATTGCAATTTAGAAATGACAAATTATCCAAATCCAATGTGCTCTTTCTCATAGGCTCTATTTCTTTTCTCTTGTTTCAATTTAACTTTTTCTTGGGTAAATTTAATCAACGATTTACTATTATGTTGATAATTGCTTTCTAATATTCTGTTATCGTAACTTGCATTATCATTAATTTTTCTTATCAAATTAAAACTTTCCAGAGAGACCTTCGTGCTTTTCAACTCAAAATATGATATATGATTGACCGGCCAATGAAATTTGTATTAAACGAATACGTGTAGGGATTTTTAAGTAATAGATCCCATTCCAAGTATAACTTCAATAATAAAAAGTCAACATTTCGCTTCTGTAAATATATTCAAATGAGCATATCATTAGAAAGCAAACTAGAAATCCCATTCTAAGTAATGGGAAAAAGACCGCTCCAGGACACCATAAAATTCAAAAAAATAGTATCTTTAAAAACGACATAAATTCATGAATTTTGACCCTTTTTCAGGTTTTTAAGACCTAAATTCATAAATTTAATCCATTTAAAAAGTATCATTTTTTGAAAAATCGGTATTTTTAAAAACGACTAAATTCATGAATTTTGGTCATTTTTTCAGGTTATGAAGACCAAAATTCATAAATTTAGGCGTTTTTAAAAATACCCAATTTTTCAAATTTTTCAAAATCTCAAATTTGAGAATTACAATTTTTACCCTCCCCTCAAAATCATGACCGTTCCAGGACACCGAAAAAATCATAAAAGTTAAGAATCTCAAATTTGTGTATTACAATTTTCACCCCCAAAATCATGACCGTTCCAGGACACCGAAAATCATAAAAGTTGAGAAACTCAAATTTGTGATTATGAAATTTCACCGCCCTTAAAATCATGACCGTTCCAAGCCACAACATCAAAAAAATTGGTATTTTTAAAAACGTCTTTGAAATCCATTTTTCAGGTTTTTAAAATATGAGATAACTAAAATTATGTGTCTAAAAATATTTCTTTAAAAATGGAAGAAACAAAAGTGGAAGAAACCGCAAGAATATATCCTTCGTTATCATATGAACGTAGTTCTACTTTAATGGACATTGAAAAAATGAATAAAGAAAAACATAAAGACAGAGTTAGGTATATGAAAGATAAGGAATTTCAATTATTATTAAGATTAGAGAATTATAAAAAATTAAGAAAGAGATGGAGTAAAGTTAAGAATGTAACACAAGGTATTGGCATATTCTTAACAATAAGTTTAGGTGATTTAACAATTGTTATATCTTCAGGTGTTTTAGTAATTCCAGTAGCTGCTACAGCTTTAACAGGTACGGGTGTTTTTGTAACTTCACTTGCTACAATATTAGATAAATCTTTAATAACTAAGAAACGAAAATCATTAAAAACTAAGCATTTACATATCAAAGAAGTCTATGACAAATTGCATTACTACTTTCAAAGAGTATGTGATGATAATGTTATTACGTTAGATGAGATTGAAAAATTTGATCAAATAGCTAATGAAGCAAATCAAATATCATTTCAATTGCAGTCAGAAAAAGTTGATGATAAGAATAAACAGGATGGCAAAATTTCTAGTGATGGCAAAATTTCTAGTGATGGTAAAATTTCTAATGAAGAAAATGATAATTTTTTTTTAGAAGAGCTAAAAACTTTAAGCGAAAATATAAGCAAAACTTTATTAAACAAAACTTAAAACGAGAAAACTTTAAACGAAAAGATGTCAGACAACAAAGCAATAAAAAATAATTTGTTCAGTAAAATGTTTTTGTTGTATTCCAATGTTACCACAAAATTCAAATATTATATTTTAAAAATGGATACAATTAGAGCTGATAATTCTAAAAGAATAAAACAATTAGAAGAGTTAATAAAACAAAGAAATATTATGAAAGAAAATCATCTTCAACATAGAATGATAAAAGCTGGTATTCAATCTGATATGTTTGAAAAAATGCAGCAAACCGAGAAAGTAAAAACTGATTTTGAAAAAACTATGAAACCATTTAAACTCTTGAAAAAGAACTTGTAAATTATGATAAACAAATTGATATAACAGATCCAGAGCACAAAACCATATTAGATGACTATGGATTACTAGAATCAAACATTAATAAGAAATTACCAAAATATATGCAATTTGAACATTCTATTTCATTTATAGATGGAAAAACAATACCTAGATTTTATCTCGGACAAAAAGAAATATTTCCACAACCTTTTCGAGGTTTAATTTTTTCACCAGGTAAATTTCCTTTTAGTTTAGATAGAAATTTTGTTGATCTTTTAGGAGGAGCAGATTTAAATAATTATGCTGTAGAAGATCTCATAAAATATAAAGCTATGTTAGATAGAGTTGGTGCAGCAAAATCTCTTAGACGTTATAAACAATTAGAAAATTTATTATCAACGGGAGTTAAAGTAGGGAAAGGTTTTAAAACAGAAACAACTGTATTTTTACCAGATGATCCACAAGAATTACTAAATAGATTAAATATTTTAATATCGGCAATAAAAGAAGGACATAATTCTAGTTTCAATGAAATTCATGCTATATTGAAAAGACTGTTAGAAAAGAAGATTCTAAATGAAGAGGATTATAAAAGTATAACGAACCGAAGGTTCTAGGGCTTCGCCCGTAGCTGAAATATGTTGTTGTTTTTAATTTTTTATAAAAGATATTTATTCAAAATTTTAACTAAAAAATGTGTTCAGCAGATTTAGACAAAATTAATTATCATTTAGAAAATCTAACAGAGATTTAGGGTTCATCAAAATTTAGTACGACGTTAAAAATTATAACAACTACTTCATCACACACTTGTAATTTAGAACCCATTCTACATTTGGAACAAAATAAAAATTATCAAATTGCATTGACTAGTTTCTCTACATTTAACACTATTCAAAACGTTATCAAAGATGTGAATGATCAATTTAGATATTCTACTGATAAAGGCAAAACGTGGAAAGTACTAACTTTTCTTCCTGGTTCTTACGAAGTTGAATCAATATCAAATGAAATTAAGAGACATTTAGGTATACCATTTAAAGATAAGAAACAATTACATTTTGCAGTTGAACCGGCAGTTAATAAATTTTCTCTTACTTTAGACGAAAATCATCAAGTTGATTTTAATCATGATAGATCATTGTCAAAGCTATTAGGATTTAATAAACACACCTATAGTCAAGGTTATCATTTAGGTGAGAAGATTCCAAAAATAACTGAAATAAATTCAATTGTTGTACATTGTGACATTATTGAAGGAGGATATATAAATGGTAAATTGTCAAATTTAATATTCAGTTTTCCAGCTTTTACTGTACCCATTGGTTATAGATTAAATGTAATTCCACAAACATTAATATATTTCCCTATTACAAGAAAAACTATTAACAACATTAACATTAGAATCACTGATGAGAAAGGACAAGAAATAAATTTTGGAGGTGAAGAGATTATGATAGATCTTTTGGTTCGGGAGGTATAAACTCCCGTTCGAGAGGTATAAACTCCCACGCGAAGCTAGAGAAGTTTAATTTCCTTCTTCTTCTTCTTCTTCTTTAAAAACAAAAAATAAAATAAAATAAAATTGAAATGTTTTATTAAAAAATGAGTGAAGTACCCCCATTAAATAAAAAAAAACTCAAATTTAATCATCATATAAATTTATCTAATAAAGTTTTGTCAGTTATTTGTGGAAGATCAGGTTGTGGTAAAACGTATCTATTGTTTAAAATTTTAACGACTCCAAATTTTTTGGATTATAACAATCTTATAATTTATACAACAACAGCAGAACAACCCGTCTATCAATTTTTAAAATATGGATTTGAAAATAATCTTAAAAAAATAGCAACTGCTTCATTATTCAAAGAATATGAAAAATCTGAAGATGAAGAAGAAATAAGTTCGTGGTGCGAAGAAGCAGCAAAAAATAGTCAGTTAGTTGAATCCAATAAAAATAAGCATATAAAGATACAATTAATAGATGATAGTGGTAATATGCAAGATCCTAGTAAACTAGATAAAACAATGAAACATTGTGTAATTTTTGATGATTGTGTTAATGACAGAAATCAGTCAGTTCAGAGAAATTATTTCACAAGAGGTAGACATAATAACTGTAGTGTTTTTTATTTAACACAAAGTATGTATTCATTAGACGGAAGTGTTATTAGAAAGAATGCAAATATATTTATACTATTTGAAATAAATGCAAGAAACTTAAGTGATTTGTTAAGAGATTTATATGTAAGAAATAAAGATGAATTTAAACAATCGTGTAACAATGCTTGGTCAAAAGATTATGGCTTCATTACAATTAATATTGATAAAAAAAATCATGATAGAGTTATAGAACATTTGTTTGCCGAGTGATAAAAATATACAAATATAGTGATATAATATTTTATTTTTTTATTATATATATATATCAAATTTGTCTATCTTAGAAATTAGAAAATTAAAAAGGTGAAGTAGTTATTCCATCAGGTAAATTTTTTCTTTTATCATCAAATGGATCTAATGCTAATTTATGTTCTTCTTTTAAATACATTTTATGTTTCTTTGAATTAAGTCTATAATTACATGCTGTTTTTATTTCATTATTAAATAATGCATTCTCTAATCTTGAAATGTTATTTGATTAGCCACTGATGCCTTTGAAATTCCTTTTAATGTTTTATGTGTTTTAGTATTATTAGTTGTGTTATAACAATAACATTTAGATTTTAAAAATATAGCTTCTGTTATGAAATCTTCATTTCCTTCTAATTCATCTTTTACTTTACATAAATCAGAAGGATGAATGATATCTTTTATTTTATTAATTTCTTCATCAAGTGTAGAATTATACGGTATTGTTAATTCTAAGAAAACAGAATCGGTATCTGTAAAGTGTAATTTATAGTTTTTGCCATAAGCAGGTGCTAAATAATCATATATAAACTTATACATAAATGGTTTAGCTAATTCTAATATAGTGAATCCTATAAAATTAAACTTATCATGTTTTACGCTGATTCGACGTAAATGTACAGCACATAGATTATCACTAAATCTAGTAGTTCTTTTATACGTAGGTTTCCTTGTTAAATTTTGAAACCTATCTTTATCATAAACTATTTCAATATTTTGTCTATTACGCACATTTTCTAAAGTCTTACCATAAAATGCATTATTCATTAATTTAAAGAATACGTTTCCAAAATCATCTTTATTTCTTTTAGCTATTTTACGTTTTTCAATGTTGAACTCTATATAATTTTTTAACCATTTAGATTTTCTATACACTAGTTTTCTATGTATTTTAGTGAGAATCATTCCATGATCTAAATACCAATCTAGCATTCTTCCTTCAACAACATACTTTCCTTTATTACCTTGTGTTCACATAAGTTTTTTTGTTGGTCAGTATTTCTTAGGAATTAAAGATTTTTAATAATCTGAAAAATCTTCTATATTGGGAATTTTGTTTTCGGGAGAGAAAGGAAAATATTTTGTTTCATCTTTTATTTCATCAGGGTATACTAAATCAACTTCATATATATAACCATGATTATAATTTCCATCATATGTTTTTTGATAATCAAGAATATTACACCATGTCATTTCACCTGTTGGTAATTCTTGTATCATGCAAGAAGAATATAAGCTATTAAAATCATAATATAACAAATAGTTTTCTCTCATGATTTCATCAACTGCTGCTTGACTATCTTCATTTGATATAAGTCCTTCTATATTTTGATTAAACAATTTTATAAACTGATCGCTTTCTTCTGGAGATAAAGGTTTCATTATTCCTTAATCATCAGGATTTACTTTTTTATTGTAGCACTGTACATAACGATTACCTAAAACTGATGAAACTCCACCTCTAATTCCAGATTCAAAAAATAATAATTTATCATATGTATTCTCTTTATAATGTTTAAGTTTAACGCCAGTATGTTTTAATCCTGCTAACCATGTTAAACCTGGTGTAGAATAACAATAACATGGATCTATTCCGTAATATTCTATGCACATGTCACGAAAGTTTTCAAAAAGATCAGCAAGGATTAATACATCTATCTGAAGATATTTCATTGTATAATCATACATTGTTCTACAATTTAACTCTCTCCAATTCTTTTCAGCTTCTGCATAATCTTCTTCAGATAATTGTGATTGTTTTAATGTTGATTTAAATTTATTGGAGGAAGTTTTTGTTCTTTCATTATTTTACTTATTCTATTTATATCAGTCTTCGACTGTGAACCGCAGGTTTTGTCTCCAGTTATATATTCATACGGAAATATTCCTTTTAAAGGTTTTAAATTATATTCATGTAATATTTTACATTGTTCTGGTTTCAAAGTTTTTCCCATAACATCTAATGAATAAGGAGTAAAAAATCTAAATGCATCTAAAATTCTAATACAACCTAATTGCATTGAAAAATATTCTTCTTCTGTTTTACATAGTATATTTATTTGTTGTTGTTGTAATTTTTCAGATGAAAATAAATCTTTCATTATTAAATGGAAATCATATTTAGAACCATTGTAGAAATATAGAGGAACAAAGTTATATTTAAATTTATTAGCATTAAGATTACAAGAATTATGTGCTGCACCTCTATATAATCCATTTAGATGATCATGATCTTTTACTTTGTCGGCAGAGCCGTCGCTTCGCTTATCAATATATCTACCTTTGCCATCTTTATAATTTTTTGCAAATTCTTTTCCACAGTAATAACATTTTGTTTCATTAATAAAATTTAATTTTTTGTTTTTCTGTTAATGGCATCATTGGTATATTTGTTTCAAGCAATTGTGAAAAATAATTTTGTAATTCTTCTACTTTCTTTGTAAACATTTCTGAACTATCTTCACCATAGTATTGATAATATTCTGATTTTAATAATTCAGGATAATTTGAATGAATGTACATTCCCCAACATAATGGTTTTTGTTCAAATAAATATTTTTCTTTCCTTTGTTCAGGTGCACTTTTTTCATAATTATCATTTTCAGAATTATCATTTTCAGAATTTTGTGTCATATTAACATTATATGCTTCAAAATCACAATAAATAGTAAAGGGTACTTTATTTTTAAAATACCATTTATTATATTCTAAATAATTATCTTTTGGAAATGTGTTTCTGACTGCTTCATTTTGCTGACAATTCTCCAAATGTCTATTCATTTCTTCTAAAGTTCTAAAACTTGTCGTACATTGAAGACAAGGAAAATTTGTATTATCTGAAGTTTTTGTAAATATAGAAACATCTTTACACAATGTAAAATGACCCTGATAATATAATATATTCGCTTGTGCAGATTCTTTTGATTGCTTTAATTTTTCAAATTTATCTTTATATATTTCATGTGTTTCATCAATTTCTTTTGTAAGATTAAATGTATTTCGATGAAAATTTTGATTTAATATTTGTAGCTGATAAATATATTCTTGATCATATTGTTCTTTATGTTGTTGTTGACATTTTTTTAAAGATTCATTTATTTTTTGATTGGTTTCATTTTCTTCATTATTTAATTCTTTATTGTCTTCATTTAGTTTTTGTATCGTTTCTATCTTATTTTGATATTTATAGTGATATTCTTGTACTAATATTTTTGTTTGTTGTTGATAATCTGTTTTACATTTTTGCAAACTTTCATTTAAATTTTGTAATTTTTGTTGATATTCTAAAGATAAAGATAAATAATCGGAATCATAATTATAATTACGTCCTTTATAATTATTATGATTAATCATTATTGGTGATAGTGTTTTTATAATTTCAAATTTTTCAGTACATATTATATTTCCTTGGTAAAAAATATTATGATGCATGTAATTTCCTCTATCATCATATACTATTTCTGATTGACATAAATTTTTATTATTCAAATAAAATTTTTTTGAATCTGAGTAAAATGGAGTAATATTACCAATAGAAACATAATTCATATTTAATTCAAAAACATTTACTTCTATTAAATTTTTATTCTTTTTATGAAACTTTATTAACCTATTATAATCATATGGAAATTCATCGAAGCCATCAGAGAGATCAAATTCATTTATGTATTCTTCTTTATTGTAATGACTTAGTCTTTCTTTATGATATTTTGCAGGATGTAAATGTGCTATAATACTCCACAGAAAACAATAATCATCTTCATTTTTTATGTTGATTATTTGTGGTGAACTGAAAGGTAAAGGAACATAACTACCACCAGTATTATTTTTATATTTATCAATTACTATTTTCTTAGATAGTATTTTAACAAATCTCCAACCAGATTCACATAACTGGGCTTCAATTATACAATTTTCTAATTTAAGTATCATCGATACAAATATGGGTTGTATATCATTTACATTATGAATTTCTTGTGAATTTGTAAAATGTCCTTGTATTATTTCTTCAGGAATTCCATCAGGTCTACTTTTTGTATAAAGTACTTCTACATTCATATAACATTTGAAAGATTTCTTAAATATTTTGAAAAAGTTTGTTAATACATTATAAAAAGTTTTATTGGTTTCATTATATTCAACGGCCGAAGCCCTAGAACCTTCGGTTCGCACAGACTGATTAAATAAATATTTCATATTTGCTACGGGCGAAGCCCTAAAACCTTCGGTTCGTTCCGCTTCATCGGTTCGTTCAGCTTCATCAAATTCATCTATTTCGTTAAATTCATCAGCATAGTTAAATAACTATCTTCCATCTGGTATGCACTCATCTTCACTATTAAAAACTTTTTTATATTCTGAATGTGAATAATCATCAAATATTTTTTTAACTTTTATATCAGTAGGTAATGTTTCTAGATAGTTTATATAATTATTTAATTTTAATATATTTCCTTCATCAACTCGATCTACATTTTGTAAATGCAATTTACTATTTAAATGAGATTGATAACTTCTTTTTGTTTGCAACTGTCTTTTACATAAGACACAATAAAACTTGGTATTTTCTATTTTTTTTATTTTTTAAAGAAAAAATTTGTGTTTTAGTTTTAGATATAAACATTCTAATATCAAGGACTTGAGTGTTATTTTATATTATTATATATTTCACGTTCTTTGATTATTTTGTTTTCTTTATCACATTAAGTTTTATCACATTAAGTTTTATCATATTAAGTTTTATCATATTAAGTTTCATCATATTAAGTTTTATCATATAACGTTTTATCAAAAGATAATTTAAATTTATTTTCACTAACTATTGATTCTTCATCATCATCATCAATTGATTCTTCATAATCATCATAAATTGATTCTTCAACATCATAAATTACATTTTTTGGTATAGGATGCCATTCCCTGATAGGATACCATTCCCTGATGGGAATATCTAATTCTAAATTATATTTATTATTTGATAATAATATAATAGAGAAAAATATTGGTCTTTGATCTCTTTTGGAAAATTTAATAACACCACCATAATCTGAATCATTTTTAGTTTTTATTAAAGATGATAAAATTTTAAATTGATAAGATGTAAATCCTAATTTAAATTTTGTAGACCCGACACATAGTTCTCTAACAGTATCTTCAACTATACCATCATTATTATTATCAATTGTAAGAAAATGAAATCTAGATAAATTTTGATTATATGTAGTATTAATATCATGTACATCAGTATGACATATAAATTTTTCTTCACTTAAATTTTTATAATTACTAATATTTTCATAATCTTTTTTACCATTTACAGCTTTTTCAGATGTTTCAGAATCATCATTTATATTATCATCATTTATATTATTATCATTATTATTATTATAAGATTCTTTAAAATTATTATGATTATGATTATGGTCATTGTTAATAGTATAAGGTGTTGTCCACATATAAATTTTTACTTGTTGAGCTAAACCATTTATATAAGATTTTAACAAATTAATATTTAAGTTTGAATATAATCCTATTTATGTATCATCATCATATCTTTGTGGCATTTCTAATGTTTTTTGTTTATAAATTGTGACTCTATAATATACTTGGCATAATAATTCTTCGTTATGTTTTTTACTCTCGATATGAATATTATATTGGTTTTGTTCATCAACAAATAATCTAATTTTTTCTTTGGAAAAAGATTTTAATTTTTTAACTAATTCTTTAATATTGATATAATTGATAATTTTATTTTCTATCCAATCAGTATTACTAATTGGTAATACTGCTCTAATAAAACCATAAACATTATTATGGCCTATTATAACCATATTCTCTTTATTTTATTCCACATAAGCCACATCATTATATTTACTGACAATATCCATAAATTTTATAAATGGATCCCCCGGGAAAATACAATAGTTAGTTTCTATAGAAGGTAAACTTTTTGTTTGTTCTCTAAATATTTCTGCTTGTAATTCAAATAAAATATTTACATCTATACATGGATTAATATTATTATTATCAAAACATTTATTTTCAAATCCCGTTGATCTCGTCGAACAAGAAGATCAGGATGATACGGGCGAATACAATTTTTTTTAATTTGCTTTTTCCATTTTTTTTATTAGAAAAAAATCTATTTTTTTATTTCTTTTAGAAAAAATTTTATTTTTATTTTCATGAGAAAACAATTTTTATTTTTAATCTCATGACATCTTTTATTGTTAAAAAATGATGTTACCAAATGTTGGTGGAGGTGCATATATCCCGAATAATCGTGAATCAGAAATAGAAATAGAAAATTATATCATGAAAACTGGAGACGTTTTATCTGGTCCATTGCATCTTTCTATTCTTCCGCAGCAAAATACACAGTTAACAAATAAACAATATGTTGATACACAAATCAATGACTTATAGGAAAAATATATAAACGATGTTTTGATTCCACTGATGAATGAATTAAAGTTGCTAAAACTTAATGACAAATCATTAAACGAAAAATTATTAAAACTTGATAAAAAGGATAGAGAGCTAGAAGCAGATATAGCAAAACTTTTTAAAAAGATTTCTGAACAATCAAAAATTTTAATATTACTCTCTATAAAGTTAAAATCTGCAGTCATTAAAAATAAACATCAGATACAACTATTAAAAGAACAATTAGAAGTAAAATAGAAAATCTACCTGAAAGAATTAAAAAAAATTTCAAGCCGTTACAAACTACATTCCAAAAAAGTGTTGATGAATTGAGTTCTAAAATTACTCAACAAATGAAAAAGATGAATAGAATAATAAATGAAGTAAACTCACTTAATCAAAAAGTTGATAAAATGAAAAATCTTAAAATCAATTTAGAAAATGAATTAAAGAAAAATTTACAAGTAAACTCTGAAGAAAATAAAGAACAGTTAGATTCTGTTAAAAGACAATTAGAGGTTCTTAAAATTAAGTTAAATTCTCTTAAAACGGCGTTGAAGATGAACCAGGAGAAAATGCAAGTTAATAGAAAAGAAATCAAAGTACATCACACGCTACTTGACGCAATAGATAAAGTGCAAAAGAAAATTGATAAAGTTATCACGAAGTTGTTGGACATTCACAAACGTAAATCTTAACGTAAATATTTTTTCCAAAAGTCAAATTTATTCCTAAAAAATGTCTATAATTTATAAACACAATCTTAAACATTTTGCTTCAAATAAAAAAATTGCTCATGAACCATCTATGAAATCTGTTTATCATTATAGCAATGTAGAAACAGTTCAAAAAGAAGGGGCTGGCATCTTTTCTGGTATAAGAAGTATCGTTAACTTGATAAAAAATAATAAAGATTTGATTACATCTGCTGCAAAAGGAGCAGCTGCTATAGGTAGTACAGCTAGTGCAATATCAAATGCTGTTAAGTCTCAAAACGAATTAAAACAACTAGAAACTTTTCGTAAACTTAAGAATGATTCAGAAGAACTAAAAAAATTAAAAAAACTTTCAGAGGAAACAAAAAACAAAGTTGCTAACATAGCTGTAGGGACTGATAGTAAACAGGTGAAGAAATCAGGCGCAGCCATAAAATGTTCAATTGAAGAAATAAGAGGTAATGGTGTTAACAGCAACCTTCTGTCTAACCAGCAAAGCTGTAGCGGAGCTCGTCTAGCAAAATTCTAAAATTATATTTTAATAAAATTTATTTAGTAAAATTTTTTTAATTACATTTTTTAGTAAAATTTTCTTAGTAAAATTTTTTTAGTAAAATTTTTTAGTAAAATTTTTTAGTAAAATTTTTCTGTGTGTGAGAAAAACAAAAAGTCAAATTATTTTTTATAAAAATGTCTTCTCTTATCGAAAATAAATTTAGATTAGACGATCCTCCGTTCGTCAGTTACAATCAAAAAAAGAATGACTATATAAGAATTGCTATGAATCCCGGATCTTCCAGTAGAGTAAATACTGCAGGTGATTTAATTTTTGAAGTTGATAATCAGCAGAGTTATTTATATTTACCTGATTCCTTTTTACACTGTGAATATTCTTTATATAGTGATGCCAATTTTACAACACCATTACCAGATACCGATAATATTGCACTAGAGAATAATTTTTTTCGAAGATTATTTACACGAATGCGTTTAGATGTTGCAACTCAAAATATAGAAACAATAAGGGATTCCCCAGGTGTAATTGATACAATGCTTAGATTTGTAACAATTGGTGAAAATAATAAAAAGTATGAAATCGAAGGTTGGTTTCCTGATACGAATGATGGTATAATTGTTGATGATTTAACTCACGCTGGAACAGATGCCGCAGGAATTGTGAAAGATGTAGAAAATATTGCAAATCATTTAAACAAAACAAATAATGATGCATATAAAGAAAGACGTGAATTTAACAAGAAAAGTAAACAGACAGTTAATTGGTCATTGTCTCCATTATTCGGATATTTAGATTATGATAAAATATCATATCAATTTAAATTTAAATTGATAATTCATCGTACAGCAAATAATGAATTAATCTTTTTTGGTAAAACTGGAAAAAAAACATATTTAAAAATTGATAGACTTGAATGGTGGATTACGCATATTACTCCTAGTTTAGAGGTTGAAACAGCTATTGCAAAATGATTAAATACTAGCAAACCAATTCCAGTAAATTTTCTAAAGCGTACTGCTAGTTCAGTAACTTTTTCAGAGCAAAGATTTAACTGGCATTTTACTAGAACTGCGAATACTCCAAGATATTTATTACTAACTTTTCTAAGAAATAATTCTCCAAGTTTTGATAAGAACAACAATCTTTTTCATATTAATACAATTCGAAGTTTACAAGTTTCATTAAATCAAACCCGATATCCAATTGATCCATTAAGATTCGATGATACCAATAATCAATTTATGGAAGGATATGATGCTTATCGAAATCTTTGTATAGAATTTGGAGTTGAACCACAATTAACTCCTGGAGATTGGAGACATTTATATCCTGTTTTCTGTTTCGATTTAAGTGCACAATCTGAAGATATTATCAAGACTGGTTGTGATGTAACAATTAATATTGAAAAAAAAGATTCCACAACTTCATTGATGGCTTATGGTTTATTGCTAGAAGATGTAAAATATTCTATTGAAATTCTTAATGGAAAGATGGCTAGGATAGGTTAATTAAAATTTTTGGTAACTTAAAATTTTTCATAACTAGAATAGATTAAAAATTTTTGGTAACTTAAAATTTTTCGTAACTAGAATAGATTAAAAATTCTTAACTTAAAAATTTTTCATTTCTAAAATAGATTAAAATTTTTCGTAACTTAAAATTTTTTTATTAAAAATGTCGCAAGCGAAAAGTAATAATAATAATAAAACTGTTGAATTAAAATTACATAATATTGTTGACAAAAATACCCCTAAAACTATTACGATTAACAAAAAAAGTATTACATAAGTAAACCAATGATAGAGAATATTCAATTACAAGAAGAAAAGAATGGCGGGATTCTCCCATTAATTCCACTAATAATAGATGGCATAGCAGCAGCAGGAAGTGTTGCAGGTGGGACAGTTGGTATTGTCCAAGCAGTAAATAAAAACAAATCAGAGAAGGCGGCATTAGAAGAACAAAAACGTCATAATAGAGAGGTAGAGAAAGTTGCTAGGGGTGACGGAATAGTAGATAATTTTATTAGTAAATTAAAATTAGTTGATGAAGGAAAACGAGTTCTTAACAATATTCTCCACAATGTTGATGATTTAATTAAAATTAAAGAAACTAAAGAAGGTACTGGAATATATCTAAGTCCTAGTATGATTCGGTAAAACTTTTATTTTATCTTTTAAAATGAATTCTACAAATTCCGAAAACTTAATTAAATTAAAAATTGCTAATTTAGATTTATTAAATTATCTATTAAACAAAAATAAAAACTCAAATTGTAAAATTTATGAAGGTAACGACATACGAAAAACATTAGAAAACTTTCCTGGATTTATTTGGAGTAAATATTCGAAAGAAAAACATCTTCCTGGTCATTCATATACCGGCCCAGGAACTCGATTAGATATAAGACTAGATGAGAATAATAATCCGAAACCAGGTGAAGAACCAATAAACAGAGTAGATGAAGCATATTTCAGAAATGATTTAGCTTATCGAAATCATGACCTAAAATCTCGTCATGCAGCTGATAAGAAGATGATTCAAGAATTAGATGGTATTAAAAATCCTACATTTAGAGAAAGAATTGAGAGAATGTTTGTTAAGAAAGCTTTACAAGCTAAAATATTATTCGGTCAGGGTTTAAATGAAACGACAGCAAAGCTGTCTGAGAGGAACGCTCGAACCTACGCGTCCGAAATTCATAAAGAATATAGAAGGCCTAAATATCGATTGAAGGTAAAAGTATTTAATAAAGATGATATCTGGAGTGCTGATCTTATTCATATGCCGAATGAAGGAGGGTTTAAGTACGCATTGACCGTTATAGATTTATATACACGATATGCTTGGGTAAAGCCTTTAAAAAACAAAAGTGATCTATCAGTTAAATATGCGTTTGAAGAAATCTTTAAAGAAAGTAATAGAAAGCCAAAAAAATTGTTTGCTGATAAAGGGTCGGAATTTTATAACGGAAATGTTCAGCCACTATTTGAAACTGTGTATTCAACTGAATATGCAGGAAAGGCTGTAGTGATAGAAAGATTCAATCGGACGTTAAAAAAAATTATTCAAGAAATTTACTGAGCAAAGAAATCAGAAATGGTTGAAGATATTACCAGGAGTTGTAGAAGAGTATAACAATAAGATTCATTCTGTTATTGAAGAAACTCCAAAGAATGCTTCTGACGACCCTGATTTGATAAGAAAAAACATATTCGAAAATAATTATTCGAATGAGAGTAATCCGAATTTGCAGAAACTTAGGCCGAAATTTAAAATTGGAGATAGGGTACGAATATTTAGGTATAAGAATAAATTTGAAAAAGGCTTTGTTGGCTACTGGACTAAAGAAATATTTGAAGTTGGTAAAATAAATCAAAGTTATCCGATTACTTACGAAATCAAAGATTTAGATGATGAAGATATCAGAGGCCGATTTTATCAAAATGAACTACAACGAAGTGACTTTTAACCTTTAGGTGGCGCTTTAGCTAGCTAGCTTCGCTTGATTTTTAATTATCATTATTATTGGAACTAACGTTTCGGGAATGAAATTCCCGTGTTCAATTCTAACATAATATCAAGAAATGGTACTCCTATTTGTAGTTTAAATAAAACATAAAGACATAATTGACCACAATAAGTAGTTCCTGGTTTTTGAATTTGAAATGTATTATAAGTTCCATTGCCAAGTAATTTTTTAACTTCGTTTGTTGGAGGCAATCCATAAGAGTCGAAATGGTAATTATCTCCATTTTTATTAGACGTACCTGCAGACCAATGTACTCCTTTTTCATTTGATGTGTGAAGATTTGTTATGAAATTTATAGTTGAAACTTTGTTCCGGGAACTGAAGGTTCCTGATGGCTTATTTTTAATCAATTGTAATTCGACTCTCATTAGAACATGAAAATTCTTTATTCCCAATTGATTTGCGATTTTCTTTAGATCAAAATCTGTAGTTGTTTGCGTTCCATATTATTTTAAAAACTCATTTATGTTGCTCATTTTATAATAAAAAAATTTCTTATAGGGACCCCTAGAAGTCAGAAGGGGGGGTATTAATTTAAAACTGTCCCATAATGATGACTTTCCTTACTACTTATTTGATTTTGAAATGATTTAATTTAATCTAAATTAAAAAGGTACATTTGTAAGGAATCAGTTTATTAGCAGAGTTAGTGCTTCGCACATCTTTAATCAACTGCAATTCATTTCTCATTATATTGTGAAAATTATTTATTCCCAATTGATTTGCGATCTTATTTAACTCGAAATTTGTCGTGGTTTGTTTACCGTATTGTTTTAAGAACTCAGTCATGTTATTAACCTGAGGATGACTTATATTACTCAGTCCCACAGAAGGAGATAAGTGACGTGTAGCTGACGGATTTTCACCATTCATTTTAAATGAAATAAAAATGTATAACTTGCTGACACGGTGTGATGATTTACTAAAATGATACAACAAATTCAATAGCACTTTCGGAGATGATTTACTAAAATAATACAACAAATTCAATAGCACTTTGGGAAATGAAACAATAATAGCATCAAATAAATCACTATTTCCCTTGAAGAATGAATTCAGTTTTCTCCTGATGGCGATGCATGTGAGGGCGACGCATGTGTTGGTTGTTGCGCTGTGCGCTCTTCCTCCATTTGTAAAAGAATCTGCTCATAACTTGGTGGATTAAATGGACGTTGGACGATGGACGATAGTCGTTGGCGAGTTTCTTCAATTAAAACTTCATCCTCCTCTTGCAATAAAGTTCTTTGCAATGAAATGTACGCCTGCTGTCTGCGTTCTATTAATTTCAATATTCTTTTATCAATTGCATAATTGACATATGAGTCACCCAGATTATGAAAAATTTCATTCATATTTATATGAGAAAATATTTTACTCCGTGGTTGGAGTCTGGCTATCTGTCTTGTTATGTCAGTAAATCTCCGCTTTTTCGTTTCCAACCGTAAATCGCGTTCTTGATTTCCTACCATTGTAAAATAACAGCACAAACAGACAATTGCAAGAAAGTAAATTCAATAAACTGCACATCCTTTTAAAGTAACAACCTTCAAGCGCAAATAATACGTAAATTTTTCCTTCAATGCGGGTTGTGAAATCTCATTCACACTATAAGAACAAAAGAATCCAAACACAATAGACATATGAGAGAGAGGATGAATTAATGAATGAGCATTTCTCTTCCTTTTGGTTTCCATAACAATAATTCATGCGACATTGTTTTGAATGGAAAAATACACCAACTGTCGAACCATATCGGCACTTTTATCGGCAGCCATGTCGACAAACATTCTGACACATTTTCCGGTTACAAAACTGGTTCTGCTTTTGGTGTAAATTTCCATTAGCGTTCAAGGTCATTCTATTAAAAGCATACGGGAATTATTCTCATTGAAGACAAACAATTGTTTTAAAGAATGCATGTCATTGTGAATACAATATTCCTGTAACAGACAGGATCGAGAGAGAGAGAAGTCACGCTGCTCCGTAAAAGTTTAATTGAGATAACGAAGGATATATTCTCGTCCCAGTCGAGGTTTCTTCCACTTTTGTTCCTTCCATTTCTGAGGTTTCTTCCACTTTTGTTTCATCCATTTTTAAAGAAATATTTTTCTCCTCTCTATATGAATTTGAGGGTTCTTAACCTGGTTTAGACATAAAAATGATTAAAAATTCATAAATTTAGGGATAATTGGGGTTATTTTAACTACTCCTAAAATACCAATTTTTCTGATGTTGTGTCCTTGAACGGTCATGATTTTAAGGGCGGGTGAAATTTCATAATCACAAATTTGAGTTTCTCAACTTTTATGATTTTCGGTGTCCTGGAACGGTCATGATTTTGAGGGTGAAAATTGTAATACACAAATTTGAGATTCTTAACTTTTATGATTTTTTCGGTGACCTGGAACGGTCATGATTTTCAAGGTAAAAATTGTAATTCTCAAATTTGAGATTTTGAAAAATTTGAAAAATTGGGTATTTTTAAAAACGCCTAAATTTATGAATTTTGGTCTTCATAACCTGAAAAAATGACCAAAATTCATGAATTTAGTCGTTTTTAAAAATACCGATTTTTCAAAAAATGATACTTTTTAAATGGACTAAATTTATGAATTTAGGTCTTAAAAACCTGAAAAAGGGTCAAAATTCATGAATTTATGTCGTTTTTAAAGATACTATTTGTTTGAATTTTATGGTGTCCTGGAACGGTCTTTTTCCCATTACTATTCTACATTTGTATATCTTACATTGAATATAATTACATTATTGTTCGACATATTAGAAGTCCAAGTATCGATCGCATGCGTTCAGATACACTGAGGCTTGAAGCGAATGACGCGAACTTGTCGAGCTCAGCTTTTGTGGTATGAAAGCAAAAGTTAATAGTGTAACCTGTATCACTTTCACACAAAACATAAATTTTTATAACGAAACGTCGCCTTTTTTTGATGGTGTATATTGTTTGAAGTGAAGTCTCCCCTTGAAGAGAAGGAGAGATTCCTTCACTAAGGAAACAAATTGTACAATGTTCTGTAGGGGACTTGGATCTTCATCAAACTTGGAATAGTCTGCGAATCGAATAAAATGCAATAGCAGTAGAAAACGATCCCGATATAGCTAACACTTTGAATGAAATATCGGTGTTGTAACAAAAGGATCCGTAGACCAATAATCCGAGAACATTGGCTTTTTGATGACTCCCATTAGCAGAAGTAGTCCAACGAATTTCTTCATCTCTTGATTATTTGTGTTTATCCACGCTTGAAATCTTGAATGCGGCTTGAGATTTTCAGACTCTTGTAGTAGAAAAAGTTCCTCTCTGACATTTGTGAATCTGACAAGCATGTCAATCAACTTATCAGAGACAAACAGCTCCATACATTTAGTGATCAAATCTTCGTCTTCAGAAGAATGAAGGTAGTCCTCATGTTCAGAAGAAAGACCAGGAGACCCGATAAACATAGGATTTTCTTCGGATTTGCTGTCTGTAGTTCCGCTCACAAGCCGCCAACTTTCTTCGTTTGGTGTAGAAGATTCATGTAGAACCGGGGTTGTTGACGTCGATGACGTGGTTGAAGCTGATGGCAAAGTGAGCGACGATGTTGATCGACATGGATTTCGCGTTGGCACTCTTGGAAAGGAAGTTTCTAACAAATCCATATTACTGTCTGAGTCCCCATCGCTGTCAAAGCTGTTGTCAGAGTCTGAAAGCTCAAGTTCATCCTCGTCGTGACTTAAACAAATCATTTCAGCGAGTTGATCTATCGTGAGTTTTCTTCTGTATGACATTTTGCAGGACGGTTATGCAGGTCGATATTCAGTCTGTCGAAGTTTGAATAAAATGATAATTGGAAACAAAATTTTACCTTTTTGTTAGCTAAAAATTCATAAAATTTATTTTGATTGATAAACTAGCAACAAGACTTTCAATAACAAAACGTAAGCCACCAAGTCTGTTGAACACAAAGAGTCTGTTGACAATACTGAGCTCAGTATCATTTTAAGAGAAATAATAGAGATTTGAGAAATCATACTCTTGTTTACTTACTTGCATCGAGAAGATAGATTTGTTTACTTTGATACCGCGAAATCTTATTGTTGCCATTCATTGATGTTGCCCCACTATTCAAGAAAGTATCGCGAACAGAGTTAATTGTATTCAATAAAATATATCTACTCGACCACTTGATTGTCCAATTTATATGTTATGAATCTCTTCCTTTATCATCCTTCATAAATCGTTCAACCCAAATTTCAACCTATGCATACAACATCTGAATGTGTTTGCCAATTGCATAATTTTCATTTTCCCCGCAGCGCCGATCTTAATCTTCGAACAGCTTCAAAAACTTCTTCATTCCACTCTTAAATTTGCTTTATCAGCTAATTACAGCATGCGAAGGAGAACTCGTCAAGTCGCATATAACGGAATCATCCTTATGACTTGAATACCTAGTCATCCGCACCACACAGCCTCTTGTCAAATTTCTTGGTAGCAGTCAAGGGGTTAATCACATGTAGCAGTTACATTATTGTTGATGAATAATGGTGCTATACTGGCTCTGATTGACCGATTTTCTTTATTTTTGTTTTGCTTGATACCTTTTGGCTTGTAGAACAACATATTACATAACAAAGGAAACAAATGTAATTTTATAAGAGTGAGGTATGATTTTGTGTAACATTGCTAAATGAAGATCAAATTATCTACTACTTTTTTATCTATGACAGGAAAACAACTCAATATTCATGCTTGAAATTTCCAACAATGATATTAGTAAGCACAACTGACATATCTTCCAAATTTCAGAGAAATTCGTTCAAGTTTGGCGGACTTAGACAAAGTTGAAGTTAAGGCGATGTTTAAGGGTGATCCATTTTTTATGAATTGCTCGCGCGCGTCACAGCGAATCAGTAAATATCTGCAGCTATTCCATGTGCGTGATGGGATAGCTCTGTGGTGGGGAGTTGGCCATTAAAGTATAAGGTGCTGAGTTCGCCGGTCTACGGTGACATTTTTTTCGCTCGTGATATAGCTCAAAATATGATTTAACGGATGTATTGAGTCTCAAGAATCTTCACATCTTGTTAATACTGTCGCCGTAAAGAAGTACGTACCTTCTTACGTTTACTTTACTCTACGTTTTGCATGATTTTTGTTTTCTCTGTAGTTGACGATAATTCTAGAGTATATAATTCCAGCCACATTGTCATAAGTATATTGAAGATCTACATCCTGTTTTAGAAGAAAATGCAATCGTTCTTCATCCATGATGTCAGAATCATATTACACGGTAAAATCAACTAGCATTCTCCAACACCATTTTCAATCTAAAATTTATGGATTTACGCAATGTATGCACGTTTAAACAGCATTTCTACTTTACATGACTTTTTTTGTAATAAGACTATCTTCATTCGTCATCTACTCAATGCTGTAGCAAAACTATGGTCATCGCACAACTAATGCGCATCTAAAAAGAAAATAGAAATGAGGGAACTTACCTCTGCAGAACATCCGAATTTGCCTTCCCAGCCATCTTGGAAATTTGAAATTTCGTCCAAATAGATCAGGCTTTATAATGAAGCTATTCAAGCAAACAGCCATGTTTCATCGCAGATTTCTTAAATTAGTTCATTAGCACTAATTTGATATCGTATTAAGTCTGTAAATACAATGTATTCAAAATGACAATTGAATATTGTTGAAAAAAGATGTCCCTTTCGCAACTTTAAAAATAAAAAATGCCACAAGTAGGTTCTTCATTTTATTTCCACGAGATCTTTCGTCCAGGTCTCTTCATGGTGGATACACTGGAAATGAACGCATGATACACACTGCTATTGACTGTTAACACGATTCAAAGACATTCTGCACACAACGTGACACACTTTGCGGACGGAAGGTGGTGGAATAGACATCTACAGCTCAAGGTGCAATTAAGACCAAATGAATTTTACAAAAAGCAGTAATTGCGACAGCTAGAAAATACGAAATCAAATGAAGTTATACTAAAAACATTAAGGAAAAGGAAAAGTATACTAAGTCTGTACAAAGAAAACAAGAAAAAAACAGAAGACAGGTAAATAATAAATAAATAATAAATAAAAAAAATTAGATTAATAGAAAATTACCAAGGCAAATGCAGGGAGTAGATAAAATCCTTTTGAACACACAGATCAGGCTTAGAATACTTAATCACAAGAGCTTCCAAAATACGCAGTTTGATGAGAAAACGGGATTGATACCTCACACCGAACAGCTCTCTAGCATTGGACGGAAAACTTGAACACACCTGTAAGTGCCGAGTGATGGCACTTCCAGGGATACGAGTGGAACGTGGAGGACATTTGCTTTCGGAAAAAATCCACTTAGGCACATGTTCAATGACTCTCTCGCCAAGACTCCTCCCAGTTCTTCCCACGTACAAGCATCCGCATGTACATTTGAAGGAATATATCACGTTAGAGGTTCAACCAGTTGCTGATTTCTACGCACATTCAATGCTGAAGGACAGTTTTGAATTCGCTGAAATTATACAAAGTTTCAATTTAAGCAATTTGAAGATGTATACAATGGATGTGAAGTCTCTCTTTACGAATGTGCCTTTACACGAAACCATCGATTTAATCATCGAGACTATCTATGCTCACAATATCCCTTGTGCAATCCCTTCTGATCTTCTTCGGGAGATGCTGCTTCTGTGTACATCGAACATGCAGTTTTTATTTAATGGTACTTACTATCGTCAAGTCGATGGTGTCGCAATGGGCAGCTGCCTTGGCCCTCTTTTTGCAAATGTGTTCATGGGATACTTGGGGAGAAAACTGCAGTCTGTGATAGAAGATTGTTGCGTCAAGTACCTACGCTATGTGGACGACATATTTATTCTTGTCAACATCAATCGTCAGCAAGTACAAGATCTTCTGTCTGTGTTTAACAGTGCTCATCCTAACCTGACCTTTACCATAGAGGAAGAGGTGAACGATAGAATGCCCTTCTTGGATGTACTGATTTCTCGAGGCCAGAATGGATCAGTGTCGACCTCCATTTACCACAAGCCATCGTGGAGTGGTCTATATACCCACTTTCATAGTTTTGTACCAGTGCGGTAGAAAATTGGTCTTGTACGCAGCCTTATTACGAGGGCTCACCGCATACGCACTAAAGACAAGTTGGATGGTGAAGTCCAGAACATTTTCGATGTTCTGAAGGACAATGGCTATCCTCCATCCTTCCTTGACAAATAAGGACACTTGCCCAGACCTCCGGAGCCTCCAAAGTTCGGACTGGAAAGGAAGTGTGTGTACTTGACACTACCGTTTATAGGTGATAGAGCCGCTTCTAGATTTGTTCCTCTGTTTAGGTCTGCTGTTCGAGCCTTCCCATGTGTGAGACTTTTTGTTATTTTTACGACTCGGCAGATTCAATTGGGCTCTCCGAAGGACAAGGTTCCAGTTCTTTCCACCTCTAACCTGATCTATTCCTTCAAATGTGTCATGCGGATTCTTGTACGTGGGAAGAACTGGGAGGAGTCTTGGCGAGAGAGTCATTGAACATGCGCCTAAGTGGATTTTTTCCGAAAGCAAATGTCCTCCACGTTCCACTCGTATCCCTGGAAGTGCCATCACTCGGCACTTACAGGTGTGTTCAAGTTTTCCGTCCAATGCTAGAGAGCTGTTCGGTGTGAGGTATCAATCCCGTTTTCTCATCAAACTGCGTATTTTGGAAGCTCTTGTGATTAAGTATTCTAAGCCTGATCTGCGTGTTCAAAAGGATTTTATCTACTCCCTGCATTTGCCTTGGTAATTTTCTATTAATCTAATTTTTTTTTATTTATTATTTATTTATTATTTACCTGTCTTTTGTTTTTTTCTTGTTTTCTTTGTACATACTTAGTATACTTTTCCTTTTCCTTAATGTTTTTAGTATAACTTCATTTGATTTCGTATTTTCTAGCTGTCGCAATTACTGCTTTTTGTAAAATTCATTTGGTCTTAATTGCACCTTGAGTTGTAGATATCTATTCCACCACCTTCCGTCCGCAAAGTGTGTCACGTTGTGTGCAGAATGTCTTTGAATCGTGTTAACAGTCAATAGCAGTGTGTATCATGCGTTCATTTCCAGTGTATCCACCATGAAGAGACCTGGACGAAAGATCTCGTGGAAATAAAATGTAGTACGTATTTGTAAGTTGTAACATACATTGCGCATGAATAGGCTAAAACATGCTATTATTGTATGCTAATATTATTATAAATAGATTATCATATACTAGCGACATGAAACTGCTGTAGAAGTAGTGTAAAACTTATTAGATATCAAAAGGATTGAACATTTGCTTACAGGTAAATGTTATTGAGAGGAAATTGAGCTGATGATCAGGGAGATTTCATGAACTACATTATATGCAGGTCTTCATGGAAGCGTTAATTGAGATCTTTTTCTGTTGGCTCAGATTTCAAGTTTATTTCATATTTTATTTTATTTTATTTTATTTACGCCATAATTTTATGACTCTCATCGTCTAAAGTTAATTATAATTATTGTCTTTTATTATGATATTTTGCTTGGTAAAATTTGGGATATGAACACTCACACGAAAATACTCTTATCAATAAAGCTGAACATTTAAGCAATAGTAACCCATCGCAATACTAATTTTAATATTGATATTTTTTTTAATTATTTGTTCGATATCTTTTCCTACAGGTTGCAAATTACATAGAACAACTGTCTCAAGTGCCTATGAAAGAATTCGCAAAAATGTAACGATAGCTCTGAAAAGTACTCATCAGGTGGATAACAAATGTGTTTATGCGTTCTCAGGAAGCAAAAAGTCAGTAAGTTTGCCATTTTCTTCGTTTTAGATATAAAGTCTCAGTCTTTGAAAAGTACATATAGGATGCTGGAGCTGCATAGGAAATGAGGAAATAGAGCCAGTTTCATGGTAAAGGGTGTTGCTTCTGCTATTGTAGCGCATTAGTAGATATGACCGTAGTGAAGTCATATAACCGTGATTTAGGAATCTCATGTAAGTCATAGGACCGCATGTTGATATGTTCGGACATAAATACACACAAAGTAGTTTGAAAGTCTTATTATGACTCAGTTAATGATGTGTTTCCATTCCTCAGTAAAAGGATTTCTGCAAAAGAATTAGCTTCCACGAATTTTTAACAACCGATTTGAATACACCTATGAGAGCCACTAAAATTTTACCTTTATTAAAAGTGCATTTGAAATTCTTGAATTTCCGTTAATTTTTGCAAAATTAAACATCTCAATCAATTCAAATTACTGCCGTTGACAAAGTGCATATGTAATTACAATTAAAATACTCACTCATCCACAAATGCATCTATGCACTGATTACATGAATGATGGCAATACGAGTATTATATAAACACTACTCATATCGGATTTATGAGTAACACCAAGTTTTGTTCTATAAGCAGTAGATTCTAAGTCCAAAATTGGAGAGATTATCATTAAGCGCCAGGAAATCTTTCGCATCTTTCATATTATATGAACATCTTTTTGATCAACCCACAAACATTTGTTATCAAAAAGAGCATTCTCTCCAGAGCGATATCTTTCCCTATTCATCAAAATATCTAAAATCTAGCATTCTACCTCAAATGCTTTTCACAGTGCTCCGAGTTCGAATGTCTCAATACGTGCATTATAACGAGAGATAACATTTATGAATTTATTATTCTATCACACAAGTCATGAATTTGAGAAATTGCTTCACGTATTTTTTTGGTTTTCTTTGGCATGTATCTTTGACTGCATCCTAGATGCCGAAGTACACTGTCGTAAAATCAGGTGATAGAAGTGACCATTCAATGCTCCCATGCCGTCCAATCCATATGTCTCTAAAAAGTGAGTAAGGATAAATCATTAATGCTGTTGCATGATGATCGCCAGCTTGTCGTAAATGAAATTCTTAAAAATCCTCTTTGCGGAAGACCCGAAACAAAAACCTCTTATAAAGCACTGACAGAATTCACCAGTTTTCGTGAAATCAAAAATCGCAAGGACGAAATCCTGAAGAAGAAATCATTGCTCATTCAAATGCCTTTCGATTATAATGTGAAGATACATAATATATCTTATGTGAAGATATATATATATATGGATTATAATGTCCAGTATGTAAATTATTGTTGCGTCTATTGACATGGTCCAACAGTTTGAGCTGTGCTTCATCAGACCACACTACTTTATCAGGGAACGTTGCGTCACGGTGATTATTGAACACCTTACAAGATTGTAAGTGGTCATCACTATCGTCCTGAGCCCGTTGATCTCTTGAAGTACGTGTATGTATGTAGGACAAAGGACCATAATCCATATGTCTCAAAATGGATTGCATAGATCTTCTGTTGATGCCAGATTCAATAATGCAAAGTCGAGAGGCTTGAGGGGCATCGACAAGTGCTTCAGTTGTCATGTTGATTATCCAGTGTTGTCAGCCACACGGCGTCCAGAACGAGGAATCTTTCACAGATACAGTAGTATCAAATCGCAGCCCGATTAGGAAGAGGAGAGTTGAAGGGTTTCAGACGCTGTTCAATTACTTACACACAATCATCCAATTTCCACTACATTTTCAAAACGAAACTCTTCGTGAATCAATTAATTAGCGATTCATTGCATCAGATTAGACATTTAGATTCATAGACTCAAAGAAATCTGCATATCTTGCAAATATTACATTTCAGATTGAAAATTTTCGTAGATATCATTGATTTATGAAGAGAAATCTGCTCTAACAGTGATAGGAAGACAGATATCATTGATATTTTTCTTTAACATTAAGTGTATAGTAACTTATTTGCCACTTTGTAGTATGAGAGCACACGTAATTTACACGCTTTAGTTGTATTCAGCGCCGCATGACTGCTCCAATATAATCAACCACACTCCCATAATTTACCGTAAGACGTTTTCATGCAATAACTGATCGTTCATCAAAGTCATCTACCATCAATTTCCAACAGATATTCAAACAATCAATATTTTATAGAATGTAGTTCAAATTTTGAACGGCTACGTATACTAACAAGATTGAATTATGTCTCTTTCAGGCAAATGAGCGGTTACATCTTTCATGTGACTGATTATTTTCTCAGCGTTTTGTTCATTTAGAATTCTCATAAGTTCAACAATCAATATTCCTTGACTGGCATTGTTCAAGAGTTCGATAATTCAGCATATTGACATCACATCATCACAATTTTCATTTTCAGATTTTCGAAATGGCAAAAATATGTAAATCAATGGGATTGCAAATTTATGAAGAATTCGATGAACGATTCATTAAAGGTAACACGCTTTGAAATGATTTAAATGACCATGCGTTTCTTGTGTTGATACAATGGCTTCACAAATCAGTAATCCGACTCACCCCACTCACTTCGTTATGGAGAATCTTCAACCTTATGGCTTTGCATTGACACTTAAAATATCAAGCTCAAAATAATCCTAATAATACCGATGGTGGTGAAAACGGCCGACCTGATTTGTTTTCAAAATAGTGCAAATTTAGCTTAACGAATTATGCATTTCATCTATCAACAGTCCGCTTTATAATGCATCATTTCATAAATGGTTAGAAATTAGTTTAGACAGCAGCATTTTATAGTAAACAGTAAGTTTTTAACTATGATTGAATGAATTAGTTTCCTATGTCACATTAAGTATTTTTCTTTGTCATATGTTGGCCCAGTGAGGGCCTAGTCCATAAAAGGACTGATCGGCGCGTTCCCTAGTAGCCAGATTCGTCTCCTCTAAGTTCTATTACCTTATGCGATTACACTTACTGCCGATCAAATTTCTTATCATCTGTTGATCAATCTGATTCCACTCCTGCCTCACTTAGGATTCCATCCAATTCAAATCATTGCTAGGACAAATTCGTCGATTAACTCGCCGTTTCAAGATAGACAATACATGCTCTATTGGATTCAAGTCAAGAAACCTTGCCGGCAGTTGAATGTTCACATTCCTGCCGGTCTTTTATGTAACTAAGTTGCCCTGGCACGATGGGATGAGCACTGTCATCCATGAGAACCCAATCAGATGATGGATCACCCAAACTGAATGCTGAAGGATCAGCATGCTCTTCGACCACTGTACGGAGTTCATGTTTACCCTTATAATATGCAGTGAACTGCGAACATCATTCCAAATGGCTCCCCAAATGAGAAATTTCCTGCAATCGTACTGGCTCCTCAATGTAAAATCATCCTCTGTACTCTCGCGTACCGCATTATTGCCGAGATCAGGGAAATATTTTGTTGAACCTTGAGACGTCAAAATTCATTGCTTGCCTGGATTTCTATCATGCTAAACGGTTGGAATATCATGAGATTTGGCATAGACCCTCTTCTATATAGAAAATTAAACTGCCTAATCCCATTTTTCTATGGTTTCATGTGTGTGTTTTCTCTTAAACTGTCAGTTACTCTTTGAATGTTAGCATCATTGTATCTAAATCCACATCGTGTTGCGACATAACCTTCTTTAAAATTTTGATTTCTATATGTATTTCTTCAATCAATAAACGTCACTATTATCATTATTATAAAAAACGATCAGGAATGTCTTGCCCAGACTTCAGCCAAAGGAGTAGACGTTTATCCTTAAATTTTAATCGGACAGCTGTCTCATCCGACCAAACAACACGAGACCACTAATTCCGCCAGTGGCAACGTTTCATTGACCACTGTAGTCTCAGTTTCTTGTGTCGCTCGGACAGATTCAGCTTCGATGGTTTCTTATGACTGGAGTCGTTCAACCGTTTAAGTCGACTCCAAACAGTTGTCCTGGAAAGATTTGAACTTGCTGAAAATAAAGAGGCAGAGGACCACTGTTAACCAGACAGCTGATGTAGCGATTCGACCTGCCAGAAGTCAGCCTTGGTCGGCCAGAATACCTTCCATCACGCCGCTGACAGACTCTTTGCAACCAAACGTAAATAGTACTTTTGGGAACCTTTAATTGTTGCGACACAGTGGCAACTGGTCGGCCACTTCGGACCAAAGTCTCAGCTTCACCCCTAAGATAGCGCTTCTAGTAAGCTTTCAGTGCAGCAATTCACATGTTACTGAGATACACAAAACAAATGAAATGAATGAATTCTATGTCTTCGATCACACAGCATTGTTCTCGTCTGTCAGTTATGCATGCGGGAGGTTTATGAGTCACACTTTCTGGTTAGCGATGGAAATGAGAATTGAATTCCAAATAGATTGCAAAAGATTGAAATATTATTGAGTCTACTGACTGTTATATTTAGAGTATAGTCATGAAAGTTTCACATGAGCAATTTCAGAGCATGAGCTTTCCAAACATATAGACTTTTTCTTGAATTTAGAAACGACTTTCTACATGTAATTTACGTTTACCCATTTCAATTCTTTATGAAACAATCTGTGTAATGTGCAGACGTGACACAGTTTTGTGGTTGCGATTTGATACTAATCAAATCAAACATTAAAGTCTTAATTCAAATGTTGTCAAGTAAACTCACTTAAATCAGTTTTAAGTTAGAGTAAGTAAGGAAAATGAAATGCCTGATAGGATTCACAATTGTTATATAGTTGCAGTCAGCAGACTTAATCAATTAAAATAGACAAAAGCAAGGTGGGTGTGCGTGTTGACCTGCTTGTTTTTCCGTTGTTCATTGTTCATTATTCGTTTCCATTACACCACTGTGTAATTTCTATTAAAACCGGTTCTCGCTGTCCTACCAGTTTGTGCTTAGTGACCTTGGTTCGATCACGCACTTTCTGTGACATTTTGATCAATTTGTTTTGGCTCATGCAGCTTGTACGTAATCATTTCTACAGATAAATGTTGATGTCCGCGAATAATGCCCGCGTTATAAATTGGCTCTCGCGACTAGAACTTGCACTTGTTTTTGATTACAGTGGGCTAAAGTTTTGGCCACGAGGGTATAAAGAGAAATGATAGTAATCAGAAATATCTACAACGTAACGCGGGCAACCGATGTCCTTCTACTGTCAACCACTGGAAATCTCCATCGTTTAGTTACCGTTGTTATGACAACGCGTGTCCACGACGTTCTATTGTTTTCAATGTTCATGACCGTTCTTGTCCTTTATTATCCTGGAGTGTCAGATTTCTATGTTTCAGATGATGTAGAAAATAAAGCATTTGAAGAACACTGAGAATGTTGCCAGCGATGTAAGTATGAAGTTATGAAGAAAGTAGCTGTCAAAAGAGTCCAGTTTCGTGTTGTTGCCGAGAACTGGTTGAGTAAAATTCATAGAGCCTGTTTCTGCCACTCAAGAAGGGATTGAGAATCACTAGCTACGGCTTCCTCTTCCACTGTATTGATTTCGTGGCGCTTTTTCAAGTCATTCACCCAACCGTCGCTCGCCTTGAGGACCCACATGTGCATTGTACCTGCCAGTTTCACCGCATTTTCCTTTATCAGGTCGCCGCTGACAGGAATATACTGCCGTCTCTCTTGCTGCAGTTCATTAGTATTTCCACACCCGGCTAGTGAGCCTGCGCCAACTTCATGATATTCTGTGACTGCTCAACTGTCTCCTCTTTGCCAAGAATATCATTCAGTGGTTCTCTTAATTTCGATGCCTTCTTTCTGATACCCCTAGCCAGATTTGACTGATGCGACTCCCTCTTTGCAGAATCGATTATCTCCTTCTACTCCTTCAGCGAAAATTTCGGTTCTCTTTCATCACTGAAGTGACACTGAGCAAACGCATGAGAAAACACTGTGCACGACAACTTAAGACGAGGCTTGGATTCCTGGCGTGACAGTGCTCAGCTAATCACACTCTGCAGTGAAGGACGGCGAAAATCCCTCACACCTGTCTTTTCTGTTCATCAAGGCGTCGATAGGACTGGCGTCTGAGAAATGAATTGCATGTAGAACTTAAGAGGTAAGGTGTAAGCGAGAAGAATGCAAATTATGGAAAAGTGATTCTAATCCCCCTGAGTTCCTTTGACATCAAAACAAATTGTGGAACGCTGGTGCGGTCCACATCTGTGACTTTTTAGGGTCCATTTAGATAGGGCATTCTGCAACCTTTTTTAAATAGAAAAAAAATGGATAGGTTGGCATTTTCTATTTAAATATCTATGAATGCATTTTACAAAGTGGAATAGTAGCTGAAATATGTAGTGGCACAATACATTTTTTCAACGCTGACATTGTTGGGACCAAGCAAAAGTGACACATTAGCGAGAGTGGCATAGTACCATGATGGCATAGCAGCGAAATTGGACCGCAGTACCTAAAAATTCACAAAATAGATAATGGATATAACAAGAAAATATGGATTTACAACTTCCGAATTTCAGTCGCACAGCAGAATTTGATAGACTCCGGCTCAGATAGGGTTAGGAGGATAACTGCATCATATGAACAATGATCTAAACTAGGACGTTTTCATTTCAGACGCAATATCTGGACTTCTCTACGATTTGCCTTTCACAAGCGAAGGATATACAATTGGCTATAGGGTGAAGAAGGACAAAGCTAAATCAATCACTGGAAAAGTTTGTCAATATTTCCACATATTGTTCCACATATTTTAATATTGTTCCACATATAAATTCCACATATTGTAATATTTCCACATATTGTAAATAAAGTTTCATAACCCTTAGATTCAATTTTGTAATCTCATATCGAGTTGGGTGTTTATTGCAAAAATTCATTTTTAGAATTATGAGTATATTCTTGCACAAAGCTGGAAAAGCAGGCAATCAAAAATCAAGAATCTCGTAGCTTTTCTCAGGAAATCAAAATTTCCACAGGCTTCCTATTATACAACAAAAAAAGTCACATGTCACTGATTACATAAAGGATTGCAGTACAGCGCCAACAGCTTTATTGATGCTTTACAATTACAGATAAAATCTTAAAAGAAGTATCTCTGCAACTCACAGCAGATGTTGGAATTCAGTATTTTGTCCAGTCGTTTTAATTCAATTGATGAAGCAGTTTTTATGAATTCAATATCAAATGCAAATGAAAAAATCATTCCACGAATTTCAGCTATATTATTTTGATGTGCTCAGAAGACGTTTTAATTTGTATTACATTGGTTGGGAGTATTTTTCTCATGATCTCAGACGATGGAATCCCCCACCGTATAGTGCTATCAACTGCTTGGATATAAACTATTTCACATCCATAATAATTGATCTTGGGTACACCCCACGACGGGTTACACTTGGCACTCGACCATGTTTTAATTATCGCTTTATATGTCAAGGTAAGTAAAGACGTGTATTGACAAATGCATGATACATTCTGATTTTATCTTGCCCAACAGATGCAGAGACAACGCCTACACCCGTGACTATTCGGGATCGATCAGGTAAGCAATAAAGCCTGTCTATTACTTGTTTAGTCGAACACATGTTTAGTTTTCATAACGTGAACAGTCATTTCCACTTCAAGAAGCAATTATCAAAAAATATTTTCAATGTTCAGAATCTACAGGTCAAAGTCAAATTATAAGCACATTCGTAAAACAGAGCATATATCAATTAACGATGATATTCCTAAGAACATATTTTGAAATCGCGACACGACGACTGAGAAGATCACAATCACGCCGTAAGCTTGCCTTCCCTTGAAGATCGAAAAATTCTCTACAGTCAGGTTGCAACATGGCCGAAGCTCTGGGCAGTCTGAATGTTCACATGCAAGTATAGTCTGCTTATCCAAACAGCCGCCCAGCGCAGATTGAAAGTAGCTTGAATGATCTTTTCGCCATTAAGGTATACCGAGAGTGCAACAAAAGCAGAATGCAATTAGTGTCACTTTGGCAATACATGGGAAAACTTTGATTCAGTTGAAATGGTTGCAAAAAGTGATAGTCATCTCCGTAATTACACAATCTGCAATCCAATTAGTGTCACTTTGGCAATACATGGGAAAACTTTGATTCATTTGAAATGGTTGCAAAAAGTGATAGTCATCTCCGTAATTACACAATCTGCAGTGGAGTATTCTTCGTTTCTATGTGGCCTTCGATGAATGCCAAAAGCCACAAGTTACCAATGTTTATGAAACAAGAAAGTATCCGTACCTCCGTACCGTTTAACCGTACCTCCAATCACTCTCACTTCCTCTAACTACACCCTCCGAATCTTGCTTCACAACGTCTTGGACACCCACGGTGCCCATGGAGAAGTATGATACAACAGAATGCTCCTCACCAACGCAACACACGTCTCCCTCAGCAACTCCTGGCTCCATCCCCAGTCCTTCACAGCCAGCCGTCTAACCAAACAAATAACCTTCTCAGCCTTCCCACATTCTCCACCTGTTCTCTGAATGCAAACGTGACGTCATACGTCATATCCAGGAATCACAGGAGTTTCTCCTTCCTCAGCCAGCTCCCTTTCTCCATGACATCCAACCCGCTTATCTCACGATCCTTGGTGTCATTAGAAAACAACGTCACGGAACATCTGACCACCGACACTTTCATCAGCCACTCATCACACCACTTCAACCAATCAAGACGCCCTCTGCAACCGCTCCCTGATCTTCACCACCGACTTCCCAGACACCCAAACTGCCAGGTCATCCGCAAAGGCACTCACTTCCGTCTCCTCCTCCGGGCGCTCAAAAAAATCATTATTGAACAGCCGGAAGAGGAGAAGAGAAAGGACTGAGCCCTGATGAAGCTCTAGTTGAAACAACCTGGTCTTGCTCATCTCGTTCTCCACCTTAACCCAACATAACCGTTTCTTCATTCATTCCTGCACCCATCTCACGTCGTTATACTCAATCCCGCTTCTGTCAGTTTCCATAACAGATTATCACGCCACATTTTAACATGTCCTGTCTCAAAATCGAACAACACCAAGCCACTCTTCTCCTTCTTCTCACATCCATCGCATACCGTCTACGACAGCCTGACTAATTGCTCGTTCACGCTCCTGCCTTCACGAATATCAGCTTGGAACTCAGACACCATCACTTTATTATCCAACACCCTCCGCATCCGACTCGACAACACTCTTTCCATCCACTTGCACAAGCAAGACGTCAGGCACACCGACCGGTAGGATCTAAATTTTATTTGGATCCTTCCCGGCCTTCTCACCGTTCCTCCATCACTGAACCACCACTCCCTCACGAAAAAGCCGTTCGAACAACTCCCTCACTACAACATTCCTTTCCTCTGGCAACATTTTCAGTAGCTTAGGGTGGAGCTTGTCCGAACCCGCTGCTTTACCTCAATCCATTTCTCCCAACGCTCTTCACCTCCTCCAACATGATGTCACAGGAATGTTCCTGTTCCGTCCTCATTCTCTCAACTTGCTGTTCACTCTCTTCTTCATAACCTTCTCCCTTGGCACCTTTACCCTGCTAATCTTCTCAGACACTTTAACAAACCCATTTGCCTTTTTTCCTCGCAGTGACTATCACTTTCCTTTTTTCTTCCAACACCTCTCCCTTACGGCCCGGAACTCTTTTCCTCGCTGTGCCATTCACTACAGCCAACATCTCACCGAACGAAGCTCCCTTATCAAGTAGAGTTCTCCACTTTCCTTTCTTTTCCTCTCCTATCATCTCTTTATTGTTTCTCTATGTTTTATCGACCATTTCACAATCTATCACTTTTTCCGTTTCCAACTCATCTCGTCTCCTCATCTCAGCTCTCACCAATCCACCCAGCAAAACTTCCTCTACTTTCCTTCTCTTTCTTCCCACAAATTGAACGCTGCTCTCAGCACAATCTCACGAAAGTTTTCCTCCATGGCCCTGACCGCAAGGTTTTCCACCTCACTCTCTGAAGCCTCCTCCTCAGATCCTCCTGGTACTTTTCTTAATCCCACGACCATTCCTTCTCACAACCTTCTTCCTTCTTTGGTCCCTCTTTCCGAATCAGTATGGGCAAGTGGTCCGACCCCAGTTACTTCACTGCCTCCCATCCCACAGCATCTCTGACGGACGCCGAAATGAGAGTAACATCGGGTGACGATCTGCTGTCTGTACCCCTTTTCATCTGACTCACACTTCCATCATTCAACAGCACCATTCCATTCTCAGTAGGCCTGCTTGTGAACACCAAGCCTATCTCATCGGACCGCATTTTCATATCCCAATCACCATGATGTACATTCAAGTCACCACACACCAACCACTTTCCATCCATTCCCAATTCAATTCGCACCAACAACTCACTTCTACTCTCAACAGCATTTTCCGGTGGAAAATATATATTGACCAATTTCTAGACTTTCTCCAACGGTCTCACCATCTCCATCGACATCAGTTCCGGCTCACTATCCCCGACACAACTCTGCAGTTCCCGATACATACGGCTACTCTTCATCAAAAACACAAAGCCATTTTTTAACATCCCACACACCATGTTTGATTATCGCTTTGTATTTCAAGGATGGTTAAGTGCATTGACAAATGCATGATACATTCTGATTTTATCTTTCTCAACAGATGCAGAGACAACGACTAGACCCGTGATTAATCGTAATCAATCAGGTAAGTAACAAAGCTCGTCGGTTAATTGTTTAATCGAACACATGTTTTAGGTTTCATAACGTGAACAGTCATTTGCACTTCAAGAAGTACTTATCAATAAAGATCATTCAATGTTCAGAATCTACAGGTCAAAGTCAAATTATAAGCACATTCGTAGAACAGGGCATATATCAATTAACGATGATATTCCTAAGAATATATATTGAAATCACGACACGACGATTGAGACGATCACAATCACGCCGGAGGACGGCCTCTACTGACTGACCGGGGGTGATCTCTACTGGCTGGACTCTGTCCTTCTATCAAATGCCTGAGGTACATTTCAGTCAATATCGACTAAGGCAGCCGCAGCCTTGCCTTCCTTAAAGATCGAAAATTCTCTGCAGTCTGGCCGAAACTCTGGGCAGTCTGAATGTTCACATGCACGTATAGTCTTTTTGAAAGGAGCAACAAAAGCAGTTTTCTGCGACCGTGTAGTAATTTTATTACCATTATTTCAAATTTTACTAGAAAATTGCTTTTGTTGCTCCTTTCCAAATGAATGAATCCCGTCCGATGGCAAATAAAAATCAAATTCAAGTATAGTCTGCTTATCAAAATTGCCGGCCAGCATAGATTTAAAGTAGGTTGAATGATCTTTTCACCATTATGGCATACCGATTGTGAAACAAAAGCAGAATGCAATTAGTGTCACTTTGGCAATACATGGGAAAACTTTGATTCATTTGAAATGGTTGCAAAAAGTGATAGTCATCTCTGTAATTACACAATCTGCAATGGAGTATTCTCCTTTTCTGTGTGGCCTTCGATAAATACCAAAAGCCACAAGTTACCAATATTTATGAAACAAGAAAGTATCATCATTAATTAATTTTCATCCTGTCTGGATTACTTTGCACAGCTTAGCCAGTTGTAAAGTCTTAACATCAGATCCCTATACCAAATATATGGATTTGCTGATTCCCTCAAAAAGTCATGGACGCATATGCATACGCTATTTCAAGTTAAGCTATATACATGTAGCTGTAGCTGCTGATGATGCGGTTGATGCTGCCGTCGCTGTTGTTGCCGTTCCCATATTTGGCTTAGGCTAGGCTCACCCACTGCCGGTTCTGCAGAGCCCCCTGCGGTCTACAACACAAAACAGACAAACTATTTGATGAAATCTGCAACTCATCACGCTTCCTTTCAACTGCAACACACAACATGACATACTCAACACACTCCAACACCTCCTCACCACATCGATGACAAAAGCCGGATCCATCCATCCCAATTCTCTTTCTGTTTGCCCCAAACTCTAGAGAGTTTCCAGATCTTAAGCGGTCCATACTCACTCTCTCTCTTCCCGGGAGCAACTGTTCTCCAAATTGTGATTTACACCCTCGCCATATACCTTTCCACATCTTTCTTTCTCATTCTGCCACTACCAGACCTTGTCATAGTTGTCAGTGGGGATGACCCTAAGACATCACCGTCACACCTTTCCAATCATATTGATGATCAGACAGCCATTTTATCGCTTTCAACATCGCCCCTACTGCGATTGAAACGAAGAAGCAATCCCACCCGCTCCTTCCAACACCCCACTAACCCAGACCGCCTGAACCGGTAATCCACTGGTGATAGCTACTGCTAATCCACCTCTTCTACATCCATCAACCACCGATCCTCCCGTATACAATCGTGGCCAGTAGAGAGTGACCACCATCAAGAACTTCTTTTTTCTAAACATATCGACGTAGCCGCTGTAATTCCTCGGTTGTTGTGATTGCTTTGTTCTATGACTGACTTCCTATTTCTACGTTTGTTGACTGCAATGTATTAGCGCACTCTCAGTGTTGATTAACATAGATATCTCACAATTTGAATCTCACGGATTTATGTTGATATTCGCCTCTTTAGTTCAATTTCATTCTCTCGCGCGTCAGTAATGGCTCACTTGTCATCGGAACTGCGTGGGAAAATACAGCTCCTCGATGAAAAAGGCTACTCACAAAGAAAAAAATCTGCAAGACTTGGTGTTTGCAAATCGACTGTTCAGAAAACTTTAGCCAGAATAAAGAAAACTGGAACACATGCACCTCCCAAACATCGTGGTGCTGCGAGGAGGACTTCCCATCGTGTTGATAGAATGATCCGTTGTCGAGCTGTTTTGAATCCAAGGATAACCAGCCAAGAAATTGTTGCTACGTTGCCACGTGATTCTCGCGTAAGCGCTCGAACAATACGTTGCCGTCTTTGTGATCAATATGGATTACGATTCCACCGCGCAGCAAAGAAACCGAAATTATCGAGGAAGAATATTGTGGATCGCTTAAAGTTCTGTCGTGACCACCAACATTGGACAGTTGCTGATTGGCGTAAAGTGCTTTTTAGCGACGAAACCCTGATCAGACAGTTTAATCCATCAACACAGGGCGTTCGTCGTCCAAAGAATGAGCGATACAATCCTCGTTTTGTTGTGCCAACTGTCAAGAACAGTCCGTCGATCATGGTTTGGGGATCCATTTCCGCTGAAGGTCGCGCAGGACTTCATGTCATGCCTTCTGGTCAGTCTGTAAATCCCCAATATTATCTCAACATTCTCCATGAGAAGTTGGAGTCATGGCTTTCCCTCAAGCATTGTACAATATTTCAGCATGACGGAGCCCCATGTAACCAGGCTAAAATTGTAAAAAATGGCTCCATTAAAAGAGAATTTCGGTTCTGTCTCCTTGGCCGGGATCGTCCCCCGATCTGAACCCTATAGAAAATTCCTGGGTTCGACTGAAACGCAATGTAGCGGCGGACAATCCAACCTCCCACAATGACTTGAAGCAGTCAATCATGAAGGCATGGTGTCAGCAAATAACAGTTGAGTAGTGTTCTGACCTCATCAAATCCATGCCTCGCCGCATTGCCGCAGTCCTTGCAGCTGATGGGAATTCAACGAAGTACTGAACTCTGTGTATTGTGTAATGATGATATTGGCCTACAGCATTGTTCTAGACCTTTTTCCACTGATGTTTGCTGATGTTTCTGATCGCACTTGCTGCATTTTTGAAATAATCTCCGTTTTCATAGGGGTGGTCACTATCTACTGGCCACGACTGTAGAACGTCGCATCCATTTTACCCAAATTCATCATTTTGTCAGTAGCCACTCTTCTACTGCTCTCCTCATCTTCACACTTCCCACTTTCCACCAACCATTCCACGCCATTCCACACTTTCCAAGGTCTCTAATCTTGTACCTCCCTCATCCTTCTGATACCTTCAGGAATCTACTTACTCAACTACCTTCTCGCACATCATTTTCTTCTATCGTATATTGTTCTTCACTTTCTTCAGATTCGTCGCTGATAATATAGCTTTCTTTACTCTCTGCTGTCTCCCGTTCAAAAATTCTGCAATTTTATGGCAGTAGTAAGTTTGTGACGTAGCGAACCTATCATTATGGAAGACTGCATAAAATCATTGCTAGAAATTTAGTTATTAGTACTGTGCATCATTTGAGAGTCGTCCTATGACACTGATATTCTTTCCAATGAAACACCAAAGTTTGTAGATATTTGGTCCACTGTAACCAAATCACATGACCCTCTGATCTATACTGTAGAACATTTCACAACAGTAATAGATTTCGAGCTTCAGAATTGAAAAATTTTAGTCTTTAAACTGAGGTCAAAATTACCTCATTGTACTAAGTAACTATATGACATTCAATCATTTAAAACAAATGACATTGAAAAAAGAAATGCCCAATACTAGCAAAAATTAAGATAGCAAAAGACATGGAAGCTTAAAGAACAACTTATTATTATAATGACCGCAAACGCATGACAAAAATGCTATTGAGCTGAACATTACCTCAGTGTACGTTCGAGGGTTAATAAACAGCAGGATGTGGAAAGGATAAAGGACTGAGCCCTAATGAAGCCCAAGTTGAAACAACCTGGTCTTGCTCCTCTTGTTCTCTACCTCAACCCAACATAACCGTTCCTGTACCCATCTCACCGTCGTTATACTCAATTTATACCCTGTCTCAAAATCGAACAACATTTAACCATTCGTCTCCTTCTTCCTCATATCCATCCCATACCGCCTGCGACAGCCTGACTACCTGTTCACGCTCCTGCCTTCACGAATATCAGCTTGGAACTCAGACACCAACACTTTATTATCCAACACCCGCCGCATCCGACTCGACAACACTCTTTCCATCCACTTGCACAAGCAAGACGTCCAGGCACACCGACCGGTAGGATCTATATTTTATTTGGATCCTTCATGACCTTCAACAACGGAACAATCTCACCGTTCCTCCATCGCTGAGCCACCACTCCCTCACGAAAACGCCGTTCGAACAACTCCCTTGCCACAGCAACCGCAACAATCCTTTTCTCTTGCAACATTTTCAGTAGCTTAGAGTGGAGCTTGTCCGAACCCGCTGCTTTACCTCAATCCATTTCTCCCAACGCTCTTCACCTCCTCCAACATGATGTCACAGGAATGTTCCTGTTCCGTCCTCATTCTCTCAACTTGCTGTTCACTCGCTTCTTCATAACCTTCTCCCTTGGCACCTTTACCCTGCTAATCTTCTCAGACACTTTAACAAACCCATTTGCCTTTTTTCCTCGCAGTGACTATCACTTTCCTTTTTTCTTCCAACACCTCTCCCTTACGGCCCGGAACTCTTTTCCTCGCTGTGCCATTCACTACAGCCAACATCTCACCGAACGAAGCTCCCTTATCAAGTAGAGTTCTCCACTTTCCTTTCTTTTCCTCTCCTATCATCTCTTTATTGTTTCTCTATGTTTCATCGACCATTTCACAATCTATCACTTTTTCCGTTTCCAACTCATCTCGTCTCCTCATCTCAGCTCTCACCAATCCACCCAGCAAAACTTCCTCTACTTTCCTTCTCTTTCTTCCCACAAATTAAACGCTGCTCTCAGCACAATCTCACGAAAGTTTTCCTCCATGGCCCTGACCGCAAGGTTTTCCACCTCACTCTCTGAAGCCTCCTCCTCAGATCCTCCTAGTACTTTTCTTAATCCCACGACCATTCCTTCTCACAACCTTCTTCCTTCTTTGGTCCCTCTTTCCGAATCAGTATGGGCAAGTGGTCCGACCCCAGTTACTTCACTGCCTCCCATCCCACAGCATCTCTGACGGACGCCGAAATGAGAGTAACATCAATTCAATTCAATTTATTATATACTCACCACACGTGACGTGCATGTGACTCGCCTACTACAGCATCGCACAACAAAATACGAACATAAAATGATCAAGTAAAAAAGTTAAAGAAATTAATGTACAATGCCACTTTGCTTCCGCAAGAAGGTCTTAATGTAGTTCGTCACAATTTCAGAGGAAGATTTCAATCCACGAATTTCAGGGGGCATTTTGTTCCAAAAGCTTGCACCATAGAATCGCATCGATCGTTGTCCGTATTTCACTGTTTGAACTTTCGGCTGTATGAGGACATTGCGTCTAGGATTCTTGCATAGCTGAAACATTTCTTGAAAAACTACAGGTGCATAGCCAGGATGAAATTGGAACATAGCAAGGAAATGTCTCAAATCCACTGATTGTTCATGAGCAGTCAATGTCTTGCAAATAGATTGCATGATTCGAAATAACTTGACATGCCAAAGGATATTCAATTCATAATCATTCAATGAAAGTTCAATATGTGGTACAATGCATTTCAACCTGTCACATGCACGCAGACATCGGCTATACATTGTCTGCAATTTTAGCTTATATCTGTTTGAAATAAAGACACAAAAAGACGAAGAGTAATGAAAGTGAGGTAGTACATATGTCTGTATTAGTCGCCATCTCACTTTTCGGCTCACAGACTGTTTGAGTCTCTTGATTCCGGTTAGTTTCCATGCAATAAGCTTTGTAGTATGCTTTACATGCTTCTCAAATGTGAATGCTTTGTCTATGTACATGCCCAGCAGCTTGATACATGTCAAGTTTTTGCATTCATGTGAATCAGATCTAAATCTTAAATTGTCACTCGTAGATCCCAATCCAAGACATTGAAATTTTTCCGGGTTAGGCTTGAGTCCATTTTCTCGAAACCATTTAGATATGGCAGGTAGCAAAGTGTCCAGTTTGTTTTGGACGTTGGTGTCATTGTCACCTTTTACCCAAATTGTGATATCGTCAGCATATGCAATGACATCAGCACCATATGTTCGTATCATAGGAAGCAAATCATTCAAAAACACATTCCAAATGAGTGGACCACATCTTGAACCTTGGGGTATGCCTGATCTTGTCATGAACGACTCTTGTGAAATCTTGTCATTCACTTTCACACGATTTTGGCGATTCACTAAATACGATCTCATTAAGCTTACCGCTTCATTTGACATTCCATATTTTTGCAGCTTTTTCAGAAGCAGCTCATGTGGTATGCTATCAAATGCTGCAGACAGATCCAAAGAAATAACCCCGACAATTTGCTTTGAATCGACAGCAAGCTTTAGTGACTCAACAATATACAGCAGTGCAGTCTCAGTGCTATGATTTTTCTTGTACGCAAACTGATATGGCGAAAGCAATGGTAGAATATGTGCTGAGAATTGGTTAGTCATGATTGTCTCTACAACCTTTGCAAAGTGTGGCAAAATCGTCACAGCCCTATATCTAGTCACATCAGTTCTTTCTCCACTCTTAAAGACAGGCGTCCACAGTCCATTCTTCAGATCAATTGGAAATTTGCATCTTGAAACCATCTCATTGAAGACATGAGCAATCACCCAGCTTATGACATGAGCTGAAGGCTTAATTGCCCTGCTTGGTATATCATCAATCCCAACTGCTTTTGAGCTATTCAAGCATTGAATGGATGATTCAACTTCCATTGAACTTGTTCTCGCGAAAGTGAATGCTGGTGGGTTCGGATTCTGCTTGGCTATAAGATTGATGCTTAAATGATCATCAAAGTCTGCAAACTGTTGCTCATGCAACGAACATGCATCAACATTCAAACCAGTGCTCACAAAGTGGTTTCCGAGCTTAGTTGCCACTTCACTATCACATACATTGTATTCTGAGTTGTCATTCAAAATTATTTTCGTTGAATCTTTCACTTTTTTGCTGTGCAAATACACTTCGAATGTTCTGTAGAAATCACTGCTGTTATCTGAATTGCATTTTTCGGCAAAGAATTCTGCTGCCGCTTTTCTACTAAGTCTTCTTTCTTCTCTTTGCCAGAATGTCTTGCGTTCCCATGCATAGGAAATTTGATTTCGTTTACCAATTCTGTTGTCAATGGGAGTTCTATTCAACCAGTAGTGTTTCTGCTTCCTTGCGAAAGCGATCTTTCCGTTGAACCATGGTATCGAATTTTGTCGAAATCTGATTTCTTTCATGGGCGCATGTTGGTCCAATATTTTGGTGTATACCAAGCGCACGAAATTGTACATATCATCAATTGAATTGAAAATACTACATACACCAAATACTGGGATGGCTTCCTGTAGATCCACCAAGAACTTTTCTGGGTTAAATCTCTTGAAAGACCTGCACCTGAACGTGCGCTTTTCCATCACAGGGCGGTCAAAATTTAAAATTGACACTATCATGTAATGATCAGAGAGGCCAGGCTCATGAACTCTGACGTCAAGTATGAAGTCCTCATTTGTTAGAATTTGATCAAGGCATGAGGCACTTTGAGGTCTTGTTACTTCCTTTATAATGTAATTCACACCAAATTGATCACAAAGATCTTCCATCGGATCCTCATTTTGCTTCTGATGAGTTCCAATCACACAAAGATTCAAATCTCCAATAACCACAATATTTGTTCAATTGAACTAGCAATTGTTAGAATGCTACTGATTTCTGCACGAGCAGTAGAAAAAAAATCGAAGGTCTGCGATATAAACATACCAGTACGAAATTAGAGACTGTAGAGTTGATGTGCAACATGACACATTCTACGGCTTGAAAATTTCTGCCTTGAGAAATACAGAGTATTCTTGTGATCGGCAAAGTTTCCCGTGTATAGATTAGGATTCCTCCTCGCTTCTTTCTTCCTTCTCGGTAGATGCGGTAACCAGGTGTAAGAAGCTCAGCATCCGAAGTACTGCCATCTAGCTTTGTCTCCTGTATGCAAAGAATATCTAGTTTTAATTTGTGTAGATAGTCTTTCTTTAACGTTAAAAGAGCCCGGTCTTCCTCCTTTCTGACAGAGTTGACGTTAATATGCGCAACACATAGCTGGCTTTCAAATTTCTTCCTGAAATCTTGAAGCTCATTGAAAGGAACAGGCATGATGAAATTTCTCCAACTCAATATAAGATAGAATACGAAGAAGGTATTCCTCAATGTAGTAAAAGGATTTAATGACCATTAGAATCCAAAAAGATTCGACCACACGACCTTAGAATCTATGGTCACACCACAAAGCCAACAGACCACGCATTCGTGGTTGTAACTTGACTCGTAGATGTTGCTCTCAATCTTAGAAATTCACTTTTTGATATGGTGTACTGCACTGCACTTGTTAGATTTCTATTCCAGAGCAGTACAAGTGACGATGGTCACGCCGGCACAGTTACGTTGTAAAAGGCGGGAAGATTCGACGAATGTGATTAAAATTCACCAGACAACCCGATAAAGCAGCCAAAAAAGCTAACTCCAGGAGAATGAATTCTTCTCTAAGATGGGGACTGCGACAGCTTTATGCACCAGGTCACGAGGATTCCAGTGATATGAAAATTTCCCAAAAAGTCTTTATGTAGGTATCAAATTTGACATAGAACACGCACTTGACAGCAGTCATTTGCAGTCACATCGGGTGACGATCTGCTGTCTGTACCCCTTTTCATCTGACTCACACTTCCATCATTCAACAGCACCATTCCATTCTCAGTAGGCCAGCTTGTGAGCACCAAGCCTATCTCATCGGACCGCATTTTCATATCCCAATCACAATGATGTACATTCAAGTCACCACACACCAACCACTTTCCATCCATTCCCAATTCAATTCGCACCAACAACTCACTCCTACTCTCAACAGCATTTTCCGGTGGAAAATATATATTGACCAATTTCTAGACTTTCTCTAACGGTCTCACCATCTCCATCGACATCAGTTCCGGCTCACTATCCCCGACACAACTCTGCAGTTCCCGATACATACGGCTACTCTTCATCATCAAAAACACAAAGCCATTTTTTAACATCCCACACACCATGTTTTGATTATCGCTTTGTATTTCAAGGATGGTTAAGTGTATTGACAAATGCATGATACATTCTGATTTTATCTTTCTCAACAGATGCAGAGACAACGACTAGACCCGTGATTAATCGTAATCAATCAGGTAAGTAACAAAGCTCGTCGGTTAATTGTTTAATCGAACACATGTTTTAGGTTTCATAACGTGAACAGTCATTTGCACTTCAAGAAGTACTTATCAATAAAGATCTTTCAATGTTCAGAATCTACAGGTCAAAGTCAAATTATAAGCACATTCGTAGAACAGGGCATATATCAATTAACGATGATATTCCTAAGAATATATATTGAAATCACGACACGACGATTGAGACGATCACAATCACGCCGGAGGACGGCCTCTACTGACTGACCGGGGGTGATCTCTACTGGCTGGACTCTGTCCTTCTATCAAATGCCTGAGGTACATTTCAGTCAATAGCGACTCAATTTTTTGATAGATGCTAATTTTTCTCTACTATAAATTTGATTTTTATGGCTGTGCATCTTAAATGTACAGGACCGCACTTGGTCCGGTTTGAGCGTCCAGGATTTAGCGGTCGAAACGCGATCGTTCTGAGAAAGTTCCTGTTGATGACCTCATTAACACTAGAAGAACTAAGAATAAAATCTACCTAGAAGCCGTCATTTTGATGGCTAGAATTTTTTTTGATATTTTTTACGGAAGAACATATTCTGATTTAGCGATTGATACAAGTCTTATATTAATTAATTGACAATATGAAGAAAATCATACGAACTTGTTATGTTGATAATTTGATAGCTGAAATTAACTTGGAATGAATGAAACATTTGAATAAAAATTAATTTCGTGCATTTCTAGGTGGTGAAAACATTGAGTGATGTATTTTTCATTAGAAGCACATATACTAGCCTTATCGAATGTCAAATTTAGATCAGCGCACTAATTCAAGAACCCCACAAGGCTCAATGAAAAAGAAGAAAGCCTCTTACTGTCCATTTGATTACTTTCAGATGCTGATTTTTCTCACAACACCATCACTTCCCTCAAGTAGGCTTCAAGCAATTCGAACAGTCTAGCAGCGTACGATTCTTGTTGCATGAACCAGCATATTGTCATCTCCTCTTCGAGTCGTAAAATACGATGCTTCTTTCGTCTTCATCATTTTGTGCATAATTGTAATTTGCAGCAAGTTCCTCGGCCAAAGTCTGCATAAATTGTCGGCCTGAAGGCTTAGAATTCGTAAATTTTTGGTAAACAATCCAAGAGTTTATAATTGCAAGGTCGATGATATTGAAAAAAGACGTGTAGTGGTCATCTCATGCTTGAGCACTTGATTGAGTACATCCTTACCATCCATGATCAGCAACGTCCGCACGAGCACATTTTGTGTTGTTGTAAAAACTTACGGTGGACGGCTTTTTCTCTTCGGATTTTGTGATGCATTGATCGTCATACAATGTGACTCGTAGTGAAGATAAACAGTTTCCTATTTCATTTGCACTTATGAGGCTATGGGAGTACCGCTTTCTTCTTCAATAAGTACCTGTGTAGAATGGAGTTCATCACGTCCCCGAAACAGTTGCGGAACTTCCCACCGATTTGATCGGATGGTACCCACCATCGACGAAGTCTCTCTTCATCAGTTCTTTCACTATCTGTTGACTCATCAAAAATGCATAGCCATCACGTCAGCAATACTGTTGACAAGGTTGATGGCCATTTCCATGCAAGCAGTGTCCATAAATTGAAAATAATCGATCATGAGGACTCCCATGCATGCGCAAATATGTGACTCAATGTTCATTATAATCAATTGTTAGCTGACCCGTCAAATTGATTTATATTCAAACACTTTAGGATAAAGAGTACTTTGCCCTTAATTCGGCGTTGTGTCGGCGACTAAACGATAAATCAAAATTTTTCATGTAAGATATAGAGGCTGTATCCTTCTGTCTGACTCCATTTAAAAGTATAATATATGAAGTAAGTATCACAGTTGCGGTGGGACTGACAGCTGATGTTTCCTTATTAGGAACCACCAATTTGCAAAAAATGAAAATTGCCCTAATTTCGGCGCATTTGTCCCTTAATTCGACGTATATTAAGATAATGCAAATTATCATTCAATTAACTATGAATGCAACATACATCTTAACAGTTAATGAAATTCATCTAGTTTGTTATACAATTTAGTACAAATATCCATCGTGAAGAGATTTTCTTATTCCAGAAGAAACAGAAGTCAACTCACTGCCTTCTTTTCTTTGAGCCAGAGGGTCCAGCTTTACTAAGGTCTTTCTCACTTAATTTGAAATCACTCATCAGCTCATTGAATACTCTCTTCTTCTTTCTTCTTTTCGTATCTCCTCCTTCTCTTTAGGCATGTTTTTTCTCCTTTAACTCTCTCAGAAACATGTTGCCAGTGTCGTCGAAGCGGTTGAGATCCATGACGCGCTTACTGAGATGCTTGCGCTTCAGAACAAGGCGTTCCATCTCCTCTCCGATTACCTGCACGACCGCGGGATCAACGTTCTCTTCATCAACTTCGATGAAGCTTTCGTCAATCTTCGAGACTTCTGGATCGTCATCTTCCGCGATCGCTGCTGCGGCTTCGTCCGCATTCATTCTTCTGCCGACGCGCTTTGATAGTGGGGGAGGAGTGTCGATCCCGAAATCGATGGGTATCTCTGATGCGTTCTGAAAAGCAAAGGATGTCAAGAATTATTTTGAATAACATATACATGTAATGTTTACGCATTACATTTACATGTACATGCTTGATAATGACATTATCATTGTTAATCAAAACAGACACTACGCTCATTATGCACGTTAATATGAAGGCTTATACAAAGCTCATAGGCCACTTGATTGTCATGCTTTGAAGTCATACGACACAGACGTAAATATTGCACAAAAAGAAATAAGTCAACATGACATGCTCAACTATGAATAGATAATTGAAATCTACATGTAGTCTACATTATACATGCATTCATCCTTTCCTTTGTAGAGCTGGGAGAAATGACACGAATCCGTGAGGGAGATGAAAATGTCGAAGTTGCTGGTCTGAGCGCCTTGATGTCTCCATTTTCGTGAAAGTGAAGGGTCATTGTTGTCTTTGGCCGTCCTTCAGGTGTTCTGCGTCCGATGGATGCTCTAGTTGCCATTTCTTGATCCAGCTCTACGCTGAGTTCATTTTCTTTCTGTGGGTCTGTTTGGGTTTCCATTTCTCTTGCGTGCTTTGATAAGAGTCGCTCGTATTGGGTCTATCAGGATTCCATGGGCACAAGCCACAAACTTCAAAGGCGTGACTAATCTTCGCCTTGTGACTGACAAGCTGTTCGTGGGTTCTTCTGTAAATCATTGGAAGATTTTTCTTGGTCACAGCGAGGTTTTGTCCACTCAGCTGGTATGCATGAACTTCTTTGTTGCAGATTTCCCTCGCGGAAGAGAAGATGGACGCAACAAGAGGTTGTAGGACATTGGTGCAATTTTGGGGAAGCAGATAGACAATAATGCCATTCTGTGAACACCACTCAAGTGCTTCATATCCCAGATTTGAGCGATGACCATCCGTAAACAGCACAATGGGCAGCTGTGTCTGCTTTCCTTCAACCATGAGTGCAACTGGCGCACAAACAAGCCAAGTGATTGTTCCGTTTGCCAACCATTCGGCGTAGCTAGGTATGCAATATCGGGAAAGAATTCCATGTGGACAAACTTTGAGTTTGGATGCTTTCCTCGCCCTGGATAAATGAAGGTAGGAGGGAACATGTCGCCATCTGCGCTGACAGTACACATGACGGTGATATGCGCCTTTGTCCCGGTAGCTTTCTGCTGAACAATCTTCGTACCACGCTCCGCAACCACCACACGTCATCTTCCGCCATCAGCATCCAATGCAAATGCTGACTCATCACAATTCAGGATCCTCTCGGGCTGCTCGAATATGCTATCAGTTCCTGGAAATTCCGAGACTCGCTCCTTCATTTGTGAGAACCATGCTCTAATGCCGCTTTCCGTTGCATTAGCCATACCAGTCGTAACTCGAGATGCATGTCTCAGACTAAGATTCTTATTGCGCTTGAGGAATCCACTGATCCACCGATAGCCTGCAACGGAAAGATAGAGCCATGAATAATATGATAAATGAGTTCTTAGATCTGATGAAAGCGCTCATTAAATAAATATAAGTTCTTTATTAATGCTCACTATTAATTCTCTCTATCATGTTTAAAACTTCAGATGAAAAATTACAGCCTAGCTCCTAGGATTTACAAAGCATGCATGACTAACATTAACATGAATATTTACCTTGTTTTCCTTCCTTGAAACAATTTTGTCGTGGATTCTTCATCACCATTTTGGAAGCCAACGTAGACAAATCGCGGATCGTCACGCCTAATCACATCTTGGCCATGGTAATTCCATAAGTCGACATTTTGCTTTCTTCGTTTGTGACTGTTGTCGGTTTGCCAATGGAACCAGCCATGAACCTTGTCAATCAATGTCTGTCTAGGTATTTTAAAGCGCTTGGCAGCCTTGCATAAGCTCGAACCTTTCTTCACATGATGAATGCCATTCTTCAAATCAGTTTCCGAGTATTGATGCCTTGGATGACGAGCCATATCAGTCAGAGTAAAATCAACAGAATGATGCACTAGTCCCGTCCTCAGCTCAGACAGCAATTGAATAGAGTTGAAAGTGTTCTTATTTGATGCATCGTATTCACGTATTCACCGCTAGCTCATCGATGAGTCATTGATAGATATCTAACATGGTGAGAAAGTTTGAAGACAAATAGGAGGTCATTGCTAACTTAATTTCATTGTCAAGCACGATACGCCGAAATAAGGGCAACTGAATTTTTGTTGATCTTTAATTCGGCGCATTCCAGCAATCCATCAGGGGAGAATGAATGATGTAGATATCGATCAATTGACTCCACTACCTGTCACAGGACTTCATTGGCTTCACTTATCAAATGCAGCACACGTGATGCTTGACATCATGTACAATATCAAGTTATCATTTTATCACAAGAAGATATTTTATCAATCATTTTTTATGTGCACTGTCATGAAATTACTCTGAAAGCGTTATTGGGCAACAAAGGCAAATCGAGCTTAAACAAACATGATGTCTCTTCTATTCTAATTGATTTACAACAATCCATGACAAAAAAGCAGTTCCATCATTTCATTTTACACTAGAACTGGCAAATGCGCCGAATTCAGGACTACGCCGAAATTACGGCAAAGTACTCTAATAATTCTCTTTTAAATGATACTTTGCACCTTTTAAAAATGAACTAGTTTCAGTAACTTGGTTTTTCAATTGTGTTAACTTGACCCACTATGCCACGTTGAATTCCCTTAAAGATCGAAAAATTCTCTGCAGTCAGGCTACAGCATGGCCGAAGCTCTGGGCAGTCTGAAAGATCACATGCAAGTATAGTCTGCTTATCCAAACATCCGCCCAGCGCAGATTGAAAGTAGGTTGAATGATCTTTTCGCCATTATGGCATACCGATTGTGAAACAAAAGCAGAATGTATTTAGTGTCACTTTGGCAATACATGGGAAAACTTTGATTCATTTGAAATGGTTGCAAAAAGTGATAGTCATCTCTGTAATTACACAATCTGCAATGGAGTATTCTCCCTTTCTGTGTGGCCTTCGATGAATACCAAAAGCCACAAGTTACCAATGTTTATGAAACAAGAAAGTATCATCATTAATTAGTTTTCATCCTATCTGGATAACTTTGCACAGCTTAGCCAGTTCTAACATCAGATCCCTAAGCTGTAAACTATCGGACAGAATATAGTGACTATATAATTGTTCTATTGAGCAACTCAGACGAATGTCTCTTTTTTCCACCTTTCAAGATTGCGAACACATTCAGTGCAGCGAATAACTTGTTCCACCTTTGCAAATTCTGTTGATCGAAGTGATTGATGGATGATTGAGGCGTCATAATTGATTATCTATACTGTAAACCAAACTGTGCTCAATATGTGACCGATTGTGCCCGACGCATTTTCATCACATCGGTCACATTTGGTCACATATGTGACTTCCATGTGACCGATGATGAATCATCATAAATCATGCACATACGGCGAGTAATTGATGAGAATAATTCAAATTGATTTTACGAATACTTTTCGGCATGTTTTTTTTCAAGAATATCATTGGTAAGAAGATAATATCATATTGAACTTGGTTTGATTAAAAGTGTTTTAATGAGAATGATTGTGCAGTTTAAAAATAAAACACATTTTCCGTCACATCGGTCACATTTGTTCACATATGTGACCGATGATGAATCACCATAGATCATGCATATGCGGCGAGTGCTCGATGAGAATAATTGAAATTGATTTTCCGAATACTTTACGGTGTGTTTCGTCCAAGGATATCACCGGCAAGAAGATGATATCATATTGAAAACTGCTTCAATCAGGATAATGATTGTGTGATTCAAAAATGTGACATACGTCTTCGTTTAATCTGCATGATCTCGACGGGAAGTTGTATCATCGTGTTGTAAGTGAAGTTGTATTATCTTGGCTAGACAGCGTGAAACAAATGAGCTTCATGTCAATGGTCAGCTTGCTTATTACATTGAGAATGACAAACTGGGAGAAATTACATAATGACGTCCTATTCCCAAATAGAATCTTCAATCGCAATGTCCTGAGAAGTGAGTCTATATAAAATTGAATTAATGTATAGATGGTTCAGTCAAACAATTTTATCGGGAAAAACATTAATAGATGCTGCCAATATTTGTTGTTCTTTCCATAAGTTCCTCAATTGAAAGTATGGTCTTAATTTTTTGGAGATTGGAGCATTTGGTATAGCTTAATTTAATTTAGAGACAGTGCTTCTACTCTCCAAAACCTAAACAAGTAGTGGGCTTTATTTAATTATCAGAATAATTGGAAGAAGCGATAATCATGAACGGTCGGGCACATATTAGTCACATTAAGTCACATATCAGCCATGTTGAATGTGAGCGATTTGGTCACATAAAGTCACGTATCTGCCAATCTGAATGTGACTGATTTGGACACACTTGGTCACATAAAGGCAGTGGCAAACGTCGCATGTGTTGGGCACATAATCGGTCACATATTGGGCAAAGTTTGGTTTGCAGTGTAGCGATTACTTCTATAACCTGAGATAATCTTTGATCGATCGATAGATGAAAAATGAAGCATGATGGAAATCTCGATCAATCGAAGAATGTTGGATCGCTCGAATTCCCCTGTCAGCCAATGAGAATTCATCTATCAGACGATTCTTTCTTCCATGGCGAAGAGAGAGAGAATAGGGTCTCTTTATCCTGCCTTTAATTTGGTTTGTCTGAAGGTGCATTATAATTACTGTATGCTGATTTTTCTCAACAACATCTCGTATTATATTGCCTTTTCTAGACAAAGCTATACAAAGCGTGAGCCGTTCTTACCGGTTAACTCTGGTGTGCCTAGGACTTTGCATAGAAAGAGTTCAGCTGGCTCTTCAGTACTGTTTAACCCTTTCACTGCTGATGGTAAGTATACTAGCCATGGGTGCATTCTCTCCTGCGCTAAGTCAGTTTTATCATTCATTCTCTCCTGTGCTTGATTCTTCTCTGCAAAATCCACCGACAGATGATGACAGTTTCAATCAACAAACATGTGTTTTGGTCCCGCCTACAATACAGCTCATTAGAGGCGTGGAATGGCGACATGCTGTTTCGAGATAAGAGCTTTGACATCCAAATCTACATGTACTGGAATATCGGAGTACAAGTGTGAATGTCAAACCCTTACATTTTTGGCACGGAATCACAAGCCTCATGCATCTGATGACCGTCTACAAAGCAAGCGTGATAAAAGGACACAAGGGCAAAGGTGCGACAAAGCAAGAGAATGAAACGGTCTCTGGAATTGCTTGTCTGGATGCAAGAAACATCAGGAAAAAAAACGACGGACATTGTTCACTTGTCATGACTCATGATCTGCAAAGGCCTACATGTACCTTCACCAAGACCACCCTCTCTTCGAAACATCCTGGCGAGTTTTGGCGACGTCCCTGAAATACCTTTGCATCCATGTTTGATCTTACAGAAGGTTCACTAATGCAGCCTATCGGTATTATCTTGCACGTATAATAAATAGGAAAGTTTCGTGTGCCTTTGCTCAAATGCAACGAAATTGTTAGAAACTTTCCGATGCTCTAGATATTTTGCTCCTTCAAATTTTGATTATTTGGTGGTTTAACAAGTTTTTGCCTCCGCGTGTGCCTAAAACATTCTGAGGAGTTGCAATTCACCCATGCATTTACTTCCGCCGCCTCTGCTAGAAAATCCATTTTGCTCGTGCCACTGAATTGGATTCAGAACCCACATAATTTGGTGCAACTTAAAGTTTATTTCAAGATTCAGTCTCCATTGATATTTCTCACATTTTGTATCCATCATTAGTTGTGTAAAGCGATGCACACGAACTAAAGATCAAAAGAGCTTGAATGATAAAAGTCCGTAAACAGATACAGTTTTGTATATTGATACAGGCTACTCGATAGGTGAATATAATTTTTGTGACTCGATGATAAGAATATGTTGTCAACTTACTTCATGCAAGAACTTGAACGATATGTCCTTGTCATGAAACTTTGGGTTTATAACGGTTTGGAAGATACTTACTACCTTATTTTGAAGTTAATGGATGAGAAGATGAATACTGCAATTCTATCTATTTCTATATAGCTGTGTGTTTGTGAAAAACTCGTTCCTGGTTCTCAATAAAAAATACTCAGAAATTAACTCAGTAAGAAAATGCTTAAAGAATCAAAGTCCTGTATTCATTGGAAGCGGATTTGAATTGCATGCTTGATCTTCTGAAATGTTTATTCCTTCACGGGCTGGAATGCGATTCACTTAACTTTTTACGATGAAAAACGATCGATACTTTGTGCGATGCTGGACCTTAGTTGAGAGTCACTCGGTGATCGATCAACTTTGAGTTTGTATTGGATGATTGAATTAATCGATTCGAATTTGCGAATTGCAATTATTTCACAAGTCTTTGTACCTTCTCAATGTCACACTAAATCTATCTTCTGAGAAGTTTTCAATGAACGAAGTGAATAAACGCAGAATCAAATTGCCATGTAAAAAATGTGTGCAATAGGACTTGAACTCACGACCATAAGTTTTTCAGTCGACATGCTGTTCTAACCAATTGAGAGTCAATCTTATGGAGCACATATAAGGCTGCTGCAAGTCTATGTAATTCAATTTTTCAGAACTCTTTCTTATCTTTTTTGAGGGTAAAAATGGTATAAATGTAAAACTATTCTGTGAGATCTTCATGAATATGCTTTAGCATGTGCGTCAGTTATTAAAATTGGCCGCAGAGGCAATGTATATATAACGCTAAACTTTCTCAGCAACTTTCATCATCTTCCAATAGTAGAATATCGCAAGTCATTCAGTCTGCAGAATGTTGCTAAATAAATGAATAGCGGCACGAAAATTGTCAGTGGGCTTCGGCGATGTACGATCGTTTATAACTCGTTTGAATATTCTGCGGTACTAGATCGGCTTGATTTTCTGCCGGTTCAATTTTTAGTTAATATTAATCGGGCTCTAAAACATTAATGGAATGCTCAATTTTTCTTTAATATAAAATTTTGTTTGACATGCTCTTGTCATCATGGTTCTGTTTCACATTAACTATGACGTCATTAAAAAGTTTGAGCAGTTTATGGGGCATGAATTTGTATTTTAAGATCTCTTACTTTATTAATGAAAGCATACCTACATGTAATTGATGCCATATTCCTTCGATTATTTAATTTAATCAAAATTTTCACAATAAGCATTGATTCGGTAAGAATAATGCAGATACATCTCAAGCATGATTAATTCGATTCACACCCCGATTACTATTGGTGACTTACATGGTAGACCAAGATGAAGAGTAACATGAAATTCTCGCATTGTTTTGATTGTCAAAGAAAAGCGTGGTTTACTCAATCTATTCTTTGATCAAAACAGTGCAGGAGGAACACTGCTTGCAAGCTTTTTTTGGTTTCTTTGCCTTCGCCCAATGTGCACTGTTCAAAAATGTCCTCGTACAACTTTCTCTCTCTTTCTACAGCGATTTTTATAGGTTCTAGCAATAGGTTGAGCTTTTTGGAATAATTGTAGCACATGCCCAAATGCTTCTTTTAGTCACTCGAATTTTCAAAAATACCTGCATCCTGCCTGGTGAGTCCTAATTAATAGAAACGGGTTGTCCTATTCTAAGGTCGCTCCTGACGATCTTACAGCATCAAAAATTTAATACATTGCTGCAATAGATAACGATCTGCTTTATCTGATGGTGCAGAAACGGTTAATATAGATATAGAAATGAAGTCAACAATCAGCAATCAGCAGAGTTATTAGAAAATCAGTTACTTTTTGCGATTTTCATATTTGCAAACTTGAAAATCGTCGGCAAATTTTTTGTGAACTTGATAATAATTTAAAATATCATATTTCTGTTTTCATAAGAAAAGAAATGCGCATGTTTATTTCCAATTGTTTCCAGCAGAGTGATGTAATTTAAAACTTCCCTAAAATATGCTTTGATCGTCAATCATTATAAATATTATCAATTTATAAGGTAATTTCTGAAGTATTGTACCTAAACTTCGGACCTAAGTCAGACTTGATTCCCCAGTAGCAGTCAGTAGATGACTGAGGCTGTTATCGCTGTTCCTGTTCCAGATGTTTCATGTTGAGCAAGTTGACTTAGCGTGTTTCACTTTGCTGTCAGTGTCTGATTGACTAATTCTTGATCTCTAAATGAAGATACGCAATCTCGTCTCGTAAGAAAAAGAACTTTATGCATCAGTAAACAATACATTTGAATCAATGAATGTTGCTTCTTCATGCAATTACTTAATCAACTGCGATTAATTTTTTGCTGCAGTGCAAACCAATTTTAATTTGTCATGTCCTCCAAGCGGATAGCACCAAGGTTAATAATTAAGTTATCACTTCATCACTTCGTGATGGTCATGCATCTACTTGCATCGGGCTGTGTTATGTCTAATACGTAGCCTGAAAAATAGGGCCTGTTGTATACACATGCACACCCGTTGTCTTCTAATACACTTCCTATAAATTATTTAAGCATGTATAACAAACAATTATAAATGTGCTTGCGCTGTTCTAAATTCATTTGATCCATTATTATGACACCGTCAAATATTAAATTTAAATCATTCAAGCTTCAAAATGACATTTTAAATTCCTTCTTCTTGCGAAAAAATGATGTCCCACACTTCCTTTTTCATACAAACTATGGGCAGTAGGCGAGAATTAGATTTCTCAGTGGCCCATTCCCTGTCCCATAGCTACCTATTTCCACATTCCATAATTACACAGTTTCCTGTCAACGAGAGACCGTAGATATTGAGTCTGAATAGAGTTCAATTGAGTCTGTAGTGCAGTGAGCCCATGCGTTTTATGAAGATTCATGACATCGATAATGACATTCGTATAGGATTTACTGTAAAAATTATGATTAACTTTCCCTATCGCGAAAATTTGGAAACATTTCGAGAAATTGAGTATTTTTTCAGAAAATATAAGTGCTATGATATAAACATGCAACTCAATCAATAAACATGCCATCGAAATTACAGGTGCTTCGTTTTACTCATCATAACAGCTCTTTAGGCTACGTGACGCATCTAACCCCATCACTGCTGAGGCCAGTTTTGTCCCCTCACACATTTAATTGTGCAATCGGACGAATGACAAATAAAATGTCATGGTAATAATCAATGATGAAATTCAATTTTTAATCATGTATTGGTCATCCATAATTTACGCACCAGAGCTTATACGTCTTGACTTGAAAATGCTATTGTTCCACTTCTTATCATCATTTTATTGATGAGTGACATAATTCAATGGGCTACAGTATGGCTCAAATGGTTAATGAATGTCAACTTCGTGAGTGGTGAAAAGAGTGAAGAATTTTGATATTGAACTCTAATTGTTATAATTCACTTCGGTCAAAATGCATTGACCATCCTCAGAGAGACTGACCACAGATTCAAAATTCATATTGGCAGGCACAACAGCTTTCAAAAGTATCGAAATGTAGAAATCTTGTACAAAACATGAATATATAGAAATAGGGAAGCGAAATATCAACACATAAATTAATGTGACAAGGACTACCTGGCTGCATTTTGACAATATAGAAAGATTCTTTTGACTGGATGCAAGAGACATAGTAACACAAAGCATAGTATTACTTCATTAGGAAACTAAGCAATGCAATGTGAATTATGAGTATATACATGTAGGTGTATCAGGAAAAATTAATAATGTGAACCCATAAGAATGAACTGACGTTATCAATGCAGATCTCCACAGTTTTCCAGTTCAATCAATTGATTCTAATTCTTGGCTTCCATTTATGTCATTAATTAGCAGTGGTGGAAGAAGTAATCGAAAATTATTAAGGATAATAAATACCCGCTATGATAATACTAGTGAACTATTCCTTCTCAGCCTGATAAATCATCGATGGATTGACTGATTATTGTGTTGGTCAAAGAATCTTGAAGCCAATGGAAAAAGTATCTCATCCTTATGATCACATAGACCTGAGTTTTCAACCAATGAACAAGACAACCGTCATTTGATAAGGGACGAAAAAGATTTCTACAAGAGGGGCTTCAAAATTGTTTGTGACACCTCATCAAGAGAATGAGATAATAAGAATGTCAGATACTAGGAAAAATATGGGCGCTCGCGGTTGGGGCGTACAAAGGAGTTGAGGAAGCAATGAAGAGAAACAAGTTGAACATGTGTCATTTGCAGTCGAACATGGGTTATAGGTGATAAGATGAGTGATTTCATCAATGGTAAGTTAACTTACCATCCGCACATGAGGGAATGAGACGAAATTTGCCTCAGCAGCGAAAGGGTTAAGCACAGTTGTGTGGAAACGATGGCAAAAGCTGCCTGCCGATTTGACGTGTAATTAGGATTCTGAGCGATCTCAGAGTGGACCTTATTTCCTCCAGTAATAAGAGTCTCCCTTGTCCGCCCCACGTGTTTTCAAAATTCTTTGACACGTTCGCATGGTGCTTTCGCGAGGAACTTTAATCAACTTTTGTTTCTGTAGATCTCCTCTGCAATGAGTGCCTAATTCTAATTTGACCATCACATAACGGTTTCCATTTCACTATGTAACAAAATCTTAGAGCTTGACGCTATCCATGCGCAATTGACTCGATCCACACTGTCGCAGTTCTTGCTGTGGTCTTTTTAAAGCCAAGCTAATTGCCCCATGGTTTCGCGATTTAGATTTAATGTATTTTCAATTTTTCGCCATTTATCGTAGGATTTGTTCCCTTGATGGTGAAGACTTTATCTCGTCCATTATATTCAGTTCAGTGCATTCAAACTAGGCAGCTTTTTGGTTCACTCAATTCCGCGTTCATTTGATGTTTTTCTTCGTTCACCGTTGATTTGACTTTGTACTAAGCCTTTCAAGTCAGTAAAAAGAGTTAGTTCACTCAGTTCGTTAACTTTGTGAGACGGCAGGTCGGAGGCAGCCTTATTCCTCGGAGGAGGATGCGGTTGCTGGGAAAATTGCTTCCACATACCTACTTAGGGCTGTGTAGGTAGGGGTGGCTTTTTGCTCGAGGACAGGTTTGGGACGGGTGCGGAGGTGATAGGTAAAAAAACAGCTTGGTTTATGGTAATTTGCAATCTAAGTTTAATAATTATTTATTATTGTTGCAATATAATGCGATGTATAGGCAAACGTGCGTGGTTTTTGAATCAAGTGTTACCAACCAATCATGCTTTTTGTAGTCAATATGCTTTTTACAACCAAACATGCTTAGCTGTTTGACCTAATGTTCATTCATGTCACTCCTATTACAAATTCTCATCAATGGCTTTGCTTTTTTTTAGGTTGCTTACGGCCAGGAAGGTCTTTCAATTTACACATGTTTAACGAATTCGTGTCTGGATCAGTTCTGTCATTAAAAGATTCAGTAGAAGTGAATGGAACATGCATCTTCTATTTCACTGGAACACTTATAAATAAAGGGACTAAGCATGTGAGTAATGAGTTTCAAAGGTTTCTCTATATATCCTTCAGCTTCATGTCGTAATAGAAACTTGTCATCATAATGTTGCGCACAAGAGAGTTTCACTTCATCTTTAGCGTTAATGAAGGATCCAAATCGGCCAATGATTAGGAATTTCATGGGAGTGAAATATTTGCATAGCATCGCGAACCTCTTGACTTCTGCAAAGCTGCGCGTCTGTCGAATCAGATAGATTGTCTTTCATAATAACTTCGATGGAAAACTTGATCTATTATCTACCATGGGAAAACTGTGGAATCTTGATTGCAAGCATTATTTTTTTGAGTTATTAACTTCAGATTGAACTTGAGCAGCAATTTTATCAATATGATTTGCATAAATAGTATATGCAGGTGATGCGGCAGGTCAAGAACAAGAAAATTCTAAAATGCTTCACTCCCTCGCTTTAATGACCGATTTTTGATCAATGTAATATTGACTAAAACAGCCTGCGATTCGTGCCACTGATACTTCTGTAGGGCTTAGATAAAATATATCTTCGAGCAAGCATCATTATATTCTACATCCAATCATCAGACGAAAACATGAACTCCCAAATTTCTGAATACTCTTTAAATTACTCAGTGTTAGTGTGACATATTTAACCTGGGGCATCAAAGCTATATTTTATCTAAGCCCTACAGAAGTGTTAGTGGCACGCAGCGCCGGCTGGTTTAGTCAATGTTTTATTTATCAAAAATCGGTCAACAAAGCGAATGAGTGAAACATTTTTAGAATTTTCATTTCCCTGATCTGCCGAATGAGCAACCTGTGTGTGACCATCAACTGGTATACAGGTCATGCTCTTTCATGTAAGTGGTTGTTCGGAACAAATGGTCGAAGCGCAAGCGCAAGCAGAAATATTATCCGAATAGGAAATGGCAAATATTTGCTGAAACCTCTTGTATGTTGTGAAGTCATTCGACATGCGAGTGTTACATCAGTTAAAGAAAAACGAATCTAAATAACTACAACCATTCATTAGATCATTCAAAATGTTCATTCATCTGTAGATGCTTTCTTTGGTAATCATGACACAGAAAAACTTCTTCAACGGTAATCTGGAGCCAATAACTTAATGAAATTTTCAACCAAAATTTCAGTTCATTAGCACTGTGATTCATGACGCAATTGTCTAGAAAATCAGCATGATAATCAAACAAAATTGAAGGATGTATAACGTCGCATCATTCGCTGTTTAGCGCTGAGACAGGTAGGACGCATGTCCACCGTCGCTCGCTCGATGATCTCTCCTCCCTAGCTGTGCTTTCATCCGTCGTAATTTTGTCACCTTTATGTGCAGGATCAGGGGATTGTAGTGAATTGAATTCAATCTCGGGGACTCGACCATTTTTGACGGTTTCCGATTTCGAGATTAGAATGCCGAAATTTCTGTTATTCGAGATTAGAATTTTCCGTTATCAGCATCATGAAGATCGCTTGTAACATTTAATTACCTTAATGAATCATTTTTTTACATCTATCCACAACGGAACTTGAATTAAACATGCATTGCAATCAGCTTACTGTTCATCTACTATCAGTGGAGGTTGCTCAGGCAGGCATTATGCATACCTTGAAGAACAGTGTCACATGTTCATAGCTTATCAACGTAGGCTAGATGATTAGTTCAAAGATCTAAACTTATATTACTTAGGTATACTTTGATTACTAAACTGTTTCCTTCAGGTTGTTTTGGCATCCTTGCCATACCAGCGGTGATTCTAATAAAGAATTATAAAGATTGCAGATTTCAAGGTTTTTATTCCGAAAAAGGCACTTCTTGTGCAATTAGAAGCTGGGAACCAAAGTTTGTAACACAGTTCTAGCGCGCTGAAACCGAAAAGGTCGCTCTTATGCCAACTTCTGAGCACCTCAGTGTGTAGCTACAAAAACCAAAAAATTAATGTTCATTCAAAATCCGACAATTCATGTATTTCTTATTGATGTCATAGACTATTTACTATGTGTTCCTGTTTTATGCGCCATCTGTGTAGATCTATGAAGCTGAGATGCAGGCCTGTCCTATCGTTGATATACTAATTAAAGAAGCAGCCAATATTTTATGCATCTGATACTGCTCATAACTATAGCAGTAGCAACTGAAAGTATACATTGAATAATCTCCGAATTTCCTGATGCCTGAATGTTTCTTTTATGATTATCTCGTTAAAAAGTCGTTGTCTCTGCTCTCTGATGAGTATTTTATGTTGCATCGTCTTACAGGGATACAATTACTGTTGAAATGGGGCCACATCACCCACATTAGAGAAATCATGGTAATGGAATATGGAATTGGAAGTTGAAGCAGAAACAATATTTTCCTAAGCACTGTGAATTCATCACCATTTCATTTCCTCCTCATATGCATGCTGTACTGCCTTTGGGTGCCCTAATTTGCACAAGAAGTCAAATGTTTCAGCCATGCATGTAGAAACTATATTTCGCTTTGTTTATTTTAGTGATACTACAATTGATAAATTCAAATGATGCACAACATCGCAAAATATGCACAAATATATTAGAAGTTTATATATATTTATAGAAATATAGTTAGTCCTTTAGAGGACTGATGAGCATTCTCACAGACTAACCAGGCAAAGTCAAAATTTTTCTATCAAAACACATAAATTGAAAGTTATCATATACAATTGGCGAGAATTATATTTTGTCAAACACAGATCTTGACACCGCTCCTCTAGGCACACGCGTCGGTCAAGGTTGCTAGATGTTAAGAGAATCAAATTACTGAAACTTCCAACAGCTATAGATTGTTTCCGTGAGGCGATTTATTGCAAGTTATTTTATCATCACTGTGGACTGCATACAACCACTCAACAGACCATTTATCAGTCAAATTCGCATTTTGGCTGATGTTATCTACTAACAGACAAGATTCCTGCTTGTCAGACAATGTTTGTCTCATCGCACGGACTGATTTGTATCATTGTGTTTGCTGCATGTCACTTTATTTATAACTAGTATATACTTCGTACATATTTATCAAAATTGAATAGTATTCTTGTTAATTTTCAATTATGTGTAAAGCAAAGCATCAAGCAAGAAAAGTTCTATTTTTAGACGAAGGTTCACGGCAATCGCAATTTTGGATACTTGACATCTTGATGCCATGTTTTCATTCAGTCATAAAAATGTTCTTTACAATTTTTAAGGGTATTCACTGTATATTCTTCCATAAAGTCGCAGTTAAATATGCGGAGGACTTCTAACAAAGCATCAGTGTCATTCTTAAGTAAACAGAAATGGATGCATGAGTGAGTGAGTGAGTAAGAAAGAGAGAGAAAGAGGGTGAAATTTGGGAATGGTAGGTTTATTTATTACTAATGACGTGGTACACTGTAAATCGTTCAACACCAATCACATACAAAGAATGCAAGCCAAAATATTTTTTGGTATATTTCTGTATTCTCTTGGTATATATTTGTATGCTTTTCGTATGTTACTTCAAATGTGGCATGCTTTACATACTAAAGCCATACCAGCACAATGTTAAAAGAAAGCATAAATCATGTCCAAAGTGTGTTGATTTTAGGCTTTTTGACAGTAAAAATCACACTTATGTTACTACTGTTCTGTAAGTAGTAAGATAATGACATTCATAAATATCATTTGTAAGAAAGCTTCATCCAGACTTTTTGTCTTACGTCAATTGAGAAACTTCCTGACGAAGGAGCAGTTGATCTTTGTCTACCAGAATTGTGTGCGTAGTATACTCGAGTATGGTGCTCCATTATTTGTAAATTTGCAAACCGGACAATCGAATAAGCTTGAAAGAATTCAACGCCGTGCGCATCGAATTATCTGTAATTCATGGCATTGCGAATGTGTTCATTTTTTACCATTGTCATATCGCCGGCAGATTCTTGGTTTCAGATTATTCGATTCAATTTTGTGTGAAAGTGACCATCCACTCCGCCATATTTTGCTACCTGTGATGAAACAGTCTGGACACTTCGGCCTACCATTACTGACTACATCCATTCGTGATAGATCCTTTATTATTTCCATGTCGAAGCTGTATAATTCCGGATTCACTATCTGAGTAACTTCCTACTTTTCACTTTTGTTTTTGGCTATCTGTGAAAATGATTTTGTACTTTTAACTTGGTGTCCCACGATTCCCATTATTGGGACTTTTGTAATTTTCTCAAATAAACGACTTTATTATTATTATTATTATTATTCAAGAGTCATACTTTCAATACTGAATTCGATTTTAATACACGTCAGTCTAGGGCATTTCATGAATAATCAATAAGTATAGCCATCAACAATTATGCATTATGTAATTTTGAAATTAAGCATTTTATCAATCAGAAATAAAAATACATTATGATTCACGAACGCAAAAATAGTTATGTTTGAGATATATTAGTCAACATGATTTCACGAAACATATCTTTTGAAAGAAATGATGTCAATCAACTTGATTCATAAAGTAAAGATAATTAAACGTCCTGCTAATGTTGCTAGACAAGTGGCAACGACGACAACCTCGTGAAGCATAAACTTCACAATAAATCTAATCTAGTTAAATATCACTCTATCAAGCAAAAAATATTCACGACTGGTATTACCGAAGAAAGTTATTTGACAGTAGCATGTAATATATACATATTTTTTGCTATGTGACTGAAAGCTGCACATACCAAACACATACCAGAGGCATACGAATAAGGATGAATTTGCATCGGGTCTCGTATATAAAACATACCAACAACTCGTAGTTCAGTGTAAAACAGCCAATCACAGATAGAATAGTTCGTATCGCTACATACCAATCACATACGAAAGTAAGTGAGATGTGGTATGAAAAACATACCAGATCTCTGTAAACATACGAGAATCTCGTATCAGATGTTAGTTTCAGATTGTATGTGATTTTGGTATATGTTTGTATGTAATTTTCTTATCCAGCGATTTACAGTGTAAGATATCACCTGTCTGCACAATGTAGAAATCATCACAACTTTTGCATTTCAGAATGCATATAATGTTACTAGAAATGCAGTTGAAATAATGCCGAATTTTGAAGTCTATATAGTTGCCATTGACATAAAGTTTTATATGTTTACCAGTGATCAAATGATCGCAACATTTGCACTTTGATGTGAAGAAAAATGTGTCACACATACTCGGTCACATATTGGGCATAGTTTGGTTTACAGTGTAGTACAAGTATTTTCCTGGAATAGGAAAATTTGTAGTCTTTAAAACTTAAGCACGAAACTTCAAAATATTCTATCCTTTTTGTTTTAGCTTTCTGAAATCATGAGCCTATGTTCATTATTGGGACTTTCACTGTATTATACAGCAGATGGAGCTTTCACTAAAGGTAGGTGATCTTTTTCACTATGTGAGACGCAATTCCACTGAACGATATCGATACTTGGCCTCTAATGCTATCTTATCACAACGGCTTCTTGCTGTTAAACTACTGTATGTTTTATATTGAATTAATGTCAATGCAAGTAAAATTTAAGCTTCATGAGCGAATTTCATCAAGTAGTGCTTTGTCTTGAAGTCAGCAATTTCATGAGATTTTGATCTGGAAAATACCATCAGTAATGTTGTATATTAGCTTTAAGATTCCGTTCAATCGAAATAAATGAAATTGATTTAATTTAAGTACATAATACAAAAAGCGACACTCTTGACGCATGTCCATTGTTTTGTCATCTAATCATTGAACTCACCTGCCTCTTGCTTGCAGAAGTTATGATTGCTCTTTCAAAGAAAGAAACTGGCTTTAGAAGCAATGGATGTTTGACTGGATTCATCCGAATGGAAGATGGTTTCGTTTCTCTTGTTGATAAAAGAGTAAGTCATTCATGTCTGAATTTTCTAGGACACACGGGAAATCACCTACAAAAAGCCAATTTGCAACAAGCACGCTTATCAGAAATCTCGCTTGCCAAAATTGGTTTACCAAAACCCGCTGATCAAAATTCCTATTTTACAACAAAGTTAAATTGCAGGAAAGCCATTTACCAGAAAATCCAATTGCAGCACACCTGTCTACCGCTGTCCCTTTTACAGAATATCCTTTTAAATGAAATCAATGGAAAATCCAATTACAATTATCCCCATGTCGGATATCAACTTGGTGGATACCAAAGTGCGGTTTACATTGCACAGTGAAAAGAAAAATAGCTTTCCTCGACCGCTATGCATTATAATAAAATCAAAACTAACCCATCTTAACCCGCGTCAGTTTTGAACTGACATGACTTCTATAATGTTCTTGATGCTTTTTGGTTATTATATTTCTACTGAAATACCTTGAGTGATTACCATTGAGTGATTACCACAAAGTGACATCTTTTTGTTTTACTTTATAATTTTTTCTTTGTGCCATCTTCTTTTCAAAATAAATTCATCAATTTTTGAAGATGGTGACATTGAAGCCCTGAAAGTAAGTATAGCTGAATTCATTTTTGTTTTCTTTCTATGGCAATTTGCAATTAACAGCTTTCATTTACAAATACATTTGATGTAATTGCATGAATAGTTTTGACGCATCATTTTTTTTGATGTTAACTAAAACTGACCTTTGGCAAAAGCATGACATTCTCAAAATAAATGTTGTTGTCATGATAAATGCTATCTGTAGTAGCCTATACCGGAATCATGATGTACTTAATGTCTGGTGACATTTTGTGCGTTTCATTTCAACACGTAAATGCATTTTTGCAGAATTATTAGAAGCTTAGTTCGTGCTAGTCTATAAAAACTATCCGCGCGGATCATTGTCTATTTTTCAAAACGTTTCGAAGACGGGAGGTCCCTTATGGTTCTACACTCATCAATCTTTTATGGCACTTTCGAGATTTTTAATAATAATTATTATTAGTCTACTCTATTGAATTCCTGGCAGAAGTTGATGTAGGTTATTACTATCATTCTTGTCATCATTATCATCAACAGGGTATTTCTCTCTCCCTTAGGAGAAACCCCCTCTCTCTCTCTCTCTCGTCCACAAAACTTTGCCTGTAGCCATGCGGCTCCATGTGCGTTCCGAATCGTCGCGCCATCTTGATTTCGCTCGTCCACGTGATCTTTTGTAGTTGCGCGTAGTCCATTCTGTAACCGCTGTTGTCCATCGGTTGTCATTTCGTCGCGCCACATGTCCTGTCCATCGATATTTGCTCTCCCGAATACACTGGATGATGTACGTCACCCCTGTCTGCTGACGGATCCAACTGACTATCTTCCTGTCACGAAGTGTAATACCCATCATTATACGCTCCATTTTCCGTTGAGTTGTGACGAGCTTCTCCAAATGTGTATCATTTAGCTACCATGTTTCGCTGCCATATGTCATAGTAGGAAGAATACATTCTTTAAACACCTTTCTGTTTAACTTGATGGCCGGGAACTTTCTTGTTTTGCATGATATCGCCAAGCTTCCGGTAGGCATTCCACCCAAGAGTGATGCTTCGCCGCAATTCCATCAACTGGTTGTGATCTTTAATCTGCATCTGGCCAAGTCTTATAGTCTGTATATGTCGACTTCTTCGATCTTCTTTCCATCGATAATGACGTCGGTCTTCCGTACGGAATTGTTACACATGATCTTCGTCTTGGCAATATTTATCTTTAGTCCGACTGGCTGGCTATTTTCGTGGATATCCCGAAGCATCGTTTGCAACTCCTCTGAGCAACTGGCAATTAGGACTATGTCGTCACCGAATATGAGGTGTGACAGAAACTCTCCATCGATATTGATACCTTTGCCCTCCCAGTTGATCTTATTGATTACTGCGTCTTGCAGACATGAGGTGAAGAGTCTGGGGGACATATTATCACCTTGTCTGGCACCTCGACCTGGGTTGAACTTTTGTAAGTGTGGAGTCGTAGGGAAACAGTTGCTTCGTCGTAGAGGTTTTTCAGAATGTCAAGGTAAGTATCTTCAACTCTGTGATTCATCAGTTGTAAATAGGGATCCGAACTCGACGCTGTCGAAGGCTTTCCGCAGTCGACAAACGCGAAACAGAGGGGAATGTTGTATTCCGTCGCCTTCTCTTGCAATTGGTTGATGACTTGAAGATGGTGAGTGGTAGAAAACCATGACCTGAACCCTGCTTGCTCTCTTGGTTGATGGAAGTCAAGTGTACCGCTCATTCACTGTAGAGGTGCACTAGAAAACACCTTGTATATGATGGTTAGTAAAATGATTGTGACTGCCGTTTCTGATGTTAGTTCTGATGCCATTCTTGCATAGTAGTATGATTACTGCATTCTTCCATGATTTTGGAACTCGACGTTGTTTTAGGCATTCACCGTAGAATTCCGCAATGATTTCTATTATCACTTCTCCACCATTCTGGAAAATGCTGGCCGAGATGTTTTCTTCCACCGGTGATTTGCTGCGTTTTAGCTTCTTATTGGATGCCCTTACTTTTGATGTTAGGACGACCGGGATAGTAGCAGTGGAAGTAGAACTTTGTGGTGGTCCATGTACACTTTGTCGTGTTGCGTCGAGAGGTGATTGTTTTGACTTGTACAGATCTTCGCAGAATTCGACGCACCGTTCTGTAATCCGCTCGTTGTTATAGATGAGCGTCCCATCCTCTTCTTCTAACAAACTGATTTCACTTTTCCATAGGCATTGGTCCCATCGGGCTTCTTTGAGGCTTTTATAGTTTTCGATTGCCTCCAAGATATGCTTCTCATTGAAACTTTTGATATCGTCCGCCATTTTCTGTCTGAAAGTTTTACAGGTCTCTGCATATTCGATGTTTTCTTTTGTAGAGTTGTTTCTTTTCATCTCCCTTCTCTTATTTTTCAGATGTTTGGTAACCACTGACAGTTTATCAAACTTCTTCTTCTTGTGCTGGCCTGCGGTAGCTATGGAGGCATCGTGGATGATCGTGATAATATCATTCTCATTTTCATTCAAGTACCCTTCTTGTACGGAGGCCCGGGCGGAAAATCTGTTACGGAGTTCCACCTGGAATTCAGTTCTCTGGTGCTGCAACTCATTTTCATTGACTTTTACCCGTTGGGAGACCATCCTTGCTCTCTTTAATCTAGTATTTATCCTAATATTGCCTCGAAACATCCTGTGGTCGCTTCCTGTGTTCTACTTATTGATGACTGAAACGTCTGAGAAGATATCCATCTTATATGACATTATATAATCGATTTCATTCTTTACTTCTGCATTTGGTGATATCAATGTCCAGCGACGTTGCAGCGGCTTCTTGAAGAACGTGTTGAGGATCTTGAAGTTATATCCCTCTGTGAAATCAACCAGCATGTCTTCTCTAACATTCCTGTAGCCCAACCCAAAATGTCCGGTTCGACGTTTCCCGGGGCTCGACCGAACCGACTTTGGCGTTGAAGTCTCCCATCACAACCTTGTAGAAAGACTTGCTTCTGATAATAATGTCACCGATATCTTCATATACCTTTTCTACATCTCCATCTGAATAGTAGCAGGTGGGTAGATATGCTTGAATGCATGTTGGGTTGTATCGCTTGTTGATGCGCATCGTCAATTCAGCTACTCTGTCTGAAATGCCTCTAAAACCTGTGACGTTACTGACGATGTTCTTGTTGACTAAGAACCCCTACCCTCGTTGACATTCGTTGGATCCTGAGTAGTAAAATGTGTGGCCTGAGGATCGTAGAGTGGGGCATCCAGTGCTTTTTCTGCGGACTTCACTTAACCCTCAGAGATCCGAGGGGGGGTCCAGTGGATTCAGGAGCCATATTTTTCTATTTTTCTTTTTGTGCTCATGCCCATGTAAAATCATCATTTTTGACAGTGAATCTGCATGTATTCTTTCATTTCAATTGAATTAGTGGAAGCAAGGTAGATAGGCCAAGGGGTTTCAGTACATCCCGTCCTCAGGTCTCAGAGGGTGTAGAAATTCCCATAACAAAATTTTTACTATTAAACAGACTGTTGACAAAGTTTTCACAGCAGTAATTGATGAGCTTGGGATCTCCACAGCTGTTTTTAGTATGGATAAAATTTGAGGATGTTATCGGATTTCCAATTGGTATGGATGTCTTTGAAAAAATTACCAATTGTAAGGGTTATGCTGCATGGAATAAGTCAATTTCATTTAAATCAACTATGTGAGGTTACATGGTGACAGCAAGCATCGCAAAACCGTCTCTTAGTACAACTGATACTGTGGTAAATGTCGTTAAATTACAAAACCCCCACATTTTTGCATGTGTTTTCTGAGAAGGCTGAAATACAGTCAAGGATTGGTTGTGTCGACTTGTTGCACGCAAACATCATTGTTTTACTTAAAATCAACTTTCCTAATGATTGGATATCGATTTAAGCCGGCAAATAAGACTTTGTAAAATATATCCACTGGACCCCCCTTCAGGTCTCTGAGGGTTAACCCGATGATTGTCCATTTGATCTTGCTGATCTCCTCCTCCAGGTCGGTAAAACGATAGTCCGTACCCGAGTAAAATTACCGTTGTCAGTTTAACAAATACTTACCAAGTACTTGGCATTAAAGTCCTAAACATTTAAAAAATATTTAAGAAATATTTATCAAACCTAGTACATTTCCTAAACTTTTACTAAATGTTTAGCAAACTTTCCAAACTTCCACAAAATATTTGGCAAATTCTCTGAACTTTTACGAAATGTTTAGTAAATATTTTGTAAATTTTCCAAACTTTTACAAAACATTTAGCAAATTATTTCTAGCTTTTATAATATGTTTAGCAAATAATAAGCAAATTTTATCCTACTTCATAGGCGATTACGAAACATTTGCAAATTTGAATTCATGAAAAATATCTTCTTGTATGAAATGTTTTATACTTATCAAATAGAAAACCAAAACAATCATAATTCGGCAAAAGATAGCCAGTAAAACGCTCTGCTCGAATTATTCATGCTCAAAGTCGTTCAAAATCCGTACGGCATATAAAACTGCATGACTATAATAAAATGACTGATCTTGCTAAAATTATGCTTTGTACGATAACATTCATAGAGTTTACAACAATTGAGCTCTGCTCCCCAAAGTAAACAGCAGAAGGAATGGATATCCTTCAAAAATACAATTTTTCATACGTATTTGGAAAATGAACAGAGTTTTATATGGTAGCACACATCGAACGATCCGATACAAATAATTTTTATGAATACCACTTTTATCAACATAAAGGAAATTTCTCTATCCGGATTTGATCATTCTTCATTTGAAAATCCTTCCAACCGGAAAGCATGCCCACAGCCCGAATACGCATTTCGCTTCATCTGAAACACTGTCATTTCGAGTCAAACACCGTCGCGCCGTTATCAGTTACATTTTTAAGAATAGAGGTGATATCACGAAAAATTTACAGTTCAACGGAGAAACAGTCACTACCAAATGAAGTTTGAAGCGATGATACGAGGTCACTGAAAAAAACATCTTCGCGGTTGGACCACAACACGGTTGTCCGAATCTGATGATGGCTGGGACGTTGCGAGTATGAGAGATTTATGGATAAAGAATAATTCCAGTTGTTTTCGGGGTTAATTAGCTCACAAGACAAGACGGAAAAGCAGCCGAATGTAGGTCAGCTATTGAGTCATCGATGGACAGATACACAGCCTCAGCAATCAACACCTGTAAAAAAGAAGACAAATCTTGTGATGATGTGCAGAGCAGAATTATCAAACTTAACGGATCTTAATTAACATTCTATGGGTAGGCCTACTCAAAGTTCAGAAGATAAATCATTTATAGTAATTTTAGGTGTTACAGTAAAGACTATTAAGAAAACTGCTTTTGGATTATTTCATCTCTGACGACGTGGGAAGCGATATTCTTAGGAATTTTGATAGCAAATGAAGATATTCAAGAGTGGTTGAATTGTGATCATTAACAATTTATCAATTATTTTTTTAATCAATACTCTTAGTATTTATCAATAATTTTATTTTGATATTCAAGTACCGGTAACTGTTTTTACAAAAAATTCAATCTGCAAATTAAAACAGAGCTTTACCGAGATAGCCTATTACCGACTGCTTGTCAACCGTTCATGCGATGAAGATATTCAGGAATGCTTGAATTTTTATTATAGTATTTAATACCGCACATGTAATTTTATTTTGATATTTTATTTTATTTTAAACAATTTGTTTAAAATCACAATCTGCAAACACATACACACGTAATGTCATCTTGTCTACCGCTTATATGACAGCATCTCTGCAGGTAATTCATGGTGGGCCTACAACTAACATGTGACCATAATAGCTAGGCCTACGATGATATTGAAAAGTGCGAAGCATAATTTGTAATAAGTAAACACAAATTGAATAAAAGAGTAGCAATGAGTTTGTACTTTGATTGTTTTATATTTATCGTAAAGCATGAAAAATTATTGATTTTGCAAAACTAAACCTATTGTTGGACTTCAACGCATGACTGATCTTTATTACAGTGTGCATCTAGCCAACAACGTGCAGTCTGTCGTGTAGCATCTATGCCTTTTGTGTGCTTGATCATTATTCTTAAACTACTCGAAATGTCAAATTGATACCATTTTCTAAAATGTGGCAATTCTGAAAAAATTAATTGAATATCATAGGCGGTAGCTACAGGTTTTCAATTCAACATATATAAAATGGAAATAATGACCTATTTAAACAAGCTTCCTTGATGGATCCATCTTTCAGAAAATAGATTAAATTGCATAACTTAAGCAGATATCGAATAGCTCAATAGTTTGTCCGCATTGATAAAAACATTCTCCTTCTAAAATTTTTGCAGTCCTGAAATAGAACTTTATGACTTATAGCATGTTTGACTGTTTCAAAAATTTTTTCAATTATTTGTCATCCAAATATTGATACTATTGCAGAAGTATACTACATATCTAAATATTGAAGTGCTAAATTAAAATGGTTTTAATGCGCTAATTAAGTTCTTTCGTGCTCATACTTTCTAAGGTTTTTAGCATGCAACTATTTTGTCTCAACATAACCAGATGTTTGTGCTATTTTCAATGTAAGCAATCAGAAATTACGAATTTGAAAACAATATATTACCATTTCAACATATTCCAATTTGATTATGATTCTTTTGACGACACAATCAACTTTTGATCGATTTTTCAACGAGAAACGTCGTCGTGAAAACTGATATACATGCACTTTCTCATATTAAATTCAAAGTGAATAAGCCTTGGGCATGTGACATCATTTGTGTGATGGAAAACCCAAGTAAAACGATGTGTCTCTTGATAGCTATAATATTTATATATAAATAGATATTATAGGTATCAAGAAACACATCGCTTTACTTGGGTTTTCGATTACACAAATGAATTCAAAGTATTGGTAGGACTCCTAAAATGTGATATGTCTGCTATGAGGAACTAAGAGGAATTGAGATATTTTGTTATCAGTAAATTAAGTATGACGCTAGTAGCTCTTTAGTATTTGTAAAATTAAGAGCAGATATAGCAGTAGTCAATAATATAAATGTCTCTACGTGTTCATGGTCAATAAACCCAAATCCATGACCAAATCTCTCCTTTGATTTTGTTTTCGGGATTTCCAAATACATGTATGTACCTAGACTTGCAGTTAAATGCTGAAACTAAGTTGACAAAATAAATTCAGAAACATTTAGAAGCTTACCATTTTTCCGTAGTTTGATCCAAGAGCTGCATTTTTAATTCTGATGCAAAAATCAAAGGAACTTGATGGCTTCATTGACTGGAAGAACTCACTGACTACATGCGAGTGTTAATTTTCGAGTTGTGCTCCATTTTGTGCATGATAGCTAAGCAAGATGATGAAAAAACGTAGACAATCACAAACCGACGATGAATAAATAAAGGTGTGTAAGTAGAAATATCCTCTTGATGCGCTGACTTTTGTAATATTAAGCAGTTAACGTAAACACGCGTTCGACACGAGAGCGAAGAGTGCACAAGCTACTGCGCCTTGCGCAGCTTTCTGTTCCACGTGATGGGCGGATAATAATTATTAAGCAGGGACGCTGAGTCACAGCGCAGCTAGAGAATATAGGTCAGTATCGACCGCTCATGGCTCCCGAATGCGGCCACGACCAGGCTGCCAACAATGTGAACGAACTTCCTCAGCTGCGTGCGCGTGGGGAATTTCCTTAATATAGTGACGGAAAGTTATAGAAGCGAGATATGATTACGCAGACTGAGCGAGATGCTTATGTAATTGTTTGGTTCAGTTGCATACTGATTTAATATCACTAGCTAAGTAATTTAGCGAACACACGAGCAAACTGATCAAAGTCGACTTGCTGATGGGCATGGTATGGAACTAAGAAACTTCAATAAATGCTTTAATTTGAGAAGCAAAATGTGTGCCGATAGAACTGCTTAGGCTCCCTTAATAATGAAAATATATGACTGATGTTGTTGCTATTGTAGCTACAGTGTACATGTAGTGAATGTGAAAGATGATAAAAAAATGAGTAGAAGAAGAAGAAAAGGGGAACGAGTGAGTGAGTGAGAAAGAGAGAGAGAGTAGTGATGAAGTCACCTGAATATTTATTTTATACACACCATTTCATGAAATATAAATAGGCATATATAAAATACTCGAAATAATAGTAGACATGCACATTTCAGGCCCACATGTTTCATATGTCGATATCCATGGAAATGACATAATGCACTCTCTTTAAGATTTGAAAGAAATTGTTGGTGCCATCATAGAAAAATATCAACAGTTTCCTGACAATTATTCCATTATTCAATCATTTAATTAAGTTTGATGGCAAAAAAATCAGCCAGTTATCAACGACGCAAAACTGTGATATAGTACAGACTTTATTATTGGGTATTTCCTGTGACGTTGCATTTCTATTTCATTGAGAGATGATTGTAATCATAGTTTATGAGAGCTGATGATCATCCTTGTGATATGCATGAGTTCAAAAAATTGTACGGGTGAAGTTACCACACATTGAAATCACCATGTAATTAAAACCGCCTTTTACGACAGTTACTCATAAGCGGATCCTGCCGGATCTTGCAAGATTTTTCTTTCATCAAACTTAGTAAATGTAAAAAAATCATTTGCTTGTATAACCGAACAAATATTACCTAGGCATTTGATAAACGTTTTCTAAATTTCGCAAAATTCGTTAATATCGACTTACATACAAAATGTAGCAAATATTTGTCAGGCAATTGTTACACATTTCCTAAATTTGTTAAAATTCCAAAACGTTTGTTTAACTATTCAAATCTTATAAATTTTCCAAGTAAATACCAAATATTTGGTAAAGTTGATAAGTTTTTTTTCTCGGGTAGACAGTGAATGACCTTCCATTGTATGTGCAAATGTTCATGTTCCAATGTCAGCCTGACTTAACCCAGTGATTCTTAGCAACCTCCGCTCTTTAGTTAGTACTCCCGCTGACTCGGTTCTGTACTCCAGAGCCGCTGGGGACTGAGGACCGTTGATTTGTGCATACTTTCATGGAGATTGGTGCCGTACTTACCACGCTACACGCCCTGTCTGAATCAACTTTTTATCGAAAAAAATTGCCTAAGCCCGAAACCTGATTTTTTTGAGTTGTTGCACCATGCTGATCTTAAACAAGCAAAAACGAAAATAATCATCGGCGCAGTTTTTGAAATAGCCTCATAAATTCATATTTCGAATTTTTTTAAAATTTAAAGTTCATAAAATTGTCCGAAGTAATTTCCCAAGCTCAGAGTGTAGTTTTGCATGCTATTAAGTAATGTTTAGATATGATAGATCGAAAGGAAAGTAATTTTCGGCAGCAGATATCACACATAAAAATATGAATTAAATACTATTATATTTCAACTATAATATTTTTAATATTAAACTATATCACATTTGATCTATCTCTCGTTTAGAATTTAAAACAGTATTTCCACAACTAGTACAAGTACTGTACATGTAGTAATATACTGTATTATGCATGTATTCAGAGAGTACAAAACACAGATCACAAATCTCACAAATGTTTGCTGCAATAGTCCTTGACAGCCTATAGAAGTCGATCACTGTAATGACTGTTGCTATTGCATACCTTGTGACGTTGACAGATATTTTCAAAGTCGGCATGAACGGATTCAGAAGCTTGTTCTGACCAAATCCCTAAACCTTTCTGTTTTGAAGTATAGAATTCGAATATATGGAACATTACCGCAAGAACTTTTGGAGTAATCCGAATGCCGGTCCTCCTGTATGCATCGGAAAAGTTATTGATTGCTGATACAATGTTGTGGCCGAGGTCATGCCCGTAGCAGTTTTCAACTACTAACTTGAATGTCCTGAATGCGTCAAAAAAATTGAATGGACATTTCATCTCTTCCAGAATGTGTAGCCTAGATTGTTGAGGAGTCTCATGCAGCCATTGAATACCCCACCATGGTATGCCTGTCTTTCAAAATTGGATCTATCAGCCCATATTTCCGCTTGAGGCCATTCGATTTTTAGGGCGTCGAATAAAGTAGTCACAGGGCCAATGAGCAAATGTAACTCAGGGGGAGGTATCGTATCAATCACTTGTGCATCTTCAGGATTTTTGGGTAAAGGAAGATGGATTACATTCCCAAAATACTTCGCGTCCGACAATTTTGAGCCTGACTTATTCCATTTCCAAAATGCTTTTCGGAGACTTCCAAACGTTCTTGATTCTCCACGACGACCGGATAGCAAGTTATCTTTCGAAACTTGGCACCAAGTACACGGGTGATTAGAACCATGTGCCCATTAATCCAGGAACAAGATTAGCCACCTTCAAGTCCACAGCGAGTGTGAATGGCAATCTGATTTCGTCAAGTTTTAAACGAGTCCAAATAAATATACAGAGGATTCCTGTAATTTTCAGACACATCTGTGGCTAGGGCGATCAGAGAAAGATTTTTGACACTGCCGTCTCTTCGATCAGATACAATGCCGTCAGGACATCGATGGCGCTGTCGATGTTTACTTACAATTCTAGATGAGTTGTGTAAAGTAGCACAAAATTTCAGTGACCCGCCGCCTCCGTCTATCCCTATCTTTTCACTGTCGTAAGTCTTTTCCCGAACTTGCTGAACTGTTTCCACCAACAAATTCAAGTCATTACAGAATACCAAACTCTTCTTCGTCATATGACTATCTTGTTGTCCAACAAAGTCGGCAGAATCGACTGAGAACAGATCATCCAGCTTATGGTTTCTAATCTGCATCTCCACCTTTAAAATTGGCTCAATAGATTTCCTCGAACATGTTGCTGATCTGAGATGGCCCGCAAGTCTCAGGGTTCGAGTATTTGAAAGTTCCAAATCATTTTGAATCACGGACATATCACTTGATGAAAAAAACATGGTCGAAGATTTCGATGATGTCAAATTGCTTAAAACCATAGGGGGCCTCCTGAATTTGACAAGTCATGATGCCCTTAAAGGCGAAAAATTATGACCAAAATTCTCCAGAAAAACTGTTGACATCTTCTGATTTGGCTATGTGTAGGAAGTTGTAAAACGTAAAATTTAAAATCATCCATCGAGCTATTCTCGAGAAAATTCAAAATTTGAATTTTAGTAGTAGTATGGTAGGTTGAAATATTATAAATACCAAAATCAAAATTCTCCAGAGAAACTGTTGTGACTTTCTGATTTGTCTATGTATATGGAGTTGCAAACAGCAAATCTCAAAACAATCCATTGAGCTATTTACGAGAAAATTCAAAATTTGAATTTTTGTAGTAGTTATAATAAGTTAAAATATAAAAAATATAAAAAACAAAATTCTCCAGAGAAACTGTTTTGACTTTCTGATTTAAGTCCATGTGTATGGAGTTGCAAGCAAATAATTCCAATACAATCCATCCAGCTATTCACGAGAAAATTCAAATTTCCAAGTAGTATAACACATTGCAATATTGCAAATTGTAGGAAAACTATTCACGAAATTTCGATTAAAGCTAAGTTATGCATGAACTCGTCGATATCTAGTATATAGTGATGCAATGTCTAGTATTGGGATATCAATTTTTACAAGCTGAAATGGCATTGTGAATTCAAATGGCACATGTGCGATACAACTTTGCTTGTCTCAAAGCGATCCAAGAGTGGATTTTATGACCAGTACAATAATTATGATAAATTCTGTTTTTTTTTTGGTTTCATGAAATAGCTGACTGCATGCAATGCTGTTATTAAACCAGATGGTGTTTTGCATGTACGACTTACATACAATGTTTGCTTGAGTAATGTGACTGCTTTGCGTATTCTTGTAGGTCCTGACATGTAGAGTGCCTTATTTACCATATACATGTGACATGTATTTTCTTTTTTTATTTGAAATATGCATGCAATTAGCCATTTTTATTTATTTGAATTTACCTTTAAGCTACACAAGCTGCGTTATGATAGCAACTTCATCAATTTGCATCCTATGTACGAGGACTTATGTAGTATTTCTGTGAGACATAGATTTCTTTTCTACTTATGCCTATTTTGCTGATTTTAAGCTTTAGCCGTTCCTTCAAATTCAAAGCGTATTTTTCTTTAAAGGAAATTGAATCTCAATCTGTCACTTGTCTTCAAAGCCCTTTACCTAGATCCTTGTATCCCTGCATCCTTCTCATCATTGAAGAGAAAACAATGATGCGAGAATAATATAATTATAATTTGCCCAAACCATTAAAAAAAGATTACCCTCAACTCAAATGTTCTCAAATATGTCTGCTGTTGTAGACTGATACTGCGGAAAGAAGACGATTGCCAACACTTTGATGCGATTCATTGATTTTGCACCGATTCCAGGTCTCAGAAAAGTCATAATGAGCTGATTCAGCCGACTTCTCACTCTACGGTCCTAAACCTGTTTTTTTCAATTTGCAAAAATCCGCAACATGGTGAAAAATACAATGAATTTTAGGGTTACCGGGAGTTTCAAGTGCAGAAATACTACCTTGAATTCTCCAATTCACTTTTCATAGTCAGACGATAAATTTTGTCCGGACCAAGATTCAACGCAACGATTCAACGATTCAAATGCATGAATATAAATGTTTTGTTGGGACGGGCATAATGTACGAAGCTTTGAAATATTGTTCAGCAGTTTGCGACATCCGTTTCTGGTAAAACTTCCACCGTGATATCCTTCACGCTCAACACAACATTGCGCCGTCCATTCCGCAACGCCAGGCCAAACTTTTACAACTCCAACATACAATACATTTACGCATCCAATTAACAAATGCAAACCTGGAGGTGGAATTACTTCCAAGAGTATCATATCTTCATGAAAGCCTTGAAGAATAGGCGGATGTGATGAACTGTCAAATTTCTTTGCTTGCGATCGATTACGGCCATCTTTAACATATCTCCAAAAGTTGCTGTTCAAAGATCCAAACGTGCGATCTTCACCTCTTTCATGAAGCTGATTCTTGTGTGCATTGCACCATGAGCACGGGTGGCAGCTACCATAAGCCATTATTCAAAGCAAAATATTCAGCAATTTTAGATCAGTAGCGATGCGGAAGTTCGAAGGATTGCTTTCTATCAAAAGTCTCATATTCAAGGATGTCCACAAGCGTAAAGCATTTTCGTAGTTTTCTTGGATGTTCGAAACCAATGCAATAATGAAGAGTTTCTTTACTCCGGAGTGCTTGAACTTGTTTGCTATTCCTTCAATGTATGTCATGCGAGCTTTTGTTTCAGAATTTATTGGATCAAAAATTGATAGTGATTTTGAAGAAACCACCTCCTCCATCGAGCCCAATTTTGTGGATCAAATTTGATCCTTGATCAAACACTCTTACCGATTCGATGTCTTCGATCAGATTATCCAATGAATTACATATTACTGCCGGCTTTTTCTCTTTACCCGTAATGGCATCTTTTGATTTGGAAATGAAACATAGCTCAGTTATTTCAAAGAAATTGTCATACTTGCTGTCTATCAGTTTCAAGTTAGAGTCCAGATTGCTTTCGATAGATGAACGTGGGGAGAATTTTAGATCAGTAGCGATGCAGAAGTTCGAAGGATTGTTTCCTATCAAAAGTCTCATATTCAAGGATGTCCACAAGCGTAAAGCATTTTCGTAGTTTTCTTGGATGTTCGAAACCAATGCAATAATGAAGAGTTTCTTTACTCCGGAGTGCTTGAACTTGTTTGCTATTCCTTCAATGTATGTCATGCGAGCTTTTGTTTCAGAATTTCTGGGATCAAAAATTGATAGTGATTTTGAAGAAACCACCTCCTCCATCGAGCCCAATTTTGTGGATCAAATTTGATCCTTGATCAAACACTCTTACCGATTCGATGTCTTCGATCAGATTATCCAATGAATTACATATTACTGCCGGCTTTTTCTCTTTACCCGTAATGGCATCTTTTGATTTGGAAATGAACCATAGCTCAGTTATTTCAAAGAAATTGTCATACTTGCTGTCTATCAGTTTCAAGTTAGAGTCCAGATTGCTTTCGATAGATGAACGTGATGAGCAAGCGGACCGCATGTGCGTCGCTAGTTTTCTGGTCTGTCTTCCGCTCAAATTCATTGACACTTGCATATCGGAAAGGCTCTGAGAACTAAACTGCGTCATTCTTGCATTGCTTTCTGTTGTCGGTGATAGGCAAAGCTTCACAGAACTTCCCGACGTATTGGTTAGATCTAGCAATACTTCATCGTTGTCAGAAGCTCTCCTCTTCTCTCTAATGACTTTTGAGGCAAACCTTTCAGCAGTCTTTGGTGAACTTTGGGATCGATGGGATATCCCTCTTCCGATATAACCCAAGCAGAGAGGACACAGCATAATCAGTGATGGCTTGACTGGACGTTGATCAGTTGATGTTGACGGCCTGCCAACACGGGTTTTCTTCAACCCGAAATTGTTTACTGAATTGCTTCTTGCTACTTCGCAAACGGTGCATGAACAATAATCTGGCTCATATGTGCGAGTGGCATACGTTCTGGATAGGGAGAAATAGTCAAACACTTCTATGTTAGAGCCGAAGTTTTGCTTTGCATACTGTTCCAATTTCAATCTACGCGTTGAACAAATCGCTGTGGGAAGTCAATCATCATTTAGTTCGTTGCCAGTAAAAATGTACTCTTTAATCAAATCATGTATCCTTGATGTAATTTGTCGTATTTCATTAGCTTTGTTAATACACAAGATGCAAACGACTCGACGACAGTCCTCGTGTGACATACGTTTTGTTCGATGAGCCATGATTGTTCAGTTCAATATGCAGATACGGTCGTCGTACAATGTCCTCCAGGAGTCAGAACAAAATGGTCAGGAAAGATAATGACAGCAACCTGACAGAGGCACTGCGCTTCTTCAATCAATCAGTGAACAATGAATCAATGGCGTGAACTCTATGCCGCAACAATGGAAGGACCAAGTTACATGTATTTGCGCAGCTGTTGATGAATCATGCCGTGAACATTCTTTTGCCATTTTCAATACAAAGAATGATCCGAGGTAATTTGATATAAACAAACTTGAACAATAACACGATCGCATAGATGAAAATGTTTTGATTGAATCTAACTAAATTCTACATGATCAATTTACAAGCAATGAATTATTATGTCGTTCATGATGATGAAGCATAGAGCTAGGATTCATGCATACCGGCAAATGTAGGTCAAGTAAATTGTGAACACATTTCCACTCTTCGATCGCTTTGAGTCAAGCAAAATTGTATCGCACATGCGCCATTTGAATGTCATTTCAGCTTGTAAAAATTGATATCCCAATGCTAGACATTGCATCACTATATCCTAGATATCGACGAGTTCATGCATAACTTAGCTTCAATCGAAATTTCGTGAATAGTTTTCCTACAATTTGTAAAATATTCCAATGTGTTATACTACTTGGAAATTTGAATTTTCTCGTGAATAGCTGGATGGATTGTATTGGAATTATCTGCTTGCAACTCCATGCACATGGACAAATCAGAAAGTCAAAACGGTTTCTCTGGAGAATTTTGCTTTTTATATTTTTTATATTTTAACTTACCATACTACTATAAAAATTCAAATTTTGAATTTTCTCGTAAATAGCTCGATGGATTGTTTTAAGACTTGTTGTTTGCAACTCCATATACATAGACAAATCAGAAAGCACAACAGTTTCTCTGGAGAATTTTGATTTTGGTATTTATAATATTTCAACCTACCATACTACTACTAAAATTCACATTTTGAATTTTCTCGAGAATAGCTCGATGGATGATTTTAAATTTTACGTTTTACAACTTCCTACACATAGCCAAATCAGAAGATGTCAACAGTTTTTCTGGAGAATTTTGGTCATAATTTTTCGCCTTCAAGGGCACTGTGAAGCGAATTGGTGAACTTATTCCATCAGATGAATTTCGTTTCTCCTTGATAACACTGGACGCAACTTTCTCCTTGAAATTTGGAGACGCTTTGTTCAAATATTGATGTACATTTTTAAGACGAGTTGATTTATTGCACACGTGTGATCTTCCTTTTGATAATATGTTTAAGCAAAACGGGAAAATTTTCATGACAGTTGGAGTCCTGACATTCGAATTACTTGGAGGGCGCCCTACCCCTCTGGTTATAGGTAAACTTGAGCAATCGCTTTTTCTGCTAAGATTCTTCGGTATAAAGACTGCAGTTTCACAAACTAGACACGAACAGTTATGCGTGTTCGTTGAGCTCCGCGTTTCACGACCTGTTCACGGTGGGGTGGAAGCAAGCTTTAGATAGAAAAAATTGACCACCTACATATTATACACCATTGAAAAGCTAAAAGCATCAGAAATTCAAATATCGAAACTAAGAAATCGAATCTCATTGTCCTTTTTGTACAGAGTACAAAATTCAAAATGGCCGCCAAAATAACATAAATCGCTATCAGATCTCAATTGTGATTCAAGTCTTGTCTGATAATCTGTTTGAGAACCCTTTTTTATAGACCACCTATATCATCAAATGTCTCAGGAATAGTTGCGTAGCCTCAAAGATTGAATTTCGACTTGTAAGTAGTATTTATAGTAATCTAAGGTATTATACAGGAAAGTGATGAATTGTATAAAACATAATTTTGCAGTATATTGTACCTTCTTTTTTTGACGAATATTTATATATCTTAATGCAAATGGATGTAAATAAGCATATATTGCATCATAGCTTATGATTATTCTAAATCCAGAGTCCATAGAATGTACTTCAACACTATAATAATGATATTTTTCAATAAAATGCGACACTTTGATTTTTAGAACTGAAAATATGAACAGTACAAGTCAAAATCCTTCTCTTATTTTCCAAATATTAACTATATTGCATGTACCTAATCACGTCACGCACATCGAGTATGAAAAAAGAACACACACCACAGAATTAGATTCATCTGCGCGCGCTTCGGTTTCCTAGAAAGGAAGAATTGTATGTAACCTTAATATCGAAATGGCACATCACATCACACAACTTGCTCCTTCTTGAATGGATAATTCGTGTATCGCTTGCTATTGGAAATGGCAAACAATAAGCTGTCAGCAAAGGACACCAGAGCCAGTGAGAGATGCGTGCGTGCTGTGCTATCACTTCGCACACACCAAAACACACATCGATGTGTGGCTTCGATTCAATGTATGCATTATACAGTGAGCAATGCCGAGGAGAGGATGTGAAATCATCAAGTGAACTAATTTTCGTACGCCTGCTACTTTCTTTAATAATGATCGGAAGGGTCAACATTATGGAGAAAACTTGTCGGCAATGATCTGAATTCTTCGAATCTGAAGGAATTTTGGCAATCGAAGCACTTTGCTGGAACTCACATAAATCCGCAAGCGACGCACGACTTTTTTTCCTATCTCTGTAAGGTATTAGGAATTCCTTTTTGCCCACCTAATAGGTTCCTCAATGTGCCGTCCATTTCGTATTAATCACACTTCTAGCAAACCGAAGCAGATAAACAAAATATTTAATTCTGTGACACACACACTCTAATGACGTATGCAATAGACATAGATATCCTACATCACACATTTAATCAGGTGATACTGATCAAGCACAGGCGAACGTGAGTCGTGAATGCGTTTAAAATTTTGAATTCGCACGCTTTCTCAGTTGATGCTTCAAGCCATTATAGTGTAGTATATCGATCATTCAAATCATTACATTCGGTTCTTCGCTATGCCTCGTGAACTTCAAACTCATGATGACAATAGACTTAAAGTGTCTACTATGCTTTGGAAAGACGAAAACTAGGCGTTCAACAATTAGTGCAACTCTCCGAATCGCTATCGAAAACCATTTCCTCAATGGTTATGATCCGTTCGACTCGCGTCTTCCAAATGCTTTGTGCAGTACTTGCACGGGTGGTGGTTGGAGAATAAGAAAAAGGAATCTTCAATCGATCAATACATTTGTTTGATCATTCTAAACTTTATGATTTACCACCGGCGATGGTTACGAGATCTAGTTCGGTGTGCATGTGTCTTATATGTGAGACTGCTAGAATAAAAGGATGGAGTCAATCAAAGGTAGGAAGACCTTCTGACTCGGTTGTGCCATCTGTGAAAAATACGGCTATCAAACTCTGTGGCGCATGTTTCACGACACTAGTTAAAGGACTACCACATCAATGTACGAAAACTTCACGTTATGAAAACCTGAAAGAAATGTCACAAGGTAAGGCCTCAGAACAACTTGCTGCATCTCTGTTGTCAGAAAAGGTACACAACTCTTCTTCAGGTGAGGTAATTTTGTCAACTTTCGAAGGTCATCCATTGAAAGTAAAAGTGTCGCTCAGTGCGTCCTCTTTAATTAAGATATCCACTAAAAAGATTAGCGAGTGTAGTTCGAACTACTTCGGGTAGTCGAAAGAGCATCGAAGCAAACGCTAAAGCAAAACTGATTAACCTTTATCGGACGGCTTATAGAACACGCACTATTTGAGAATTATTTTTGTTGATTCTTGAGTGTTTTGGGGTACTTTTTAGAGAAAAACTATCTTTATAAAAAATCGATGTAGTATAGCCTGTGGTCACCTGTTTCACTTCTAGAACATTCGTCCAATCAGGGGTAGAATTTTTCATGATTCCTTGAAAATTTTGCAAGACGATTGTAGTACAATGAAATTTTGTCAAATCGATGTGAGTTTCTTTCATCTTTTCAAGATCAATTGAATTTTGAAGCTAATAGATCCTGCACGAACGATGAATTGTTCCTGTTTTCGGCCGAAACATATGCCGAATGACCTTCACGTGTAGGCTATAGATCGTGTACAATATAATGGTCAAAACGCGTCATTTTTTATTATATTCTCGCAACTCATTTTTCAGCTTGGACAATCACTAAATAACAGGACTGCACGAAATATGACAAGTAAGGATAGCAAATAGCACAAAGAGATATCGAGTGCATTCATAGAAATCTACTTCTATGAGTGCATCATACGAGTATCAAGGCAGTGTTCTATAAATAGACTTCAGGTTTTTCCCAAAACAAACAAGATTTGATATCGGGTCATAGAGATGGAATCGAGTCCTTTACACACAATCTTACAGATAGGTTTCTAAAAATAGACTCCGGGTTTTCCCACAGTAATAGCATTGAAGATACATTATACAGTGTCCATCAAATTCTTTCTGCATAACATTTGATTGAGATTTGAGACTTGTGTCATATTTTTCACCAAAATGCGTCGCTTCATAACCCTTGATGAGGCCGTCGAACGCGTCATGCAAGAGCCTGATGAAGCTGATGAAGAGCCGAGAATTATCATTATTCCCCCTGAAGACGACGGTCAAGTGACAGAAGAAGAAGAAGAAACAGCCCCCGATGATCTCCCCGCTGATGTTGCTGGCACTATTGAGATTTAACATCCTGAACTGATTCCCGAATCCGATGATGTAGGCGATCGTCGATGGAGAACTGTAGCAAGGCTCGAGCTGACGGCAACTATTGCCCAATTCACACCTCTCCTTGAAGCGCATCCTCTTCTGGTTGGAAGGACTTGCATAGAGTCGTTTTTCCTCTTTTTTGACAGTGCTTTGATTGACCTCATTGTGACAGAATCACACCGGTACGCTAGTGAGGTGAGGAACATTCGCAACTTCGTAATGGATCAACGAGAGCTCCTTTGTTTCGTCGGCATTTTGCTGTATTCAGGCTACGTCCGTCTCCCAAATGAAAAAAGCTATTGGTCGAAATCGTAAGACTATAATGCATCGATGTGTAGCAGCTACATGACCAGAGACAGGTACATGCTTATAAAACAATGTCTTCACTTTACAGACAACAATCACCTTCAGCGCTCGATAGTCGCCAAAGTCCTGCCGTTGTACGATATACTCAACAAAAATCTTCTTCAGTTTGGAGTTTTCACTAAAAAACTCTCGATCGACGAATCAAAGCCAATCAGATTCGGGTACAAAATCTGGGCCTTATGCGATTCCAATGGCTCTCCATTTTATCTCGACATCTATTGTGGAAAGAAGCAAACTATAGCCGCTGGTGTCCCACGTCTCGACCCGTGTGATGATGTAATCTAGGAAATCATCGTCTTGCTTTCTGTATCCTTCCATGAAAGTCTCAGCACTTGCTTTTCGCTTCAATTTGTGCTCTTCTGTAAGCATCGTTGGGACCCAGCGAGCACACAACTTCCGGTAATCAAGTCTTCCAGAAACAATTTCGTGGACAGTTGATCGCGATATTTCTGGAAATTGTTCAGAAAGCGATGTTATCGTTTTCCTTGATCTTCGATTCAATCGTGCATACAAGATCTTCGGTCACCAACAACGGTCGTCCGCTTCGATCATCAACATGAACATTTTCACGGCCATCGTTGAAGAATCGTACCCATCGTTGCACCATCGAGTCACTCATGGCCATTTCCCTATAGACACTACAAATTTGACTTTGAATTTCAGCAGCGGAATGGCCCTTCGAATTGAGAAATCGAATTACTGTACGTATTTCACAGGAGGCTGTTCTTTCAATCGACTTCGACATGATCTGCAAATGAATGAATAACAAATGGCGGTGGCGACTGTCGACTCATCAGACTCATCATCAATCGAACAATCAGATATCACAGTGCTTTCATTTTATGTGTCCACCTTGATTGTGAACGAATTCAACAAAAATGAAACAAAATCGTTGTAGGGAGCGAAATTGAAGTAATATTTACAATCAGAACTTACTTTCTGGATCTTAAAACGTTTTAAATTGGTGATCATGGAACCACTGAGACACTTCTAGGACGATGGACACAATCATTTTTGGAAAAACTTGTTTCACTCTCTCTTCTGCAGGTCTATTCGCTTCATGATCTTATTGGGAATGATTCGATTATCTTTATGGGAAGAATGGATCTTTCACTGTATAAATCTTTCAACAACAAGTTGAAGAACTCAATATCTCAATGTGTATCACTGTATTACTTTTCCAAAGAACAGAGTCATGTCATCGGCACACACGTTCATTGGGCAGGACCTTCAGTTGGCTTGAGTGTCGGAGATTGTGCTAGAGTATGCTTCTTATGTCAAGGTATGTTATCATATTCTTTCTGTGCTGTAATTTCATGCATATCTACCAAATTCAGAGCGACATGGACGTTTAAATGATGCCACTCTAAGTGTTCCGAGGAATTCTGAACCGGGTAAGATCATTCAACAATTAAATTCAATATGTAGTGCTAGCATACCCAATCCAATCATGCCAACCCATGATTATAGCGTATGGTCTAATTCTAAACACAATAAAATTGATTTTTGCTTTATGAATGACCATCCATGCTTAGTCATTATTGAAACTATCTGCTTTGAATACAACCATTTTCAAGTATTGGAAGTATACCGTGCCAGGCAATTTAGCAAATACTTGACGTTCTCAACTGACGAGAGGCCATATTCCAAAAAGATGGTCAGTAAGGAGTCACAGAAAAATAATGATATTGTTATGATTTATCTTTCTTTGTCTGTTAAGATTTCTATTATCTGTGACTTCATAGTTATATGAAGAACGTAAATCAACACCCACAAAATCACATGAGCAAGGCTTAAGGCTTAATACTGGATTTCCATTTGAGAAAATTTCTGTAGATGTCACAAGTCCTCTACCAGCTACTCATACTGGGAAACGCTATAGTTTGGGAATAATTGACAATTTTTCGCGATACCCGGTATTGCCAATGCGAAGTGTTACAGCAAGTACAATAGCTCAAGCATTTTTCACACGTTGGATTTCATTGTCTGAAGCACCTAATGTAATACACTCAGATAGAGGCACTGAATTTGAGAATGAACTAATGGAGAAACTTTGCAAACTTCTGGGTGTGAGGAAATCACGATCTTCCCCCTATTATCCAAAGGGAGACAGTATGATTGAGAGACTTTTTCGGACAGCCAAAGACATAATTTAAGCAACCGCCAAATCGTTAAACAAAGGCTGGATAGATGTCATACCTACAGTTGAAATGTCTTTACGAAGCTCAATCCAAGAAACTATGAAGTTTACGCCTTTGGAAGTGCTATTTGGGAAAAAGATGATGACACCATCTTCGAATATGAATGAAAAATCTGAGTGTCATAATCAATACGAAAGAAAACTTCAAAATACCATCACTGACATCCACAAGGAAATAAGTAAACGACAGAAGTGTTATGACAACAATGTAGAATTGCAAAACTCGTACACGGTTGGAGACACAGTCTTTGTGAAGATTCTTCCTCAGCAGAAAGGCATTGATAAGCCAAAATTCGAAGGTCCTTTCACCATCACAAAAGTTAAAGGGAACTGGTGCTACGTTTTAAAACATTGTTACAGTGCAAGAGTAATAGAAAGAAATTATTACCATCTGAAGCATTACGAAGGTGACTGTTCAGCGAAGGGCATACCAAAGACAGAAACTTTAGTCTATTCGAAGACAGTTGCGCCCAAAGTCACTGCCCGCAGATATCCGTGGCGGAACAGATATCCACCGGATAGGTTCGGACAGCACTTGTGACAAAACTGAAAGTTGAGTCTTCTTCATTTGTTCGGGGGAAGTGTTATGATTTATCTTTATATGCCTGTTGAGATTTCAGTGTTATGATTTATCTTTCTATGTCTGTTAAGATTTCTATTATCTGTAACTTCATAGTTATATCTTCTAACCTCGTGCCATGATTTTCCAGTCGCTAGCCGGCAGGAAAATTTATCCTGACGTCTCACGCAGGCAAGATAAAACTTCAATAGATATCCAATTTCTATAATTATGTCACGACTCATAAAAAGATCATAGAACACGCATGTAGGCCTACATGTACTAAACAATACCGAAATCTACGGTCCATGCACATAACGCTCAATAACAACCAGCATAAGAAAATAAGTCACTTGAAAGGCAAAGAGTTAATTATTAATATTGATATTCAAGGTGTTTAGGGATATGTTATTACCACTACCAAATATTGTGGAAAGTTGATTAAATTGATTTCGCGTATCCACATTGATGGTATCTTGATGGTAACATGACCAGATTTTTTTCTCTTGTTTCATGTTGTTCATTATTTTTTCGTGTTTTCGCTTGTGCAAGCTGCTGCTGAGCGTTTGGCTGAATGAAAGCACCTGTTCATCTCGTTTATGAGAAGCGTAAGTACTCAAAACATCATTGGATTTGTGGCCTGTAACGGCGGCAATATCTGAGACATCGTGCCCTGCATCCATCATGTTTGAAACCACTGTTGATCTTATACAATGATTGGTATACTGCTTACTTAAATTCAGCTTTTTGTCAACATTTTCATTAGGTTCCCCAAATAATCCTTGCCTCTCACGGCCTTACTACTATACCAGGCATCTTCGTAAAAATTAGGAAGGGGCCTTGGAAATAAACAATTCATATTCGATATTTTTCTCACGTAAGTACGCAACGCAGTTACAGGACATTTTTCTGGCTCGTCTAGAATAGCATACATTTTGCATTGCTTTGTATTCCCGTAAGTATTCCGAGAAAGGGATGCCTTAACAGTCTTAGACGACATCGGAACCTTGAGTTCAACATAAGGAATTCCAATAGATTCATGGAAAACTATGTATTCTCTTAACATTGAACGAATAGTTTCCCGTCCTCGCTGTCCGAAATAATAAATAAAATTGAATATTACTTCGTCTTGAAGGGAGACTGGATTCTTTCTATCGAAATATTCTGATAGTTTTTTAAATCTGCTTCTTCGAGCGGATGATAATGTTTTGTTTCTCAACCTGAATTTAGAAATCGTCTGAGCATAACCTTCAACATAATGTTGGACTTGTTGAAGGAAGAATCGTTACTGATACTAATCGGTCGGTAGTTCATTAAATAGCGATTTAGTCCGCTCAGAATGCCCAAAAGTGTCGACGGGGCCAATGGATCTCCATCTGATCGCTTTAAAGTTGAATAATAGTGCCTCAAATATTCATCAAGAAAAGCTAGAGGCATTGTTTCTATGTTCTCCGGATAATCATGCTCACGTAAAAACGATTTGAATCGATTGACAGAAGCGGCTGTCTTTTGTGCAGTTGACTTATTTTTAATTAGTTCTTCTGCCAGATCGAGCTCAGCTTGAATTTCTGGTTCGAGTTCTCTGAGATCATGATACTCTTCACCTTCACTATTTGATAATGTCTGCATACTATTTTGCGCTAATATTTCAATTTCTGGACCACTCTTACCTGAAATCACTCCACCGGGAATATTTTTAAAGTCTATGAAAGAAGTCCAATTCTGACCAGCCATCGTCCTGATCGTCGTTATTTTAAATTGTACAAATAAACATATATTCAATTCAAAATATTGTTTCCATAGATTTGAATGAATTCAGATGAGTCTCAGCATTTGCATGTACTATCGTATAATAGCAATTTGAAATATTATTTACCCTCAATGTATCATTATTTTGCTTTCCATGCGGTCATCTCTATCATGGACATTCAATGTATGTAGTGACGTACAGGTTAGAAGATAAGGAATTCTATGGCCTCTGGAAGGCCATAGAATACCTATTATTTCTGCCTTATGCATAGAAATTAACAATACCATAGAAAGTCCTAGAATGGAAATTGCATGAAAATTATGGCACACTCCGGGGGAACTTAGTTGGGGCAAAAAGCAAATTTTGCGGACTGGTTTTCTTGTTTTCTGTTTGGCATTTTCAATTATCAAGTCAATTTGTGATCTGGATTGTTGCCCCTTGTCCAAAGATCATGTACACAAAAGCAATAGTGAATTTACAAAATAGTGCAGCGACAAGGTGACAAAGAAGGAAATCCTTTTAAACGTTCTGTACGTTCATCATTTTGAAATATCGGTCCTATAATCAATCAAGAGTATAATCAGACACATATGCAACTTGTAATGTCGATTTACAGAAAATGCATTGGTCCAGTTTAAATTCAGAGGCCAAGAAATCTTACAGTATTCATTTTGCTTTGAAGGGTTCCCCTGTTCATAATATTTGAACAATTTTCAAAACCTTTGCATGCTTTCGAATATGAGCCTTCAAAATATCATCACACTATGTCATATAAATCATTTAGTGATTAATTTAAAAGTTCCAACGACATTTCATTTATCTGAAAAATGACTGTCGCTAAAGAAGCTTTCGATGTGCTTATTCCAGAGGAGCGCTAGGTTTCTTGACCGTTAGAAGGAGAAATTATCCAACAATTAGAATTTTTATCTTTGAATTCTTGAAATATTCTTACAACCAGTACACCGACTACTTTCGATTATGACTCCGTGAACCAAATTTCAATTCGTATTCCAATGTTGAAAAATTGCAGAATAGTTGTCAATGACTGTTACAAATAGACACAGTGTATCAATCCATGGAATGGTAGGCTTTTTCACATAAAACAATGCCACTATCTCACTCAAAATTCTCTTCATGAAAATCCTGCAATTTGCTGTCAACAACTTCCACAACCAACTTGGCAAATAGTTTGACTATGATACAATGTTTTAAATCGAATCTGACCTACAAACCATAGATTTTTCATGTGCCGTCATTGCAAGATATCAAACTTCCATTCTAGTGCACTATTATCTACTTCTATGGCCTTATGTGTTGCCATGAAAATTAAAATTTCTGAAAAGACATGTTGATTGCTAGCAGGGACATCTATGATTAATATAAGATATCTAAGGGACGTTCAACTCCCAGAGCATGTACTAGAGGCCAGTGATTTTGGAAGATTTGATTAATGACGGCAGTTTGTGCATATCTGGATAAAACCGTCAAACAAGTTGTAAACAATCATCCAGTACTCTAATACGCGCATTCATGCAGGGAATCTGTTGAAAGATTCTGGACCCAGTCAAGAAGAGACTGAAGAATGACAAAACTCCCACAAGAGTAAGTAACTGTCAATAACAGCTGTAATATCAACTCCCAGTGATTGAAATTGTTCACCTACGGCACACAGAATCGATGGCTATTGTTGTGGATTCCGAACATTGTATACATGTTTTTTGTGCAATTGGCAGGCTTATTGCAAATGGATTTGCTTGCAAAAATCGATGCAGCAGTGTTTTTTGGAGGACTCATGGAAAATTCTTGATAATCTATTTCCTTTGCTCAAAGCAGTCATGAACTAAGTGATAACTGATCAGTGATGATTTTACTTGCTACTGCAGTCATTGCAGCAATAGGTCCATGCCTTATTAATTGTTATACAAGTAAAATACATGGTTAAAATCTAAAGAAAATATACCGGTGATGCAATCAGAAACGAGCAAAGGCAAGCTGAAGCGTCAAAGGTTAATTTGATTGGTATGACAAATGAAAATGCCAAAAGTTGAGCAAGAATCGTTTGAATATCTTTTCCTTCGGAAGATCCTGTATCAAGATTTTAGTGGAAAAGTGCAAACAGTGTTGTCTTTCCAAGTGCGCCTCCTCGTAATGAGTGGTTACCGATGTCAATATATTTTTATCGCTTATTAGACATCTGGTGATTATAGAGCATCATATGAGGCCTTGAGACTATAATCAAAACTCCGACGAACAAATAAAATGTGATTATAATGTCAGTGATTCATAAAATGCGAGGATCATATTAAATAAAAAGCAAACCAAGCGGTGATTGGTGACTTTCAACGAGTTTAAAGTCCAACCATATTGGACAATTCAGGAACAATTGATTTCGAAATCCGCATAAATTTCATCGGTGAATATGAAGAAATTCACGCATCACTGTGATAAAAATAGCCATCAATTTTCGTTTAATGAAAGTTGAGTAATTCAAGGCCGGAAATGAACCACACATGCTACATCGCTTCATTGCTCTTGAATTCACGAATAAAGTCCACCAGTGATCCAAATTATTATACAGGAGGAGGTTTTAGATAAGACAGTGGGGAAATCAATGAAAATAGAAAGTCACAATTTATTTGAAATTGACCATTGATGACATGCTTGTATGTGTACATGTACAGTGCACAGATTCTTTCGACAATTTCTCTGCAAGAGTGAGCCGGGCATGTTAACTAGTATGTACAGCAATCAATTCAGCTGGATTCTGATGCACATGTATTTTACAATAATGAAGCGAATTGTTTACCACTGGCTCCATGGTTTTGTACAGATACACACTACCGGTACCGTCATTAATCAAGTCTACCAAAGTCACTGGTATGGCCTCCAGTCCAGTACATGCTCTGGGAGTTGAACGTCCCTTGGATATCTTAATTCTTTTATCTTAATTATCGTAATGGATATCTTGGATATCTTCCCTTGGATTAATCATAGATGCCCCTGATTGCTAGTGTGCCTTATTAGATATACTTGAACAATTCTTTGTGTCGCTGACTTACACTTTCACGACTTTTAATTTTGATGCACAATTTTGTATTACTGATCAAAGTACTAATAAGCAAGTGAACATCTAAAATTGAATTGTATACTTCTATCTTTCACTTGGAATCAAAAAAATTACCTCTGAGATGTATCAAATAACTTTTTTGTTGACATTTATTGAAAATGATTTTATAGATGTTTCTACATTAAGCGGAATTCCTGCGAATTGCATGCATGAATGTTAATTTCTTTGTAGGATATATCTTGTGCATATTATAGTTATCATTTGAATGGTCGAAATTTTATAGCTATAGTAGATATACTTGTGGTAGATTTATTTTTGCATCGTCGCTGACTTACACATTTTTTTCGTCGCTGACTTACAGAAAAAATATTTTCTTTTTAAGGTTCTCCAAATCATTAATGTGAGTTTTGTTCGTCTAATTATTGTTTCTATATCAGCTCTGAACCCCAAACTCAAGTTCCTGTGAACTTAAAGAAAAAGAAGTATTCATTTGAATTCAGGAAACTATAATAACAAAGTTAACACAATATGAATTGAAGGCTGCTATCACTTCACTAAACTGATGGTTTTCTCCGACGAACGTGAGATGTTTGTTTTATTACGCAGATATTTTCCTCAATCAATTGTCTTGTAAAAATGTTTGGAAATGTCCTTGACCTGCATTGTGAAAAGCTCCAATCATTCGTGTATGTCTTCATTGCCTCAGAGACATCATTTTTCGTGTATGAAATCACGTTAACGCCGACTTGTTTCGAGTTGTCTATGAAATCCTCAGCACAACTCACCTGCACACGTCTCGATAAGACCAAGCGTCGGACATGAGCCTGCAGCTTCCCAACAATTGCACCCGCCACACCTTTGCCGTGACTAGTTGCAAAAAATGACCAACTAGTTGTCACATTCATTTGAGCGCTCATACTATCAGGCACCATTCTGAGCATATAGCGATTCTTGAAGTGGCTTGGCGCGCCGTCACCGAAGATTTTGATATCACTTAGTCCACATCTCGTCATGGTCCAACGGAGTATTAGAACGTGTAAGTCAGCGACGTTATTTATCGTCGCTGACTTACACTTTTCGAAGTTAAAATTTGTTTGTTTTCAACAAGAGAATATTACTGATATTTCATAATTGGTTCCTCTATGATGAAGTAGTTTTTGATATTTATCAGCATTTTCAAAAATAATCTATGAACATGTAACAATATAAAAAATACATCATATAACGTCGCTGACTTACATTGTACAAAGCCTTCGTGTTTTACTTGAGTTAAAGCGGTTGAACGCAGACAACATTGTACCTAACTTTTAACCATGTCTTAAATTAGTATTTTTATTGATAAAAAACAGGATCACGTACATGATCATGCCATCAACAATCTATAGACATTTGATGATTTTTTGGTGAAAATCATGACATTAGTCTTTGTGACTGTCTGAAATACTAAGTAATGCACGAATACCTTAATAAAGTCTCAAAATATCAACTTCAGTTTATTCTTTGATAATTCCAAGCAATTTTACTCAGGAAAAAAGTACTTTATGTTTTTGGTCAATGGTTGTCATACGCGAAGAATTGCTTACTTAATTATCAAGGATGCACTTGATCATCGTCCTCTCATAATGAGTCCTACTAATGTGACATAATGCAAAAACACATTTTTCCCTTATGTCAATACTATCATGAATAAACAACTGTAAATATGCGTTGATTGTGACATATTTTGCCTGATTTTTTAAACGAATCATTGTTATTTTTAAACTTATTTATCGAAGTTGAACTTTTTTATTGAAACTGTATTTTTTATAGTAGCATTTATTGCCATCAGTCACTGTAAATCACTTGTGAAACTTGATTATCATTCATTCTTGAAATGCACACCATTATTATTATCATTATTATTATTATTACTGGAACCACAAATGGCGCGAACACTACTGATATTATCACTATCAATAAAGAAAACTTGGAACCAATATATTGTTAATGGTCTCACATAAATTATACTACATTTTTCACAAAATACAAATGCCGAAGAATTTGCTCCACGTCTTCAACATACATCATAATCCAGCTCATTTACATATATGACAGCACTGCACTGCAGATGCGCTCTTTACTAGATGATTCAATAATCTACCATAAAACAGCACGATCGGACCCGGATATAAGGAACCATAGAGACCCATCGATTATCTGCAACAGAAGAAAGCAGAATCAGCCTTTTTTGAGCAGAGAAATCAGAAATCGAATAATGAGCAGAAAAAAGCAGAATTGCCAATGAGAAGTTAGTAGTATACGTACTAGTGGCACTAGCGGGTAATTAGCGGTATTAGTACTATGTATAGTATACTCTTTTGTTTTGGCAATTCTAACACAGGTATCATGTCCTTAAGTGAAAATTATCCTTTTCCGAGCTACGTCATAATTAGACATATTTACTGCTAATATACGAGTATGTTGCCCTCCAAACCTCAAAGTTGCACACTAAAAGTCGAACAAGCACTTGGAGCGGCATGCTGCCTTGAAATATCTCGAAAACATTCGGTGTTTAGACTCTAAGTAAATGTCCAGAATATTCATTTGTACGTGGATTTGAACATCCGTCCTTTGAGTTGCTTATGTGTGGTGAGCATGCGTTCACCTCATTTCTTCACAGCCTCATTCACCAGGCGGCTATTCAGGAGGTCAGCTTGAAAACTGAATTCTCGAAAATGAAGATAAAATATCGCAGATTGCGGTCATTTCAAATTACAGCATGTGAGAGCTGCTTTCAAGTGCTTGTATAGAGAGACTTTTCAGAATACACTTTCTCGCTTTTGCTGATAATCGAAATAGACAGTCCATTGAACATTCAAAACTTGTTTTTATTATGTACAACAGGATCAAAGAAATATATAAGGACCTATGTGTGGAGCCTGCGTGTGTACCGTGTATACGTAACCACAATCCGCTTTTTTCAACAGAATAACAATCAACCTCACGCGACAACATGATCAGCTTGACACTTGAACAGTAGGCCATACATAGGCGTGGGTTTTAAAGTTCGTAGGATAATTCAAATAATTTGAGATAAAGCTAAAAAACTATATAAGCACAGCGATCCAAGTGCAACTCACTATTCTAGATTTCACTGTATCTATAAATATCGTGTATTCAAAAATAACTTGGCAGGTTTCGCGTTAGCGCTCATTAGATATGAAACAACAGTCACTCAACAATGAAAATTGATTAAAGCTTATAACAATTAAAACAAATAAAATTATCAAAAATGAAGCAGTCTAATTGTGAGCTTACATGTAAAATGGTCTTCAACAGTTCACCAATACACTCAAAAAAGTTCTTGACATACATAGAATAAGTGTTTAGCGTGAAACGTATTCTGACTGAAGTAATGAATATATACGCGAAACATGCTACACTCTATTTCTATTGAAAAATGTGTCACAAAACTGAAACGTCCAGAATTAGAAGCAGGACTTTAATACATGATTAATAGAGTAACCTGCATAGCCTATAAGAATAATTCCTCGCAAGGTATCCTTTTGCGATCACAAAGTCCTCCTTATGTATTAGATCAACTGAACATCAATTCATTATTACTGCAGTAACTGCAACATTTATTCTTGTACATTTTGAAGTCACTTTCAAAACCCTGTAGCATTGCCATAGCAAAATATTCTCGCTTAACTAATGCTTCAATAAACTTGGTGACATCATATTGAGTAGATATTGGTTCAGAACTTCATACAGTTGAAGAATTTTTACTGTCATTTCTTCAAAGGTTGTCTCAAAGATCATTTTGGATATACCTACAACGGAACTACACAAGTGTCAGCAAGTGGAAAGAAATGTCTTAATTGGAAAACAGTAAGAAAATTCTATGCAGGCTTCACATGGCTGCAAAAATACTCAAACGGTAAGTATCATCATGCCTCTTCCATAGATTCGATTCTGATGTTGAAATATATGTTTCGAAAGTTGATACGATTTACATCAGTTGTCTAAATTATCATGAACTCAATAATTGTTTGTCACGTTGTGGAAAACCCACCACGGTGGGTTTGAATTCGATTATCACCTAAAAAGTCTCCAATGAAACTTTTCGCATTTCCTGTACATATTTAATCCATGTTGTCGAGAAATGACAATTTTAAAAAAAATCATCGAGCTTTTTTCGAGAAATTTCAAATTTTTGAATTTTTGAGTAGTATGAAAAGAGCATTTTTAGATTTTTCATAAAAAATTATCCAAAGAATCTGTTTGCATTTCTTGAACATACCATGTAAGCACACTTGAGAAATATCAATCTTGCAAATTTTCATTGAGCTGTTCCCAAGAAAATTCAAATTTTGAGTGAGTTGTTGAGTAGTATAAATATTCACTATTTTTTACTTTGATAAAAATATCTTTGGAAAACCTGTTCACATATTTGAATGTTCTCTTCTATATGTAAGCGCAGTTGAAAAGGCCGAACTTTCTTAATTATTTTTATCAAACTCTCCTCGAGAGAATTCAAATTTTAAATTTCCAATTAGTTCTATCGTCTAGGTATGGAGTCTAGTATATTAGATGGATATTTCCTATTATGATAGAATTTGAATTATCCCTTACCAAATAGTAACTTTTCAAGCAGAAATGAATGGTAAATCCCGTTTTTACAGTTGAAGAACGAAACTTCATTTTAATGATAAATTTTATTGATTAAAATGCTATGCATGTCGACTGTTGTAGGCAATAATTGCCGAAAGTAGTTCCTTCCCGTAGTTGGGGTGCGTGGTGTCTGTCATTTTATAGTTTTTCCATGTTTCAGAAAAGTCATGATGACATGACTCGACGGATTGTTCACTCCACGGTCCCAGCCCGGTTCCTTTCAGTTCGCAAAACGGCGGCACGTGGAAATGATGATTATTAACAGAATGATGATGAATAAAGCTCGCTAATGATCAAGTCAGAAAATGACAGCTATTTTAATTTTACTTTGTTGATAACCCGATTAACCAAAATCTATGGCACTCCTATAGGAAACGTCCTACGGAATTATTGTAATTTTCCTATAGCGGGTAGTGCTATTGCTATGGAACTCTATTCTATGGCACTGTTGGAATGTTTTGTCCCATTGAATTTTGGGGAACTTTGATCCTATTGCCTGTGGGACTAATTTGTCCCATAGACTTGGGGGAAATCCTGTCCTATCGAATTTCTGGAAATCCTGTTCTATCGAACTTCTGTCCCATAGAATTTTGGGAAATTCAGTTTTCATGGCAGCTCCTAATGCTACAGCGTGTCTAAACCTTTCCGCGACATACTGACGCTTTATGTGATCATTATTGTAAAGAATAATCAGTTTAGTTTAGCAATTTGTGATAATGTCAATTTAAAGACAACATGCATGAGGTATTTGCACTTTTCACTTTCGATCCCCTTGACATGTCGGTGAAAGTGCGGCCCAGATTTAAAAAAATTGTTTGAGAATCAATCACACTATGGAGCATTATTTTTTAGCTAATTTCATGATCATTCACAAAACGCCATTAATTCAAAAAACAGCCAATGATTTTTAATATCTTCTATTTTTAGCCGTTTGAACACTTGCTTCGATGAAAAGTTTCTCAGAAATCATTCACCATATTTCTTTCTCTTCCATTGGGAAATGTAGTAGGAGTTGATCTGCAACAAACAGGAAATACATTATAAATATGCGATAAATGATAAGTTGATGATGGAACATAGACGTTCTGCATATAGGCAGATAAACTTCATTTAAATAAAAAATAATTACAAAATATTGCAATTGAAGAGTATTTGATAATTGCTATGTTTCTTGTATTGGAGATTTATATTATTAATATAGGATTATAACATAATAATGCAAATGCGCCCCGCTGTGATCTTGCAGATGAAAAATATCGCCAGAAGTTTCATTTTACTTGTTTATTGTCACAACTGCGTTTCGTCTGCTCTCAGTAGTTGTGACACGCAGAATGAATCAAACTGATTGAAACATGATTCCTGCTAGAATATCGATCAGACAATGGTCCTTTCTTTTTATTCAAGTTGTCGATGCACTTCTTTTCCTATTAGTAATTTTTCTGCATATGTACTTTTTAGCTACTACTTATTCATTTCGTGATTGCTTGTCCAATGACTGTCCATTGCTTGATCGATACTCTAGCAGGAATCATGTTTCAATTAGTTTGATTCAGTCTGCGTGTCACACCTAGTGAGAGCAGACAAATAAACTTATGACAATAAGTAAGTAAAATGAAACTTTATGGAACATTAGACTATATTGGTTTCCATGCATGCATGCATGCGTATATTCAAGGTGCAAGTATGTAAAGTTATTGTCTTTTCTAACTTTTTGTAAGCATCTTGCGATGCTGGTAGAATTTTAGATTTAAAAGCACTGTTATTATTAGAGATAAGATTTATGCTCTTATGCTTTCACCTACTAAAAATGCATCAGATAAAAAGGAAAGAGGTTAAACTTATTAGGGTGATTATCATGTTTGTATTAAAATTCAAGTGTGAATTTTAATTTTAATACATAATTAAAATAATTTCAAATATTATAGACCATGGATTCAAGCTTCATAGATAGGCCCTAATTAAAATACTATGGTGGCGGTGATATTAGATTTCTGTCATTACATTTGGTCCATACATGCTTATTTAGAGAGCAACTCATCATCTTTATGAATAGAGAGAGAGAGAGATAGCTTTATTACCCATATAACAAAACAAGTATATGTGGTTTACAATCGTAATGACATCATCGTACAATTCAAGACAGTCATCGCCAGACATTTTAATACTAAACATCGTCAAAACATACTCAGAAGCGATCATACTCTCCATGTCATGCTGTCTGCATTTCTGCCTCGAGTTGAGTTCCTTTGAGACTGTCACAATAAAACACTTGCTTCGAAGAGCACTGCGGTGTTGTGGTACACGTAAATGATGACCTGTGCGAGTTTTTCTTCCTGAAGTGTCTTCATTTTTGGCTGGGATGAGATGGTGGAGAGGGTGACAGCTTTTTCGCATACCTCTGTCCAAGGCCTTCTAGGTGGGTCAGGATCGGGGGCATACCACATTTCTTGAGGGCTTCATTATACGATAGGTCTTCAAAGATGACCTTGAGGGCGCATTTCTCCACTCGTTCGATGATTGATCGAAGTGACTTTGACGTGTGACTGTACCAGGCCGGTGAGGCGTATTCGAATAGACTGCGAATGTTTGACTGGTATAATTGGATCAGTCCGGTGTCACTGCCTCCGTGTTTCTTTAATGTCCTCAACCAGAATATTCGTTGGTTTCCCTTTCTGCGACAGTTCTCAACGTGCTTGGTGAATGTGAGATGCCTGTCAGTTGTTACGCCGAGGAGCTTGATTTCATTCACCTGTTTGATTATAGCGTTTCCGTTGATTGATAGGGGCTGGACTTTTCTATCTGATCTTGCGGTGATGATCATCTCGACCGTTTTATTACTGTTCAGGGACATGTGGTTTTGGATGCACCATTGAGTGATGTTGTTGATGGAGTTTTGGGCAGATTCCCTGATGGCAGTTTCGTTCCTTTCTAGGATGGACATCGTTACATCATCAGCATAAAGGTCATAGTTAGTGCAAGGTTTAAGGTCGGAGATGTACGTGATCCACAACCACGGACCCAGCACAGATCCCTGAGGCACACCTCCATGCACTTCCTTGATGTTCGAGTAGCTGCCTTTGAAAAATACTGTTATTCGTCGATTAGTCAGGAAGTTTCGAGTTAAGGAGATGAGAGCGGGGCTGATTCCATACTCTTTCTGCTTCGCCAGTAGCCGGTCAGGATGCATTTTATCGAAAGCCTTTGACATGTCTGCCATGATGGCGCTGACATATGGAGCTCCTTCGTCGAGTGCTTTGGTCCATTTGTCGAAGATCGATATCAGGGCGCATGTAGTGCCACCTCCAGCGATGTAAGCATGCTGGCTGGAAAGGTGATTTGTCAGTTCACGACGGTAACGATTACAGATTAGTTTTTCAGTGATCTTCGACAGTGGTTCGAGAAGGGATATCGGGCGGAAGTCGGTCGCTTTGGAAGGACAAGTCTTTTTCGGGATTGGACGCACTTTAGCTATTTTCCATGTATTAGGGAAGTTGCAAGTTGAGAAGATGTTATTGACTATGGACATGAAAGGACGTATGATTGCGTACCTCCCTCGCTTGAGTAGCTAAGATGGAATGTTGGTTAGGCCTGGCGATTTGTTATTATCAAGGGCTTCTAGTAGTTTCAGCACTTCAGATTCAGATGGAGGGTGTAGGTGAGAGTTGAAAGGACACTCCAGATCGCTGCCCAGTTGTGGGCAGTCCGCGGTGGATGCGAAGTAGGAACTGAGTCTTTCCGCTGAGTCTTCTGGGCTGAGCCATTCTTCGTCGAGGAGGATGGCTTTAGGAATTTGGTTTTGCTCGGTTTGGCGTTTGTTGAGCAGGAGGTTGATGTTTCTCCACCACTGCCTCGGTTTGATCTCTCCGTTCAGCTTCGAGTTGACAAATTTTTTCTTTTTTGTTGTTATTCGCTCATTGATGAGGTTATTGAAGAAAGCAACTTTGTTCATGTTTCGCTGCCGGAATGCTGCTGTCTTGGCCCGTCTCCATTTTAGAATGGTCTCATCTATCCATGGAGATTGTTGCACTGATGAAATTGTTACATAGTGGCGTGACTGATTTAATACTTGGCTAATGGTGCTGTTTAATAACAATACTTGCTTGTCTACGTCGTTTTCAGTCATGATGTCACCCCAGTCCTGTTCGACCAGCAAACGCAATGCCTTTTCCTTGTCTTCTTTCACAGTGGTCTTGGTGAGGTGGAGTTTGATTTGTCGCCGAGGATATCTGGTCACTGAAATGCATGCGTGGTCTCCACGACTTATGGGACTCAGTTTCGAAATTCTCCATGTTGAAGTGGGAAGGTCGCAGAAGATCAGGTCTAGGTGAGCCTCTTTCCTCGTTGGAAAGTTCACAATTTGGTTGAGGTTATGGGTCTCTGCGAGCTCGTCATGTTTGAGGCTGTTGAAATCACCAACGATCACTATGTTTAAGGTCTCCTTAATCTCACTGGAGATATAGTTGTTTAGGAAATCAAGTGTTGTATAATCTTCTGCGTTCGGAAGGTGATATACGACCACGACAACTATTGATTTCGAAGAGTAACAAATGGTCACGCATAATATGGATATAGTGTTTGTCGTTAAGGTGGAAGATAGTTTGAAAGTGAGGTCGTCTCTGATGTATAGGCAAACACCACCTCCTACGCGGTCAGGTCTGTCATTTCTCACAATTTTGAAATTAGGGATGCTGACTGTTTCGTCGTCAATGTTATTGTTTAGCCAGCTTTCTGTGACTGCAATGATTTCCGCGTTGTTGGCTATGGCACAGGCGTGTAGTTCCGGCGTTTTGTATCTCACGGACCTAGCGTTGCAGTACAAGATATTTGGAGGCCATGTCGGTTCTGTGCGATATTGCGTAGAGATAGAATTGGCCGACGTTTTTATTTCAATCAAGTTTTTAGGATTGATACCCGCTTTACTTCGGTGTGTGAAAGCACAGTCGATTTGACGGCTAGGGGAAATCCAAACTGGAATTCTCCTTCTATCTTTAGTCTCACATACGCGTCCATGTAAGTCGCCTGCACGGTTGTTTGCTTTAATTGGGTGAAGCGCGGTAGGAGAGATTTCGTCAGCTATATTGGTAACAGAGTGAGTCACAGGCACACAGTTCGCAGGCGATCGCAGGAGGTTGTAGTACCACAATTTGCGTCTCAGTTGGCGTTTGATGGGGAAACTTTGCTGTTGATTCAAAATATCAGCACGAGAGTATCGCAGTCTGGTTGACGTCATAGGGTTACTTGTGTAGGTCGTTTATTTCGGTCTGGCCGGTACTGACATGGCAAGTTGAAAGGAAGGTCGCTTTGTCACAATAGGGAAGATGTGGCTGTGCGAGGTAGCAGAGATGACATGAGTCTGTGGTTCAGCACCAGTAATTTGAAAGGTTCGAAATTACCATAACAAGTAAAGTGAATTTGATGTAACTGCCAGCAGGATGGGATAGTCTAGTCGAAGAGGAGTGTGATGGTGTAAAAAAAATATCAATTGTTTCGTCGACGCAGCGAAAGTTATCACAAGATAGTGTCTTGTGCGTATTGCCAAACTGAGAGCAGCGTTGGACGTCCTCTCGCTACGGCTGCCGGTGAAGTTGTGAAAGACAAAGAATAGATTCTCTTCTTTGTTTCTTTGAAAAGTCGGTCACCTCAGTTTGATGGGAATTGTAGCATGGGAATAACAAAGAAAGGGGAATCATGGCTAGTACATATTTAATCTCAATAATACATTAATGGATCGCGCATACTTAATTACATACATGCATAAAGACAAATATAGAAAGCATCACTTATTTGCTGGCGATCGACACAACACACTCTCAATTGTAGAGTCTCTCATTTTAACGATCTATTTCTTCACTTATTCAATTAATAAGATTTGATGATGTAAAACCGAAATATAATTATAGGCACAAAGTGGGACAGAAGTGTCTGTCGAATGTGCTAACTTATAAGCTAAGATAAGCTCGTAGTATTCACTGCTTTGATGTGTTTTATATCATTATTCATCATGCGCTATTCCCACAATGACCTCCACAGCGGGAAATTTTTAACATCTATTTCAAGATCGCATCCCGATTCCCGACAATGCTGTGGGTGGAAGGTCCGTGGGTCGAACGGATTTGAAAGCACTTGGTCAACTTTCTTGCATCACAGAGCTGATGGGCAGAACATCTGTTAATTCAAGTGCATCATGTAGGATGCGCAATATCACAGCGGGTCATCAACATCTGAGCTGCCTAGGATAAACAAACCTATTGCGGAGGCCGCTACATTCCTTGGTTTTACATGTCTCTAAGTTGATAAGCTCTAAATCAGTGATATAAGCGGAAATGATGTAACGAGATAGAGTTCATTTTGCCGTCCGACTTTTGTACTATTTCAGTGCAGATACATTGCCAAATTATTGCTTGGAAGCTAAAATGTAGAATATGCTGATGTTAAATTGATAAATTGAATGTTCATATTTTATATCACAATACTTTGGGCTGGTGGGGGAATGCATCCCGGCATCCCCCCCTTCTGACCACCACTGCACACGTAAAACGCTGCTTGATAGTGATCTATTTCCTGTCTGAACAACTAAATGTCGGAATTTACACTCCTTTATTTAAGGCGGCCGTCTTGAAATGTATTAATAGATGAAAAGTATTAATTTAATAATTGCAGGATCACAGAACTGAATCCTAGTCCTGATCTTATTACTGATATTCATGTGGAAAGATATCTTTCATCAGACTGCTGGAGCAGGATATTAAATATGAAAATCCGCAAAATCTGAACCATCCAGAAAAGTGCATGAAAATATGAAATTCTTTCAAAATTATGTCTGAAAGCAACTAAATGAAATTAAATAATTTTGGGTCCCAAAGTCCTGGGAGACTTCAAGCCATGTGCTGCTGACTTCGCAACTCTCCCCAACTCCCAGTTAAAATATTGCGTAACACATGCTCGTATAAAATTAGTTCAAGCCCTTCACAATTGATCTGACAATTGACTACAGGTTTTAATTTTCGAACTAAAATGGATCCATTTGTCTTCAGTTTTGATAATATTTTTTACAGAGGTCAATATTTTGATGAAGAATATATTTTTAAACGTGGAGTTATTCACATCGATATGTGATTGATATAGATGTGAATCATTGCTTAATCGTAATCACTGTAAGTTCATATATTACTATGTTTTAAACAAGTAGGTACACAGAACTGATTTTTAACACATAATTTCCATGCTTGCAAATATCATTTCCTCTTCGTTTTTTCCTTCTTCATTTCTATGAAGAAAAATGTGATTTTTTTCAAAACTTGGATTGGCAGTATTAAGCGGCCTCGTTCACATTAGAACAAAGAAATTGAAACACTTCTCAATTAGCTATCTACAAGCACCAAACATGTCAAGCAACAAATTTGATCTAAAAACATAAGCCTTAGACACTAATCACCATATCTTTTGCATCTAGATCTTGAAATGATTGATTGATCTTTATGAAATGAAATTAGCTCTTGAGAATAAATCGACAGACAAACACACTTTTGAATAATTCTTTTACTATTTCCAATACTCATTAAAAGTAAATTCTCAGAAAAATACATTGATTTAGCACATTGGATTTGCTGATACGCACCCGCATTGACAACTCTATCACCGGTGCTTAAAAAAATTTGTTACTTTTATATGAAAGAAAGACATGTCTGATCTTTAATCATGCTATTAAAAAAAGATTGTTGAAATTAGTCGATCTGAGATGAATACATGTACGAATTGCGAACAACTTATGTTAAAATACTGTTAATGTTGTAACAGAGAAATATGACTATAACACACTATCTATCGCAAAATGTTATGACTGAACTGGAATAATGACAACGATAATAATCTACCTAAAGTTGGGAGGTAGAATAATTAAATATTGAGTTGCATCCTCAGTTGAAAATAATTGAAACAGATCTGAATAGCTGCTATTTCATCCAAAATCAGGAATCATCAGCAGGCCTAGTTCACATCTCACAAGATCGACACAACTCCCTATTTAAGGTTGCAGCCATGCCTGGGTAAATTTGGGATTTGCAATTAGCAAGTTAGTGAAATTTCGATTCATTAAATATCACTTTAAACACACTGCTGGCAAATCGCCTAAGTAAGTGCACCTGCAATAATTAATAATAACTTTTTGCATACACAATGTAAATAGAATAATTAAATAGTCCTATTTGATTTTTAATATTGAAAACAATGTTTTCTTATTCCATTTACATTGTGTTTGCTAAAAGCAGTTTTTATATTAAATTTTTATTTTTTTAAATATTAAATTTTATATTATCATATTAATTATTGCAGGTGCAGTAACTTAGGCAATTTGCCAGCATCAGTGTGTTTAAAGTGATATTTTATGAATGCCCGTCAAAATTTCACTAACTTGCTATTTGGAAATCTTAGAATCTTTAGAATTAACAGTGGAGTCAACCTGATAGAATACATATCAAAGGTTTTGAAAGTGAAATTAAATAACGATTTTCTAAATGATAGCTAAAAGACCAAAAATAATTGGACTATAATTCTTTCAGATAGTAGTGTATAAATTGTTAGAACACCGAGGACTTGATAACTTACTTCATGGCTTAAAACACCGATTCGAGGATTTTACCGAACGTGGATTTCTCAGAAGACGCAGCAGACTCGTTGAAAGAAACCGATCAACCCTAACTGAAATTTAAAAACATAATCAAAATAGTTTACTTAAAAACTTTGCGTATAGCATTGGATGATATTTGCACAGCTGTTTGAACTAACTGCTAGACCCCTAGATAACTTACGATGATATGCTTGGGCCAGTGAGAAAACTATGAAACAAGCGGAATCTAAAATAAGAGAAATTATGTTATAATTTCGATGTAACTAACTGCTGCATCATTTAAGTGATTACAGCGTATCTTCAAGACTTATAGCATAAATGTATGCGTAGGTCTTCGCTTAGTAAGTTCTACGATTTTTAAATAATATCCTGAATAATTAAATCCAAATAAAATATTCAAATTTGCAATAATTTTTGTGCTGTGATAGCCCACATCGCATAGCACTTGAACCTATTGTTGAACTGGCTACTTTACACATACGACAATAGAACGAGGAATAGATAAGACTGTCTACAGAAATCTTATAATACAGTAGTTCTAATTCCTACCTCGAAAAATCTAAATAATTGCATAATTCAATAATACAGTGCGTGAATGAATTGCTGAAACAATGAGGACTTGATGATTTGACTGATGGACTATACAAATGATAAATTCGTTTCAATTGAACTTAATCCATTGGTGTGATGGTTGAGACAAATCGGATAAGATGATTAATTCAACAAACGACGGATTTTCATAAAAATACGAGACACTGAGACACGACCAAAGGATGTGATTAACAATGACTGTTGCACATGCCAAAAGCATCTGAAATTATACTGAACATGCAAATGTTGCAATATCATTGGACAAAGTCAGATTACGGAGTCAAAACTGTCGCTGCGCGTTTGCTTCTTTTGGATAGCTTCTATGGCACTCATATTTTCCCACTTCCAGTGCAATTGGATCCAATAGAGTTCAATTGAACGTTAAAGTGTGCTATGGCACTCCCATTGCGTGTCATAGAATACCATAGAGTGCCACTGAATTTGGTTAATCGGGAAAGCAAAATACACTTAACTAGTGCGACAAAGGAACTAAGAAATGTACCGGATGTTGCAACTTTCTTAGATCTTCACGCGTAAAGATGATGTTTCAGTACTGAATTGTTGTATGCAACAATACAAGGCATGAAAGAAACCTATCCAGCTGAGAAATCAATCCAATAATTTGTGAGTTCGCACTTCGCCATATAAATGTACAATGCATTTTTGAATTGCTTCAAAAAATCATGAAATAATCTAACCAGCAGTTTAAATTATCAAGCAAGTCAAGTTATGACAATTGTAATCTACTGCAACCAGAGAAATAAGATGCTTAGAAAATATTCGTGGCTAGAAATTCTAAAATTAATAGAATTTCTCGTATAAAGGATTGAGAATTTGAATTTTCTTGGGAATAGCTCGATGAAAATTTGCAAGATTGATATTTCTCAAGTGTGCTTACATGGTATGTTCAAAACATGCAAATAGCTTCTTTGGAGATCTTATGAAAAATTTAAAAATGCTCTTTTTCATACTACTCAAAAATTCAAAAATTTGAAATTTCTCGAAAATAGCTCGATGATTTTTTTAAAATTGTCATTTCTCGACAACATGGACTAAGTATGTAAAGGAAATATGAAACGTTTCATTGGAGATTTTTTAGGTGATAATCGAATTCAAATCCACCGTGCGACGCTATTTAAATGCTTTAAAATAAGACAGAAAAAAGCATCAAGCAACCTGTTTTTTTACTGCTACAGATGCGAGGGCCGCCGCCAGACAGATATTTTCTGTGTAGCTCGATGCTGTCTGATGATTGAAGTGGCGTGTGCGCAGAGCTGGAAGCCTGGCCGTGTCTTGGGCGGGCCTGTCCGACACTGGCCCAAGGTTGTGCTCGGACCTGAAAAGTTCTGAATGTACCCGTTCCAGGCCGGGCCTGGGACTGAATTGTCCAAAACCAACAGTGTCCAACAGATATTTAGTATGTCTAAAATTCTAAGCTCTTCCGCATTTCAACATTTAAGTTATTTGATTCAATTGATATGATGGCCTGTCAACATGATTCTCAAGCAATAAGATGAAAAACTGGCACACGACGGAATAGTCATAAATACCGGAAACAACAATCGATAGACGATTAGCAAGCAACATTTCTCTGGAATTCCGCCATGCCCATTATGACTGGGCAGCAAGATCAATTTCGCACTATTGATCCGATTCAACCCAGTTTGCCGCATCATGAATGTTATACGAAAAGCTTCTTCCAAGTTACAATGTTTGATAACGAACACCCTTTAATAACAATTTTAGTAGGCCTATTAGAGAAAGAGTAGTGGCAGCTGAGAGAGTCTTTTTGTGAGAGTACTTTCAAAAAAAAAAATTGGCGGTTCTTTAATTCAATTAGCAAAAATGAAATTAATTTTTAGTTGCCAACAAGGCTTGATTTGATCCGATATGAAAGGCGTGAGGTTATTCACACGCAATGTTGCGTGTAAATAACCAGACAACTGAGGCCAAGTTATTCCCACGTAAAAGTGGGTGCCAGCAGCCATAACTATACAGTGAGGTTTTCAGACGCAACAATTCGTCGAAATATTAACTGTCTTTGCTGAACGGTTACAGTTTTGCATGATCACTTCAAATATTCCGCATAATTTATTTAGGCATTCATCGTTAGAATTAAGCAATTGCTTCTTAGAAGTGGTTGTCTACTGAACACGTTACCAAAGTTTCATAGTGTTTATTGGAAATTTTACAGATTTTTAGCATATACATGTAATGATATACTGATTCTGTCTTCTTGGCAATTCGTAGTCGCTGCTCGTCCGCGATTTCTACATGATCATCATTATTCTTCAGTAATTGTACAGATTTTAATTTGATGTGAAATCAACATGTTTGAGATCAGTGGTAGGCATATCAGAAGGTACAAATTGATGCACTTGTTTAATCTCTAGGAGTAGGCATATTCAAAATTCTAAAATGTAGGCATATTCAGTAGGCATATTCAAAATTCAATAAAGCGGGCATTGATTCCTTTGCTTAGTTATTCGGATGAAGCTTTTTTGACATGCGGCGAACTAGGGCGAATCAGACATTGTTGGTAAGAAATCTATTTATTTGCTCAATATGTATGTATGTTTGTCAATATGTACATGTATGTTATATTGCTCACTATGACATGATGACTTGTGTCAGTGGTGTACTTATGGGTTATCTCCCCCACGTTTTCAAATTTGTCTTAAATCTGCTAAAATAAATCAATCGTTACAAAACTTTAAACACACGTAAGTAAGTGTATTTTCTAGCCACATACCAAGTTTTAGGCAATTCGAAGAGGTCCTTTTTAAATTAGGAGCGATAACTTAAAGTGCAGCGATGCCGATAACTTGATCTGACTTGTCAGTGACCTCATCGTCTGAACAGAAAACACTTGAGGTTAACAAAGTCATCTCACGACAACTCGTCAAGCGATGATGACCAGGCCACATCCCTTATATTAATATGCTTGGCTTAATAAAGGTATGGCAAGGTAGTGGTCGTGAGAAGATTTCAAATTGCAGTGGATGAGACGAAGAGGGAGAGAGAACAATGCACACACGAGTAGCAATGATGCGTCGAACAGACGAAGTCACATCAAGCAAGCTGTTGACATCGCTACACTTCACGTTATTGTATCTAATACAAAAAGTACTTGTCCGATCTACATAAAATTTTGCATGTAGGTAGAAAACATGCTTGAGTACGTGTACCCGAAGTGTAGTGACGATTGATTATCAGTAGATTTTAGACAAATTAGAAAACCTGAGGGGGGAGACAACCCATAAGTATCGTCAGTGGTAGGTAACCAATTTGTGGTACTGGTGACTTACAGATCTAGTTGATTACATCACAATTGGTTGTACTATATCGGCCGTTAGATGAATCGAATACCTACAAACTTGTATTGTGATGAGTCTGACACGTTTGTTGCAATATTTTTTATTTAAGCCTTTAACAGAAGCTTAATAATCAAATTTTGATCAATTTAGAAAAGCTGTTTCTTCAACCGAAATTTATATTTATCATGATTTGAAAATGTCCAACTACGCTACGTTTACTTTATGATGTTAGCTCATAAAAACAATGATTTTTTTATGGGTGTGCGCTGCACTCACCTGCTCGCACCGAACATTTTCGAAGTCATGCTGAAGCAATTATTAGTAGGCCTATAGGTGAAACATTATTTGTTAAAATAAAGATAGCCTACATATTCGCAAGAGGAGCAACAGCGGGGTATTCACATCGAAATAATAAAAATTCTGAGAGATTTTGCTGCCAAAAATAATTTGTCATGAGCTTGAATGCCCAGTAAATTTCCGTCACGAAAAAATGATATTCATATGTCTATTACTTTCTTGGAGTATTGAAATTGAAATATTGAAATATAATTGAAATAATGCTTTAGGAAGTTACTTTTGATCATCCCTATGTATGTGCATTTTTGTCAACATCGTGAAGCAGTATGAGGCAATCAGTATTCAATACTTTATACTGCACTTTGAAATGCTTAATACCGATGTCAGATGAACATGTACGGTGGAATTAATTGATAACTATTCACAACGTCTAGACAAAAACTTGAATGAACAGCACTCGAAATTTGATTGGCTCAAGTGATCTAACCAAAAGTGAAACGTTTTGTGGCTTATTCTATATAGCTTTATAATACAAATTTCGGTTGAAGGCCTTTTGTGAATTGATGCAGCCTATGATGTTCCAACCGATGAAATCAAATCTGCGTCCCAAATGCTTTCATCTGCATCTGAATGTTTCGTGTTGCTTTCCTTTTTCTGTTGTGAATATAATTTTACTTTTCAGTGATTTGCCGAAAGCCGAGGAACTATTGTATTAATTGCTCAATATACTCGAATGCAATTAATACAATGTATCTGCAGCTTAAGGCTGGAGCGTCATTCATCATTTTTCATTATTTCATCACTAACAAAAACAGTCATTTACGTGATACATCAATAATTTATTGCAACATTTCAGAATTTGACTATTTCATTATAAATTGTTATCTCAACACGGATCATCAAATACTGCTATTGATCATAGAAGGAAATACAAGGGAATACTCTGATGTAAGAAGAAAATGAGATGTTAGGATGTCAATAAGATAATTATTAAATTTCACATAGGATGCTTTCATAATCAGATGAAAAAATTAGGACTAAAATAGTATATAATGTAGGTAAGGTCCATCATGTTTCCAACATACATTCATGAATGGAAATCTAAAACTGATCAATGAATGTATGTACAACTGGTCATCAATAAGAAAACGAAATATTTCTAGATTCGATACAAAGATCTTCAGATGTTCAGTGGGCAAAAGTTTGTAAACACGTTCATATACAGTACATGAATGCAATCATAAATACCCCCATCCCCCTCCTTTAATCGTATAGAGTGGTTTGTAGTCGTCTATACCTTAATAATCAATTAATTTCTATGCCAAATCAAATTTAGAATTTTAACCATAGAAATGGATCTTCATCTCATGTTTTTGTCTTCTAGATGTCTACGGATACCTATGTAATTTTTCACTACTTCATAGTTTTGACATAGCTATTCAGCCCCTTCTATTCAATATTTCAATACTATTCTGTTGTCAATTGCGATATCAGATAAAACTGCTTATAAGAGCTGGCGAAAAAGTAATATCATAGCTGTCGCCACAAATCAACCATTGATTCCATACCTCCCTTATATACTTACTTTGGTTCAACTTGACTCCTTACTACTAACTCTTCGATCTAACTTGGATCTGTAGAGTTAAAATCAATTTTAATTTGCGAATTTTCCAGAAAAAAGATACTTGAAAAACATATCCAGAAATTTTGCATCCTTCTACAAAATTCCTCGATATAGATTCTTGTAAATTTGATATGTTATTCTAGAGACCTCAAATAACTAAATTCTGAAGTATTAAGCTTCGTATATATTCTTAACTTAATACACTAACGGGAGGGAATGGACTACTTATACTACTGTTAAAGTCACAAAATTATTTCTTTAAAGCGACACGATAAAACTGTACACATTTCTAGGTGTGGCTTATTAGAAGTTATAAAAATATATTTTATGAATTTTGATTCTAATATATATTTTAAGTGGATGAAATCCAAGAAATGCTACTTGCATCTTAATTATGAAAAGTTCTATCAACAAGGACAATTTGCAACTACACGAGCGATATCGGTGAAATCCTGAATATAGAAAGCTTGCCAATTAAGAACATTTGATTTCAGCGTTGTATATTTTTTGTATTGCAATGATGTAATGACATTAATGCGTAGTATGGAAAAATGTCGCTTTTGCATTCTTTTTGAAATTTTTGAGAATTTGCTCTTCTTTTAATGATCATATATTCATCAGAAGTATATACTATTCCAATAGTTTCAAGCTCGGTATATTTTCAAGTTATTTTCGATTTGAGCCACGTGGTTGTGAGCACACAATATTCGAATCCTAGAAATTCAAGTCTCTAGGTAGCCCGCCTATGAAGGATCATAATCTTCATAATTCTTGAGTAGATTCACGCAGAAACCCTAGTCGCAGGCATCAAATGTGGCGATGGTCCAGCACGAATAAAATATAGCTGCAATGGCCACATTATACTTCTCGAAAGCTTTCGACACAGCAAGCTTTGCGAAAAAATCATAGCTAAGAAATTCATAAATTAATCAATGCATTAATCAAACTTCAATGTGGCAATTGAACTGAATTAGGCAATCAATTCGCTTTCCGACCGACAGGAAGCACCATAGCAGCCTTGATAGCAATCCTAAGTAAATTAATGACAATTTTAGAGAATCACAACACTTCCAATGGTCACATTTTACATACTTCTCGAAAGCTTTCGCAACAGCAAACAGATCACAGATACCTGAAAACTTTGACAATTTGAAAATCCCCGACCAAATTTACAATGTATTGATGATTTTTATACATCACATCAGCAGGCAACTATAAGATGCATGGACTGGGCAAATATTGCATACAACAGACATCAATGCAGTGGTAGTTCATGGATCGGTAATTGGACCAAATGCACTCTCCACGATTCTATCGGACCTGAAACCAGTCATCGCAGGCAGTATCATAATAAAATATGCAGATGATTTCAATCAGCGTGGCTGGTTGGACGTGCGCTCGCTCTGTCTCGTGGATTTGTGAATTTTGGCTTGTTTGGTGGTGTTTTGAGGTTGGTTTCCTTAATTTTTTGGTTCGTTGGATTGCTCGTGATCTGGTCTTCTACTTGGTGTGGTTCGTTTTTGCAATTTTGGTCTGGTTTGGTCGTTATCTGAGGAGTTCTGTGGTTTTTGTGCTGATTATATCTGACATTGCTGATCGGTGAATATTCCATTGAATCTCGCCGTTGCCTTTGGTTCTAAAAATAGTGCTTTAATTTTACCTTTGCTGCCGGTTGTAAACTTCTGTGTTGGTGTGACGTCATTGGTCACGTGTTGATATCACCTGGGCATAGATATCTGTTTGAGGGCATTAACTTTCACTACTGAATAAACTTATATTTATGTACTGACAAGAATTAGTTCGTCGAAGTGGATAGTCTAGTGGTCTGTGACGTGGAACTTCGTTCGAGACGTCTGGTGTTGAATTTTTACCTGTAAATTTTTGTTCAGGTTTATCATACGTGCGGTTGTGATGTCTTCCAATCATGAGGAGCAACCTTTACGAAAGAGCAGTCGGAACAATCGCTCGAATTCCATAAATGATGGCAATATTGACATTTTTGAAGGGTTATTGAATGACATGAAGCAGGAGATTATCGCTTCTTTTTCAACCAAAATAGATGAATAAACGTTTCGTAGGCGCAAATTTAAATCATCTATTTTGACAGAAGTAAGTATTTTGTCGTTATCATTTCTATTGCCAGGGCCTCGCTTGCTCTCTATGTGACATATTGCAAGAATGATCAATATAATACTTGGTGCAGCAGACAACACATAAATATCGTTCACACTAAGTTGAAATCATACAGAACATTTACACGGATAATGAAGACAATAGATAATAGATACATGCAAATCAGCGCCAATAGAGCAATTGTCTCGATCCAAACAGATACAAGTCAGAACATCAGACTATGCATCAAATAAGAGAATTTATGTCATTGCAAATAAATGCACAAAAATAAAATAATGTAAATAAGTGCATCAGTAAGTCAAGAAAGAACCAAAATCAATATAAAACCAAAAAGGATATATATGTACAATGATATGATACACACAGAAGTAATGAAGTAAGAATGAAGTAAGTAGTATTTCAACTAAATATAAATGATAAAAACTCAGCAATAAAATAAATAAATAGATAAATAGACAAATAAATAAAATTAAAAATAAATAATACTGAAACAAAAAACAAGTAAATTAATGGTGAAGTTAGAAAGTTAAAAATAAAAATAATAATACTGTTTACATGCAGGACGGAACAGAAGAAAAAGAAAGTAAAACTATAACTCAAGAATGTTACAACAACCGAAGTATAAATAATCTATCTTTTTGTACACACAAATCAGGCTTTTGAAAACGGATGGTAGCACTCTTTGCTATCTTCAAGTGAATGCCACTTTGAAAAGAATTTAAAACCTTAAATCCACAATCCTCAGTATCTAGTAAGTCGAGTTTTCGTTCACAAGTCATTAAATGTCGGGTAACCGCTGATGTAGGAGGTTGTGAAGAACGTGGTCTATTGCCATCCTTTCCAAGCCATGCTGGTATGTGCTCCTTTTGTCGTACATGAAGACAACGCTCGCTTTTCCCAATGTACCTTGCTCCGCAAGGACAAGAAAATTGGTACAAAATTATCGGTTTTCGGGGAAGTGGAGGTCGATCTTTCACGGCCGATATCGGGCGAAAGATAAAGCGTGAGATAGAACAAGTGTACCTTGCGGTTGAAGCTGTCCCGGTTTTCAAGACGTCTACTCTGTGTCCGATATCTGACGTTCAATGTAAAGGTCACTAACTTGCTGTCATCTGATTAGCTTCTGAAAAGGAAAGTGGTTTTCATTGATGAGGGACAAGAACTACAGCAGCGTGAGATCGATGAAATAAAGGTTATGCTAGATGGATCTCACACAGAGCTAGTATATATTGAAATGGAGGAACGCCTTCTACGTGCGAACAATTTGATTTTTCGTGGCATCCCTGAGAGAAAGGATGGTACAGCTACTGATAGAAATGAGTGGGATAAAGGCAAACTTCGTGACATCTTAAACCGGTTGAATATTTCTCATGAGTGTATATCTGACTTGAAACAGATTGGAAGGGTTAATGATGATAAGGTGAGACTTTTAAGGGTATCAATAAATAATTTGTCTAAGAAGAGAGAAATTCTCCAGCTTTCAAGATCATTACGCTCTTCTCAAGATTTTCGGAATGTGTTCATTAATAATGATCTAACTCGTTGTCAGCAGGAGAAAGAAAAATGTTTAAGACAAGAACTGAAAGAAAGGCGTGAGGCTGGAGAAAATGTGGTGATTTATAGAGGAAAAGTTGTCAAGAGGTCGGATATTCGCAGACATTTTCGGTAGAGGATTTTAAATCGAATTATTCTCCATCCATTTTTCTTTGTAACGTGCGTTCACTCCTCCCAAAACTTGATGACCTCTACCTAACTATTACTAATTTCCAACCAGGAGTTATTATGGTCACCGAAACATGGCTGAATGATAATGTGGATGATAATGAGAGAGAGAGAGAGAATATGTATATTTGAACCGAATGAGAATCAAAAAATTACAACATGAACAGTTACAAAAATCAAATTACAAGTGAATCTTGCAGGTACACAAAATAAACACCAAAGAAAATGCGGAAAGTTATCACGGTCGAAAGTGTCCATTCAAATGTAGCAGATACGAAATTGGAAAGCAATTCTGTCTACGAGTAGTTTTACAGAAAGGTACATTAATGCGTCTCAAGCTAGTTGGTGGTGTAAGCACATTTAGTGGATGCGTTGGACTCACAGAACTCTTATACAATGTCTCAAATGATTGTAGTCTTTTGATAGAAAATGATTCAAAGTTGTTAGAGCATGCACAATCTTTTCTACAAATAGTTCTCTTGCATCGTCTGAATATACGTTTCATCATCACCTTTACATCACTGCTAAGTACACCAAACAAAGGAGCTGAATACAACATAAGCTTTTCTATAACATTGTAATACACGGTCCATAAATCGTCATGAAACAAAGTAAACTTGAGTGATTTCAATAAATATATACGCTGAGAACATTTCGACTCCACTTCACGAAAATGTCTGGACCAGCTTAAATTATCGTCCCATACAACACCTAACACTTTTGCTTCATCAACAATAAATTTGGATAAGTCAAGAAAAGCGTCATTACATGCATAATTTTTCTTTTTAAAATGAACAATCTTGGTCTTGCTCTTATTCAACATAAGATCATTCTCAGAGCACCACTTCTCCAAACAGAGAAATTCGTCGAAAACGCGATCTGTTATTTTATAATCGTTTTTAGTCAAAGGTACAATCAAATTTACATCATCAGCATATTGTACAATCTTTGTCGTTTCATTGGCGGTAGCTATGTCAAAACGGTATAGGACAGACAAAAATGGTCCCAGAAGGGATCCTTGAGGACAACCACTGGACACACACCGGCTACTGCTAAAACATTCACGAAGACGAACACTTTGGTACCTATCCTGAAGATAGGAGATAGTCCAACAAATGAAACCTGAGGGAAAGCCAAGAGCCTGCAACTTGGCAACCAAAATGTCATGACGAACCCTGTCGAAAGCACATGAAAAATCGAAAGCTATTAACATGACAGATGTGACATTGTCAGAATCAAGCATCTCAGTAACATAATTATGAATCGTAATCAAGGCTGATGTACAATCGGATTGAGGCTTGTAGGCAAACTGAAAGTCAGGAATACAGCTAGTTATTTTAGAATACATACATGACAACACATGTCTCTCCAAAAGCTTGCATGGCACACTTGATATTGTAATGGGCCTCAAATTTTCAACAGAAACTTTAGATTTCTTCGGCACAGGAACTACAACACAAGATTTGAAAGCTGCTGGAACATAGCGCAGCAAAACAGACGAGTTGATAATATGACACAGCGGTTCAGCAATAAATGGGGCACTAATCTTATAAATTCGGTTGGGAATACAATCAGCTCCAGAAGACTTATTGACGGACAATTTCTCCAGATAGCCGAAAACTTCAACAGGGTCAGATAGAGGACACCAACTGTCATCAAAATCAAATTCTATAGGTTGAGAGACACAAAATTTGTTCACAAATACACGATTGATTTCGTCAACAGCATATTCAACAGACGAAAATTGAGAAATTAGTGATTCCACAGTGTTATTATTTGCTTGCTTGCCCTTGTAGTGGGCTACTATGGACCAAATATCTCTCGATGTTTGCTTCGACCTTTTCACCCAATTTTCTTTACATGCCTTTATAATTTCTTTGCATTTTTGCTTAAGTCTGTTGTACTCCTGAAAATCACGATTTCGGTACGCCTGCCATCTGCGATTAATACAATCCTTTGCTAATGGAGTCATCCACGGCTTGTCTCTCTTTGAAATGAGAACTTCTTTGATTGGTATGCAGCTAAACAGACAATCAAGAAAAACTGAGTAAAACCGTTCAACTATACTATCAACATCATCAGCTTCATAGACACATTGAAAGGAACTTTCACACAGAGCAGATAAAAAATGTTGCACATTTGAACTTCTCAAGTCAAAAAGTTTACGAACGCAGAAATCATGAGTATCGACCTTGGTTACAAATGGATTTAGCAAAACAGAGCAATGAGAGGCTCTACGATTACTGAATAGCGAGGGCCCAACTTCAGCAGATCCGTAATTTTCACTCAAAGTTCTACTCACGAGAAAAATATCTAACGTGGACTCAAAACGAGTTGGATCACAGACCTTGTTAAAAAGATCAAAACTGCGCTTTAAAATGGATGAGTCAAAATCGTTCAAATCACCTCCTATAATCACGTTTGGGAATGATTGATTTTCAGTCATACTGTCTAAGACATCAATTACAAAATCGTTTAGCTCTTTATGATGTGAAACAATACGAGGAGGTACATATATAGCCAACAAATTTATGATTTCAGAATCAATTATTATTTTTAGAAACAGACATTCACAAAATGATGGATAAGCATTAATTTCAAAAATGGAAACTTGGAGTTCAGACGTAACCCACACAGCTACTCCACCACCTATACGATTCTTTCTATCACATCGAAACATGGAGTAACCATCTATATTGAAAAGGCAACTGTCATGCACATTACTTAGCCAAGATTCAGTGATTATCACAATATCTGGCTTCAAGGTGGCACAGTGAATGCGAATATCGTCCATTTTCCCAGAAGAAACAATTGAGTGAGCGTTCATCATTAAAATTTTCGGTGCACGAGATATGGACACATTTTCAGAACCTTTACCACTACTGCTAAACGCTAGACAAGCTTTGCACGATTTTTCCTTTGCGTATAACGACTTTTTCACCAATCCTCCTTCGTCGCTTTAGTTCTTGGAGTAGCTCTTTCTCTTCGTTCTGTTGCTTCTTTGTAAGGTCAGGCTTGATATATACGTTCCGATAGTCTGAGGATTTTGACAGCATAGGACCACACTTGAGCAATCTCATCTTCGTCTCAAACAGCAGAAAATTCACCTTTATTGGTCGAGGTTTATGACCAGGTTTGCCATAATGTGCTCAGCTTTCCCCGATATCGGTTATTTCGCTGTGATCGGCAAGCTCGGTGGGGCGGAGGTGTTTGTTTGTGGGTAAATGATGAAATCAGGTCTTCGGTTCATCTGCCATCTAATAGATATCCTTCATGCTGTGAAATACTGTTTGTTGTTCTGAAATGTAACTCCAACCATATCTTGAGCTGTGTTGCTTACATCTCACCTGGTTTGAGTAAAGCAGACCATGACGAGATCAGTGATTTCTTCTTGGGTGAGATCGACATTGTTCTATCTGTGCATCCTGACTGGAACATTATTGTTGGAGGAGACTTCAATGATTTTTCTTGTACTGTCTTTGAAGAGAATTTGGCCTAATCAAACAAAGTCTTAGTTCCTACCCGTAATGATTCAATTCTTGACCTCATTTGGATTGATGATGAACTCAGCAATATTTATGATAAGTCAGCTATTGTTGGTGCTCCTATCAAAAACTCCGACCATAATACCATCTTTTTGAACTCATCCTCGTCCGAATCAGATAGTGATCCTGTGTGTCGTGTACCCGTTTATGATTTTCGTGAAAGTAGCATTAATACGTTTTTGCAACACCTATCGGCAATCGATTTTTCCTCAGTGGATCATTTTTCCACAATAAACGAAATGTGCAACTTTTTCTACGATGCATTGCATTACTGCATTTCTTTCATTCCGGTTGAAATGGTAACTTTTACCAAGCGTGACAAACCGTGGATTACTCCAGTGTTGAAGCTGTTAATTGGTACACGATGGGATGCATTTCGGAAGCGAGATTGGGTGATGTACCAGCATTATAAATCTAAAGTTCAATCGGAAATTATATCATCAAAGCGCATTTGGGCCAATAAACATAGAAAAACAGCTAATGGTCTATGGAAATTCGTCAATGAGGCTCGTGGAAATCAAACGTCAACTTATATCTTTCATAGTCTTAGAAACGATTATATTTCTCTGGATGATCTTATTGAGGCCTTTAGTAAGGAATTCCGATCAAATTTTGCCTGTGGTGATGACGAGCGGCTAGTTTCTCTTTCAAATGATACTTGGACTTGTCAATTTCGTCTGAAGCCTTTCTCTGTGAATTGCTTCGCCTAAAGACTTACAAATCTTGTGGACCGGACCAGATCCCTCTGCGTCTCATTTCGGCTGGAGCTCATTTATTGTGTAAACCTCCGCGAGTGATATTCAATCGTTCATTACACAGGCAAGAATCTACCCGGATTGTTTCAAGCAGGCATACACGCACCCGATTCCCAAGACGAGCAAACCATCTATAAAGGACTTCCGTCCGATATCGATATCATCTGTTTTTGGTAAGGTCTTTGAGAGACTAGTGCTGCGTTGTATGAATGATGATTTGATTGGGTGTTATGGTTCGAATCAACATGCATACAGACCACATGGTTCAACTACGACTGCTCTAGTGGCAATTCAAGATCACATTTCTTCATCTTTAGACCATCGAAGTACTGCTGCTGTACGTGTATTGTGTTTGGACATATCGAAGGCGTTTGACCATTTGCAACACAACCGATTGCTGAATTTTTTAGAAAGTATGGGACTTGATCATGGCTTTTTGCAGTGGTTACTATCTTTTCTTACTGCTCGATCGTATTGTGTAAAGATCAATGGGAGATGCGGCTCAACAATCTGTGTTCCATCCGGTGTTCCTCAGATATCCGTTTTGGGACCCTACTTATTCGCAGCTTTTATGGGGTCAGTGAAATTGAGTTGGCCTCTTACACAGCGTGTCAAATACGCTGACGATGTAATGATCATTGAAACTATTGAATATACGAGTCAGACTTTGTTATCCATGTCAGATATTGAAGAGACTTTTGTGAGTGCAGGTCTTCGCTTGAACAAAAATAAGTGTAAAGAAATGATTATACCACGCTCTATAGTATATTTTCCTCCACCGATTTCTGCAGATTTTGTAAGAGTTGATATTCTTAGAATTCTTGGTTTTGCTCTCACAAATCAAAGACGTTTTAAAAAAGGCCCGCGTCGTTTGTACATAATCCGTTGTTTACGTGATTCTTTGTGTAAAAACGATTTGATATCTGTTTATCACGCAATCATCACAGCCTTGTTTATATATGCTTCTCCTGTATATGGTAATATGTCTCTAGTTTTATTGAGTAAATTAAATCGCTTTCAGAAGAGGGCTCATTGCTTGATTTGCGGTCGTCATTGCTCGTGTAACATGTTTGATGATATCTCAGATACATTTCTTTCATGTGGCTTAAAATTGTTGCTGAATTGTGAAAATCCGTGTCATCCGCTTAGCACGTTCGTACCTAATCGTTTGTTGTATACTAGACATTTTATGTTACCAGTATCACACACTGAAAGGCGTTCGAATTCATTTTTTCAATGGTTTTGTGCAAAGTCAAATGAGCTTTTGTGTAAATACTAGAATTTTTCTTGTAAGTATCAGATAGTATTTGTCTTTTATAAGATATGAACCCTGTCAGCGTTTGCGCATTACTTTTCTTTGTATTTATCGATTTTCATTATTTCAATATATGCACACTTTTTCTCTCTCTCTTCTCTCAGATGAAACATATCTGATTGTACCGCCGGACACTTTCGATACAACAACATTTCAGTTACAGCACAGCTACAGCATATAAAGGAGTGGACATCAAAAAAACCTCAACCCCAACGAAACAAAATCGCAAGAAATAATCTTTCAAAGACCCAGAACCAACATGGAGCCCTCACATCTTTCTAACATCAGAAGAAGTGCAGAAAACACAATCCTCGGTGTCACCTTCACACAAAACTGTACATGAACGCCCACGTGAGCAGGATATTGAAAAAAGTGCAACAAGAGCATGCACGCAATGAAGATAATGAAAAGTCGATGACCTAAGCAACATGCACTTCATCAGATGTACTCAACAATGACTACCAACAAAATATTTTATGCTGCTCCCAACTGGATGGTGGAGATTCACGAACACAGACGAAAGAGGAGGATAGAGCAATATCTGAAGCGAGGAGTGAGATACGTTTTCAGCAAAACGGCGAGCGCAGGTTTAATAGTTGAGAAAAGTGAATAAAGACTGCTTAACAAAATAATGTAGCACCGGGGCACGTCCTCCATTCACTTTTACCACCGGCAACAACACACCGCTGAAACCTCAACCTAGGCTGCATCGACTGAGGAGAACGACCATCAATGCGATCAACGGAAAGAACTGTATCCATCGAATGACTGATAGCAATACTACTTCTTGTTGACTTCTTATCCTCTCTCTTCAATATTTATGATCGCAATGCGTTTGTCATTTCGAAATATATTATTATTAATTATGATATATTTCGAAATATCATCATTATTAATCTGAAGATTCACACTGCAGGTTCCAGCCGTTTAATGAATGCAGCTTCAAATGAACGATAGTGGTATGCCATGCTCCATTAATCCTCACGGTGTGTGAGGAGAGGGGGATTCATTTTGAAAATTTCTCACTATCGCATTTTTATTTTTTCGTATTATTGGCACTTTTCGAGAAAACAGAAATATTCAAAATGGCATACATAGAACCGAAGCTTCAGTCTGAGAATCGATTGATATTCATTATGCATTAAGAACAAGTTTTGGAAGTCCATATATGTTCCACGATCTATCCGATAGAGAACTTGGCAGATAATGGCATTTTTCTTTTAGAGCTTATCCTGGTATCTGTCCAAAAATAATCTAACAATTGTATAATAAGAAAATGTTGAACTGATATGCACTTACGTGGCACTATCCTTCAAGTTAATGACATTTTTCATTGTCACATACATCATTTATGTTTTCAGACAGTAACAGTGACAGTGGAAATGACTCAAGCTGGAGGTTCAGAGGTGCAGGTCCGAGACCTCAATTCAGCGGTGATCTGTTTCAATACAACCGCGATAATCCTAGAGATTATTGTCGAAACAATCCCAATTGGCCATTTAGAGTATCGGAGCCAGTTTGCATTGTTTATGATCCAAAGACTAACAAGAATACCATTGAGGTTTGTGCAGTTCCCTACTGTGCCAAAAACAGTGAGTTGCATTTCTTCACAAACAAATTTGAGAAACAATATTATGAATGAAACGATGCGCCTTCGTGGCGATAACTTACGGAATTAACCCATTAAGACCCAATGTTTCAATATTGGAACACGTACACTTTTCATCAAAATAATTATGTTTGAGAATATTTTGAACTAATTTTGTCTCAAAACAGTTGAAAATGATTGACATATCAATTCCTGTAACAATTATGACCAGCTTCGTCCTTGTTTATATTTTTATTGAATTTCAAAATTTTCACATTTTTTGTTTCTTCGGCCATTTTGAATACAGCTGTTTATTCAAGATGCGACTGAAGAGAGGTTAGTATTTTTTACTAAATATGTTAGTAGACGTTCAACCTAAAATCTAGGCACCAATAATTTTTTTAGTAATGATGAAATGATCACTAAATATATAATGATAATAAATGTTTTATTGTAAATGTCCAATATTGCAGCATTGGTTCAAAATGATATCCTTTGTAGCAAAATATACAATTGACGACATCGCTGAAATTATACAAGACTGGTCTGATGATGAAGATATTGATGTGGCTATTGACAATGATGGATTGTCAGAAGAAGACCGTCTTGCTTCACAGAACATTCCTGATGTCGTTGGTGATTTAGAGGTCACTGTAAGAGGCTAGTCAAATAATGATATCTGCTTATAGCTATTTTCCATCGCATGTGGAGCCAATTCGCTTTGGCTACAAAGTGTGGATGTTATGTAGCGGCGACGGATATTAATATAATTTCAAAGTTTATTGTGGAAAAGAAGAATCGTCGACTGCTAGCGATGACACTATGTGCAAAATCTCACTAGTAGTACTTGATCTGACATCAGTTCCCGAAGAACCTGAAAGGCATAGACTCTTTTTTGATAATCTTTTAACAGCTATGAACTTCTCACTGAACTGAAGAAGTGGGGCATTGAAACTTCCGGAACAGCTAGAGAAAATCGGTTCTCTTTGAAAACTGCGCCTATCACAGACTCCCAAGCTTTGAAGAAGCTACCTAGGGGAACCTATTGCGAGGTATCGGATGGCTGTGTCTCCTTTGTAAAATGGCGAGACAACAAAGTTGTGTGCTTTGCCAGCAATTTTGTAGGATCAGAACCTGTTGGTGAATGTAAGCGGCGAATGAAAGGGGATAGCACAAAATACAACAAACAAATGGGAGGAGTTGATTTACTTGATAAGATGATAGGAAACTAAAGGATCCAGCTCACCAGCAAAAAGTGGTATTGACGCATTATCAACAACTTCATCGAGGTAGCCTTATTCAACGCTTGGCGCATCTCTCAGAATGTTGGGCACAAAGTCTCAGTCGAACAGTTCATGAGAACGACGGCAGCTGTTTTGCTTCATCAAGCACCTTCAAGTAACGTACACGGTCAAGGACCAGCTTCAAAAATTCCCCAAGAGATTCCTTGCATTAGTCAACACTGGCCAGTCACAAAATTGAACCAGAGGCGTTGCAATTTTTAAGCAAATGTTAGAAAAATCCAATATTTGTTGCACTAAGAGCAACACAATGATGATACTTACGATAGTGTTGACACACCCTCATTATAGCCTACTGAATTGACTCAATGCTCCAAAATTGGACATTGTTGACCTTTTGACCTCTTAAAATTCTTTTTGTGCCGTTTCTGCTTTTCAGGTATCTGATTATGACCTTATGACTAAAAAACGACATTCGTTTCAAAAATTTATTTGCAGGAATACTTTTGGGTCTTAACCCTAGGACTACCAAGGTAATAGCCAACCTAGAATGACCAAGGTGTGATAGATTTAAGCTCTTATCTTGCAAATACTGTATGTATTAAGTCATGTATAGGCATCAGTTATGTATTGCTTTAATATAAACCTCATCGGTCCTCCAATTGCTTCCAAATGACTTGTGAAATAAAAAATGAAAACGCTAATTGCCAATGAAATGTCCATATTTTTGTACACGGATCAACATTTTGCAAAGTACAAAAACAAGATTACATGGTGAAATCTAACTGAAGTCTTCCTCAACACATGACAAACAGATCTCAATTGTGTGCACTTTGCATCGGAATTGTTGGCACCGAATACATCGCTTGGAAGTGAGGGTGATATTCCGGCTCATTTTCCCCTCTGCGCGGCACTTCGTGCAGAGCCGTCTTTGAGAGGAAGTCGTTGTGCTCGGCATCTGATGCGACCTATTCGCCAGGCACACCATAGCTCGCATGATACTGTTTGACAGTCCAATCGGCCTCTGAATTCGAAGGTGGATGAATGGGAGTACAAGTTCTTTGGATAGGGAGTAAAGAAAATTTCTTCTACCATGTCGACGTGAATTGTCACCCATGTCCGGAGCATTCAGGCACACCAGAATGAAAGTGTTTACACCAACGACATCGAGCATGTTTTGGAAATGAACTTGAGGCCATCGCCTAACCATCGATCGCACGGAGTACTGTTTGCACATTTTGTCACACACATCCACTCCACTCTTCGTTTTATTGTAAAAGAGCATGATAGTAATGTATATATGACCGGTCCAGGACAACTAAAAAAATAAGACACCTCAAAAATGCAAAAAATGTATATATGACCAATTTAGACATTCGTGTAATGATGCTTGGTCAAAAGATTATGGCTTCATTACAATTAATATTGATAAAAAAGTACATGATAGAGTTATAGAAAATATTTTCGCTTGGTGATCGAATAATTTTTTCTTAATTTTTCTTAATCTTTAAAAATTAAGAAATTTGAAAATTATAGAATTTAGAAGGTAAAGTAGTTATTCCGTCGGGAAAAATTTTTCTTTTATCATCAAATGGATCTAATGCTAATTTATGTTCCTCTTTTAAATACATTGTATGTTTCTTTGAATTAAGTCTATAATTACATGCTGTTTTTATTTCATCATTAAATAATGCATTCTTATAATCTTGAAATGTTATTTGGTTAGCCACTGATGCCTTTGAAATTCCTTTTAATGTTTTATATGTTTTTGAATTTGTGCTAGAATTTGTGTTATAACAATAACATTTAGATTATAAAAATACAGCTTCTCTTATGTACTCTTCATTTCCTTCTAGTTCATCTTTTACTTTACATAAATCAGAAGGATGAATGATATCTTTTATTTTATTAATTTCTTCATCAAGTGAAGAATTATACGGTATTGTTAATTCTAAGAAAACGCTATCAGTATCTGTAAAGTGCAATTTATAGTTTTCGCCATAAGCAGGTGCTAAATAATCATATATAAATCTATACCGGTACATAAATAGTTTAGCTAATTCTAATACAGTGAATCCTATAAAATTAAACTTATCATGTCTTATAATGTTTCGTCTTAGATGCACTGCGCATAGTTCATCATTGAATCTAGTAGTTCTTTTATATGTAGGTTTCCTTGTTAAATTTTGAAACCTATCTTTATCATAAACTATTTCAATATTTTGTCTATTACGCACATTTTCTAAAGTCTTACCATAAAATTCATTATTCATTAATTTAAAGAACACGCTTCCAAAATCATCTTTATTTCTTTTAGCTATTTTACGTTTTTCAATATTGAACTCTATATTATCTTTTAACCACCTAGATTTTCTATACACTAGTTTCCGGTGAATTTTAACACGAATCATTCCATGATCTAAATACCAATCTAGCATTCTTCCTTCAACAACATACTTTCCTTTATTACTTTGTGTTAACATAAGTTTTTTGTTGGCCTGCATTTTTTAGGCATCATAGACTTTTGATAATCTGTGAAATCTTCTATATTAGGTATTTTATTTTCAAGACAGAAAGGATAATATTTTGTTGCGCCTTTTATATAATCAAGGTATGCTAAATCAACTTCATATATATAACCAAAATTATTTTCACCATCTAATGTAGGTTCGTATTCAAAAATGGTACTCCATTCCATTTCACCTGTTGGTAATTTTTGTATCATGCAAGAAGAATATAAGCTATTAAAATCATAATATAACAAATAGTTTTCTCTCATGAATTCATCAACTGCTGCTTGACTCTCTTCATTTCATATAAGTCCTTCTATATTTTGATTAAACAATTTTATAAACTGATCGCTTTCTTCTGGGGATAAAGATTTATACAGAGTGATCATAAAGTCGCTGTAGGGTTTAATTGCCAAATATGATAGAGTTCAATACCTCCTAGAGGGTGCATATAAGAATAAAGTATTAACCAATATCATAAATTTAATGAATAAAACATAAAATTGTATTATCGACTTATTTAATTTGCCAGATTCAAATTAAATTCAATCAAATATTCTAACCGATAAAAATACATGCATTTCATATAATTACCTTCTGTTCAATTCTAAATGAAAACTTTCGGTAAAGCTCCACTTTTCTTAAGCTTTTATGTATCTAGATCCTAAATTTTTCAAACCAAAGAAATTTCAAAATAAAGTCATAGCTCGACGGTCTTACCACGATTGTCAATACACTGTTGAAGTCGTTTTCGGAACGACCTGATGGCATTGCGGCACATTTCAGAGGTGATTTCTGAACTTAATGATGAAATGCTGTCTTTTAGTTGTTATAAACTTTTTGGTTGTGAGGCAAACACATTATTTTTCAAGAATCCCCAAACAAAAAAGTCCAAAGGGGAGAGATCAGGAGACCTAGCGGCCCATAGCATTCGTCCGAAAAAACAATTTTATCGAAGAAGTCTTCATCTTCGTAGGATTTTTTCAGTAAGCTCTCACACATGCTGACTTGCAATGAGCAATCTTCTTCGTGCTACTTGCAATTTGTTAGGAAGGAGCCCAAGATCATGTCTCACTACATTGTGAACACAACCGCAAGAACAGCTAGTAGCTGTAGCTGCTTGGCGAATTGATGTTGAGGGTTGTTTTATGAATAATCTCGGAAACTTGCGTTGCTTTCTCATCATCGAATGATGGTCGACCACCTCTTTTTGTATCTTTAACGCCTACAGCATCACAAAATCTCTTGAAAAGATTTCTAATGGAATTCTCATGAGGAACATTATCCCACTTCCAATTTCGTAATTCTCTTTTAACACGGTTTACATATTCAAATTTTGCCATCAAAAGAACAACATGAGCTGCTGAGCATCCATTTTGGAACTGATTTCAGTCACCTTAAAAAGGCTGTCGAATTGAGGATTCTATAGGGGGAAATAACAGCAAGAGAATCCTGATTGGTCGTCGTTTCATGCGCCAGAATTTACTCACAAAGGAGACGTAGCTGCGTTACTTGTGTGCACAATGTGAGCGCATAAAATTCATGCATTTGGTGCTTGATTACGATGGTCATATAATAGCTTTATAATGGCATTTTCATCCTGACAACTCGAAAACCTCAAATTGAATTCAGCCGGCCTTCTCATATCATAAAACAAAACTTTAAGTCATGCTCTTTACATAATCATAAGTAGTTATCGTTTAAACTCATTCACTTTTCATGTATAGTGAATTGTAATCCCACAGTGACTTTATGATCACACTGTATATTACATAATCATCAGGATTTACTTTCTTATTATAACATTTAACATATCTATTACCTAGAACAGATGAGACACCACCTCTAATTTCAGATTCCAAAAATAATAATTTATCATAGGAACTTTCTTTATAATATTTAAGTTTAACATTTGTATGTTTCAACCCTGCTAACCATGTTAATCCTGATGTAGAATAACCATAACAAGGATCTATTCCTTAATATTCTACACAGATGTTACGAAAGTTATCAAAAAGATCAGCAAGGATTGATACATCTATCTGAAGATATTTCATTGTATAATCATACATTGTTCTACAATTTAACTCTCTCAGCTTCTGCATAGTCTTCTTCAGATAGTTGTGATTGTTTTAATGTTGATTTAAATTTATCACGTGAAGAAAGTTGATGTTTTTGCATTATTTCATTTATTCTATTTATATCTCCAGTTAAATATTCGTAGGGAAAAATACCTTTTAAAGGTTTTAGATTATATTTATTTAATATTTTACATTGTTCAGGTTTCAAAGTTTTTCCCATGACCTCTAATGAATAAGGATTAAAAAATCTAAATGCATCTAATATTCTAATACAACCAAATTGCATTGAAAAATATTCTTCTTCTGTTTTATATAGTATGTTTGTTCTTAGTTGTTGTAATTTTTCAGATGAGAATAGATCTTTTATTATTAAATGGAAATCATATTTAGAACCATTGTAGAAATATAAAGGTACAAAGTCATATCTAAATTTATTAGCATTAAGATTACAAGAATTATGTGCTGCACCTCTATATAATCCATTTAGATGATCATGATCTTTTACTTTATAAGTTGTAAATTCTTTTCCACAGTAATAACAACTTTTTTCATCATCAAATTGTAATAATTGGTCATACAATTTAAGCAATTGTGAAAAATATTTTTGTAATTCTTCTATTTTCTTTGTAAACATTTCTAAACTATCTTCACCATAGTATTGATAATATTCTGATTTAAATAATTCAGGATAACTTGAATGAATTCCCCAAAATAATGGTTTTTGTTCAAGCAAATGCTTACCAGAACTTTGTGTCATGTTAGCATTATATGCTTCAAAATCACAATATATAATAAAGAGTACTTTATTTTTGTAATACCATTTATTATATACAAAATAATCTTCTTTAGTAAAATTATTTTTAACTGCTTCATTTTGTTGACAATTCTCCAAATGTCTATTCATTTCTTCATTAGTTCTAAAGCTGTCATACTATGGAGACAGGGAAAATTAGCATTATCTGAAGTTTTTGTAAATATAGAAATACCTTTACACAATATGTAATGATCTTGATAATATAGTATATTCGCTAGTGCTGGTTGCATTAACTGCTGCTCTAACATTTTTAACTTTTGTTGATATTCCTGTTGTAATATATTTCTAACTGTTCTTGATACTGTTCTTGATATTTTTTTGAAATTGTTCTTCATATTGTTTTCGACATTGTTCTTCATATTGTTCATGATATTCCTTACTTAATATATGTTTACCCATATGATATTCTTGTAGATTTTTTTGTTGGCAATATTCTTTATATTCTTGTAGATTTTTTGGATGACATTCCAGTTCATTAAATTGAGAATTACAATGTTGGTAGACTATGTATGATAATTTTAAATATTCTTTATCTTCAAGATTCCATTCGTCTTCAAATTATTTGCGAAATAATATAGTTTCTTCTTGTTGATATTCTTGTAGATATTGATTATGTAACATTTGTAACTCTTGTTGATATTGTTTTTTATATAGTTGCGATAACATCTCTAACTTATGTATATATTCTGACAATAGAGACGAACGCTCGGTTTCGTACTCATAGGGAAATCCACATCCTTTATAATTATTATGATTAATCATTATTGGTGATGATGTTTTTATAATTTCATATTTTTCAGTACATATTACATTTCCTTTGTAAATAATATTATGATGCATGTAATTTCCTCTTTCATTGTATACTATTTCTGTTTGGCATAAATTCTTGTTATTCAAATAAAATTCTTTTAAGTTATTATAAACAATGTTATTAACTACAATATCTCCGGGATATAAGGGAGTAACATCACCAATATAAACATACTTCACATTTAATTCAAAAACATTTACTTCTATTAAATTTTTATTCTTTTTATGAAACTTTATTAACCTATCATAATCATATGAAAATTCATCTAAGCCATCAGAGAGATCAAATTCATTTGTATATTCTTCTTTATTATGATGACTTAGTCTTTCTTTGTGATATTTTGCGGGATGTAAATGTGCTATAACACTCCACAGAAAACAATATTCATCTTCATTCTGTATGTTGATTATTTGTGGAGAATTGAAGGGAAGGGGCATGTAACTACCACCAGTATTATTTTTATATTTGTCAATTACTATTTTCTTAGATAGTATTGCAATAAATCTCCAACAAGATTCACGCAACTCAGCTTCAGTTACAGCATCTTTTAATTTATGTATCATTGTTTCAAATATAGGTTGTATATTATTTACATTATGAATTTCTTGTGTTTGTGTAAAATGTCCTTGTACCATTCCTACAGTCATTCCATCGGATCCAGTTTTTGTATAAACTACTTCTACATTCATATAACATTTGAAAGATTTCTTAAATATATTATAGAAGTTTGTTAATACATCATAAAAAGTTTCATCGGTTTCATTATGTTCAACAGATTCATCAAATAAATATCTTATATCTGTTTCGGGCGAAGTACTAGAACCTTCGATTTCGACAAAAAAATCTTCACTATTAAAAACTTTTTTATATTCCGAATGTGAATAATCATCAATTTTTTTTTTAACTTTTATATCAGTAGGTAACGTTTCTAGATATTTTTTGTAATTATTCAATTTTGATATATTTCCTTCATCAGCTGGATCTACATTTTCTAAATGCATTTTACTTTTTAAATGAGATTGATAACTTCTTTTTGTTTGTATCTGTCTTTTACATAAGACACAATAAAACTTGCTATTTTCCATTATTTATTTTCTAAAGAAAATATTCGTGTTTAAATTTCAGATATAAATTTTGGATCTTATAAATTTTTTAGATGAAGGCAGGAATATTTAATTGTTGCAATGTTTTAAATCATAGACTGTTAAATGTTCTTTTTAATTAACCACCATAAATTATTATATGCCAAAAATACTCTGAAATTTCGCAAACAAAGTGGAAAATCATTTGTTTTAGTGTATTTTAATATACCGTGTTTTATTTTGTAATCTTTGAGGAACTGCATATATTTTCGATGGTAATGAAATTTAACTTCTTGTTTAGGTGTAAGAGGATTTGTAGGATGACGATAATTTTTATTGTATATTTCACGTTTACTATCCATTAATATATTCAAATCTTTATCATATACTTGCATTTGCTCATTTATAGATTAGGACAAAGTGTTACATGTCGCAGAAATTTTTTCTTCAATATAATTTTTTGACAACCTCTACACTTTACTTTTTCTTTTAAACAATCCTTACACTGATATTTACTATCATAAAACTCTGTCTTAGGTTTAATAATTTGACAATTTGTACATTGTCTCGTAGAATTTATAGAAGAATTATAATGATTAGTAATTTCTTGACTTGTAAAATATTTATTACAATTGCGACATAGCTGATCTTTCATTTTATATTTTATTTTATCTTTTTTAGCCTCCTCTGGTTGCTCACATAATTTTAAATGACGTGCAAAATTTTTAGACGTTATATTTTTATTACAACCAGAGTATATTTTTTTCGTATTACATTGCACAGATTGTCGTGCATCCATAGATTGCCTAGCTTGAAGAATTTTATTGGCATGTGAACTTATTCCTGATTTTGATCTACATGATTTTGATCTACATGATTATTCTGTACTAGATGATTATTCTGTACTAGATGATTATTATTTGGACTTACATTACTTTTTCTAGCTGTATAAAGATTTTGTCCTTATTGAGGTATAAACAAATGTTGTAATTGTTGAATATTTGACATAGGTTGAATTTCTTGAACAGGTTGCATATTTTGAATAGGTTGCATATTTTGACCTTGTTGAGGTATAAACAATTTTTTTAATTGTTGTCATTGACGAATGTATTGCCCATATGTCATAGGTAGTAATTGTTGCATAGGTTGCATATTTTGTTGAGATTGTTCTATAAGTTGACCACATGGTGTATATTTCATGTGTGAATATAAGAACGCTTGATTTGTAAAACGCATATTACAAACTTGACAAATTTGAGTCATTTCCATTTTTTATTTTTTATTTTTTATGTGAGAAAATTTATTTTTTATTTTCATGAGAAAATAATTTTTATATTTATTTCAATGACATCTTTCATTGTTAAAAAATGATGTTACCAAATGTTGGGGGAAGTGCATATATCCCGAATAATCGTGAATCAGAAATAGAAATAGAAAATTATATCATGAAAACTGGAGACGTTTTATCTGGTCCATTGCATCTTCTATTCTTCCGCAACAAAATACAGAGTTAACAAATAAACAATATGTTGATATACAAATCAATGACTTAAAAGAAAAATATATAAACGATATTTTGGTTCCACTGATGAATGAATTAAAGTTGCCTAAACTTAATGACAAATAATTAAACGAACAATTATTAAAACTTGATAAAAAGGATAGAGAGTCAGAAGTATATATAGCAAAACTTTTTAAAAAGATTTCAGAACAATCAAAAATTTTAATATTACTTTCTATAAAGTTAAAATCTGCAGTCATTAAAAATAAACATCAGATAGAATTATTGAAAGAACAATTAGAAGATAAAGTAGAAAAACTTCCTAAAAAATTTTTAAGAATTTAAATAAGTTACAAGCTACATTCCGAAAAAGTGTTGATGAATTGAGTTCTAAAATTACTCAACAAATGAAAAAGATGAATAGAATAATAAATGAAGTAAACTCACTTAATCAAAATGTTGATAAAATGAAAACTCTTAAAATCAATTTAGAAAATGAATTAAAGAAAAATTATAAAGGAAATACAGAACAGATGCTGCCAATAATCAGTTAAATGTTCTTAAAGTTCAATTGAATGGTCTTAAAACGGCGTTGAAGATGAATCAGCAGAAAATGCAAGTTAATAGAAAGGAAATTAAAATACATCACACGCTGCTTGACGCAAAAGATAAAGTGCAACAGAAAATTAATAAAGTTATCACGCGGTTGTTGTCCATTCACACACGTAAATCTTAATCATAAACGTAAATATTTTTTCCCAAAAGTCAAATTGAATCCTAAAAAATGCCTATAATTTATAAACACAATCTTAAACATTTTGCTTCAAATCAAAAAATAACACATGAACCATCTATGAAGTCTGTTTACCATTATAACAATGAAGAAACTATTCAAAAAGAAGGAGATGGATTATTTTCTGGTATAAGAAATACCGTTAATGTTATCAAAAATAATAAAGATTTAATTACATCTGCTGCAAAAGGAGCAGCTGCTATAGGTAATACAGCTAGTGCAATATCAAATGCTGTTAAGTCTCAAAACGAATTAAAAAAACTAGAAACTATTCGCAAATTTAAGAATCATTCTGAAGAACTAAAAAATTAAAAAAACTTTCAGAGGAATTAAAAAACAAAATTACTAACATAGCCGCTGAAAGTAAACAGAAGAAGAAATCAATTGAAGAAATAAGAGGTAATGTTTTAGCAAAATTCTAAAATATATTCAAAAAGGAAACTTGAGAAAATTTTTTTTCTGTGTGTGAGAAAACAAAAAGTCAAATTATTTTTTATAAAAATGTCTTCTCTTATCGAAAATAAATTTAGATTAGACGATCCTCCGTTCGTCAGTTACAATTAAAAAAGAATGACTATATAAGAATTGCTATGAATCCCGGATCTTCTAGTACAGTAAATACTGGAGGAGATTTAATCTTTGAAGTTGAAAATCAACAAAGTTATTTATATTTAATTTACCTGATTCCTTTTTACACTGTGAATATTCTTTATATAGTGATGCCAATTTTACAACACCATTACCAGAAACCGATAACATTGCATTAGAGAATAATTTTTTTCCAAGATTATTTACACAAATGCGTTTAGATGTTCCAACTCAAAATATAGAAACAATAAGTGATTCTCCAGGTGTAATTGATACAATGCTTAGATTTGTAACAATTGGTGAAAATAATATTAAGTGTGAAATCGAAGGTTGGTTTCCTGATACCAATGATGGTATAGTTATTGATGATTTAACTCACGGTGGAACAGATGCAGCAGGAATTGCGAAAGATGTAGAAAATATTGCAAATCATTTAAATAAAACAAACAATAGTGCATATAAAGAAAGACGCGAATTTAACAAAAAAGTAAACAGACAGTAAATTGGTCATTGTCTCCATTATTCGGATATTTAGATTATGATAAGATATCATATCAATTAAAATTTAAATGAATAATTCATCGCACAGCATATAATGAATTAATCTTTTGTGGTAAGACTGGAAAAAAGCATATTTAAAAATTGATAGACTTGAATGGTGGATAAAGCATATTACTCCTAGCTTAGAGGTCGAATTAGATATTGCAAATAGATTGAACACTAACAAACCAATTCCAGTAAATTTTCTTAAGCGCACTGCTAGTTCAGTGACTTTTTCCGAACAAAGATTTAATTGGCATTTTACTAGAACTGCGAATACTCCAGGATATTTATTATTAACTTTTCAAAGAAATAATTCTCCAAGTTTTGATAAGAACAACAATCTTTTCCATATTAACACAAATCGAAATTTACAAGTTGCTTTAAATCAAACCCGATATCCAATTGATCCATTAAGATTCGATGATACCAATAATCAACTTATGAAAGGATATGATGCTTATAGAAATCTTTGTATAGAATTTGGAGTTGAACCACAATTAATTCCTGGAGATTGGAGACATTTATATCCTGTTTTCTGTTTCTATTTAAATGCACAATCTGAAGATATTATCAAGACTGGTTGTGATGTAACAATTAATATTGAAAAAAAAGATTCCACAACTTCATTGATGGCTTATGGTTTATTGCTGAAGATGTAAAATATTCTATTGAAATTCTCAATGGAAAGATGGTTCGGATCGGCTGAAGCCTCTGAACAAAGTTCTATCGGTTAAAACCCAAAACTTCGTCGATAAGTTAATTAGAATTTTTTGCTAACTAAAAATGTGTTCTTAACTTAAAATTTTTTCATAAGTAGATTAGATTAAAAAATTCTTAACTTAAAATTTTTTATTAAAAATGTCGCAAGCGAAAAGTAATAATAATAAAACTGTTGAATTATAACTACGTAACATTGTTGACAAAAATGCACCTAAAACTATTACGATTAACAAAAAGAAATATTACATAAGTAAACCAATGATAGAGAATATTAAATTACAAGAAGAAAAGAATGGTGGAATTCTACCATTAATTCCTCTTGAAATAGGTGGCATAGCAGCTGCAGCAGGAAGTGTTGCAGGTGGGACAGCTGGTATTGCCCAAGCAGTAAATAAAAATAAATAAGAGAAGGCAGAATTAGAAGAACAAAAACGTCATAATAGAGAGTTGGAGAAAGTTGCTAGGGGAGAAGGTATAGTAGATAATTTTATTGGTAAATTAAATTTAGTTGATGAAGTAAAACGAGTTCTCAAAGACATTCTACAAAATGTTGATGATTTAATAGAAATAAAAGAAAATAAAGATGGTTCTGGAATATATCCAAGTCCTAGTATGATTAATGATTAGATAAATATATTTTTGTGATAAATATATTGTTATAATGTTATAAATATATTGTTATAAAGTTATAAATACTTTTTATCTTTAAAATGTATTCTACAAATTCAACAAATTCTACAAATTCCAAAAATTTAATTAAAAATTTATAATTTAGATTTATTGAATTATCTCTTAAAAGTACATTCTAGCCATCGGCTGCACACCGTAGGTGACATACAAAAAACATTAGAAAACATTCCTGGATTTATTTGGAGCAAATATTCAAAAGAAAAACATCTTCGTGGTCATTCATATACCGGTCCAGGAACTCGATTAGATATAATACTAGATGAGAATAATAATCCAAAATCAGATGAAGAACCAATAAACAGAGTTGATGCAGCAGCTTACAGACACGATTTAGCTTATCGAAATCATGACCTAAAATCTCGTTATGAAGCTGATAGGAAAATAATAGAAGAATTAGATAATATTCAAAATCCTGCATTTAGAGACAAAATTGAAAGAATGTTTGTTAAAAAAGCTTTACAAGCTAAAATATTGTTCGGTCAGGGTTTAGACAAACTCATAACTCTGAAACCTACGCGTCCGAAATTCACAAGGAATATAGAAAGCCTAAATATCTATTGAAAGTAAAAGTGTTTAATAAAGATGATATTTGGACTGCTGATCTTATTCATATGCCGAATGAGTCTGATTTTAAATACGCATTAACCGTTATAGATTTGTATAATAGATACGCTTGGGTGAAGCCATTAAGGAATAAAAGTGGTTTAACAGCTAGATATGCGTTTGAAGAAATCTTTAAGAAAAGTAATAGAAAGCCAAAAGAATTGTTTGTTGATAAAGGATCTGAGTTTTATAACAGAAATGTTAAACTATTATTTGAAACTGTTTATTCCACAGAAAATGCTGGCAAAGCTGTAGTAATAAAAAGGTTTGATAGACCGTTAAAAGTAAATTATTTAAGAAATGTACTGAACAAGGAAATCAAAAATGGTTAAAAATATTACTAGGAATTGTAGAAGAGTATAACAACAAGATTCATTCAAGTATTGAAGAAACTACAAAGAATGCTTCTAACGATCCAGATTTGATAAGAAAGAAGATATTTGAAAATAATAATCAGAATGAGAATAATGTTAATTTACAAAAACGTAAATCGGAGTTTAAGATTGGTGATAGGGTACGAATATCTAAGTATAAGAAAAAATTTGAAAAAGGTTTTGTTGGTTATTGGATTAAAGAGATATTTGAAGTTTGCAAAATAAATAAAACTTATCCGATTACTTATGAAATAAAAGATTTAGATAATGAGGAAATCAAAGGTAGATTTTATGAAAATGAATTACAAAAGACTGAACTTTAATTATCATTATTCAATTCTAACATAATATCTAGAAATGGTACTCCTTTTTGCAATTTGTATAAAACGTAAATTTATAATTGTCCACAGTAAGTTGTTCCTGGCATTTGAATTTGAAAAGTATTGTATGTTCCATTTCCCAGTATTTCTTTTACTTCATTTGTAGGGGGGAAGTCCGCATGAATCGAACCAATAGTTCTCAGCCTCCGGGCAATCGAAATAATAATTATAGCCGTTTTTTTTGCCTTGCAGACCAATGTACTCCTTTTTGATCTGACGTGTGGAGATTTGTTATGAAGTTCATAGGAATTGGTTTATTTTTAATCAACTGCAATTCACCTCTCATTAACACGTGGAATTTTTTTATTCCTAATTGATTTGCGATCTTATTTGAGGACATATGTCGCCTATATTACTCAGTATAACTGTCGGATTTTCATCACTCATTTTAAATGAAATAAATTCTATCATTAAATTTACCTCAGGCTTATGATCTTTTAGTTAGGACAATTCATTTCTCATAAATACATGAAAATTTATATATTCCTAATTGTTTAGCTATTTTCTTGAGATCGAAGTTAGTAGTTGTTTGTTTATAGGAAGTCGTTTATGTTTAATTTCTTTTTGTTTTTCATTTATATTTGTCATTTTCTTTGTTAGTTAATTACGTGAAGACTGAAAAGTGACAACGATGTTGACAGTTGATAAATGTTTATTCATCAGAACAAAAAGGAATACATTTAACCTGCAGGACAAAAGAATAAAGAATCGCAGATTCCTACGAAGCGTCAAACTTTAATATAAACGTTACAACTATTGGTGTTGTTGATTATCTTCTTCTCTTTGTGCATGCTGTTGCCGTTGTTGCTCTTCTATTAGCATTTGTTCTTGTACTTGTTCATATGTTGGTGGTTTTGATACTTCAATATTAATAGGTTGACTTCTTTGCTGTATAATATTTTCTTCCTCCACTTCTGATAATTGTCTATTCATATTATAAAATAATTTCTGTCTGTGTTCAATAAGGTGTAGTATCTTTTTGTCAATACTAAAATTAACTCTTCTTTCACCAAGATTTTGAAACAAGACACCAATGTTATGATCACGAAATAAATTGCTCCTCGATTGAAGCTGTATGATTTGTCTTGTTAGTCCTTCTATTCTCTGACGTTTTACTTGAAGACGAAATCGGCGTTCAGTAGATCCAACCATGATATTGTGATAAAGTCAACGCTTTACGCAAGTACTCTCTTTCAAAACGAACTGAGATAAATTTAAAATTTGGAAACGGAAAAATAAAAACGGAAAACTGGCAGCGAAGTTGGCAAGTGGGGGTAAGAGAAAGACATAAGTGCGGGTAACAGCTGCTTGTTCTGAAATGCAATGTTTCATGAGTGCGGGAAGCAGCTGTTCCCTACAATTGGGCGTTCATCAAAGTGCAAAGCAGTAGCAACTACTGGAATTACTAAAACACCTGAAGAAATAACAATTGTTAAAGCACCAATACCTTGTGTTACATTCTTAACTTTAGACCATCTTTTTCTTAATTCATCATAATGCTCTAATCTTAATAATAATTGAGATTCCTTATCTTTCATATACCTAACTCTATCTTTGTGTTTTTCAATGTTCATCTTTACATTGTTCATCTTTTCAATGTCCATTAAAGTAGAACTAAGTTCATTCATTAACGAAGGATACAATCTCGAGGTTTCTTCCGTTTTTGAGGTTTCCATTTTTCAATAAATATTTTGAATACAATCTTCTGATATTTTTCGACTATGTGAAAAGACTACAAAAATTCTTAGACTACTTAAATTTTGCAGACTACCTAAATTTTTGACTAAGTGAAATTTTGATATTTTTTAGACTGCCTAAATTTTCGACTAGGGTAAAATGGGGTGGTATGGACACGGGGGGATATGGACACTTTTTGATCTAATTTTCGTTGATAATTCCATGCTAACATATTCATGAAATTCTATTCGATTTGGTTTATATTGTTAAGAAATGATCTGGTGCTTCTTAATATCAGTGATTTGTAGCCAATATATTGGTGTTCTGTCATCCAGTGGGCTATTTACACAAAGGAATTTTTTTGCATATAATCGCTTTAATCTTCAGACTCAAATTTTGGGGAATAAAAGTATCCTTGCATAATGCCACATGTTTTTTTATGATTCACAATGCTTCTAAATATTCCACCGCAAAGCTGAACCTGTATGAAGTTACAGTAAATAATATAAGAAGAGAATCGAAACTGTTTTTGAAGCAGGGGTGATATGGACATCTTCGATATCCATATTTTGAATACCTAAAGTGGATAGTTGAAGCAGAGTTAGTAACCAATTTTCTTTTACATGATTGACAATGAGTTCATAAAGATAATCGAACACTTTAGACAGCCGTACAAGGAATTTGAATATTTCAATGTAATAATAACTTGATTTAGCGCTGTAAATATTGATTTGGTGAAATATGATCGACGCTATCTATGCAGTATACAATCTGAAATATTTGCAAAACTCAAATCATAATATAGAGGAATATCTATGCAAGTCGAGATCGCGTCACCGAAGTTGACTGCATAGCTTACTGATTTATCATAGACTGCTAGGCGCACGTGTCCATATCACCCCGATACGATTGGCTGATGACGTGATGAAACTTTTGCTGCCTATGTGATAATAAAATTGAATTCTATGATTCTATCATTGTCATCACTTCTACTCAAATTCATATTAGTTCATTCATAGTTACTGTGACTAATTGCTGCATCTAATTTGCAATGCCTAGAACCTATAAATCAAAAAACGCTCGTCTTAACGACAGCAACGATAGAAGGTTAAATGCGATCTGTCTCGTAAAACAGGGTACACCTCTTTCAACGGCTGCTCATCGTTTCAGCGTTCCTCGAAATACTCTCCGTCGACATGTGAAAAACGAAACTATACGCCCAGGTGGGAAAACTATTTTCACTTATCAACAAGAAAAGATTTTGTGTAAACGCATTCTATATGCAGCTGAGCGTGGATTTCCTATGACTATTTCTAACATTCGATTCGCGGCTTATGAATACGCACATACTCTTGATCGTCGCAGAAAATTGAATTCCAGTGTTCCAAATAATTGGCAGAAGAACAAGCGTGCATCACTTGACTGGTGGGAGTCGTTCCGCAAACGAAATCCAGACCTTTCGTTACGAAAACCTGAAGGACTCTCTGCTGCGCGTGCGCAGACCTTTAACAAGGAAAGAGTTGATAGTTATTTCAATGATTTAAGAGAACTGTTTGATCTTCTCAATTTGAGAGACTTTCCTCAGCTTGTCTACAACACAGATGAGACAGGGATATCCACAGTGCCTAATAATCCCAGCAAAGTGATTGCACAGAAAGGAGCTCGAAGTGTGCAGGCTGTTCGCACAGGTGACCGAGGAACATTAACAACAATCATACCGACTGTTTCTGCATCGGGAGACATTCTGCCACCTTTCGTCATTTGCAAAGGGGGCAATGTGAAGATGACTGCACGAAACATCTACGAAACTCATAATATCGGCGTCGCCTCCACGAAGTCTGGTTATAATGATTCAGAAACTTTTGTTCGATATCTGAATCATTTTGATAGACACAGGACGAAAATTCCAGGCAAGAAGTGTGTTTTACTTCTGGACGGACATGCTTCACATGTTTCCATCGAAGCTATTGATTTCTGTATTAATCATGACATTGAGTTAGTTTGCATACCACCTCATTCAAGCCATAGATTACAACCGCTTGACACGCGTTTTAATGCAGTCCTCAAACGCGCGTGGTGCAAGGCCCTTGAAAATTTTCTAAACGAGAGCGGAGTCTCCGCGATTACGACCGAAAACTTCGCTTCGCTTTTTTGTGCTGTTTTCAAAGAAATTGAGAAGAAAAGAGGTCTTGTTGTTGACGCATTTGCACATTGCGGAATATATCCATTGCAAAATACAATCAGTGATCATGAGCTCTCCGTTTCAAAGTCATTCCTTTCAGAAGTTGAAAGTAAGATGGAAATTGATTCAGTCAAGCCTTGTGATGTTCACGATAATAATTCTGAAGCTATCTTAATCAGATCTATAATTTGCAGCCCTAAGAAAACTTTGAATCCTACACATACTAAAGTCCACAAGATTCACATCACGTCTCCAGAAATTAGGGAGAAAAAACTTGTAGTTCGAATGCGATTTGATCAAAAGAAGAAACCATTGTGCCGTTTGATAAACGATGGACAACAATCGCCATGCACATCCAGAGATATCGAAGACAGTATTTTGCATCCCTCAACGTCAAAATCTCTAAAAAAGGATTCTACAAAGCAAACGAAAAGAAAACTTGATAACAAGGAACACCAATGTTGCTGCTGCGACGCAGCTTGGGAAGAAACGAAAGAAGATTGGATGAAATGCGAATCTTGCAACAAGTGGTGTTGTGAATCCTGTTTCGGCACTTTCCATTGCTATAAATGCGCTGTAAAGTTTATGTGAGCCTTCTAGGTAGACTGGTTTTGTCTCACCTTTAATAGACTACTTTGTTTTTTTAGATTGTTATGTTGAATAAAGAATTACTCGTTGGTGTCCATATCACCCCGACTCATTTTTTCTCTTGAAATTTGTATCCCTTACGCGATGCTATATATAAATATCATAATGGATTTTCATTCCCTTGAGACATAATGTTATAGGAAGGCAGTGCCCTAAGCTACAATTTAGCTTATTAAATGTATATATTCGTCCGCTTATTACTTAGAATTTAGACCCTAAGCAAAAAGTGTCCATATCACCCCATTTTACCCTACGTGAACTTTTTAGACTGCCTAAATTTTCGACTACGTGAAATTCTTGGACTACCTATATTTTCGACAACGTGATATTTCCTATGCTCATTCTCAGTATATGAAAAAATCACAACGAGCTTAAAACTTTTTTTTGATTTTATCCTTGATATTATTTTTATTTATAAAACTCTTTTTCAGTGTATGAAATATTCCGATTTTGCATTCTGGAGGTATTTTATTTTTTTAGTTGTCCTGAACTGGTCATATATACATTTTTTGCATTTTTGAGGTATCTTATTTTTTTAGTTGTCCTGGACCGGTCATATATACATTACTCATGATATCGCTCCTTTTCTTTTGTTCTTCTTGAACATGTCGGTCATGATGCATGGAAGACAATAAGAACACTTGCTTATTTCTTCGCACTTGATGCGATTGGACCGTGAGTTCATTTTGTATTCCTCAAAGACAAATCTCGATTCAAATTGTTCACCGCTTTGCTTCAAATATTCGGGAGGAAATCTTTTGTTCTTTTGAAGAGTTCCGACATCAGTTGTGCTTCTTTGAAGCAACTGTTCTGAAACTTCTTGTAAACCAAAGAAACGATCTGCCGTGATCTGTGGGCAGAACGAGATTTTGAAAAGACAAGTTGCTCATCTACTGTCAAACCCGCCGATGGTATAAGAAATTTGCGAAATTGTTCATTGACGAGTGTGAATATTTCTCTGAATGCAGAAAATATATCACCAGGAAGATAAGTCTCTCTTGCTGATCGATTATCAAATCGCAAAATTCGATTCCAAAGCTGAAAGAAGGGGTTCGGCTCATACTGCCTCGATAAAAGTCTGGTGCATCGTCAGACCACAAGTTAGTGATGGGAATGTTGGTATCATTATTTGCACCTCGGAAGTAGATAATTCAGATAAAACATTTGAGGGAATCAATGGAGAGAGTTGGAGCGTCATCCATGGCGAGAGAATTCAATTTTTGCTGTGAATATTCAACAATTTCCAGAAGTATGTCGTCGGTGAAGAACAAATTCCAAATTTCTCCGGGTGTTTTATCTTGACTGTGCACCGTAGGACCTCCTCGCTGTCGTAGAACGCTTTACATTTCTCTCCTTCTCTGAACTGGAGGATTGTAGCTCCAAAAAGAAACATTTTTGTCAACGAGATTTCGCCTTTGAATGTTCGGATCTCTGCTGGATGGAGTGACTTGCCGGTTTCTGCCTCTATTTGATGTATACTTCGCATTCGATGTGAAATGGGCGCCACCTCATCACTCTCGCTGCTATCACTATGCGACGCATTGGAAATCTGCTCGTTATGAATATCTTCTATGTGCTGCACATATCCTGAGACACCGTCATCACTGTCTGTGTAGTCGCTGTCCTCGTTTTCGTTCGCAATTGCAGCTGCTACGGATTCGGCAGTAAGCCGAGACGTATTGCGTCGTGAAGCCATGTAGCTAGAAATGACACGAGTCGAACTGCGCAGTTCGATCGCTGGCTGCATGAACACAGTTCCACGCTTGCAAAATAGACAAATGCGCCAATGAAGACGTGCCATTGTATCGACAGACTGCACTCCGTCAACCTGTCCTTTTTGTCTGAACGCAAACAAGCACAGAGCTGGACTTTTGATTACAAAACCAGTCTGCCAGCTGAAAAGTGAGGCAAATAATTAACTGCAGCTCCTTTCAGCATACGTATTACATAGATAGGGTAAAAGTAACAAATAAAGAGTAGGTGAAAATCGTTTGTTAATTTTCCATGAGGATATTTGTTCAAGGTGTGATAAATTTAACACACCTTGGTAATCCTAGGGTTAATGGGTTAACTTTACAGATCACAATCTTTAGCTTCGGAACGCCCAATGTGTCACTGGTGATCCATAAAAATTATCTAGGGCAAAATCTCCACAAAGGACGATAAAGGTTTGGAGTTTTTTTGCACCTAACCCTTGTTGGAATTCTGATAATCAGCAAAAAATCAGAAAACATTGAATGAAACTTCGAATCATTTCATTTACTCGTAAATAGTTAGGAAAACTGTGTGCATGAGATTTTGGTTCGTTTCCCAATGTGCCCTTTGGAAGATGATTATTTTTATGTTACATGTCATTTCGCAAAACTAGACTTGGCATGTAGACTGACAATGTTCTAAAGTATGTATATCAAGGGAGAAGTTTCTACACCGAATCCCTACTTCAGGAGATGTTCCTAAATATTGATGGGTCACCTGTGACCCATTAGGTCTCGGTGGCAGAAAAAATGATTATTATCACAACAAACTAACTTGCTTATTCCTTGAATACAATATGAAATTGCAATTTCCTTGTATCTATCACTTCTTGATGCAAGATCAATTTTTGCATACTATCTTTAAGAAGTAAAGGTCAGATTGACACTCACATTGCAAGTAGGCCTACTGCATCACAGCTTTTGAATTTAAGCAGTTCGCTGTTTTGTGACCAAACTATCAATTAATTGATAATTTAGTGTGCATAATGACGCATTTAATTTCCTTCATGAAAGGACGTGTCTTTTTCTTCAGTTTTACCACTGCTACATTGTTCCGATGGTGATAAATGTAGATTTTAGTAGCTCATGAGTAGCACGCCTATATGCAATTTCGGAATAATAAATCAAATACAAGTGGTGTAAGTATTGTAGAACATCAAGCCTTTTGTCATTATATTCACGAAATATCATTTTGCTGAAGTCATAATGCATAAATAGGCAATTTCGAAGAGCATCAATGCATTTTTCTGTAATTGAAATTTCCGCGGTTTCACTACCACGAAAGACCATGCCCAAATTGGCAAATGAATATTTTCAAATTTCAAAATATCGCTTCACTGAAGTCAGATTGAGTAAATAAGCAATTTTGGAAAGCATCAATGATTTTCTATTATTACTTCTCATGCCGGATTTTCCGGGGTTAAATGTCCTTTGCTTTATATTTTGACCCTTTTAGGGTTTAATCCTCTTGAAAAATTCATTGTGCGCTCCCTATAGTAGCTAGATTGGCCACCCTAAGCTCAGTCAGGCTCTTTTTCGAATGTATTTGTGGCATTCCACCCACAATCTCATGCTGATCAATTTGAATTTAATTTTGTCTTGCAAAAGTTCCGGTCAATCAAAGCCGTCTCCAGAGCCGATTTGACGAACTCGTTGATTAAAAAACTGCACTGTGTAAACTGTAAACAGCCACTTGTCATACAATTTATCAGCCAAATCAGTGTTTTGGCTGATGCTGCGTATTATCATATAAATTTCCTGCTTATCAGACAATTTTTGTCTCATCGCACGGACTAATTTGTATTATTACGTTTACTGCATATCATACTACTTATGAATAATATACATTACCGGCCAAAGGTCTTGCCCCACCTTTCGCTTATTTGTGTTTCTTCTGTATTTTTATTTTTACTTAAATAATATCAATCAAATAACCGAACTATTTTGCGTGAGGTGTCCAATGTTGTTCAAACAGCATTTTGACGATTTAATCTGCATCTCCTGTTAAAGGCTGGTCAAGCATTATGGTAAAACAGGATCTTGGAGAATTATATAAGAATCAATATTATGAACTACCCTCATATTTTGATAATTAGCTCGGATATTTCAATAATAGGCAACTGAAACCCAGCCATTATACGAGTCATCCTATCTCTATTTATGTTCATAAAGGCCGTAATTGCATAATTTCTTCCTTTGGTCAAGAGATGAGCCACCCAGTACGTGATACAGGAATCTTCCAAACTGAAACTACACAATTAATAACTGAGATGACTTTATATCTCCGTGTGTGTGACTTTATGAATCCCTGTGGCTATCTGATAGAAAACAACCCCAGGATGCCTGGAAAATTCATTTCTCCACAGTGCCGGGCCTTTATTGTAGTTTTACAACGAATGTTTCACGAACTGTCAAATAGCTGCTCGAGCCATGGGTTGGCCCGGTAATTCGACGGACCTCAATCCTATTGAGCACGTATGGAAGAGGTTGGGTGAGAAAGTCGCAGCAACAGGTCCAATAGCAAGTCACTGTTTATCAGCTACCTTGTGCGTGTATGGATCAGGGAAATGCCAGAAGAACTTATACATTCGTCATTAGAGTCTATGCCACGATGCCTGGCAGTAATTCGTGCTCGCGGAGGTGCTAAGTGCTAAGAACTTTGAATCCTACAGTTCATCAAACTGGAGACACGTTTTATATTAGATAATAGCGCTGAAGTTGCAACGTACTATGCCTGTAACTCCTTTTGTATTTACCCGCATGCATTAAAATTGCTTATGTATCTCAAAAATGTTTTACAACATGTGAAGGAGATTCTGTCAAATTTATATCTACTGGGGCAAGACTTTTGGCCGGTAGTGTATAGACTTTTATCAAAATTGGATGGTATCCTTGATAATTTTCGATTATAAGAATATCCAATGTTTAAATAAGTAGTGTTCTTTTGAAATACTTGAAGGCATTGGAATAACCGGTCTGAATATTTGACATATTGATGCCATCTTCTAATTCTGTTTTTACTATGTGTTTTACAACTTTCAAGGGTATATAATATAAGTATGTTTTTGTATATTATATTGTACTTCCCGAAAGTTGACAGCGACAAAACGAAAGACATCTTGGAAGATATCAGAGTAGTTCATAATCTGCATATAAAAATGCTTGTGTGAGTGAGTTGGACAGCGATAGAACAGATGTGATTAGGAGTGTCCAGATATACTGTCAGTACCTAGTGTCAAATCGCTCCAGTGTCAATATTTCTAGAAAAATAGACAGGATGATATTTTGTGTGGTGATTGTCTCATCCAGTTTTGGCTGTTGATTGTCTGGTCATTTTGGCTGTTATTTTGTCTGATATTTGGCTGTCTACAGTGTAATGGATAAACATGTTCCTCTGTCAATTGAACGTTCGGAGTTCATTTTTCGCTCACATGCGGTGAAGCGCGCACATCACTCCAAATGAGACATACTCTTACTTTTATGAATACATAGAAATGAATTCACTTCTTGAAAAAGATATTTTTTTCTTTTGAGGAAATGTTTAAATAGTGTCAATGTGCGTGAAATGAAAAGAATTGTGCAGCTGCAAAGTGAATAACTATTTCTTGAAAGTGAAATAGATCAGCCACTGCTTTCGATAATTTCAGTTGAAAATGAAGATAGTTACTCCCAGTCAAAATAAAAATCGAGTTTTGCTGCGATAATATTATTCATGTCAAATATTGAATACTAAGCATGTCCCCCTGTGTTTCCTGCATCAAATCCCTTTCATATTTCAGGAGGCATGAAAGTGAATGTAGGCGCCTATCCAAAAGCAACAGACATTGATGTCTTGTTATGCACTGTTCCTGTTGTTGTACGTGCCGGTCCTTTCCGCTTGATATCGGTGCCCTCAGAGAGCGACTTGCGAGGTCCAATATTGGCGTGTCATATTCAGCCTGGAGAAGTATTAAAAGTTGTCGGCTACGTGTCCCTGTGTATATTGGTGATATTGCTCTTTGCAATATGTGTATATAAACGAAGGACTGTGGAAGAAGAGGGAGAATAATCCCTGTTCTGGAAACGTTTCATCGATACAACGGTGGATTCCCTTGAACTCGTTCGACACATTTGCTATCATCTAGAACAGTGATTCTCAAACTGGGCCATATGTAAATAGAATCACTAGATATTGTGTTGCCTCCTTATTTTGGAAAATGGGCACAGCTCTGATGATCTGCCACTTCAACCGATATAAGGAATCATCAAGAGGCCTAGCGCATAACTCTAAACATCGACACAGCTCCCTTTTCAAACCTGCAGCCATTCCCAGTGCAAATTTGAGATGCGCAGCTGGCATATTATGTAAAATTTCGACGTCGATTGATGTTCATTGACCACTTTTAACACAACTGACATGTCGTCTAAGTTAGTGCACTTGCAATTATTGATAAATGCTGCTTGTATTATATATAGATATATAATTATTGAAGAGTGAATTGTATCATCAGTTGAAAAATGGGAACATATCTAAGGCTTTCATAAGTGGAACACCTTCAGAAGATGGCCTTTACTGTTTCTTTAACCCCCGGAGACATGAGATTATTCACACCCTCTGAGACCTGAGGTGAGAGTCCTTTTGCCCCCTATTATAAATTCCTAGCTTGCATGCTTAAATCGATATGACCGTCGTGCGTGCTGGTCGTGTCTCTCCTGTCTTTGCATGGTCGATTTCTCTATCTGTGTGTTTTGGAGTTTTCTGGTCATTTTTTAATCGTTTTTGGTATCCCGTTGATCCTCTTTTTGTGGCAGCTTTCATCGTCTGTTCCGTATTATTTCTACTTGCTGTGGTTAGCCGTAATTCTGGCTTTTTCTCTTCTTTGGGATCTACAAAATAATGTAATATTCATCAATCACACCAGAGTTCTTGTGCTTCTACGATATTGCTGTCCGCTGACGTCATTGCCTTTTATCTCACTATCGGCCTATGCAACGTATAGCAGAGTTGGAAGTGGGTCGTGGGTCATGGGTCAGGTGGGTCAAGTGGGTCACAAAATCGCGTGGGTCACGTGGTTCGTGGGTCATGTTTTTCCGAAACGTTGGTGGGTCAAGTGGGTCGTGGGTCACATTTAGCGTAGGTCTGTGGGTCGTGGGTCAGACTTCGTTGACCCACTTCCAACCAGTTTGGCCCATGATAGATTTGACAATCTCAAATACCGCAAACTTCATTTATTCGTATTCTTGTCATTCATGAAAAATGATTGAGCAAGTGCCACTGAAAGGGTTGATGGATGCACACAGTCGAAGTATAAAACACTATTGTGGAAGATAGTGTAATTGCGAATTATTCAAAGATCTGAGATGTCTCCGAAAATCCAGAGTACTGAAATTTTTGAATTTATGTGAGCAGAATGTTCTCCATCCGTTGCATTCTCTTTTACCTGGCCGTTTACAACACTGTAGCCACTTTTGCTTACCCCAAATTTCAACCTCCCGACGCATACATTATTTTGTACCGTTGTCGTGTATAATTTCAAACAATAATCCTTATAATAGTTTGTCGTGATTTTGCTGATGATTTTTTTGCCGTTAACTCTATTTCTCTTGTGTCTGTAATTGATTTCTGTTATGTCTTGATTTCCATTCATAACGAATAAACGCTTACTTAATTACTTACTTATTATTGACTTTTACACGCTTCATACAGTCTCGAAACGGGGCGGAATTCACACAAATGAAAGGCTCGAAGACAATTGCTGCTGTCTACTGAGAGATGTTGGTTGGTGGAGAGAAGTTGTTTGAATACAATTGTGTATGCTCGATTCTCTGTCGCTATGTCACGATACCCAATGATGTGTGACCTTGATTTCAGAGATACAGCTACTCAAGAAGTCAGGTATTCAGAGGTTTTATTCATCTTGAAAATTTTCTTGCAATGCTTCCAGCTGACCTTCGTTTTGTTTGTTTCGTTTGGCTTTGTTGGTCTTTCGTAGAAAATATCATCTGGTAGAGATTAGTAAGCTAAATCTCTGTTAAAGATTGATCAGAGCCTGAATATTTTCGAAATATGTAATTGATCAAAATATCTTGATAATATACATGCTTCATATCTAAAGTATCTAGCCGTTCAATCTACTTTCGCATCATACATGTTCCATGCATCTCATTGCTCATTCGATAATGATAATCTGAAATACAATAATTCACACGACAGTCATTGATATGGACTTTTCCTTTTCACACAGACTTATTACGGTAGAGATCAGTGAAATATTTTTTGACACTTCGTATCAATAAAAAGTTTCGTTTTGATATTTGATTTGTCACGCATTCTGTCAGCCACGCATAATGACGTCAGCAGGTGACGGTCATGCGCAGCCAGCGGTCGCGCATGTGTGTATTGTTCATGCGGTTTGTCTTATCGATACCGAATAAAGATCACAATAAAGTTGTCTCTTGAACGAAGTGGTTCTGCTCGCTCGTCGGTCACGCACAGTAGAACGAATTCACCAACAGGTATCAATAAAAATAGGAATATTTGCATGATGTCACTACTGATTGCCATCATAAAGTATTTGTACATGTAGCGCCACTCAAGTACATTAGTTCATCTATATTATACATTGCAAGGTAATTCATGAATTATAATCTTGTCCTCGTGCAATTTTCTAGTCACGCGTTACGTATGCTTACTCCATTTGCTTTTCAATTAATGTCATTCTTACATCAAATATACGACTTTCTACTTAAATCTAACATTATCAGAAGTTAATGAAATTTGAATCGATTGCCATCAGAAGTAGCAAAGCATTAGTTTGACGATTTCTCTTAGATAATTTTCACACATGTAGTATCTAACAAAATAAATGCATGAATAAATGATTAAAGCCTACTGCAGTCTCATTTTTCAACTTCATTTGATCAAGAAATGCAAAATTTGAAATTTCTTCTGTAGGGCTCCTACCTTAACCAATCATCTCTCTATTAGTTAAATAGGTAGCACTAAAAAGGATAGTCAAGAATTATAGCAAGAAACGGAATCCTTTAAATTTTTTAGAACCTCAGGCATTTGTGGTGCATGAACTTTGATTATAAGATAGTTTTGATGAGGTTACAGGTCTATTTATCATGTGACAAGTGATCTGATACACTTGAATCTTCACAACAAATCTTAACAACAATTTTGATACTACGAGGCCTCTACCTAGACCTAGAACCTTGAATGAAAATGAAACTAAAAATGATACCAGAAAAGGAAATTGCACTCACATCAGTCACCCTTGCAGTATGTGGGTCAAGTGGGTCAAAGATGTGGTAGGTCAGGTGGGTCGTGGGTCAGGTTTTCGTGAAAAGTCGGTGGGTCAGGTGGGTCGTGGGTTACATATGCCGTGGGTCAGATGGGTTATGGGTCAAGTTTCGTTGACCCACTTCCAACTCTGACGTATAGGACTGGCGTGAATTATTACGTCACTTGTAATCAGCTGATCTGACGTGAAATTCCATTATCGTGGGCTATATTGATCCTTTTGCCGAAGTCAAAGATTGCTGCTCTGGTGTGGTCACTCCACTTGCGTATCGCGTGTGCAGTCATGTGGTATTAGATCGGGGTTACGGCTTAAAGGCTCAAGAGTTCGAGTCCTTAGTGAAACTTTTTTGTCCTTCCTGATGTCTCTCAACAAGGATATATTTTCGATGTATCATGACGAATTAATGAGTAGGAAAAGTTCAATCAGCAAAAATGATTTATTTCAAGCCTTTATTAAACTACGCTCTCAATCTCAAAACGCACCTACAATGGATATCGATACCCTGTCTTCGCTATTAGACAAAACGCTGACAGAGAAACTAAACACATTTTTGGAGAGGTTTGCCAAAATTTCAAAAGAAGATGAAGAATTAACACTAAAAATAAACACATTTGAAAAGAAACTTCATCACATTGAGAATTCTTTCACTGACAGTATTGAACATATTATCCAAGAAACATCTGAGCGAATGAACAAACAACAGAATTTAATAATTACTGGACTTGATGAACTTTTAGATGGCTCGTTGGATGACAGAAAAGCGCATGACAAAATGAAATGCGCAGAAATTTTGCGCGATCTTGACTCTTCCATAGATGATGTCGATGACATTCGTCGCATCGGTAAAGTGGGTAATTCAAAGCGCATCGTCCTTGTGAAGTTCAAGTCTCTTGACAGTAGAAATTCCGTTTTACGTAATGCTAAGAAATTACGGAATAATCCTAATTTCAATCGTGTGTTCATTAACACCGACAAAACACGCTTAGAACAGAGCAAACAAAAGTGTCTGAGAGAAGAACTTGGCATGCGACGTAAAAATAATGAGGATGTCGTGATCTTCCGTGGCCATGTTATTGCTAGGGTTGATATCGAAAATTTTCAGAGTCATTTTTAAATCGAACTTTTTCCTCCAGTCTTCGTATGTTCCCAAAGTTGTGTTTACTAAATGCACAATCTGTCTTGAGGAAAGTCGATGAGCTTCGTGTTGTTGCATCTGTAAAATCTCCTGATGTCATTTGTGTTACTGAATCTTGGCTAAACGAACTTATTCCAGAAAGATCTACGACTCATGCGTCACAGCATGCAATACTTACGAAAGTGAGACTTGGGCTATGACAGCTGTAGAAAAGAAGTGACTGGAGGTAGCAGACAGGAGGATAATCAAATGGATGTGTGGAGCATTTCTCGGAGATAGAGCTGCCAGCGAAGACCTTCTGGCACTCCTGAACCTGCAGTCGATCGATGAGGCCATGTGGGTGTGCAGATTGCGATGGTACGGCCATGTGGTACGGAAAGATAACAGCGATTGGGATAAGAAAGTCTAGGAAATGAAGATCAACGGACGAACACAAAAAAGGCCGCCCGAAGAAGACCTGGGAAGAAACAGTGTCCGTAGAATGTCAGCAACCTCGCCTCAAAGAAGCCGACGCCCTCGATCAGAATAGCTGGAGACATTCCATGAAGAATCATCATCCAACACGACGGAGGTGTAGAAAAGGACGTTAGATGGATAAAGTAAAGAAAAAAGTAAGGTAGGAGGCGACTTTTCTATGTTTGCTGTTGCCATATAACCTCAGATAACTAATTTTAATGAAATTGTTTTGTTCCATGCAGCAACACCCCTATATTAGTTCATATTATTTCAAATTGATCCATTCATATGTAGGAAATAGGCCTACACAGAGCCATAATTGCTGCACTTTTAGACCCTGACAACAGCTGTGCAGATCTCAATCTCATCAATTACTGCTGTGAAAACTTGGCCATCAGTCTGTTTTGAGTGTTGAACAAAGAATATAATGTTAGCTTTCATCTTGAGCATTGATTTATGCCGAATTGTTCATAAAGGCCGACCAGTCATGCGCTACCCGGTGAAAAAAAATCGTCGGGGATCCCTCGTCAAATAGTCGGGCAGTGTCGGCTGTCAACCGTGTCAGCGCACCGAGTGAATGCCGACACAGGTGTTGTCGGTACCCATCGGCTAAGTGACGGCTGCACCGACATGATGATTAGAAAATCGGAAAGTGTCGGCATGTTCTCCCTATATGCCGACAGTAGCTGTGATTGGACCAATATTTGCAAATCTCGTCCACTCCAATTCGTGTGATCTATATAACTTAAACACTGCTGTGATTTACAACAGAGGACTCCTGCTGCGCTCGAGGAGCATATAGTCAGCACATTCTGCTTCTTTGCAAGTGGCACAGATGAAAGACAAAATGGCAACCTCTTGCAAAAAGGATTACAGAATTCCTCATACCAGATATCAGGACCAGATTTCCGGCAGCATGTGGTAAGTCAATATATCAATACATGTCTACATATAACGGCAGCTATGGGTCAACAGTTCTGTCTCCGTTACTTGTATTTTCTTTTTGAGTGATTTAAAATGTAGATAGAATTACATGGAAATTCACAGAACATCCTGACAAGAAGAAAAACGCATGTTAATGTATTAGATGTGTGTATACAATCCTACATTAAAACAGCCCGATTTTAATCGGTGCATTAATCTGTTACACATTCTTTGCTGCAGCACAGAAAATGTTGCTAGTACTCAAACGCTACGAGAAAGCAAACTAAAGAAAAAAATTCCTTTGAAAGTTGAAAACCCTGCTGAGAACACATTGTTGCGCTGTTTTAAGTAGCCATTTATCTGTCTATTTTCGCTATCTCCGAACTAACGTGAATTAGGGTAATTCCTTTTGAAAGAGCTTTAGTCCGCCAGCCAGAACGAGTTTCTGCAGGGAACGAGGCCGAAAGTGAGACTTTCACAGAATGATGTACACCCTATGCCTACTACGAATCGGCACGTCTGCCGAGTTCTAGTGAGTTCCTCTTCTTGTCAGACAAGATCAAATAAAAACACATGTTAATCCAATGGGACGCAGATTGCAGTTTTTGACTAAAATGAAATTTTCCATGTTTTCTCTGATTAGGCGAAAAGTATTAAGCCCAGAGTCATGATTTTTGACATGTAATGTCCTCAGGTCATTTCCTATGATGTGCATGTGCTTTTATCATGCATCTAGTCGGCAATGTATGCGAGAATGTGGTTGAATGTGGATAAAGTTGCTCAAGATGTTTGTGTTTGCCGACATTAAGAGGCTCGCCAAATCTACATGCGTCTAGCTTTATAGACAGGGGTGCATGATCATGATAAGAAATGACCTGAAGACATTCCATGCCAGAAATTATGACTCTAGGCTTAATACTTTTCGTCTAGTCAGAGAAAACATGGAAAATTTCATTTTATTCAAAAACTGCAATCTGCGTCCCATTGGATTTACATGTGTTTTTCTGTGATCTTGTCTGACAAGAAGAGGAACTCACTAGAACTCGGCAGACGTGCCGATTCGTAGTAGGCATAGGGTGAAAACATAAGGTCGTACGTCGGTGTGAATATGCAAAAACGAGTTGTTCCACGACGTTAAATGGGTTTATTAGCCGATATTTCACAACCAGTTCGGGTTGCGTCGTCAGGGCAGAATGAAATAGACAGTTTGCGAAGCAGATCGTCAACATTACTCGCTAGACAGAATGGCGCCATAAACAATAAAAGAATAGAACATAGCTATAGCTATAGACACAAAAGCAGCATGGAATCTTAAAAACAATACTGAATAGAAAGTCATAGAAATCAAAGACATTAGATAGACAGATAAAGTCAAAGTCATAGAAATCACAGAAATTAGATAATACTGTATACAGAGGGGGGGACAGGAAGTTCACATCGATTCATTGTAGGCATTCGCTTTGAGTGCCATGCCTCAAGAAAGAGTCTTTTGTGGTAATTGGTTTCAAATTCAAGAGCTTCAACATTGTCCCAATTTATTGAGTGATATTTAACAAGTGAATGCTCTGCGACAGCGGACCGCTCAGGATGCATTAGTCTTAAGGCGGCGCGGTGTTGACCAACACGTGTGTTTAAGCAGTTACCAGACTGTCCAATATATGAAAGTTCACAATCTTGACAAGGAATCTTATAAACAACACCACATCTCTGACAGGGATCGACCTTATCCTTAGGACCAGGTAGAAAATTCCTTATGCGCAGATAAGGCTTGTAGAAAGTCTTAACATTAAATTGACGAAGAATCCTGGCAATCGTTTCTGATGTTTTAACAATATATGGCAGAGTTATTATTAAAGAGTATTAAGAGTTATTGTTAAATGCGTTCACTTGTTAAATATCATTCAATAAATTGGGACAATGTTGAAGCTCTTGAATTTGAAACCAATTACCACAAAAGACTCTTTCTTGAGGCATGGCACTCAAAGCGAATGCCTACAATGAATCGATGTGAACTTCCTGTCCCCCCCTCTGTATACAGTATTATCTAATTTCTGTGATTTCTATGACTTTGACTTTATCTGTCTATCTAATGTCTTTGATTTCTATGACTTTCTATTCAGTATTGTTTTTAAGATTCCATGCTGCTTTTGTGTCTATAGCTATAGCTATGTTCTATTCTTTTATTGTTTATGGCGCCATTCTGTCTAGCGAGTAATGTTGACGATCTGCTTCGCAAACTGTCTATTTCATTCTGCCCTGACGACGCAACCCGAACTGGTTGTGAAATATCGGCTAATAAACCCATTTAACGTCGTGGAACAACTCGTTTTTGCATAGGCATAGGGTGTACATCATCCTGTGAAAGTCTCACTTTCGGCCTCGTTCCCTGCAGAAACTCGTTCTGGCTGCCGGACTACTTCTTCCAACCTTCTATAGTCCGTTTCATAAAAAGTGGATCATCCTAAAATTTGACTAAATAAAACATAAGTATGATACAGAAAGCATTTTTCATGTTATTTCATGTCCCTAATATATTTAGATGTCCTTATATAATCTGATAAGCTATGATACAGTAGCGGTTCTTAAGAAGCTAATATTTTGTGGCCCTACCCTTATTGTCAATGACATCACCAATTCGTCTAGGCATTGATTCGATGATATCGTTGATTTTTGACTGATCTAACTTTCTCCACTCTCTTTTTAACAGTGACGTAAGTTGTGATACGCCATCTGTAGGTAGCAGTGAACGACGAACGTTACGTTTTAGAATACTCCATACATTTTTATGGGATTCAGATCAGGATAACGAGCTGGCCAAGATAATGTCCTAGGCCCTAATTGAGACTTGCATAAGTTGACTCTACTACTCCTGTGACACGTAGCATTATCATCCATAAATAACCAAGTCGATGGATCACCAAGTTGATCTGTCATTTGGCCAATGTTCATTCGTAAAACATTCACATAGCGTTCAGAATTCATGGTTCCTTGCTGTATGTGAAGTCTTCTACGAATAGTGGACTTAGAAATAGACGAGTCTAGTGCAGCCATCTCAGTTAACGAGAGACTTGGATCAACTTTAACAAATCTCAAAATTAGGCGGTCTCTACGTTTGGATGTTTTGCATGGACGGCCAGAGCCCTCTTTACGACAGAGTCGAAAATCATCATTATGCCATCGATGCACATTTGTGTAAGGGACATTTAGTCGCTTGCTTGTAGCTCGCAAAGAAAACCCTGACACTTTGCCTTTTGTGAATGCGATCTCGTTATTGTTCATTTGTGCTTTTTATTGTTTTCAACCGGTAAGAGATAGATTTCTAGCTGAAAGCAATCAGGAGTGCTGCCAACACCACCGCAACGAAGTCAGGAAGCTATGGAACATGAAGTCCAGTTAATCACATGTAGCAGTTACATTATTGTTGATGAATAATGGTGCTATACTGGCTCTGATTGACCGATTTTCTTTATTTTTGTTTTGCTTGATATCTTTTGGCTTGTAGAACAACATATTACATAACAAGGGAAACAAATGTAATTTTATAAGAGTGAGGTATGATTTTGTGTAACATTGCTAAATGAAGATCAAATTATCTACTACTTTTTTATCTATAACAGGAAAACAACTCAATATTCATGCTTGAAATTTCCAACAATGATATTAGTAAGCACAACTGACATATCTTCCAAATTTCAGAGAAATTCGTTCAAGTTTGGCGGAGTTAGACAAAGTTGAAGTTAAGGCGATGTTTAAGGGTGATCCATTTTTTATGAAACAATCTGTATTTCTAGCCATTGTGAGATATCTAGAGCACCGGGATATGCAAGTCCTAAATTTTCACGAATAGTCTACACTCTATTCAGACTCAGGACTGATAGATTTCATTGTTCGATAGCGCAAAGCGCAATTCATTGAGCTGCTGTTCACGGGAAGTTTCATACAGGACAGCACAACAGTGTGTGCACACGCAGTACCGCCTTTGTCCTTCATCCTCACAGTGATCTGCCGAATCTGCATGCAAATATGTGAGGCAAACGTCATCTGATTGATCGATGCGTTGCTATAGCATCAAGTTGGTTAGCTTGTCTCAAAACATATTATGCGTGCGCCTAACTGGGAAAGCAGCGCGCCCTGCAGATCAGTCTATGTCCTACGATAGTAAACAGCAAGTGCACGAAAGCACATCAGATAACTCAACGAATGTGCATATTTCGTTTTTTGCATTTTCTCATGACCAGACTCTTTGCGACAAATGGATAAGACAAAGAGCAATTAAACGAGAGGATGTCGACAATTTTGGCCAACGAAGCGTCTTCCTTCCAACCTTGTCTTCGCGAATTTGTTCTCTGCACTTCCTCGAAAATGATTTGATCAAGACAAATCAACAATTCAAGATCATCTAAGCGTCCCAGAAAAGAATTGAAACTATTGCAACTCAAATATTCGACAGTTCCCAGTGTTTTCAACAACTTTCCATCTTACTATACCTCGGCATCTTCATCAACCAAACCAAACTTTTTGTGGAAAACGCATCAACGGCAACGGCATGGAAGGAGAGAACACAAGAATGGAAACTTGATAACTCGAATTCCCAAGGATGATATCACCGATTTCGAGGATCTCTTAGATTGGCTTCCTTCAATAAATCTCCCAACAAATTACACATATTATATTACGACTTCAGAGTTCGCAGTGTTATCTCATTTTTCTTCAGAATCATTTAACAGTAAATTTTTCTCCACACTTTCAAAGTTTCATTCGTATATTTCATGATTTGTCATTTGACTTCTGCAAACGACTCTTGGAAACGAATGACACAATCTAAGAAACGGAATTGACTAATTTATGCAAAATGTAAGTCATTGCTATGACTCGAACAATCATATTGTTAATAGGTAAGCTGATCTATAAATATTTCTCTCCATCGGTTGTTAGTTATAATTTGTACAGGATTTAGTAATTTTATTATTGTACGCATAGGTCTATCACTGGCAATATTTGTTCAGAAATAAAGGCATTCCACATTTTACATCGTTAAGCTTATCCTGATGTTATTACAATGATATGATAATTTGCATTTTTCATGATGAATTGATGACAGTATATTACACGTCTACTCATTACCTAATGTGCCTCTACAGAAGTAAAACCCATTTCATAAATCATAATTTTTAAACATGAAATCCTGTAGATGAAGAGATGAAACCCACATGAGATGAACAGTCAAATCCTAGGCTTTTATTTGACGTATTGTTCATTAAGATACGTCAACTTTTAGTGAAAATGTGTGATTATATGACTCTAAAAATCTGCTTGATTGCTTAATCGAATAACTGCCATTATTAATTTAAGCTAAACTGCTTTTGGTTGAGTCACTCGCGTATTTGTTACAGCTTTCAGTTTGTGGGTGCGATCTTCGATGAGAATCCGTTGACATGCGTACTTATATTTAATAACATCATGCCAGGTAATCAGAGCGAAGTACAAATCAATTTTCGAATTATAGTTGTTATTCGTTGACACTGGCTTTGACAGGCAGGGCAATCCAAAGTTAGCAATATTTTGACTTCAGTCTTCAATACAGTTCGCGGTACATTTCAAACAGCGATCAGTCAGAGGACTTGCTGCATCTCCATTCTTGATAGGGGCGGGTGGGGCACATTGAACATGTTTTTGATCTTTTCTCAGCAGTTTGAATATAATCAAATGAACCAAAATCAAACTCGGATGAAAGGTTGAGGATATCCTTAGTAATCTCTGAGTTGTTGGACGTTTTTGTGACATTTAATCTCCTCACAATTTTAATTTTGAAATTTCTACCAATGTGGTTCAATGTGCCCCATGCGTGGGGCACATTGAACCACCCACTGGGGTGGCTACATTGCGATGTTCATCAAATCACAAACGAAAAGGGCGTGAAGATCATCTATGTAACTATTAGAACTAAAATGACAAATAAACGCGTAAATAACAAAACTAATATTGCAATTATTATGATTAAGAAGTTAGCGTGTATTATTATTATTCTTGTTTCGAAATAAGTAACATAGTTTTATGTTAATTAATTTGCGAATTTAATGTCAAGTTTATATTTACGAATACGATAATTAATTTTGCGAGAAAAAGTATCACTTATAAAATTTATATTTAGAACAACTTTATTTTCATTAAAATAGTTTTTTTATTTACGCAAGCGTTTGTTAATAACGAAATCTCTATCAGAGCGACCATTACACTTGAGACGAGATTTGGTTTTGTTTCCAGCTTCGATGCCAAGAGAGTTAGAGCTGTACTTCTTTTATCGATGCTGTCAAACGTGTTGACAGTGAAGTTTCTCTTTACATAACTGGAGACCCGACTATCTTTACCAAAGGACGGGTACAACTTGATGTACGATTTCATTTTGATAATGGCAAAAATTAATTTTGCTTAACCGATAGTGAAATCTTATATGATAGTTCAAGTAGTTATTTTCAGGGATATCGGTCGCAAACTTAGTATCCTTATTTAGCGAGTTTAACAGTTTTTAGCTTTGAACTCAGTAAATAAAATGTATTTTAATAAAGTTTATAGATATAAATAATAATATAAAATAAGAAAAGTTAATCCTTTTTATGAATAAGTCTATTAATAATATTTTTTCATCTAATTTAAGACATTATTTCTTCTCAAGAATGAGTGATTAATAATCAATGATGTCAAGCAATAATCAACCATTAAAGCGATAGTAAGTATTCGTGTTTGAAATAGGTTTTAAAACTTCTATGTGAAAGTGAAAATACCGCAGTGATTAGGCCTACACTATTGGCTCTCTTGGCCTGATGAACCAAGGCTAAACGTTTCGGACGAGTTACTGAATGACAATGACTTTTGAATTGTGTAGTCGCAATCTTCATCTATCTAAAATAGGCTTAGTGACAACACAACGATGATAAAAACTGTAAAAATCCTGCATGTAAAAAAGTGCATGGTCCGTTTTGTGGAAACAGGACCCTATTGACATTCTCAATTAAACTATAATGTAATCATGCTTCCATTGGTTCGTTGCTTCTTTTTTACACTGATACTGTTATCGAAATACAAATGAAAATAGGAAGGCCATAACTGATGCAATTGTGAAAAAAATGCGTACACTCAATGTAAACACTTCAAAAGTAAGGGAATGCAAGTTAGTTATTACATCATTTTATGAAAAAAAAATTAATGACAATTAATTAATTAACTTCTGGTTGCCGGACTATTTGTCTAACTTATAATTAATTAAACATGACCTCACATTTATGTTCCCTGAAGATAGCTTCGTGAGGAAAACATATATTCATTTAAAAATGTAATTACATTTGTCTAGTAACAATAAATGCAAATTAATTGAAGCATTTTAAAATTGAAAGCATTTAGAAATATACCTTTATGCATATTCTTCATTCATATATCTATAAAAGCCTAAAATTCCATCAAGGCATGCTCTTTTCACTTATCATTTTATACCCTGAACATGACTGCGTTCTGTAGTTGAAATTACTCGAAATTGGTCAATAACGGCTGAATAAATCATATCATTAATAAGTTACATATACATCAGATAATAATTCAAAAGTAAGGGAATGCCAAATTGCTGCTAATTTGGCATTCCCATACTTTTGAATTATTATCTGATGTAATTTATGCATGTGTAACTTAATGATGTGATGATATGTAATGATATGCATAAAGGTATATTTATAAATGCTTAAAATTTCATCAATGCATTCTCATTTTTTATACCCTGAAAATGGCTACGCTCAGTATAGTTGAAATTAATTGGTTCATCATCTAATAAATTAGCATCATATCGGCAATCCTATTTTCATTTTCATTTAGAATGTCCAACCAAAGAGGCATCATCTCTACGTGATTATTGGCTGTTTATAATTATCTTAAAAGATTTCCAAATTAGACTTGAATTGACTTGAACCACCCTCTTAATCATGTTTGCAAGTGGACAGGCATTTGCTATATTTATTTTTCATGATTGTTAGCTGTTTGTAATTGTCTTTAAAGATTTCCAAAAATGTGCTATTGGTCCACACTCGCAATCATGTTATCACATGGATTTATTTGTCATACTTGTACTTCCTTTTTTATACTGATCGTCAGCTGCATATTTGCGTTTGAAAATTTCCAGACTGAACACTTTATCTCCTTCGCAATCATCCTAATCTCGTCATTTGTTTCATGACACATTTTTCATCGGAACTTGTCTAGTGCTCATGTAATACATATGTTGATTCTTGTCGTTTTATTATTTTTTGCCGGGAAATAAATGTGACAGCAGTTCGGGTAATTAATATAATGCTATTGATTTTAAGCAGCATAATTACTTGAAGTGAATAAAAGCTCGTGTCGCTTTCCTATTTTTTATGGTAGATGTACATGTATGTTCCTATTTATTTTAATTATGTTAAATTCTATAACTACTTTTTATGCGTCAATAATATTCAATATTTTTTGCATCAAGCATCTTACTGCGCATTTTAGACCGTACTCGTTGTCTCTCAAAAAGATATCATCAATGGAGACCGGACACTACCAAGCCAGCACAACCGATGGCAGAGAAGCATACCACTGTTCTGTAGGGCGACATTTACTTTTGAGGTGAGTCGCTAAAGTATTTTCTTGTGCGATTATCTGTCACTGCCTCCGAATGTTTTGGTTTTAGCAGCATTGAGTTTTTCTGCTGTTAATCCTTGGAACATTTCGTAGCATGATGACACCGATCAGCATTTTTATAATGTATAAATATTGTAGGGCTATTCTTGTCACTGCCTCCGAATGTTTTGGTTTTAGCAGCATGAGTTTTTTTCTGCTGTTAATCCGTGGAGCATTTCGTAGCAGGATGACTTTGATCAACAATATTCATCACTAATAACAGCAAATCTCTTCAATATTTTGCTACAACGTCAAGTAGGCTATAACTGTAATTTCATCAAAAGAATGTGAACATATAATTAGATGTCGGCGGCTGTCGGGGATTTGTCGGCGGCAGCTGTCAGAGAATTGTCGGAGGCTGTCGGGGAATTGTCGATGTCTCTCGGGGAATTGTCGGTAGTGCGTCGGCGAAACAGTCGGGGAATTGTCGGCTCACCGATTCGTCGGCAGATAGTCGGGGAATTAGGACCTTTGCCGTCATTATGCCGAGTCGGCTTCCCGACAGTTCACCGACAGTTTTTTTCAACGGGTATCATATAAACAATGAATAAATGAATTTCACTCATTTTGCACTATCGTGGACATGTGGAAAAGTATTTTTCATCTGATCGCAAAATGTTTTGATGGGAATTTCTACATCCTTTGAGACCTGAGGCCTTGGCCAACAGTATCAGACTTCTACTGATTAAGTTGAAATGAAATAACACATCCAGAATCACTGTCAAAAATGATGATTTTGGATGATGGCTAGCCTATTTGGCACATGTATATTTATAATCAATGATCAATGGCAGTGGAATCTACAAAGGCAGTTAAATGAGAGCTAAAAGTTATCCAGGAAAGTAGTTACCTGACACAAATAGTTCAAAGGTAAGGGAATAATAGTAAGTCAGCAAATCAGTTATACAACAAATAAATTGAAATTGAATTCTGCCTTCTTCACGAAGCTGACTTCAGGAAATTTTATATTAGATGATTTATCATAATAAAATATACCGATATTCTAGCACACTGTAAATGCGTCGCCACTAACTCACCACGAAACATTGGCAACAAAAGTGAACACCACGAAGTACGAGTAGCCAACACTCGCCACGAACTAATGCGTCTGTTATACATTATCATGCCACACCCTATTGCCAATTGATGGGGAAGTAATGGCGAGTGAGGGCGTGAGTTCATGCAATTCCTGCATTCCTATTGGCTCGCTTCATAGCAAAATGCATGGCTACGCACAATTTCTCAAGTGGTACTACACTACTGATTTCAGCACATAAGTAGACTACGGATGCCGAATATTTTGCTAATGGAAAGGATTCACTAGAGGATTCACTGATCAGTTAATTTTGTCTATTAGGAAAATCAACCAATGATCAAAAAACTCCTTACATGTATATGAAAAAAATCCTAACTGTTGTAACAAGTTCACATGTTTACAAAAGATACGTGTGGCAACACGACGAAAATCTTTAACAAAATAACCTCTGCTAAAAAGAATAATTACAATCTTTTGTGCCCATTCAGCAACATATTGAAATGCGAGCAAATACACAAAATTATATTTATTTGGCTCGCGAACACATGAATACACAATTTTCGGTGGATGAGACTATCTGGAAAACTTAATGTGTACAACATGTAAAAATGTACATGTAGTGCGTCAAAAAATTAGTAACTTTCTCGATTAATGTTTAGTGTGCGAGCATAGCAGCACAACTTAGAACAAGCTAATAGACAATTTCTAGTGAAAATACCTAGATAGCACGCGGGATTGAACAGCGATCACACATGTTCATCCCACTATCAATACTTCCTCACCACTGGAATGAAGAAAGATCTTTCATCACATTACTTACTAGAAGCACCGTGAGTCATTTTTGACTCGCTCTGAATATTGTCGTCACTTCTGCTCCTCTCAATTAAATGTCAGGTCCCTGCTTTTTGGTGACTTTTATTTTAGTGATATCAACTGTGTGTCCACGCGATATAATCGCATAACTCTTATCATTTCACTGAAATCAAGACTGGTCTACCTATAAGCACCGCTGAGTCAATTTTGACTCATGAGTCTAATTTTGCAATTCGGAATTGTTGTTCTTCAAATTTTACATGTGTTTTCACATTAGCATATCTCTATTCGCAAATTCTTAGATATCGATGAACTATGAACAAAGCATGAATGACTCACGCGCTGTCACAGTTATCTTTCTGCATTGCAAAGCGTTATTTTGATCATTCATATCTAGACATCTTCCTGCATAGTGCAACTGCAAGCTAGTGTCACAGCTAGCAAAATGAATCGTCCAAAGCGTTATTCGGTGCAGCAAGCATTGATTGTGATGCAATCCATGGATCCTTTTGAATCTGGTGATGATGAACCAGAAGTAGCCGATAGTAATGGAATTCAAGACATCTGCGAAAGTGATTCATCTGATTCATCAGAAATGAGCGACGATTTATCAAGTCCTACTCCACCTCCTTTAGCTGAGCGCATGGGATTATGTCTAGATAATTCAAATGACGACGAGTGTGTTTCTACTTTCGCTTCGACTTCATCAACTGCTACGGAAAATGCCATACACAGTCGACTGAGATAACTCAGTCAAGACAACTGGGAAGAAAAGCAGAGGAGTGAATCACGCAAGCGCACACCTCATCCAGAAATGTACAAATATGTCATCAACCAAATGTTTGAAGTGCTCAAAGCATGTCTGTAGGAAGCACTCCGATGGTTCGAAAATGTGTTTTACCGTTTGCAGCATATGCGAAAAATATTTGAACTTTGCTCTCAGTAGAACTTTTGTGGTTATATGTTGTTATGTATATGTAAGTAAATAGGCCTACTCTAGAAAGTAGACTGCTGACTTGTTTATGTCCTATTGAATGCATGTATATTGATGTGTTAAAACTTGCCGTTTAGCTTAGCATTAAATGGTTGAGATAAGTACATTAAATGATATTTCTTCATGTTGATTGTTCTCTCTTAATTGTACATATGAAATTATAGCTAGGCAATCCCCTCCTGCAATGTAAAAAAATCACAGCTTTTTGTAAAACTGCTTATCAACACTCTTTATTGCGAGAAATTGCAATGAATATCAATATAAAAGCATTTAACTTGGATAAAAACCGCAAAATACCAGAAAAATAAATGTGAGTCATTTTTGACTCATTGGTACGTGACAAAATTTTGGTGTTTCTAGTGTTAAGTCACAACACGTTCGACATGACCATTGCGAACAATATCGGCTGGTGAAGGATGCTGAACGCTGATAGCTAATTCTTTCAGCGTTCTGTCCTGTAACTTAATTGCTAACACAATTTCATAACAAATTTTGCAGTCGACAAATCATCAATCGAGACTCTACTTGTAATCTTATCTTTTAAACGTGTAGAACACAATGCTGTATTCGATGCAGAAATACGCAGCAGGCAAAAAAGACGGCATCATCAATGCAAACAAAAAATGAGGATAGCTAGACCTGTTTCGTGTGACAGGCATTTATTCAATATTTAGCTACACTACACAATCCGTCGGCCACAATGAGTTTCTGCAGGGAACGAGTACGAAACTGAAACTTTCACAGAATGCTCATATCCTATGCCTACTACGAATCTGCACGTCTATCGAGTTCTACCTGGTTCCTCTTCTTGTCAGACACGATCAGAGAAAGACACATTTTAATCTAATGGGATGCAGATTCGAGTTTTTGGTTAAAATGAAACTCTCTATGTTTTCTATTACTGAGTGAAAAATCTGGAGCAATAATTTTTGACATGGAATGTCTTCAGGTCATTTCCTATCATGCTCATGTGTTATTATCATGCCTCTTATCGGCGATGTATTCGAGAATGTGGTTAAATACGCAACAAATTGGCAAAATTTGCTTGTGCTTGTCGACAAAAGAAGCTTGCCAAATCACAATGTACTTAGCCTCATAGACAGAAGTACATGAACATAATAGGAAATGACCTGCAGAAATTCCATGTCAAAAATCATGGCTCTAGACTGAGTACTTTTCAGTCAATATGAGAAAACATAGAAAGTTTCATTATTGCCAAGAAACTTCAATCTGCGTCTCATTGGATTAACATGTGTATTTCTTTGATTGACTGACAAGAAGAGAAACCAGGCAGAACACAGGTGGCCTGCAAATTCGTAGTAGGCATAGGGTACACGTCATTCTGTGAAAATCTCTCTTTTGGCCTGATTCCCTGCAGAAACTCACTGTATCTGTCGGAGTAGCACCTCTTCTGATCCAAAATAAGCTGCTTAGTCATTGAATTTAAGTTTTCGCTCATTTAATTATTTAGCCATTATGTATGATAGCTATTTGTATGATAGATTGCTTAAATACATAGAGCACTTTGGACAAACCCTATTGTATGAATTGAATAAAGTTTCTGAGCTACCACGACACTTTCTTTCTCTACAACAGCCATTGGATTTAGGTCGCTTGCTCGCTCTATCTGATTTCATTTTCTAAATTTTGAAAGCGCATGCCCGCTTATATAAGCCCATGGGACAGACCTTGGGTCTGTGCACAGACCTTGGCGATTATGGTGAATTCATGTTTCTCGCTAAGCTGTGGACTCATAAAAACTGAAGAATTTTCTGCAACCATGCATGCATATTTGAAAAGAAATAGCCGTTTAGTACTTATCAAAAAAGTGAAATAGAACTTACAGTCAGAGTTTTACCATATTCATGCATGTACAGTATAAGATGTTGACATGGAATTATTTTCACGACATCAGTAGATCGCATGAACAACAATGAAGCTTACGATAATCAAATTCAAAAACTTCTCAACACATGTGAAAGGTCTCATTGAAGGTGCTATCACACTCGAGAGCTGAGAGGGTATCGGAAAACTCCATTCTAGATGCTTGATGCAAATTACGGGAACCTCAGCTTGAACCTCTTAATTGCCTAAAACGTCAACTCTCATCTCTCAAGAGTGATGGTACAATGAGGCTATACTGCTTCAACGCCATATGCTTGGATTACCTTTGACATGAGAGAGGATGTATCAAAAAATTACTTTAACCCTCAGAGACCTGAGCTTTTTCACACCCTCTGAGACCTGAGGGGGGGTCCAGTGGACCCCTTTAACATATTCTTAGTTTACCTGCTTAAATCGATATCAAAACATTAGGAAAGTTGATTTTAAGTAAAACAATGATGCTTGCCTGTAGCAGGTCGGTATAACAAATCCCTTGAGTGACTTTCAGCCTTCTCAGTAAACACGTGCGAAAATATGGTGTTTTTGTAAGTCAAGCTCATTTAGTACAGCATCATTTGTACTAGGAGGCGGCTTTACGATATGCTGTGTCACCATAAAGCCTCAGATAGTTGATTTTAATGAAATTGATTTAATTCATACAGCTAATCCTTTCCATTTGTACACTCCTTTAAATTTATCCAAAGCTATCAGAAATAGACCTAAAATGATTCAAAATTGCTGTACTTCTAGAACCAAAAACAGCTGTGGAGATCTCAAACTTATCATTACTGCTGTGAAAAGTTTGTCATCAATCAGTTTTTGGTGCTCAACTATGAATATAATGATAGCTTTCATTCCGGACATCGATTTATGTCGAGTTGTTCATATAAGCCAACCAGTCACGCGAGATCATGTGGGAAAGCAAAATATTCACATTTTGCGATCTTCCAACACATTGCACATCTACGAGCATGATGCAAACAATGAATAAATGACTTTCACTCTTTATACACCATCGTGGACATATTCGAAATCATTTTTCATCTAATTACAAAAATTTTGTGATGGAATTTCTACACCCTCTGAGACCTGAGGGGGGTCCAGTGGACCTCCTTGGCCTATCTGGCATACTTCTACTGATTCAATTGAAATGAAAAAACACATGCAGATTCACTGTCAGAAATGCTAATTTTGTATGGGCTTGAGTGGTTGATATATCGTCAACGTAAAAATGAAATAGAAAAATGTGGCTCCGGGGTCCACTGGACCCCCCTCAGGCCTCTGAGGGTTAACTACACAAACGAAGATTGCGCTATAACTTTGCAATGCGATAATGCAATTGGCCTATATCCACACTTATCGCGAAATTTCACTTAGTGATAAGACAATTGAGAACACAGAAATTCTATCAAACTCTTAACTATTTCATTAATTCGCACTAGGCCTACATGTATTTTTTGAAACAGATCGAAATCTTCCCTTAGGTTGACCAATAATTTTTGATTTAGGTGCCATAGATAATCCAAGTGGACCTTGAATTTCAAATTTTGAAGAAATTTGAGATAACAGAGAAAGGTTTTTTTAAAAAATTTTCAGAATTGCCATCTATTATATCAGTCATAACTATCAAAGTGGAGATAATTTATCGCAATTTCCATTATTCAAAATTGTGGGTCTCATAATTCAGATTTCCCCTAATGATTAATCAAAACATCAATAAATTATGACTAAGTTTATGTCAACTACAAGAATATAGAAATCAAGAATATAACAAAAATTATTACATATGTGAGTGCAACTTCAAGTAACTTCAAAAGTAGGAAATCAAATTATCATTTTTCAAGTTTTATTCAAGGATATTGCTTCGGTCTCTCGTTTATCATCTGCATTTTGTATTCAAAGCTGTTAATTAATTATAATTTTGAAAACAACCACGCCTCTCTATTGTCTTTTTAAATAATAACAAAACTTATGAGAGTAGCTGGACAAATAAAAAAGGGTCAATGATTGAATATTATTGCCCCACTCGTCTTTGTTTCAGTGTTCATGTTAGAGGTCTCGAATTAAACCACACCTGTTTTCTATTCTTCAATCCATAGAGGAAGAAGTGGTAATTCCGATGTAGCATTGGCTTAAGTATTACATCAATGTGGATGAAGAAGAGACGAAGTGATATTGAGCTCTATCAAGCGTTGGTCGCAGCGTGAATGCTGCGATAACAAACAAGCTCAAAATGTAGACATACACTGTAAACTGTACTGTAAGTCAGAATCTGGTGTCTGTTGGTGCCTATTGATGGTTATGAGCATTAATAGGCATTGAACCAAATATTTGTTTTTGTGGTGAAATCCATACACGAAAATAAAAATTACATTTGCGAGTACTAATTAGGAAGAGAAGTTATTCGAAATTAAACCATCTAAGCTTCAAATAAATCAATTCGACAAATTTGAATCTCAATTGCTTGAATACGGAACATAACTACAAGTGTATACAAATGAACAAGGAGACCGTTTCATGTAAAATAAACTGATGAATTGCACTTGTAATCGAAAATTCAATCAGCTGATGAAGCAATATAACCTGCCCAGAAGACTGAAAATTAAAGCGGGACCTAGCATAGGAAGTACTATCAATAGGCGAACTGAGAAGATAGAACAAGACTTCTGTACTCTTTGTTCGATATTATCGAATAATTTTATGCGCTTTGTTCCAAAGTTGCACAATGCATAAACGTTGATGGTTTAAATACAAACTGATTATTTATGAAATGCCTTTGACTTACAAGAATAAAAATAGAATTCAGTATTATTGCAAGTTTGAATCCTGAATGTAATTATCTATCTGCTTACAAAACTGCAGTAAGTACCATGCAACATTAGCGTGATCCTTATTGACAAAAGGCCTTTAATCAACATATTTCAGATATTATTGATGCTTTCCTTTTACAATGTGCTGGTATGGCTTTTAACACAACTGACATGTCGTCTAAGTTAGTGCACTTGCAATAATTTATAAATGTTGCTTGCATTATACATGTATATCAATATATAATTATTGAAGAGTGGATTGTATCATCAGTTGAAAAATGGGAACATATCTAGGGCTTTCAGAAGTGGAACACCCTCAGAAGATGGCCTTTACTGTTTCTTTAACCGCCGGAGACATGAGATTATTTACACCTTCTGAGACCTGAGGTGGGAGTACTTTGGACCCCTATTATAAATTCCTAGCTTGCATGCTTAAATCGATATCATGACACTGGGAAAGTTGATTTCTAGTAAAACAATGAAATTTACGTGTAGCAGATCGACATAACTAATCCCTTGAGTGTCTTTCAACCTTCTGAGTAAACACATACGAAAGATTGTGATTTTATAATTCAACGACATTTAACGCAGTATAAGTTGTGCTGGATGAAGGGAAAGATCTGTGACTCATGCGTCACAGCATGCATGACTTGCGGAAGTGAGACTTGGGCTATGACAGCTGTAGAAAAGAGAAGAATGGAGGTAGCAGACAGGAGGATAATCAGATGGATGTGTGGAGCATCTCTCGAAGATAGAGTTGCCAGCGAATACCTTCTGGCACTCCTGAACTTGCAGTCGATCGATGACGCCATGTGGGTGTGCAGATTGTGATGGTGCGGTCATGTGGTACGGAAAGATAACAGCGACTGGGAGCAGAAAGTCTAGGAAATGAAGATCAACGGACGAACACAAAAAAGGCCGCCCGAAGAAGACCTGGGAAAAAACAGTGTCCGTAGAATGTCGGCAACTGCGCCTCAAAGAAGCCGACGCCCTCGGTCGGAACAGCTGGAGACATTCCATGAAGAAGATTCAAGATTTATATATTTTTCACTACATCTGGGATGCATGTGACACACAAGACACGCAAAAAACGATAACATGAAGAAAAAAAAAGAGAAAATCATTGAAAGTCATGCAAGTTAAGCGATGTAAATTGAGGTCTGAATACCGGATTGCTTCTGTAAATATGATCTTAAAAAGTCAATGATGGACGGACTTTTGCACTTTACTTGTCGTAATGTCTCAGGCACTTTGTTCCAAAAGCTAGTCCCATAACTTCTAACACTATTTTTGCCAAACTTAACACTGCGAACACGTGGCTGCACGAAAACATTGTGGTGAGTATTCTCACTCAAAATAAACAGTTCATCGAATACTAATGGTGCATAACCAACACTAAACTGGAAGTTTTTAATGAATGATCCTCTGTCACGACTTGCATTCAGCTCAGTCTTCGTTTTAGCGATAGCTTGCATAAGCCAGAAGAATCATCGTCCAACACGACGGAGGTGTAGAAAAGGACGTTAGATGGATAAATTAAAGAAAAAAGTAAAGCAGGAGGCTATTTTTCTATGTTTGCTGTTGCCAAATAACCTCAGATAACTAAATTTAATAATATTGATTTATTCCATGCAGCAGAACCCCTATATTAGTTTATATTATTTCAAATTTATCCATTCATTTCTGAAATCGGCCTGCCTACATAGAGCTATAATTGCTACACTTTTAGACCCTGACAGCAGCTGTGGAGATCTCAATCTCATCAATTACTGCTGTGAAAACTTGGCCATCAGTCTGTTTTTAGTGTTGAACAAAGAACATAATGTTAGCTTTCACCTTGAACACTGATTTATGCCGAATTGTTCATATAGACAATGAATAAATGAATTTCACTCATTTTGCACTATCGTGGACATTCGCAAAATTATTTTTCATTTGATCGCAAAATTTTTTGATGGGAATTTCTATATCCATATGAGACCTGAGGCCTTGGCCAACAGTATCACACTTCCACTGATTAAGTCGAGATGAAATACACATCCATAATAACTGTCAAAAATGTTAATTTTTCATGAGCATGAGCGGCTAATGCATCCTCAGCACAAAAAGTAAGACAGATAAATATGGCTTCGAGGTCCACTGGACGCCCCCCTCAGGTCTCTGAGGGTTAAGCATTGTTATTCGCTGCCATCATAATTGTTAGTCATTCACGGAGTGGTCGTTGACTTCTTTATCCAATTCTTGTCTGCGAATTGGTGTCAATCTCATACACATCGTAAGTTGGCGTTATTCATGCACATGTAGTAAAGATTTGATAGGGCGGCAACTTCCATCGAAAAATATCATTACACTAAAAAAATTCATCGTTTAAATGTTTGTCATATCGTCAAGAACACGAAATCTCCCCTCGACGTGCGCTTAGAGGACTTGATTCATTTGAAGTTTTCACTACTTGTGATGCCTAACTCAGTGTCATAATGTAGATAGATATGAGATGAAATGCTTCTTCTTCAATTTGTGATATTTTGAATATTTTTCAATATTTGATGTAAAATGTTATTGACAACATTATAATGTAAAATGTAAAATCTCAACATTGCTTACATGTGTCAAATATCCTCAATGCAGCGACAGATATTCGCTTTGAGACGAATTAAAATTGTCCGTATTTATAATTATTGAGAAAGAGAAAGGGCCCATAAATTATCATTCGGGTTGCTTTCATTTTATTGTTATATTCTACAACAAAACAGAAAAAAAACACAAAGAGCTTTATAAGTGATTTCTAAGACTAGCCTATTTGGCACATGTATTTTTATAATCAATGATCAATGATCATGTAATCTACAGATGCAGCTAAAAGAGAGCTAAAAGTTATCAAGAAAAGTAGGTACCTGACACAAATAGCTCAAACGTAAGGGAATGATAAGTCAACAAATCATTTTTACAACAAATAAATTCAAATTGAATTCTGCCTTCTTCACGAAACTAACTTCAGGAAATTTTATATCAGATGATTTAATTTGATAAGATATGCAAGTAGCTGCATGTACCTCAGATACCTATTGAAGAAGAAGTTTTAGGATATATGTAGAACGAGTTTCTGCACGGAACAATAAACCGAAGATGAGAGTTTTCAGAGAATGGTGCACATCCTATGGCAGAGGTTCTCAACCCGTGGTACGCGTAACACTAATGGTTCGCTAGGGCTCATCAGATGGTGCGCGAGCACCTGTCTGCAGAAGACTGCATGTATCATGATGATAATTTAATTTAGTCTTGTCACGGACCAAAGAATCTATTTGGAAAGTGTTGCTCCGCTTGAGAAACTTTGATCGATGATAAAATTCGATGCAATTTATCACTTTTCATAGTCCTAAAATGCGAAGATTTATCTTGTGCACAGATTTCACCTGATCACATCAAACTGTGTATTAAGTTGCTTCGATATCAATACGACAGGCGATGCAAGGGCATCCATTGAGCGATCGACATGTCGAAATCGACAGAAAAGCTATGCATCACGTAGTTTGAAAATGCTTAGAAATTTACATTCAACTTTGGCAGGCCAATGGTATTCACAAACGAAATAGGCTACGTTTCGTAAAAATCGATAAACAACTCGAAGTTGATAGTACATGATTGACACACTACAGTATTCCCTGTCATTAAAGACCCTGTTTTTAACGACTTCCTGTCGATTACAACCAAAATATTTGGCACCGATACAAAATTACTATACATGTATCTCGTACATAATTTAACGTGTACATAACGACTTCCTGTCTAACGCGACTTACCACCTCAGTAATTTGGAAAATTGTTCTCCGATCCTTGCTTATTACAACTGCAGTTTGAGGGGGGACGATAAATACGTGTGTCTGATACACTACATGTATGTAGTATACTGCTGGTATTACGTGGCGCATGTATTATCAAAGAAAGTTAACTTGTATGCTATAAACACAATCAAGTATGCATGCATGCACATGGACATACTGTAACAGCCCTACATCTGAATTTATTCTGCATAATTGTACCGGTAGTATCATTATATAGTTTTACATAATATCTACAAACAGTGCCTAATACAGTGTATCATCAAATTTTCTCATTGATTAATGCGAGCTTTATACTTACATTTGTGTATCACATTATTGTCATATTTCTATCCAGTTGTCTAAATTTTCATTAAATCTTGAGTAAGGCTCTTTGAATATATACTTTTATGGCCTCTCAAGCTATAAAGACTTCATTCGTGGAATCATGCTGTGTTGCACTTGTGAGTACGCGTAGGCTTATGATTGGAATGTCACATGTCATATAAAAAGGTAGCCAGAAGTTTACCTGCAATTAGTGACCACCTGTCTATAACGGCTTAATTTGCTTGGAAGAGATGTGGTCGTTGTAGACAAGGACAACTGTATCATGAAACAGCATTCATGCAGATGTCTCCGGGATCTGCTTTTTCTTTCATGTTTGTTTTGTTCGGAGACATAAATTTCTTTGAAATAAGGAAGAATTACATCTTTCCTAACGTAAAAAAAATTTCTTTGATACTAAGTGGTTCGCGGCGAACGTGTAAGATCTAAAGTGGTACTGAGACAGTAAGAGGTTGGGAACCACTGTCCAATGGATATTACAATAAGCCCACTGCCGACCTCTGTCCGGATAGTTGTCAGACGGGATCAAAAAAAATAATCACGCACAGATTCAATTGAAGGTATTAGACCCCAGATAGATCGGAAAATGCTTTCTTAAGAGAGTGATTGGGGGAAGTTCTTCCTCCCTAACATTTCAAATTTAAATCAAATTAAATTCCAAGTTATAATGTTTGGTATCATATCATTAATTGATAAACGGGAAATTGTATTTCTAAATGTAAAACTATTTAACAGCCTGTGCTCAAGCCTACCTGTAATCAAAAAGTATATTACAATCAGGTACAATAGTTCATAACATCCAATTAATGGAATAACAGAAATAATATTTGAATAGTCTGTAATTCTGAAATAAATACAGTAATAAATTTCAATATCGATAAGTGCTGCATCCTAAAAATTGAATAGGTCTATGTTTTCCAAATTATATGATCCAAATTCCAATTATATGATCAGGGCATCCTACTATCACAAAAGTAAGTAGCGCTAAATTATCACAAATACTGACTTAGTAGTCGCAGCCGTGTTCGAAATAGGGTATTTACTGGGGAGGGCTGTGCACTGGTGATTATTCTGTCTGCACCGGTTCTCGGACCGGTGCACCGAACTGTGCACATTTCGATCAAATTGACACCTTGCTGTAGAGTTTCAAATACAGTGTATAATTAATTCATTTTCTCTGTAATTTTGAACGCAGCATGTTGTAGAGAAAATTAACTTAAGTACGCCCTAGGATGCACACAATGGGTCCCCGGGGACCCAGCGCTTGCTTTTTATTAGATTTCTTCAAAACACAAACTTCATTTTGAAAGTGCTTTTATGTATTCCTCGCACGTCTGATGCTACAGCTGGAAATACAACAATATCTTGTGTTGGTCAATTTTTGTCAAATTAATCAGCTCAGCCATAACATGATCTGCTGGGTCCCATGGGACCTATTGTGCGCATTACACATTTAGACGACCGAATGAAACTTATTTTCACAGCAGACAGATTACCAATATATATGATAGCTACATCAGATGCCATAACTAGATGACTATGGTAGCCTGCTTTGCGTTGTCATGGATATCCTCCTCCCTATGCTGTATCTGTGGTGGCAAGCAATCATTTGACATTGAACTTTGTCAGACTTCAGTACATCGTGTGAACAATGAGTGCGAGTGGTAGGAAGAGATTCTGTGCGATAGAGGCTGCTTCACGAATGCAATTGCTCTTGGACGATTCTAGTGAAAGCAGTGATACTGAAGAAGAAAGTTTTGACAACTTTGATGAAGCTATTTTACCCGAAGAGAAATCGAAGGATGGTGAATGTGACACAAATGACAGTGATAGTGACAAAGAAAATGAAATGCCGAGTGTTGATCAATCTTATTCTTTCACGGTGAACAGTTCAGAAAGTGCATCTTCTGATGCTTCTGGTGACTCTATGTTAGACTCTGGTGTCATTCGAGATCCTGGTAGTGATTCAGATCCACAATACGCAGCTCCTTCAGGAAGAGTATGGAAAGGTGTGCTCCCTGCTACATGAAGTACTCGTTCAGCGAATCTATTTACAGCATCTCCTGGTCCCTCGGTGCATGTCTGCAGTGAAAGGGATTCTTTGGCTCAATTTTTTACAGACGAGATGTTGAATGACATCATCAAATGGACAAATAAATAGGGGCGACGAAATTGCAAAGATTGGGTGGATGTTGCTCTAGTTGAACTGAATGTATGGATTGGATTTTTATTTCTGTCGGGAGTTTCAAAAGGGAATCATGAGAACATACGACAAATGTGGCAAGATAGTCCTCTTTCCCGTCCAGTTTTCAAAGCTACGATGTCTGTAAAGCGCTTCGAAATGATCCGACGATGTTTGCGATTTGATGATGCGAACACTCGAAAAGCTAGAGTTGAGAGTGGTGACAAGTTCACTGCATTTAGAGAAATTTGGAACAAGTTCATTGAACAATGCAAGATCACTTACGAGCCATTTGAAATGCTTTGTATTGATGAACAATTGATACCGTTTCGTGGTAGATGCTCATTCCGGCAATACCTTCCTTCAAAACCTGACAAGTATGGGCTAAAGATATTCTTAATTGTTGATTGCACTACTGGATTCATTTGTGATGGCATTCCTTATTTTTGGTGAGGAAAAAAACAATGTCCGCGCGCAGGGATTGGCGAAAAACATCGTGAGAAGGTTGTGTGAACGTTTTTACAACAGTGGCAGAAACATAACATTTGATAACTTTTTCACTGATTTCAGTCAAGCTGAGGAATTGTATTTGAAGCGACTGATTGTCATTGGCACTGTGCGAAAAAACAAGGCAGATTTACCAAGGGAATTTTCTGACCCTAAAGCTAGAGTTGTCGGATCAACTTTGTTTGGATTCGACAAAAAAACGACACTTGTATCTTTTATTCCCAAGAGAAACAAGTCTGTTGTGCTTCTCTCAACAGTGCATGATGACCGCAAGATTGATGAAAACACAGGAAAACCGGACATAGTTCTATTTTACAACAGCACTAAGGGTGCTGTAGATACGGTAGACCAACTTTGCAACTCATATTCGCCACAAAGGCAGACTAAGCGATGGCCACTGGCTTACCTCATGATTGGCATCGATCAATGGATTCATCTTGTTCCGCATGCAAAATCCAGATAATGGTTCCAACAGGAGTTGCAAGAGAAGAATTTTCATCCAAGATTTGGGACTTGAAATGATCAAACCATTGATGACAGAGCGTGCAAGCTCTTTCCAAGGTCTCTCAGTTCCGATTCAGAACGCTATGATTGCCTGTGGAGTAGCAAGAGTGGCATTTTCTCAAGGGCAGTCGGTCAGTAGACTTGCAAATGATGGCGGAAAAGCTTCGAGGAAAAGGTGCTACCGCTGTGTGCAGGAACATCGCGATAGAAAATCGTCTCGTGTCTGCCAAAAATGTGATCGGTGTGTTTGTGCCTCCCATTCTACAAAGATGGACTCATTCGCTTGCAGTTATCCCAAGTGCTCATAAACAGTCTATTGTTAGAGATTCTATAGCCCTACGAGTTTATGCAGTTGCAATGTGCTCTAATCAATGTTTAGGCTATATTGGTTGCCACTGCTTTTTTACAGAATGCCAATGTGATTCATCTCTTGAAGTCTAGAAAAATCCATTAATTGATTGAATAACGCGCTGTTTTGATAGTCATAGCATCATAATTTTGGCTAGTTTTCCATTTGAGTCACCGTGGGTAATGACAAACAACATAAAAAATGATAGTTTGGTAATGTAGTGTCATGATTTCTACAAATTGCCAACTTGGGTCCCCGAGGACCCATTCCGCGCGAATTCGGAAGTGAAATATTGTGTGCATCCTAGGGTTAAAGAGCATTGAAGAGTTTATCAATTCAATAAAAACTTTAATTTTCTGCATTAAAAAATTTGAGCTTTTTGAAAATCACGGTTGCATCATAAAATAACATACGTTTCTTGATGTTGAGAGAATGTAAAAAATGGCGAATGCTAGATAATCCAGATCCATAACAGAAAATTTTAGGCCATGAATTCTAACTCCCGTGACCTCAGGATTTCAGAATCTCATAGTGAATATTGCGTACCCTGCTGTTGCTCTTCCTGCTAGGACATTAACCATTGACATTCCTTCAGCCAGCGATCCATTCGAAAGATATTTTGGCATCCGGTAGTGCTGTCACATCACAGTAGACTACTTGGAGCCTAGTAATGTTGAAATGTTGACCTCTTGCAAAGTATTTTTGTAGATAATGGAGCTTCGAATCTTTCCGCATTTCCTGATGTGCAAGTACCGGTATTTTCTAAAATTATCAAAAGTAGACTCTTCCTTTATTGTATATTATGCTTTTAAAATAATTAATCTTAAACACGATGATTCGTCAGTCAATTTTGCAGGTGTATACAGTTCAGCCATTGTAATTTTCATTATTTTTAGTTTGTTGCATATCTTAGTAATTTCTGCTTACAGAAAGCTTGCATCTAGCTACAATATCTCCATCAGAACTTATGTAGAGACGTGCGGTCAAGCATGATGGGACCCATTTCTATATATTGGAAAAATAAAATTTAAGGCGATCTATGTGAGATCGTTTCAAATTCCTATGACTACCAAAATATTCCTAGTGTTCTACAAAATTCTTGAAAACATTAGCGTCTATTATGGAAGATGGAGGCCCCATACTTCAAGACATTGAAGATTTAATAACTCTAGCATGACAATATAGATCGCGCAGCAACTTTTTATTTGGGTTATTCTTTAATAAGTGCCTCATGCAGTGAGTGTTTCTTGTTAAAAATTTTAGGTGCAGCTTTACTATGACCAATTTTCAGGATTCTTTTTATATTTGGTAGCAGCATTATTTTTTTACGCCTAGCTACTTGTTGACATTCTTTTAGACATGACAACGCTAAAAAGCCGCATGTGCTTTGCAAAAAGTCTAAATCTAACAAGCATAAGTGGTCGCTACTCGTTGTTATGTTTCGTAGAAAGTGTCGTAACTGACCCCATGCATGAAGATCTAATAGGCTTAATTTTCAGCGAATGTGCCCGTCAAACACCAAGCAAAGGTCATGCTGTAGGCCTGTTTTCCTTACAAGTGCTTCAGAGAAGGGTGATTGGAAAACAACGGACTGCTTATGCAAGAGGGAGCTCCCTGCCACACTGTCAGTATTGTGAACATCAGCGCCACTTTGTTGGAAGGGATGTAAACCATTCAGAACATTAATGCGCTTACATAAGATGTTTGGGTTGCTAATTACAAAACAAAAACGCAGCGTTGTCATGTCCAAAGGAAAACTTTTTATGTAAATGTCGAATCTAGTGTCTATGTTATTAATCAGTAGATGTCTTGTTGGCATACATGCCTATTTAATGCATTGACAAGAGTGAAAGATAATATGACATCAACAAGTAGCTAGTTGTAAAAAACTAAAAAAATATGGGTGGTCCTAATAAAATGTCGCAGACTGTAGGTGACACGCCACGCTCAATAACGCGCGTAATTCACGCGTAAACTACACGTAATTACACATGACCCTAAACATCCGTGTTTACGCGCGACATTTGTGCAACATTTGTCGGCAGTCCTGTTGCGTAGACTTTGCGTCTCATGTGTCTGCATGTATCAGAGGCTGAACAATGAGATAGGACCTAAATTTCATGCCCAGGGAAGACAGAACATGCTTATAGGCTCATCTGTCGTTCAAGCAGCAACAAGGACAACCGTAGACGACGCGGAAACTATAAACGATCGCCCGCACGTTTATAAACATTAACTATAAACATTCACCTTGCTTCGACATCATCAAATCACGTGATTACTAACTCTTGGTGCAGCGCGTGTGTACTCGCGTAGAAGTTTCAGCTGACCTTAACTGCGGATGTTTGGGATGCTCTGTAATTATGCGTGAATTACGCGTGGCAATGTCACCTAGTGAATTGACTGTGACCATGTTTTGTGAACTTATGACAGGAAATGCTTCATTGTATTTAGAAATGTGAGTAATGCAATGCATTATACATTATAAATTGATCCGTTCATCAGTGTTGTTTGATCCATAAGATAAAAACGGGATTTCTTCGTAATCTGAAACTTGATATGATTAAAGAATCGAGTAAATTTGGTAAATACTCCTAATTTTTCAATGTTCAATAATCAAATTAGCGAGGGTTGACCTTGCGGAAACATGGCTGCATTTAAGAAACAAGCAGCAAAATCACTATGAAAATGAATAATTAAACTCAATAAACATAGATTACATCAAAATGGCATTTAATACTTTGACTGAGAGGAAGATGAAGTCGAAGATAACGATAAGTGAAAAGAGCATGATCCCTTCAAAGGACCCTTGTGGCGTTCCCTACAGGTTGAAGGAAAGAATCAGACAACTCAATCGAAATCGTGTGCATATGAAGCAATCAGTGGGAACTTGGGTAAAGATTCCCGCTTCGGCCCTTACTCCTGAACGCTCATACTCTTCCAAGCAGAGCCCTCCTACATGAAAGCAGCTTCGAAATTAATCATACTACATACATGCAAAACACGCGCAATTATTAAGGAGCTGCTTATCCAAAAATTATCCGTGTATAATTAAAGGTTCACTGCGTTTATTCAGCTGACTCTTAGCATTACTGAAAATACTAGCCTTTTGCACTAATTATTGACACAAACTGCAAAATAAATTTTACAATTGATTTCTACGGTAATGCTAATTAATGTTCTGCGTTAGTCTCATGGTAGGCAGATATCTTTGAGATTCCATGCTTAGGGATGGCCATACTCGTATATCCCAAGTTTTATAATGTGCAATTTTCCATTCTATCAAACCTATTGCGATAAAAGAGAACAACTCTGTGTGACAAAAAATGACGACACATTTGTGAAATAATGAATTGTATTTTCTGGGTCCACTAATCAAAAAAGTCCTCTTTATTCAAACATTTCTCTGTGTAGATAAGAGAGCGATTATGAAACTGATGGCATTTGATACGAGTAACTGATGACAGTGCTTCCTCAAAATGCTGTAGCCATTCGATGTCGGAAAAGAGTCACTGCAGCAGATCAAGCGGCAGAATGGTCACTGAAGATCGACTGGATGCAAAGAACCGTCATTCTTCTCTTTGTGTACAATTTTTACCCATGACATGACCATTTCTGTCATGTTTGGAAAGGGGCAATATCCCTAGAAACACACGTTTGTCTGCTTAGTACGCTGCACAAAACGGTGGATTTTTCTGCTGATGAAAAAAGAAAGCCAGATACCATTCTACATTATAATAAAACGAAAGTTGGAGTCGATTGTCTGGATCAAATGGCTAAATTGTATTCGACAAAAGCTGCCTCGCGAAGATGACCGGTTGCTGTTTTTTTCAATGTTTTAGATCTCGTTGGCATCAACTCATGGGTGCTCTACCGAAAATCTTCGAACATCACCATCAGCGGCAGACAATTTCTTCTTGACCTTGGAAAGGAACTCACGTGCTTCATCAGTGAAATTAAGCTCAGTGCCACGTCTTCCTTCATCTCGAAACATTTTCAGTACGTGGATGTCGCAACAGCTCTCACGAAAATTCCTCATGATTTTTTATAAAATTTTTGCTCATATATATCTCATGAAACTAAATGCGGATTTGGAACGATTTCGCATGAAATATCTCATCAAATTTCATGAGGTTTCTCATGAAAATCTCATTAATAAATTAACAATTGTTTTTTCATACTTCTGAATTTATTTTTTCGCATATAGTTGTTGAAGCTTTCTTGGCCTAGCCACATTGCCCCAAAGCATTGCCACACCATGTCTGCAATGCTATTTCAGCATTCGCAAAAGCAGACCACTATTTATCATGATCTTATGTTTAAATGTGATTGTACGAGCATATATATGTCTATTTTCAACATCTTGCGTAGTAATGATAATTGTAAAGTCAAATTATATATGCATCATTTCGAAAATGCTGTTGCACATCGCCATGATGCATCCAATATATTTTTATTTTTATCTTTTATAGACTAACCTTGAAGATCTTGATCGATTGAATAAGCTTTCTTATGGTTATTTACTTTCGTGGCTAGCATGCATAATTTACTACATGTACTTGTAAGCTAATTTTCACGAAGACCTCATAAATGCTCATGATTTTCTCATGAACGCAATCAGCGCATCATGAGAACATCATGAGTTGAATATTTTCTTGTGAGAATATCATGAGACTCATAATAATCTCATGAGCTCTCATAAAAATCTCATGAATCCGCATTAAGTTTCATGAGTTCTCATGAAAAATTTTCGTGAGGGAGAATACAAAACAGATGTGTTTGTTGCAGTTTTTGTGTTTGCGGCAACCATTCGATAAAAACAATAATTTTCCTTTCGTGTAAAAAGTAAACGTAATTGATTATGGAGTAAACGTAACGACTTGATTTTGGTGATTTTAATCATTTTGTAGAGTCTCTTGAGGTGTAAAGTCAACCTCATCAAGAAGATTTCCAACAACGTTGACTTACATCCTCTGTCAGAATGTTTTGAGATTAGAAAAAACGACCGCTTTAGACACTGTCGAGCATTGCTGCCGCCTATTCGTAGAACCAACTGGTATGGAATTTCGTTTGTAAATTTTTCTACAATATCATGAGATTTTTTGAGTTATTTTGTCTAATACCGCCATTGTATGGACTGAATAAAGAATTATTATTATATATTACACTGACCCCATCGGTCTTGCGGAACTCGGTCCAATTCATCTCTTTATGCGTTACTGTTACTTCATGTGTTACTTGTTACTGATTATTATTCTTCATGTTCTTACATTGTGGAACTGACAAAGCCGTAAGGCGAACATTCTGGAAATTTTATATTATGCATACACTGTAAATCGCTAGATACGAAAATTACATACAAACATATACCAAAATCACTTACAATTTGAAACTAACATCTGATACGAGATTCTCGTATGTTTACAGAGATCTGGTATGTTTTTCATACCACATCTCACTTACTTTCGTATGTGATTGGTATGTAGCGATACGAACTATTCTATCTGTGATTGGCTGTTTTACACTGAACTACGAGTTGTTGGTATGTTTTATACACGAGACCCGATGCAAATTCATCCTTATTCGTATGCCTCTGGTATGTGTTTGGTATGTGCAGCTTTCAGTCACATAGCAAAAAATATGTATATATTACATGCTACTGTCAAATAACTTTTTTCGGTAATACCAGTCGTGAATATTTTTTATTTGATAGAGTGATCCTTAAGTACATTAGATTTATTGTCAATTTTATGCTCCACGAATATGTCGTCGTTGCCACTTGTCTAGCAGAATTAACAAGACGTTCAGTTAACTCTACTTTATAACCTAAGTTGATAAACATCATTTCAATAAAACGATATCTTTCGTGAAATCATGTTGACTTATATATCTCAAACATAACTATTTTTGCGTTCATGAATTATAATGTGTTTTTATTTCGGATTGATAATATGCTTAATTTCAAAATTACATAATGCATAATTGTTGATGGTTGAAATCTTATTGATTATTCATGAAATGCCTTAGACTTTCGTATATTAGAATTGAATTCAGTATTGTAAGTTTGACTATTGAATGTCATTATCTTACTACTTACTGAACAGTAGTAACATAAGTGTGATCTATATTGACAAAAGTCATTAAATCAAGATACTTTGGACATGATTTATGCTTTCTTTTAACATTGTGCTGGTATGGCTTTAGTATGTAAAGCATACCACATTTGAAATAACATACGAAGAGTATACAAATATATACCAAGAGAATACAGAAATATACCAAAAAATATTCTGGTATGCATCCTTCGTATGTGATTGGTATTGAGCGATTTACAGTGTACGGCAGTACCCGAAGAAGTTTTTGATTCTTATGGTGTTAAGTGAAGTACATACATTAAGAGTGGGGATGCGTGGAGGAAAATGCAACTATATTATACTTCACTTGACAGTTGAATGAAAAAAAAAACGTTGCAATAACCAAAAGTTTCATATTTGAAGCATCGCATGATCAAAAAAGCAGAATGCTAAAAGTAAGGCATCAGAGACTTGATTTTTGTCATTGGGATATAAGAAATAGTCTAAAATAAAGATTAGTTGAAGACCTTAGCTTTCTACGCATACTATTCATGTATTGATCAAACGCTGGTCAATCGGCTTTGGCACTTAAGCCTGTACTGTGGCTACATTATGTGCATTCGTTTACATGATCGATATATCATTTTCGAGATAGTAGACTTTTCGGTAAGTTGGCTTTCCGCTGAGTGGGTCTCCGCTAAGTGAGTGAAACCAAAATGAACACTCAAACCAAGACGAGAGGGATGACAATATTCAATTGTCTACGAGAGACTCTGTGGCACCACCCACCGTTATAAGTTTTACTAATTAGTTTTACAGACAATACAGAGGCGTGGTTGTCTTCAAAAATTGTGACGGATAGCCTTGAAATAGGATGATGATAGATGTGAGGCCGAAATAATATTCTTGAAATTGATTTCAATAAGTTAGTCTAATTTAATTTCCTACTTTTGACGTCGCTTGAAATTACACTCATATATCTAATAACACAAGTAAACAAATTTTCAAAAAAATCTGTTTGTCTAGATACTTTCATTAATTCTCCTCAATTTAACCGTGAGAAACACGAAACTAAAGTCAGTTTCTTGATTCCATCGCCTGTTAAATAATTACAGGTTTTCCAAAAGTTTATTGGTTTTTCATTGTAATTGAAATAATACGAACAGCTACAAGCGTATTTGTGACATGCTGCCTTATATGAATATTGATTCTGGTTAATTCGACCCTGAGAAGCACGAATTTGAAGTAAAGTTTTTAAATTACTTATTTTCATTATTCGTTTGTTACAGGGTGTATGGAAAGTTTCAACTGTCCTTTTTTCATGGTAAAAATAACTCAAACATCATGCATTTGATGAATTTATTTAAGAAAATTGGTTTGGTCTATTCGACTCTGAAAAACAAGAATTTGAAGTTTTTTGATAGTGTGTTTAGTTAATGTGTTAAGAGAAACTTTCGGTATTTTATTTATCATAATCGTATTTAAGATGAAGCTAGGTATTTTCTCTTTTGATGAATGTGAAGACAAATTAGATTTTGATAATAAGAATAATAAAAATAAACAAAAATGACGCACAGACGTGATCACTAATTTCACAACATTAGTGAACTACGAAAATATTTTACTCTGGAATCACTTTATCATTTCAAAGAACAGACGAAATATAATCACCGATGTGTCCCACTGACCATTGCATCGTTGCTCTCTCGTGCTCTCCGTGTTTATCATTGAATACTGCAGCCTTCGGTCAAAAATGTCTAAATAACCGTGAAGGCGAAGCAATTTTATTGGCTTATTAAAACCCAACTTTTCGTAAAGCATTACAATAAACTCTCAATCAAGTTCTCACAATAGTCGTATTTATGATTTCTAAGAAACCCGTGAATAATGATGTCCATGCACATCTTCCAATTGTTGCCATTCAATTTTTCTCACTTATTAATTGACTGTGAAACATCAGAAAAGCCAGGAAATGTGGGAAGAACCAAGTCCGACTATCTGGATTCAATCATTTGATTGACTATTTTGCAAGTCCGAGTTGAATGTATATGAAGGTTGAAAAATCACTTAAAGTCTTGGGTTGATCAATTGGTTGTCTTCCACATGTTGTCCTCCGGGAGTTACAGCGCTGAGCTCACTTTTACTAATTCCTCTCTTGTGACTGTCTCACATACAGAACACGCAATTCTATTTAGTAAATCAATTTTTCATGCCCATTATAGTCGTCAGGATCTTTAAGTCTGTGTATACATTCCACTGATGTTTCACTGAAGTAGTTCCAAGATTGTTTCGGCGGTGATATATGTCAATTTCCACATCTGTAAGATTTGAACTTGGTATTTATGGCATTTTTCAGAAGCACAATTAATAACTGGACATCGAACAGTCAATTAGATGCCAATCTGAGATGATCATGAAACATTATGAAATAAGACATCCTTTTTTCATTCAACTTTTGATCTTTCCATGACATATTCGTCATGTGATTCATTCAAGACGATAAAGAAAGACATTAATATCGAACCAACCCATTAGCCAACATCGAACTAAATTCAACCTATTCAACATAGGTCTACGGTCCTTGTTCCAATGATTCCACTTCTTGGTGGGAAGAAAAGACCATACTTTCAATTGAGGAACTTATGGAAAGACCAACGAATATTTGCAAATCATTCGATACATATTCTACTTTCCATTTACTTTTGAATTAACCATCAATGCTTAATTCAGAATGTCTTCATCAGTGTGTTGCTCAACGCCAACCGCCACCTGATGTTCAAAAACAAATAGATAAGCTGTGTAGTAAACAGCTTATCTATACGCCAATGAAACAAGTGATGGCTGTGGCAGCATCTATTCCTGTTTTTACCGATAAAATTGTTTGACTGAACCATCTATACATTGATTAAATTTTCTATAGACTCACTTCTCAAGACATTGCGATTGAAGATTCTATTTGGGAATAGGACGTCATTATGTAATTTCTCCCAGTTTATCATTCTCAATGTAATAAACAACCAGACCATTGACATAAGGCTCATTTGTTTCACGCTGTCTAGGCAAGATAATACAACTTCATTTACATCACGATGATACAACTTCCTGGCGAGATCAAGCAGATTAAGCGAAGACATGTGTCACATTTTTCAATCACACAATCATTATCCTGATTAAAACAGTTTTCAATATGATAACATCTTCTTGCCAGTGATGTTCTTGAATAAAACATACCGCAAAGTATTCGGAAAATCAATTTGAATTATTCTCATCGAGCACTCGCCGCATATGCACGATCTATGGTGATTCATCATCGGTCGCATATGTGACCAAATGTGACCGATATGTGACAAAAATGCGTCGGGCACATAATCGGTCACATATTGGGCAGTTTGGTTTACAGTGTAGTCGTGAAAAGAGTTTTCACATCGTAACTGATAAGTTGCGCGCGTATTCTGTGAGTTTAATTCATTCAGAGAATCCACAAACTCAAAAGTATCTTTGACAGAATGCGTTTTTGGAATGAGAGGTTTGAGAACATTGTCCAACCACTTGGGTAACTTGGAAGGATACGAATTAATCATGTTCGAAATCTGACAATAAGGAGGGTCCTCCTTGTTTTTGTGGATTTTAGGAAGCCCGTAAAGTCTCGCCGGTTGAGAACCAACCCGTTTTACAATCTTAAAGAACTGTAAAGAACTGTCTATAAGAAACTAGGCCCCTCGTCTTCATTTATGTCAGCTTGCGAATAAATCTATCCTCTTCGAGGATAAACGGATTTTTCTTTGATCGGGCACAATATAAATATGGTTTGAAGCGACAGATATCACTGAGTAGAGTGGTCATTTTTTCAACATAAGATTGTGTTTGTCAATGACAACGCCATTGCCTTTATCGAATTTGCTGATGTATAAATGTTTTCTAGAGGATAGGCTTCGAAGAATCTTCAACTTAGATTTCCAATGTTTGAAAACTTTATGACGAGAGAAATAAGACTTAAAAGTACCTCGAAATTAATGTTGAAAGTATGCAAGGTGTCTTCAGTAAGAGAAGAAATGCTAGCAATCTGACTAAAGGCAGCCTCAGCTTCAGCTTTTTCCTCGTCAATTGAAATTCGTTCCCTTGGCCACGACATAAAAAATACGAAGACTGAGTAATTGAACTTCCTCGCTAGTGAAGCTATCTTCAGAAATATTTATCACCGAATGAGATGCTGCATTATCAGTCACATGATCCCTTAAGTTATGGATGGCACCCCCATCCCTTTTATATGATGTGCCATCCCCAGCATATAAAAAGGAATATTCCCTTTAACCTTGCATACCGGATAAAACGTATTGTGTCAGACAGCGAAATTAGAACCAAAAGACTGAACGAATTGCGTGAAATCTTATTGAGATTAAAATATCCGAAAGAACTTATTGATGGCGGTATTAAAAAGGCTAATTCATATAAGAACATTAATAAAACAGATGAATTATAACGAATCCTGGACAGTACCACCGCAAAAATCAAAACTATAACAGTACGCGAGGCGCCTTTCGACCGAATCGCTCGGACATCATCAGGCGTATGATTTATTCATGTCGTAACATTCAATTTAGAAATGGGAATACATAATACATCAATGAGTCATTTGATCAATTCATTCCATGCTTGGCCGATGTCATGGCACCTGTTGTAGCCCCCTAATCTGTGCGTCCAAATTGCCTCCTTCACTCGTCTCTTCCCTGTCTCTCTCTCTCTCGCTATCACCTCTGCCCTATCCCACTGCATCCGATGACCAAGCTCCCACACGTGTCTGGCCACCTCCGATGACTGCACTTCTGCCTCCCTCACTTTCTTCTTGTGTTCTTTCATTCTTTGTTCCATGCCGCGTTTTGTCTCCCCCACATACTTAGCGTCGCAGATCCCACACTTTAAACAATAAACAACCTCCTTCGCGTCCTGCTCCACATCCTTCCTCAATAAACCCCCTAATTTTCTGCCGCTCCGATCCACTACCCGATATTCAAATCTCTTCATCACTTTCCTGACTCGCTCGCTTAAGCCTCTCACATAAGGAATGTAGCACTTCTTCTTTTTCTTCTCCTCCTCTAAGTCCCTTTCTCCGGCCTCCCTACCGACGCAGTTCCTGCTGCGAATACACCTTCTGACGAACCGTCTGTCATACCCGTTGAACCCAAACACCTTCTCAATATGATTTATTTCCTTCGTCAAACTCTCTCCGTCACTGCACACCTCCACTGCCCTTCTCACCATTCCTTTTATCACACCTGCCTTAACCCCATTGCTGTGCTCCGATCTTTCATGAATGTACACATCGGTGTGCGTAGCTTTCCTATACACAGATGTCCTCAGCTGGCCTTCCCTGTTCTCCACCAGTACATCCAAAAAAGGCAATTTTCCTCTTTCATCCACTTCGCTTGTGAATTTCACTTTTTGTGTTCTCCTATTCAAGGAGTTTACCAGCTCCGCCAAACTCTCTTCATTCTTAATCACTCCCAAAGTGTCATCCACGTATCTCACGAAGTATCTCGGTATCTCAATTCCCGCCCTTCTGGCTTCCTCAAACCCTTCTTTCTCAAACCTGTCCATATACAAGTCTGCCACTATGGGGGATACTGCGCTTCCAATGCTTAGCCCTGTCGTCTGCCTGTAATGTCTCTTTCCCACCATGAAAATCGCCGAGTTCAAAGTTAATCGAAGAAGTTGCATGATGCTCTCCACCCTCCATCTGCTCCTTTCACCAAGCTTTATGTCCTCTTTCAAAATGTCCTCTACCACCTCTAACGCCGAGTCCACAGGAACCGACGGATACATAGCCTTGATATCCAACGAAAAAATTCTGTCCTCAGGCGATATCTCCCAACCTATGATCACCTCACATAACTCCTTCCTATTCCGTATCCTGCTGTCAATCCTATTTCCATAAGGTTTCAAAATGTCCGCTAATTTCCTTGCTAGTCCATGTAGTAGTCCTCCTCTCGAATTCACTACCGGTCTCAAAGGCATGCCCTCCTTATGCACTTTCGGCATACCAAACATGGTAGGAATCTTGTAATTAGCCGGTATCCATCTCCACATTTCCTCCTTCGTGCACTCTCCTCTCTCCACCATAGTTCTAAAAACTTCAATCAACTCTCTCCTGACCGTTTTCCAAGGGTCCTTGGCCTTCAACTCCTCGTAATCTCCCTCCCTCAATACATCCTCGATCTTGCTCCGGTAGTCATCTTCATCCAGCAACACTGTGGTTCTCCCTTTATCCGCCTCTAGGATTCTGATATGCCCTTCCTTTACCTCTTCTCTCAACTCTTTCAGTCCTCTCCTCTCTCCCTTCGTCAAATTGTCTGTGATCCTCTTCCTTTTACTCCTCTTTATGCACCTTTTGACCTCTACTCTGACCTCCTCTTTCCTTGCCTCATTAGACTCAGAGGCGATCGCAGACTCTATTCCCGAAATGATGTCATCCACCTTCACCGTCCTTTCCCGGATCGCAAACTGCTGCCCTAATTGCAATACTGCCAAATGTTCTTCATTCATTTCGAAAGAGCTGTGATTTTGTACCAATTTATCTCTCCACTCCTGCAAGCCTTCCTCGTCTCCCTTCTGAACTGTCTTTCCCTCCTCCTCTAATTTCCTCATTCTATCTTGGTGCAACAGCTTTAATCTACAACCCGTACGCTCACTTTCTTGTTGGACTAGAACAGACAGCCGATCAAAGTCCACATTCGTGCAAAGTTCTTTCAGTGACAGAAGGGAGACGAGGAAGGCTTGCAGGAGTGGAGAGATAAATTGGTACAAAATCACAGCTCTTTCGAAATGAATGAAGAACATTTGGCAGTATTGCAATTAGGGCAGCAGTTTGCGATCCGGGAAAGGACGGTGAAGGTGGATGACATCATTTCGGGAATAGAGTCTGCGATCGCCTCTGAGTCTAATGAGGCAAGGAAAGAGGAGGTCAGGGTAGAGGTCAAAAGGTGCATAAAGAGGAGTAAAAGGAAGAGGATCACAGACAATTTGACGAAGGGAGAGAGGAGAGGACTGAAAGAGTTGAGAGAAGAGGTAAAGGAAGGGCATATCAGAATCCTAGAGGCGGATAAAGGGAGAACCACAGTGTTGCTGGATGAAGATGACTACCGGAGCAAGATCGAGGATGTATTGAGGGAGGGAGATTACGAGGAGTTGAAGGCCAAGGACCCTTGGAAAACGGTCAGGAGAGAGTTGATTGAAGTTTTTAGAACTATGGTGGAGAGAGGAGAGTGCACGAAGGAGGAAATGTGGAGATGGATACCGGCTAATTACAAGATTCCTACCATGTTTGGTATGCCGAAAGTGCATAAGGAGGGCATGCCTTTGAGACCGGTAGTGAATTCGAGAGGAGGACTACTACATGGACTAGCAAGGAAATTAGCGGACATTTTGAAACCTTATGGAAATAGGATTGACAGCAGGATACGGAATAGGAAGGAGTTATGTGAGGTGATCATAGGTTGGGAGATATCGCCTGAGGACAGAATTTTTTCGTTGGATATCAAGGCTATGTATCCGTCGGTTCCTGTGGACTCGGCGTTAGAGGTGGTAGAGGACATTTTGAAAGAGGACATAAAGCTTGGTGAAAGGAGCAGATGGAGGGTGGAGAGCATCATGCAACTTCTTCGATTAACTTTGAACTCGGCGATTTTCATGGTGGGAAAGAGACATTACAGGCAGACGACAGGGCTAAGCATTGGAAGCGCAGTATCCCCCATAGTGGCAGACTTGTATATGGACAGGTTTGAGAAAGAAGGGTTTGAGGAAGCCAGAAGGGCGGGAATTGAGATACCGAGATACTTCGTGAGATACGTGGATGACACTTTGGGAGTGATTAAGAATGAAGAGAGTTTGGCGGAGCTGGTAAACTCCTTGAATAGGAGAACACAAAAAGTGAAATTCACAAGCGAAGTGGATGAAAGAGGAAAATTGCCTTTTTTGGATGTACTGGTGGAGAACAGGGAAGGCCAGCTGAGGACATCTGTGTATAGGAAAGCTACGCACACCGATGTGTACATTCATGAAAGATCGGAGCACAGCAATGGGGTTAAGGCAGGTGTGATAAAAGGAATGGTGAGAAGGGCAGTGGAGGTGTGCAGTGACGGAGAGAGTTTGACGAAGGAAATAAATCATATTGAGAAGGTGTTTGGGTTCAACGGGTATGACAGACGGTTCGTCAGAAGGTGTATTCGCAGCAGGAACTGCGTCGGTAGGGAGGCCGGAGAAAGGGACTTAGAGGAGGAGAAGAAAAAGAAGAAGTGCTACATTCCTTATGTGAGAGGCTTAAGCGAGCGAGTCAGGAAAGTGATGAAGAGATTTGAATATCGGGTAGTGGATCGGAGCGGCAGAAAATTAGGGGGTTTATTGAGGAAGGATGTGGAGCAGGACGCGAAGGAGGTTGTTTATTGTTTAAAGTGTGGGATCTGCGACGCTAAGTATGTGGGGGAGACAAAACGCGGCATGGAACAAAGAATGAAAGAACACAAGAAGAAAGTGAGGGAGGCAGAAGTGCAGTCATCGGAGGTGGCCAGACACGTGTGGGAGCTTGGTCATCGGATGCAGTGGGATAGGGCAGAGGTGATAGCGAGAGAGAGAGAGACAGGGAAGAGACGAGTGAAGGAGGCAATTTGGACGCACAGATTAGGGGGCTACAACAGGTGCCATGACATCGGCCAAGCATGGAATGAATTGATCAAATGACTCATTGATGTATTATGTATTCCCATTTCTAAATTGAATGTTACGACATGAATAAATCATACGCCTGATGATGTCCGAGCGATTCGGTCGAAAGGCGCCTCGCGTACTGTTATAGTTTTGATTTTTGCGGTGGTACTGTCCAGGATTCGTTATAATTTACAATGACCACGCTGAATGAGTATAAAACAGATGAAAATAAAAGGTCATTGTTGCCGTTTGTAACAGAATATAATCCCAACAACCCGAAGATATTTAGTGAAATAATACAACCTGCCACAGAAAGTTTAAAACTCAACAACACGTTTAAAGATTATAAACGGAAATTATCATATAAGCAACCAAAATCATTACTGTCACTGCTTCAAAACAAAAAGCAAAATATGAAAGGTGTGAAAAAATGTGACGACAAGCGATGTACATGCTGCCTCCATCTACTAACTGGAAAAGAATTTACAATAAATGGTGAGAAATACTCAATAAGAGCTAATATGAGCTGCCATTCATCAAATATCATTTATATGCTCAGGTGCAATGGCTGTTCGGATTTCTATATTGGGCAGTCTGGCGATCAGCTAAAGAACCGGATGACTGTTCATAGACAGCACGTAAATCATCTCATGAGTGCTCCACTAAATGTTGGCAAACACATATCTAGGTGTGCCAAAGATATTGCTGACCCTAAATTCATGGTGCTCCCATTGGATCAACTACATTATAGTGCATGTAAAGCGCAGAGGGAAATGCATGAACGAAAATTCATTTTGAAATTTAAGCCATCCCTTAACGCTAGTAGATAGTGTGATATTTTTGTTTTGTTATCATTTAGCATAATTTGTCTGATGAGATGGACAAGTACTCCATCGAAAGCGCTAGACAATAAATTATTAAATTTATTTCTCATTGACCTATTGGTTTACTTTATTGATTTATACCCATCTACTCTACCATTTACTTATTTTCATCGAATATATATATACATATAAGCAAATAATAAGCCCAAAAGAAAAACAAACTTAACTGAGGTGTATCCTAACCGGTTACGTCCCTTCTTGGGACTTTTCAAAGGATATATGATTTATTTTTCAAATTATAGCACAAGTTCTAGATTTCATGTTCACAGAGATACAAATTAGATTTTGAATGTTAGTAGACTCATGGAAAACATCACTCATAGAAATTATTACTGTTCACAAAATGAATATCTCTTTTATGTCTATTATGCCTGTAGAAAGTGAAAGGCTTTTGTTCCAATGTGCATGTATATTTGCAGGTACATGTAGGCCTATTATGGTATGAATGAATATTATTAGGGCCTCCTTTTCTCCAATTGTTATGTACACTGACCCTTTCATTATTCAAATTGGAGTTTCTGATAGGCGCACAATTAATACGTTGCTTGTTTTGATAATTGTTGAGGTTACATGTAGTTCTTCTGGAATTCTGAAAACTGCTATGTGAGTCTTTAGATATATGTTTTCTTTCGCTGTTAATCATTATCAGATGTTTGTCCGACTTAAAGAAACCTTGTTTACTCTCCAGATAAAGCAGGTTCTCTTTTCCTCATTAAGCACCATTTCCTCCCATTGTTTCTTCTGGAGTTCTGCTTCTTCAAAATTATATTTGGTATAAAAATATTCGGCCATTTCATTATCAATTTCCTTTATGATTCCTTTCTTAATTTCCGCTATTAATCTTAGCCTTTTGATTTCGTGTTCAACTTGCTTTAGACACTGTTCTTTCCTTAACTGGTTAACTTGATTGTGATTTTGTGCTATCGGATTTTTGAATAGCTTCTTTGGAATTCTGGGCATCTCATTTTGCAAGGCATTCTCGTATATTCTTGCAATCGCTTCATTGCGGTGCGCTTCATAAAAGGCGAATTTTCTTGCCGATACTTTTTTGTTCCAGTCGATCTGCTTGTTTGATACCTTCGTTAGTTTATCATTCATTCCCGTCAATTCCATTTTGATTTCGTCCTTCATATTTTTTGCTCTTGTTGTTTCACTTTTGATTGTCGCAAATTCTATTTTAGACTCTGACTGAAAAGCGCTTAAAAGCTTGTAAATCATCTCTACAGCATTTCTTAACCCATTGAATTTCTTTTCCAAATTATCCATTTTATCAAATAGTACTTGTGCATGATGTTCACCTCTAGTTAACGCCTGTCCTCTCCTGGAATCCATTTTTGTTGAAAAATAATATAAAGAAGGAATCCAAAAATGGTCAATAATAAGCAAATAATAAGCCCAAAAGAAAAACAAACTTAACTGAGGTGTATCCTAACCGGTTACGTCCCTTCGTGGGACTTTTCAAAGGATATATGATTTATTTTTCAAATTATAGCACAAGTTCTAGATTTCATGTTCACAGAGATACAAATTAGATTTTGAATGTTAGTAGACTCATGGAAAACATCACTCATAGAAATTGTTACTGTTCACAAAATGAATATCTCTTTTATGTCTATTATGCCTGTAGAAAGTGAAAGGCTTTTGTTCCAATGTGCATGTATATTTGCAGGTACATGTAGGCCTATTATGGTATGAATGAATATTATTAGGGCCTCCTTTTCTCCAATTGTTATGTACACTGACCCTTTCATTATTCAAATTGGAGTTTCTGATAGGCGCACAATTAATACGTTGCTTGTTTTGATAATTGTTGAGGTTACATGTAGTTCTTCTGGAATTCTGAAAACTGCTATGTGAGTCTTTAGATATATGTTTTCTTTCGCTGTTAATCATTATCAGATGTTTGTCCGACTTAAAGAAACCTTGTTTACTCTCCCAGATAAAGCAGGTTCTCTTTTCCTCATTAAGCACCATTTCCTCCCATTGTTTCTTCTGGAGTTCTGCTTCTTCAAAATTATATTTGGTATAAAAATATTCGGCCATTTCATTATCAATTTCCTTTATGATTCCTTTCTTAATTTCCGCTATTAATCTTAGCCTTTTGATTTCGTGTTCAACTTGCTTTAGACACTGTTCTTTCCTTAACTGGTTAACTTGATTGTGATTTTGTGCTATCGGATTTTTGAATAGCTTCTTTGGAATTCTGGGCATCTCATTTTGCAAGGCATTCTCGTATATTCTTGCAATCGCTTCATTGCGGTGCGCTTCATAAAAGGCGAATTTTCTTGCCGATACTTTTTTGTTCCAGTCGATCTGCTTGTTTGATACCTTCGTTAGTTTATCATTCATTCCCGTCAATTCCATTTTGATTTCGTCCTTCATATTTTTTGCTCTTGTTGTTTCACTTTTGATTGTCGCAAATTCTATTTTAGACTCTGACTGAAAAGCGCTTAAAAGCTTGTAAATCATCTCTACAGCATTTCTTAACCCATTGAATTTCTTTTCCAAATTATCCATTTTATCAAATAGTACTTGTGCATGATGTTCACCTCTAGTTAACGCCTGTCCTCTCCTGGAATCCATTTTTGTTGAAAAATAATATAAAGAAGGAATCCAAAAATGGTCAATAATAAGCAAATAATAAGCCCAAAAGAAAAACAAACTTAACTGAGGTGTATCCTAACCGGTTACGTCCCTTCGTGGGACTTTTCAAAGGATATATGATTTATTTTTCAAATTATAGCACAAGTTCTAGATTTCATGTTCACAGAGATACAAATTAGATTTTGAATGTTAGTAGACTCATGGAAAACATCACTCATAGAAATTGTTACTGTTCACAAAATGAATATCTCTTTTATGTCTATTATGCCTGTAGAAAGTGAAAGGCTTTTGTTCCAATGTGCATTTACATTTGCAGGTACATGTAGGCCTATTATGGTATGAATGAATATTATTAGGGCCTCCTTTTCTCCAATTGTTATGTACACTGACCCTTTCATTATTCAAATTGGAGTTTCTGATAGGCGCACAATTAATACGTTGTTTGTTTTGATAATTGTTGAGTTTACATGTAGTTCTTCTGGAATTCTGAAAACTGCTATGTGAGTCTTTAGATATATGTTTTCTTTCGCTGTTAATCATTATCAGATGTTTGTCCGACTTAAAGAAACCTTGTTTACTCTCCCAGATAAAGCAGGTTCTCTTTTCCTCATTAAGCACCATTTCCTCCCATTGTTTCTTCTGGAGTTCTGCTTCTTCAAAATTATATTTGGTATAAAAATATTCGGCCATTTCATTATCAATTTCCTTTATGATTCCTTTCTTAATTTCCGCTATTAATCTTAGCCTTTTGATTTCGTGTTCAACTTGCTTTAGACACTGTTCTTTCCTTAACTGGTTAACTTGATTGTGATTTTGTGCTATCGGATTTTTGAATAGCTTCTTTGGAATTCTGGGCATCTCATTTTGCAAGGCATTCTCGTATATTCTTGCAATCGCTTCATTGCGGTGCGCTTCATAAAAGGCGAATTTTCTTGCCGATACTTTTTTGTTCCAGTCGATCTGCTTGTTTGATACCTTCGTTAGTTTATCATTCATTCCCGTCAATTCCATTTTGATTTCGTCCTTCATATTTTTTGCTCTTGTTGTTTCACTTTTGATTGTTGCAAATTCTATTTTAGACTCTGACTGAAAAGCGCTTAAAAGCTTGTAAATCATCTCTACAGCCTTTCGTAACCCATTGAATTTCTTTTCCAAATTATCCATTTTATCAAATAGTACTTGTGCATGATGTTCACCTCTAGTTAACGCCTGTCCTCTCCTGGAATCCATTTTTGTTGAAAAATAATATAAAGAAGGAATCCAAAAATGGTCAATAATAAGCAAATAATAAGCCCAAAAGAAAAACAAACTTAACTGAGGTGTATCCTAACCGGTTACGTCCCTTCGTGGGACTTTTCAAAGGATATATGATTTATTTTTCAAATTATAGCACAAGTTCTAGATTTCATGTTCACAGAGATACAAATTAGATTTTGAATGTTAGTAGACTCATGGAAAACATCACTCATAGAAATTGTTACTGTTCACAAAATGAATATCTCTTTTATGTCTATTATGCCTGTAGAAAGTGAAAGGCTTTTGTTCCAATGTGCATGTACATTTGCAGGTACATGTAGGCCTATTATGGTATGAATGAATATTATTAGGGCCTCCTTTTCTCCAATTGTTATGTACACTGACCCTTTCATTATTCAAATTGGAGTTTCTGATAGGCGCACAATTAATACGTTGTTTGTTTTGATAATTGTTGAGTTTACATGTAGTTCTTCTGGAATTCTGAAAACTGCTATGTGAGTCTTTAGATATATGTTTTCTTTCGCTGTTAATCATTATCAGATGTTTGCCCGACTTAAAGAAACCTTGTTTACTCTCCCAGATAAAGCAGGTTCTCTTTTCCTCATTAAGCACCATTTCCTCCCATTGTTTCTTCTGGAGTTCTGCTTCTTCAAAATTATATTTGGTATAAAAATATTCGGCCATTTCATTATCAATTTCCTTTATGATTCCTTTCTTAATTTCCGCTATTAATCTTAGCCTTTTGATTTCGTGTTCAACTTGCTTTAGACACTGTTCTTTCCTTAAATGGTTAACTTGATTGTGATTTTGTGCTATCGGATTTTTGAATAGCTTCTTTGGAATTCTGGGCATCTCATTTTGCAAGGCATTCTCGTATATTCTTGCAATCGCTTCATTGCGGTGCGCTTCATAAAAGGCGAATTTTCTTGCCGATACTTTTTTGTTCCAGTCGATCTGCTTGTTTGATACCTTCGTTAGTTTATCATTCATTCCCGTCAATTCCATTTTGATTTCGTCCTTCATATTTTTTGCTCTTGTTGTTTCACTTTTGATTGTTGCAAATTCTATTTTAGACTCTGACTGAAAAGCGCTTAAAAGCTTGTAAATCATCTCTACAGCCTTTCGTAACCCATTGAATTTCTTTTCCAAATTATCCATTTTATCAAATAGTACTTGTGCATGATGTTCACCTCTAGTTAACGCCTGTCCTCTCCTGGAATCCATTTTTGTTGAAAAATAATATAAAGAAGGAATCCAAAAATGGTCAATAATAAGCAAATAATAAGCCCAAAAGAAAAACAAACTTAACTGAGGTGTATCCTAACCGGTTACGTCCCTTCTTGGGACTTTTCAAAGGATATATGATTTATTTTTCAAATTATAGCACAAGTTCTAGATTTCATGTTCACAGAGATACAAATTAGATTTTGAATGTTAGTAGACTCATGGAAAACATCACTCATAGAAATTGTTACTGTTCACAAAATGAATATCTCTTTTATGTCTATTATGCCTGTAGAAAGTGAAAGGCTTTTGTTCCAATGTGCATGTATATTTGCAGGTACATGTAGGCCTATTATGGTATGAATGAATATTATTAGGGCCTCCTTTTCTCCAATTGTTATGTACACTGACCCTTTCATTATTCAAATTGGAGTTTCTGATAGGCGCACAATTAATACGTTGCTTGTTTTGATAATTGTTGAGGTTACATGTAGTTCTTCTGGAATTCTGAAAACTGCTATGTGAGTCTTTTGATATATGTTTTCTTTCGCTGTTAATCATTATCAGATGTTTGTCCGACTTAAAGAAACCTTGTTTACTCTCCCAGATAAAGCAGGTTCTCTTTTCCTCATTAAGCACCATTTCCTCCCATTGTTTCTTCTGGAGTTCTGCTTCTTCAAAATTATATTTGGTATAAAAATATTCGGCCATTTCATTATCAATTTCCTTTATGATTCCTTTCTTAATTTCCGCTATTAATCTTAGCCTTTTGATTTCGTGTTCAACTTGCTTTAGACACTGTTCTTTCCTTAACTGGTTAACTTGATTGTGATTTTGTGCTATCGGATTTTTGAATAGCTTCTTTGGAATTCTGGGCATCTCATTTTGCAAGGCATTCTCGTATATTCTTGCAATCGCTTCATTGCGGTGCGCTTCATAAAAGGCGAATTTTCTTGCCGATACTTTTTTGTTCCAGTCGATCTGCTTGTTTGATACCTTCGTTAGTTTATCATTCATTCCCGTCAATTCCATTTTGATTTCGTCCTTCATATTTTTTGCTCTTGTTGTTTCACTTTTGATTGTTGCAAATTCTATTTTAGACTCTGACTGAAAAGCGCTTAAAAGCTTGTAAATCATCTCTACAGCATTTCTTAACCCATTGAATTTCTTTTCCAAATTATCCATTTTATCAAATAGTACTTGTGCATGATGTTCACCTCTAGTTAACGCCTGTCCTCTCCTGGAATCCATTTTTGTTGAAAAATAATATAAAGAAGGAATCCAAAAATGGTCAATAATAAGCAAATAATAAGCCCAAAAGAAAAACAAACTTAACTGAGGTGTATCCTAACCGGTTACGTCCCTTCTTGGGACTTTTCAAAGGATATATGATTTATTTTTCAAATTATAGCACAAGTTCTAGATTTCATGTTCACAGAGATACAAATTAGATTTTGAATGTTAGTAGACTCATGGAAAACATCACTCATAGAAATTGTTACTGTTCACAAAATGAATATCTCTTTTATGTCTATTATGCCTGTAGAAAGTGAAAGGCGAATGGTGCTTAATGAGGAAAAGAGAAGCTGGTTTATCTGGGAGAGTAAACAAGGTTTCTTTAAGTCGGACAAACATCTGATAATGATTAACAGCGAAAGAAAACATATATCTAAAGACTCACATAGCAGTTTTCAGAATTCCAGAAGAACTACATGTAACCTCAACAATTATCAAAACAAGCAACGTATTAATTGTGCGCCTATCAGAAACTCCAATTTGAATAATGAAAGGGTCAGTGTACATAACAATTGGAGAAAAGGAGGCCCTAATAATATTCATTCATACCATAATAGGCCTACATGTACCTGCAAATATACATGCACATTGGAACAAAAGCCTTTCACTTTCTACAGGCATAATAGACATAAAAGAGATATTCATTTTGTGAACAGTAACAATTTCTATGAGTGATGTTTTCCATGAGTCTACTAACATTCAAAATCTAATTTGTATCTCTGTGAACATGAAATCTAGAACTTGTGCTATAATTTGAAAAATAAATCATATATCCTTTGAAAAGTCCCAAGAAGGGACGTAACCGGTTAGGATACACCTAAGTTAAGTTTGTTTTTCTTTTGGGCTTATTATTTGCTTATTATTGACCATTTGTGGATTCCTTCTTTATATATACATATATATATATATATATATACATGGTAAAATAAAAATCAGCAGATTCTCAAATATTGCTTATGCCGATCGATTACACAGTTTTACTTCTTATTTAAGTCAACAAGTCTGCCTTGATAAGCAGTCAAACTGTGAAATCGATCGGCATAAGCATTATTTGAGAATCTGGCTAATTTTTATTTTACTTATTTGGCGCCGTTTGCGCTTCCTGTTTATATATATACGGTATATATATATATATATATATATATATATATATATATATATATATATATATATATTCAAATCGAAACAAATTGATTCTGTTAAAATCAATGTTGGTTCCACACGCGTTTCAGAGTGTACAACTCCTTTCTCAATGGTTACACACAAAATCGAACAACAATGCTTTTATATGAGATGGTTGATTTGATTACAGTTTAAAAATGGCATGATATGAAAATGTAGAACCACCATCTACAGCAGTGCAAATAAAATCAATAAAATCAATCATTAGACGCTGTGATGTGCATAGATGTCAAAAGATACATTAGCTATTTACAAATTCAACAATAAAGGAATGGATCCGTCCGTTATTCATTACATTTACTGATTCTTTGATTAAAATTGATTCGAGTAATTTGTGATTGTTAGTGCACGCTATTATTCTAAAATTATTTTTGTCTATAGGGTGTGGATGCGTAGAAATTTCAGTTGGAACAGGATAGCCTTTCAAATGTTCATCAACGCGGGTAATAAGATGCCTGGAAGTTTCTCCGAAATAGACGTAGTTGCACTGTCCACAAGTGTACGAATAAGTACATTTAGCTTTAAGATTAGAGGAAACAGCATCTTTATTCCGAAAAAACATGGCTGTCTTTAAAGTCTGAAAAACTGGTCTAGCATTTAAGGCTTTTGGTAAATTTCTGTTCAAGTCATGAACTTTTTTTTCAGAATTCGACAATTTTCACGGATGTAAGGCAAATTCCAGTTTATAAATTTCATATTATCAGAAGTGGGCAAATGTTCTGTCTGAAGCTTTTGTTCAACTTCTTCCTTAACGTCATTGATAGACTGCTCCTTGTAGCCGTTGTTAATGAACATGTGCCGAATTTTTTCACAGGACCGCTCATAAGTTTCAGAATCTGAAGAAATCCGTTTAGCTCGATAAAACAGGGACCTCATAGCCGCTAGCTTATACTGCTTAGGCGAGTAGGCACAATTAGGGATGTACACTTCAGTGTTTGTATCTTTTTGGTGCCACGAGGTTTTGAGCCGATTATCAATTTTGGTAATTTTAGCATCCAAAAAACAGATGCTGTTGCTATGTTCTGTTTCCATAGTAAAACTGATATCAGTATGTAGCTTATTGAGGAATTCAAAAAATGTCTGAGAATCCTCATAATTTTTGAAAATAGCAAAGCAGTCTTTGACATATCTTTTATAGAAGACGAAATTACTGCCATTGTACTTCTCAAACTGCGACTCAATTAAACTCATGGCAAAAGCAGCCATAGTTGGGCCAAAGTTCGATCCCATTGACATGCCATCTATCTGCCTGTAGAGAGTTTTATTAAATGAAAATAAAAACATTCTTGCAAGCAATAGTCAACAAATCTCGAAGAGTGCGTTTCGAAACTGGAAGACTGTCTTCATCAATTATAGAAATGATGTAGTCAATGGCTCTATCTACCGGGATATTAGTAAATAAGTTCGAAACGTCGAAACTGCACATGAAAAAATCATTTTCATTGCTGGTATCAACGTTTTTCAGGGTTTCGATAAACTCAAAAGTATCCTTGACGTTAAAAGATTTAGGAATGTGGTCTTTCAAAATTGAATCAAGCCACATCGACAAGTTTGAGAGATAAGATTTTTTCATGCTTATAATGGGACGATATGGTTATTGTAAATAGCTAATGTATCTTTTGACATCTATGCACATCATAGCGTCTAATGATTGTTACGACAATTGATTTTATTGATTTTATTTGCACTGCTGTAGATGGTGGTTCTACATTTTCATATCATGCCATTTTTAAACTGTAATCAAATCATCCATCTCATATAAAAGCATTGTTGTTCGATTTTGCGTGTAACCATTGAGAAAGGAGTTGTACACTCTGAAACGCGTGTGGTACCAACATTGATTTTAACAGAATCAATTTGTTTTGATTTGAATATATATACACTCAAGGAAAAAATAAAGTACCCGGTGTAAAAAGTTATGTTAACAGTGACAAATTTATCATTTCAGTCATTTTTTTCTACTCGTTGGTGTGAAATATGAACTTTAGAAGTTAAATCAATAGTCAAACCATTAGGCCTCAACCACACAGCGAGCTTTTCCAAGCGTTTTGCAGCAAATACAAAGTCATCATTGCAGCATTTGTAGACTTCCATAATGCACGCAAAGCAAGCTAGAGCGATTGATAGCTTGTGGACATGCGGTTACTCGAGACGCTTGGGACGCTCGTGTTTGCTTTGCTTTCAGTGTAGCTGAGGCCTAATGCTATGATTCCATTCATTGTTCTTTCATGCATACCGAGCTGTACTCTGTTCAATCCGCTAGCTACATACACCACAATCATTGACAGTATCGTAGCATTAGCAAATTAGTCATGGCGACACGTGGATGTGATTTGACTGAATTCCAGAGAGGTCAAATCTACGCCTTAAAGTTTCATGCGAATTTTTCAAGACCTAAAATTGCTGAGTGCCCCGAGATATCAGAGAACACGGTCAGAAAGTACCTACAGATGCTAAAGCAACCAATCGAGCTTCTTGTGGTCGTAGGAAAAGTACAACTGAAGAAGATGACGAGGAAATTTTAACTTTCTCTTCGAACCATCCTTTTTGCTCTGCCAGAGTAATGAAGCAAAACTTAAATCTAGAATGCACCAGAAGGACCGTAACAAATCGATTGCTGAGCGGTGGTTTCAAGGCATTTACACCAGCAAGAAAGACAGCCTTGACAGCAGATCATGAACATCGCAGATTGGAATGGGCTACAGAAAAGTCATCGTGGACTTTGACGAGATGGAAGAAAGTGGTGTTTTCTGACGAATCGAAATTCTGCTTGGGTCAGTCACGAGTACAGTATGTCCGTCGATCGATAGGAGATCGGTACACGGATCGCTACGTCTGCCGTACTCCGAACAGATCTGTCGCGCATGTAATGGTGTGGGGTGCATTCTCAAGTAATGGACATACGAGCCTGGTGAGAATTCAAGAGAGATTGGATGCCCAAAAGTACATCGACATCCTTGAAGGTAATCTTCTTCCAGTATGGAATACAATCACTCAAGCAGGTGGCATCTTCCAGCAAGACAATGCACCGATACATTCGGCGAACCGGACGAAACTGTTCCTTCAACACAATGGAATCCCTACCTGAGACTGGCCTGCATTTAGTCCCGACATGAATCCCATCGAACACGTGTGGGCACAGATGGAACTGAAACTCCAAAGAGAATATGAGGACCCAGAAGACAGTGACCAACTCTTTGCTACGCTTGATGTCATTTGGAATGAACTGATGGATGATGTCAATTATCGAGCTTCTCTTATCAGTTCAATGCGTGATCGCGTAGAAGCAGTACTGGATGCTGAAGGTGATTTTACGAGATTTTGACTGTTTTCTGTGTACTAGTACGCCTTTCGTGACTTTATACGCGTATTGATATTGTTTCTGTGATCGACTCTGAAGCACAAGTAGTGCATATTGTCTTGTTGTTTTCGAAATAGAGTTAAATGTCTAACCGGGTACTTTATTTTTTCCTTGAGTGTATATATATATATATATATCAAATCTCAACAGATGTAACCACCACGAGACATGTGGTGGTTACAACATGTCTCGTGGTGGTTACATCTGTTGAGATTTGATAAATTTATCAATTGCCAGGTTACTTGTCAATATATATATATATATATATATATATATATATATATATATATATATATATATTACATGCTACTGTCAAACATCTTTTCTCAGTAATGCCAGTCGTGAATATCTCTTTTTGATAGTGTGGTATTTAACTAGATTGGTTTTATTGTGAGATTAACGCGGTATGTCGTTGCTACTTTCCTAGCAACATTAACTGGACCCTTGGTTAGCTCTTTTTAATGAACCAAGTTGCTTAACATCAGTTCATTCAAACGTTATCTTTTGTGAAACCATGTTGACTTACATATCTCGAACGTTTGTGGTTGAATGCCAATTGATTATTTATGAAAGGCCTTAGATTTACATGCATTACCATCGAATTCAATATTGTAAGTTTGACTCTTAAATGTCATTATCTCACTACTTACAAAACAGTAGCAAGCACCATGCAATATTAGTGTGATCTTTATTGACAAAAGGCCTTAAATCAACATATTTTAGACATCATTGATGCTCTCCTTTAACATTGTGCTGGTATGGCTTTAGCATGCAAAGCATACCACAGTTGAAATATTATTCGAAAAGCCTACAAATAGATACAGAAATACACCAAAAATATTTTGGTATGCATCATTCTAATGTAATTGGTATTTAGCGATTTACAGTGTTCATGAACAAAATTGACTGACGAGACATCAGGTTTAAGATAGATTATTTTCAAAGTACATATAATAAGGGAAGAGTCTAGTTTTCAATTCTGACAATTTTATAAAATACCGGTAATTGCACATCAGGAAATGTAGAAAGATTCGAAACTCCATTATCTACAAAATACTATGCAAGAGGTCAACATTTCGTCATTACTAGGCTTCAAGCAGTCTCCCTGTGATGTGACAGTACTACCGGGTGCCAAAATATTTTTCGAATGGATGGCTGGCCGCAGGAATGCCAATGGCTAATGTCCTAGCAGGAGGAGCAACAGCAGGGTACGCAATATTCACTATGAGATTCTGAAATCCTGAGGTCACGGGAGCTGGAATTCATGGCCTAAAATGTTCTGTTATGAATCTGAATTATCTACGCATTCGTCATTTTTTATATTCTCTCAACATCAAGAAACGTATGTTATTTTATTATATAACCGTAATTTTCTAAAGGCTCAAATTTTATGATATAGAAATTTATAGTTTATATAGAATTGATAAACAGAACCGTATAATGCTGTTTAAATATAATGCATGCTTAAATCGAATCAAGACAAGACCCGGTCAAAAAAATTCGAAGGATCCAGGAAACGGAAGATACCAAAGTTAAACAACTTCCCTAGTGGAGAATCCTGTAAATAATTAGGTAATTAAAAGTCATGAACGAATGAATATAAATTAATACTAACAACACAAAGTAACCTACTATAGTATAGAGTAGGGACTGAAATATGTATAAAGGCTGGTCGACTCAACTTAAGACGGTAAGGGAAATAAATTAATACTTATAAACGATTTTATTTTACTATATAAGAACTGAAATAAGAGTTTGTCATGGACCTGACGAGAAGCTAACTCAAAAATAACAAAAGGCGAAAATAAGGAACCTAAAAAACCAAAATTAAGTTTGCTATGTATGGAGTCATCAGGGAGGAACCATGTGGCTGCATGAAGCAAGGTTTCTGCCCCTAACCTCTAACCTAAACCACATGGCGGAGCCAGGCCAACCATATCGAATGTACGATATGGAAGGTCGCTCCAAGCCCGAGGAAACATAGCAGAACCTAACCGAAAATAAAACATTTTTGGAATTTTTAGGACAAAAGGAAGCACCTGAAAGTAGAAGAGGTTTCCTTTGCCCAACATGCCAATGATGGATGGCATTTGGCGGGGCGAAAAACAACTAAACTTAAAAACGAGGAACCTATTCTTTGAGAAGGACTTTATGCAAGAATTAACCAGCAAATTAGCCTTATAACCCCGTCCTTTGAAGATATCAAAAATGCCCTTAGCTCTTGATGTGAAGGCGGAAGCATCAGATGAAATCCTGGAGAACCTGATGAGTTGGCAGCAAAGATGTTTAAGCCAGTGTTCAAAGGCATATTAATCTCGGGGAAGTATACAGCACCACTGGGAAGCTGAACTCATCAACCTTATGGCAAACCTCTGTGATGTATTGGCCACCATCTTCGATCCTGATTTTAACATCCAAATAATTAACACATTTGTTGTTGTCTCCGCTTCTGCTAGCTAAGAGATCTACCGGGTAGATTTCAGGAAGTATCTTATCAAAATGTTTGTAGTTAAACAAACAAATGAATAATATAAAATGAAATAACAAAATAATGAAATAATTTTCTCTACAACATGCTGTGTTAAAAATTACAGAGAAAATGAGTTATTTATATTTGAAGCTCTACAGTAGAGTTTCAATTTGCGGCACTTAAATTTATGATAGTGGGATGTCCTGATCAGATAATTCTGTTGAACATCATACATTTTGAAAATATATGCCTATTCAATTTTTAGGATGCAGCACTTATCGATATTTAAAATCATTATTGCATTTACTTCTGAATTACAGCCTATTCAGATATTGTTTCTGCTATTCCTTTAATCTCTAATGTAATGATCTACTGCATATGATTGCACAAGCTGCTGAATAGTTCTACATTTAGATATACAATTTTCCGTTTAACATTTCATGATATGATATCAGACATTGTAAACTTAATTTGATTTAAACTTGAAATTTTGGGGAGGAAGAACTTCCCCTATGTGAATACCATTGGCCTGGCAAAGTTGTATGTAAATTTCTGAGCATTTTCAAACTACGTGATTTTGGCTTGCTGAGCTTCAAGCATGATGTGAAATGTATGGCTTTTCTGTCGATTTCGACTTGTCGGTCCCTCAATAGATGACATTGCATCGCATGTCGCATTGATATCTTAACAACCTAATACAAAGTTTGATGCATAGAAATTAACAATGCCATAGAAAGTCCTAGAATGGAAATTGCATGAAAATTATGGCACACGCCGGGGGAACTTAGTTGGAGTAAAACACAAATTGTGCGAGCTAGTTTCCAAGCTTTCTGATTGGCAATTATATTCATCTGGCCAATTTGTGATTGGGATTGTTGCCCCTTGTCCAAAGATCATGTACACAAAAGCAATAATAAATTTATAAAATACTGCAGCGACAGGAGGACAAAGAAGGAAATCCTTTAAAACGTTCGGTGCGTTAATCATTTTGAAATATTGCTCCTATAATCTATCAAGAGTATAATCAGACACATGCTCAACTTGTAATATCGATTTACAGAACATGCATTACTCCTGCTTGAAATCAGAGGCCAATAAACCTTCAGGTATTAATTTTACTTTAAACGGTTCCCCTGTTTTCTACATTTCAACAATTTTTAAAACCTTTGCATACTTTCGAATATCAGCTTCCAAAACATCATCACACTATATCACATGTGTCAGTAGTAAGCAAGTGACAAACACTCGACCGGCGACCCCCCCCCTCTGGAACGGCAGAGTGTCGTGGTCGGCCGCCGTGGTGCTTCGTGTCTGAGTCCCCCCCCCTCTGGAACGACAGAGTCTGTCGTGGTGTGCCGGCCAGGTGGGTTTACGTTCACAACATGTTCGCTGACTCCCCCCCCCCTCGAAAACGACAGAGTGTGAGACTCGGGTGAGTTGGTCCGACCGCCTGGTTGACGTGGGCGACCGTCTAGGTTGACGTGGGCGACCGCCAGGATTAGTCTTGAGGCTATAGTGTGTGATGTTTTTGGTGCAATCTGCTGAATGTTGGGTTGTAAAATGGGTTGTTTCGAGTGGAAGGAGTGGTCGGATGAGAAAACGGAGGTCGAATTCGTGTTCAGCGTGAAATTCTGCATCGGTAGGGTGAGTTTCAAGGCAATCGGTGAGAAAAAATTTTTCTTCAAAATTTTAACAGAGTTAGAATTTGGGACGTTTTGGTGTGTAGCGCCCAAACGAAGCATCGGATGAGAAAACGGAGGCCAGATTCGGAATCTACGTGAAATTTTGGGTTAGGAAGGATGTTTCCAGCGAAATCGGAGAGAAAAAATTTTCACTGACGTCCCCCCCCTCTGGACAGCTTGCTTCGATTTTGGCTTCTAGTGGACGGATTTTGTCGTGCGATAGCTCGTTTGAAAGCTAAGAGTGAGACAAATTCAGTGAAAGAATCGGCTTGTTCCTATCTGTCTTCGTTCAAAAGTTAGAGCGGTTACAAGATTTTAGGTCGGAGCTCGCTCACCTGAAAAAATCCTAAGTGTCAGAGTGACTTTGTATGGGTAAAAATTTGAAAATTTTCCAAAGTGTGGAATTTCGACCTGGGACCGTCACCAAAACATTTTTCATCAAATTTTGAAATTTCACTGACGTCCCCCCCCCTCTGGACAGCTTGCTTCGATTTTGGCTTCCAGTGGACGGATTTTGTCGTGCGATAGCTCGTTTGAAAGCTAAGAGTGAGACAAATTCAGTGAAAGAATCGGCTTGTTCCTATCTGTCTTCGTTCAAAAGTTAGAGCGGTTACAAGATTTTAGGTCGGAGCTCGGTTACCTGAAAAAATCCTAAGTGTCAGAGTGACTTTGTATGGGTAAAAATTTGAAAATTTTCCAAAGTGTGGAATTTCGACCTGGGACCGTCACCAAAACATTTTTCATCAAATTTTGAAATTTCACTGACGTCCCCCCCCCTCTGGACAGCTTGCTTCGATTTTGGCTTCCAGTGGACGGATTTTGTCGTGCGATAGCTCGTTTGAAAGCTAAGAGTGAGACAAATTCAGTGAAAGAATCGGCTTGTTCCTATCTGTCTTCGTTCAAAAGTTAGAGCGGTTACAAGATTTTAGGTCGGAGCTCGGTTACCTGAAAAAATCCTAAGTGTCAGAGTGGCTTTGTATGGGTAAAAATTTGAAAATTTTCCTAAGTGTGGAATTTCGACCTGGGACCGTCACCAAAACATTTTTCATCAAATTTTGAAATTTCACTGACGTCCCCCCCCCTCTGGACAGCTTGCTTCGATTTTGACTTCCAGTGGACGGATTTTGTCGTGCGATAGCTCGTTTGAAAGCTAAGAGTGAGACAAATTCAGTGAAAGAATCGGCTTGTTCATATCTGTCTTCGTTCAAAAGTTAGAGCGGTTACAAGATTTTAGGTCGGAGCTCGCTTACCTGAAAAAATCCTAAGTGTCAGAGTGACTTTGTATGGGTAAAAATTTGAAAATTTTCCAAAGTGTGGAATTTCGACCTGGGACCGTCACCAAAACATTTTTCATCAAATTTTGAAATTTCACTGACGTCCCCCCCCCTCTGCACAGCTTGCTTCGATTTTGGCTTCCAGTGGACGGATTTTGTCGTGCGATAGCTCGTTTGAAAGCTAAGAGTGAGACAAATTCAGTGAAAGAATCGGCTTGTTCCTATCTGTCTTCGTTTAGATGTGAGACACCATTTAAGATTTTGGAACATTGGCGAAAAACGACAGTTTTAGAATTTGGGACGTTTTGGGTTGTAGCACCAAAACGAAGGCTCGGATGGGTAAACGGAGGCCAGATTTCGAATCAGCTTGATGTTATTGTCCAATGAGGATCATCATCCAATGAGAATCAAGCATTTCTTTATAAATAGCGAGCCTTCCACAGTGAGAATCATTCCATCGTTGAATCACACGAGTGACGGACGCACATTTTCTCTCTCTCTCTAGTTCCCTGTTCTATTATCCAACTAAAATGGTAAGTCGCTACTTCCCTCCCTCTCCTCCCTTGAACGTAAACTTAATACAATCTTTTTTCATTTTCAGGCATCTACTCCATCTGCTGCACTAGTAGGACAAAATGGCGGTCAAACGTTACAAGGTTCGCTACGGTCAGATCATCTACAACTGAGGCCAGTGGAAGAAACATCCAAGGTACATAATCCTACACCGCTACACCGTAAATTTAAACAAGCCTTGCGTTATGATGATCATAGCGTAGTACTCCAAACGGGAATGCTCCCTTCCACGGATGTCAAGATAATGCACAATCAGTATGGGGACTACATACTGATCCCCGTGAGTCCGTACATTCGCCACCAACTTGATATTATTGAGGAGTACGTGACATTAAATATGGACATTCCTACTCCTCTTGCTCAAGAGTGGAAGGCGAGAGATGACAAGGATACTCCCTATAGAAAGATTTGGGATGGTAATCACATTTGCCTACCGGTATCACATTGGTGTACTTACTATAAGAAGGATGGAGATCATTCAATACCCATCAGATGTGATGAGCTCGGAGAAGGTACTTGGGATATCCTTTTCAAAGTGAATGGGCTATATTATGGTCGACACAAGGATAATAAAATAGCCTCTCTCTCCATGCATATGGAATCCATCCTATATATTCCGAAACCACCCAACGTGGACGACATAATTGATCAAATCCTTAACAGCAGTGGTACGAAGCGCAAGTCGGAGAAGAATGCTACATCAAAACGCAAATCAAAGAAGGAGAATTGCTAGTCCTTTCCTAACTCTACCCTATGACAATTCGCTTATGTGCTTTGAGTGTCGTAGACGTGGTCTTATTAGATACATTTTACTTCTTCGTTGCCATCATATCATTTGTGTATTTTGTCGTGAAAAGCATCGATGTAATTCTTCATTTTGTAATATGTTATAGAACGTTTCCTTAGATGTGTAAATTTCCGTTTTAGGCTTCTATCATCATTTTTATGGATTGTGAGGGTGAACCTGTACAGGAGCTCAGTGCTATTGCTATGAACAATTGGACATATCAGATTGTTAGTGTCTATCATCAACATGCCAACTGCGATCCCAATGTTGATCAATGGGCGAGAAAACACATTCATGGACTTAATCTGAAATATTTGCAAGACTATGGCTTTTCTTGTGAAAGTGCTCTTCTTATTGACTTTAAACGATGGTTAGCTGCTTTCAATGTTATACGCATCTTTTGTAATAATCCTGGTAAGGAGAGGAAAGTATTTCCCAATCTAATCATTGATGATATTTTGCTCCCACCTTGGGATAGTAGAGTGAATCAACATTATCATGAAGTCACGAAACGTTTTAAGGATTTGTGTGTTCCTATTTTGTCTGTTCGTTGTAGTAGCTACGTTCATAACCAATGCTTCTTTCCTCCTTACCTCAACACTGCCAAAGTCCTGTATGGTTATCATTGCTCGCTGTATGATAGTTATCAGCTGTATCTATTTTATCTCTTTCAAACCATTGATTTATAATGCATGCTTGTTACCGTTATTCAATAAATGTTACTATGAGAAGAGTTGTTGTTTTCATGCAATGGATGGGTTAGTTAAAGGGCGATCATGTCTTTCTCAAACGACTGCGGAACATTACGTTTTCATAGGCAAAGTTTAAAAGGAGCTGTTCAAGATTATGTGATAAATTTTCATAAAGATGAGACCGACATCGAAGCAGTGGTCGATGATGCTAGCACTCTATTTCTAGAGTTAATGAATACATTCTCTGATAGCATTGTCATGGCGCGATTAGTTGCGAAAATTAAGTTTAGTCATTTTGGAAAGGAAGAGGTGGAAAGTCGCTCTTTCCATTTTGCTTCTTATTCAATGGAAGTGGTAGATCACCCCGAAGAATTTTTTAAAAGACATATGATAAAAATTGCTGAACGTCTTAACGCATTTAACCATCATGGTAGCAGTCTAGTGATTGAAGCGATTTCAGATATTCACATTCAACTTTCCATAAAGAAAAATTGAAAATGCAGTGGTACTTGATTGTAGCACAACTGGTTTTCGAGCTATGTCTGCTCACTCTCGAAGTATATTCCTTCTGTACATGTGTCTATTATTTAGAAAAGGCTAGCAAATTCATATCTTCAAAAAGACTTGCTATAGACATCAGTAACGGTGAAACTATGTGTTGCGATGTATGTAAGCGAAAGGATGGAAATGAAAAGCGCATCTTCAAGAGATGTAAGCATGCTTTTTGTCAACGCTGTTTCATACGTAATTGCATTCAACTTTGCCAATGTAACCACTGTGACATTGCTCATTTCGAGTGTCACTTATGTCGCAATAGTTAGTACCTATGCAAATGTGGTAAAGATAGGTTTTAGCAAAGACTAACACGGAAAATGGCGAAACGTAAAATGACGAAACGTAAAAGTCAAAAGTTTTCTTCAGCCATTCAAGCTCTCCGACGAATGAAAGCAAATCAGCGATACAATGCTATACGACATGCTAACGATAAATTCATTTGTGAAATTATTTCTCATGTGAGGAAGTTGAGGACGAAGAAATTAGCGCCAAAACAACGAAAGTTACTTAAGCGATATGCTACAAAATTGCGTTTCATCTCCAATCCTAAAGTCGCCCTTCAAAGAAAGAGGAAAACTCTAACACAAAAGGGCGGTTTCCTTTCAGCAATACTTCCAATGATAGCTCCTGCCGTGGGCAACCTATTGGGAAATATCTTTGGCTCTAAGCGTTAATTATGCAAATGTTGAGTCTCAAAGTAATAAAATGGATTTCAGACTTCAATGTGATAAAGTTCTGACTGTATCAGGTCCATCTCATGCAGGTAAAACTGTTTTCACGCTGAATTTATTGGATAAAAGAAGGGAGTTGTTTAAGGAACCTATCAATCGAGTGATTTGGTGTTATGGTATTTATCAACCGTCGCTGTTTCAGGAATTGCAAAGTCGCAACTTTATTCGACATGAAGGAATTATTCCAGTGGATAAACTTCAGTCTAATGATGTTGTTGTATTGGATGATTTATTAAAAGAAAGTAAGAATTCAAAAGATGTTACAGATATGTTCACTCGCGCAGCACACCATAAAAGGTGTTTTATCATCTATATTACACAAAATTTGTTTCCTGATGGAAAAGAAGCTCGTACACGAAACCTGAATACACACTATTATGCTATTTTCAAGAATCCGCGAGATAAAAGTCAATTTGAAATTTTAGCGCGACAAGTTGCACCCAGAGGATCAAAAGCCTTAATTGAAATTTTTCAAGCAGCTACTGAAAAACCATACGGTTACTTATTCATTGACTTTACGCAAGAGTGTCCGGAAGAATTTAGATTTCGAAGTGATATTTTGAAAACTCCCATGATTATCTACAAACTATGAGTTCTTATTCTCGCATGATTGTTATTCCTCAGGATGAATATGTACAATTGACTGCCATGCAGCAAGTAAAGCAACCTCTTGCAAATCAAATGTATAGGAAAGAAATAGATTATCAGCAAAATGTTCACATCAAAGATCCACATCGTGCTGTATTATTACAATCGGAAACTGTTGAGCAATTGAAAAACTTAAAGAATAAGATGCGTGACTCTGTATCGACTGCTACACCTTTAGCATCTCGCGCACATGCCATATCTCTTTTCAACAGTATTGAACCCCATCTCAATGTAAATGATAGAGGAGAAATCATTACAGATGAAAATAAAGTGATTGATGCTTCACGTTATGAAGACTTGATTCAGTATGCGACACGTAGAAAGCGCCGTCAGGGCTATGTTCCACCTGGTTGGTCATACTTTCTTAAACTATTGAAAAAGCATAATGTGCCAAAATTTGCTTTAAATAATGAGACATTGAAAGAACTTGATTCAACAGTGGCTACTACTCCAATGCTTCAGGCGATGAAAATGCCAACAAATTGGTTTAAGGCGTCACCTGCTACATCCCCTCCCACACTCACTAAGCAAACAAGAGGAAGAACTCGACGTAGATCTACATCGCCACTAAAACTGGTAAAAGGAAAACGTAAAACAGCTCCTCCTAGGAAATACATGTTCTCAGACTATTAACATGAAGCAGATGTGTTGCTTGCCATGTAATGAGCCGCCAGAGGTGAATGTCGTTGTCACTTGCACTTGCTGCGCCAGCTCTCATAATGAAACCCCTAAGCAATGTGAACACGATCGCAAAACCGCTAAAGCTAAATGCTGCAGTTGTTGTAAATGTAGAAAGGCAAGAAAACAAAAAGATGAGAAGGAGGAAAAAGAGTCAGCCGTCATCGACTGAACGTTTGAAGTCAATCTATTATGATGTAAAACATCCGGCAGGATTTGCATCTATCAAGAAATTATCAAAAGCGAGTGGTCTTCCACAATCACAAGTGAAACGATGGTTAAAGGGTCAGGCTACCTATACACTCCACAAACAAGCGAAAAAGAAGTACCGCACCCGCCATTATATTGTTCATGACATCGATGAACAGTGGCAAGCAGATTTGTGCGATGTTGCCTCCATTTCAAAACATAACTCGGGCAATAATTTTATTTTAACCGTCATTGATATTTTCTCGCGTTATGCGTGGGCTCAACCTTTAAAAACTAAAGAAGGGAAAAGAGTAGCAAAAGCATTCCAAACAATTTTTCGAGAAGGTCGCATTCCAAAAAGAATTCAGAGTGATCAAGGAAAAGAGTTTGAAAATCAGCATGTGACAAGATTATTTGAGAGGCATGACATTGAGTTGTTTAGTGTAAAGAGCGCTTATAAAGCTGCACTCGTTGAACGTTTTAATCGCACATTAAAAAATCGCTTGTGGCGACATTTTACTGCCAACTTGACACAAAATTGGACAAAGGTTCTACAAGATACACTCCATGCCTACAATCACTCTATCCATCGTTCTATTGGACTCAGACCAGTAGATGTAAATGCTGACAATGTAGATAAAGTGCGCGAATCATTTCAACGTAAACGCACTCATGTGAAAAGTGATGTGAAAATTGGCGATAAAGTTCGTATCTCAAAAGTGAAAAGTGTTTTTGCTAAAGGGTACCTTCCGAATTGGACAGAGGAGGTATTTACAGTATCAAGGATTAATCAAAAAGACTCTCCGACCACCTACAAGTTGAAAGATTACGATAATGAAGAAATTGAGGGTAGCTTTTACCGCGATGAGATTGAGGTAGTCACTGAAAGTGAAACATATTTGGTAGAGAAAATCATTCGATGTAAAAAACGGCAAGGTGAAGAATGGTGTCTTGTTAAATGGACTGGTTATCCTTCAAGTATGAACTCTTGGATGCGTCGTGCCGACATCTTTCATCTAAGTGATCGACAGTGATTCATGCAAAGTTGTAACTAACAATGTTTAGGGTTTGAGCTATGAATCCAACTGCCTCATTTTATTCACGACCCTCCTATGTAAGTGGCGGAGGACAAATTTACATCGGTGCTCGCCGCCAACGTGGAGGTAGCATACTTGGTGCACTGAAATCTGTTGTAGCACCTCTCATATCCAATGTCGGTAGATCTTTAAAACGAAATGTTTTAAGTAATGCCGTTGGCTTTGCTGGTGATGTTGCTAGTGATCTTTCCAGAGGTAGAAGTTTTAAGAGCAGTTTGTTGAATCGTGGGAAGGAACGCGGTTTAAAAACATTGAAGCAGACCATTGCTGGTGTTACTCAAGGAAAGAAATCACCTAAACGAATGAATAAAGGAAGGAGGAAACATCGCGGAGCTGGTAAGGTGCGATCTTCAGTCAAAAGGCATTCACGCAAACGTCGCAGAGGCTCTAATCATTCATCAGGCGCTAAACGACGACGCTGCTATAACTTCTAATCATGGAGTGTAAAACTTCCGGTTTTTGTTTGTTCGATCAACAAGCCATACAGACAGATATTCTTAGTTCAAGTATTGTAGATTATCATCCTCGAACAGCTGAGAATGCTGGCCTCATTGAATTTGTTATTCCTGGTGGTAGTGATGACTACATAGATTTGAGTTATGCGATGCTTGATTTGAGGTTTAGAATTCAGCAAGCAGATGGAACTGCTATTGACGATGCACATAAAGTTGGACTGAACAATTTACCATTGACTACATTACTTCGTGATGTTTCTCTAACGATTGGAGAGCAGCAAGTGGAAGGTGGTCAAAGCGATTATCCCTATAAATCATATTTCAATCATGTATCACAGTTTCATCCAGCAGCACAAAAAAGTCATATGGAAGCCATGGGATGGTACAGAGATGAAGCAGGAAAATTTGATGTTGAAACAAACAGTGGCTTTGTAAAGCGATCTGCTATGATTAAAGATAGTAGAGTATGTCAGCTATATGGTCCGCTGAATTTAGACTTCTTTAGACAGTCAAAGTTTTTACTGTGTAATACCAGCATGCGACTCAAGCTGACATTGAATAAGCCTGAATTTGCGCTGAATGCATTTGCTAAAGTTGACAATTTTAGAATTCATGTGGAAGATATTGCACTTTACATTCGTCGAGTAGTACCGAATCCAAGTGTCATTAGAGGGCATGCTGAAGGCCTTAACCGCCAAAATGCCATTTACCCCATTCAGCATACAAAGCTTCTCACCTTTACAATTCCGAAAGATCAAAAGAGTTTCATGAAAGATGGCCTCTTTCCATCGGAAGCACCGAAGCTCCTCATGGTGGCAATGGTTGAAAATGATGCATTTAATGGTAATATAAAGAAGAATCCTTTCAATTTTAAACACAATCAGTTAAGTGAAATTGCTTTACGTGTAAATGGTGTGAGTCATCCTGGTCCACCCTACAAACCAGATTTTGCTTCGGATCAATTTATGCGCAGTTATGTTGATTTTATGGATGTTTTTGGCTTTTACAATACGGATGACACCAACGGACTGACTATGAAAGAGTTTAAGAGTGGATATACTATTTATGCATTTGATTTGACTGCTGACAGCGATATTAGTGCACCCTATCGTCAAGCGAACGTGCCTCATAATATTCGTTTGGATTTGACGTTCAAAAGAACACTACCTGAGACGATCAATGTATTAATTTATGCAGTCTTCGATTCAAATATTGAAATTACAAAGTATCGTGACGTGATTCTTCAGTATAATCGTTAATGAGTTGGTTGACTGCTGACGATATTAAGACTAAAGTGCAGCGTAATGCAGACGAAGCGACGTTGAAAGCTTTCGATAATGTCTATTCACTCGATACCTTACCACCTGCAGTAAATCACTATCCCATCTTTATTGTGCTAAACACTCATTCACAGAATTTAGGCGGTGAGCATTGGAAAGCGATCTTTATTGGAGAAGACCGACGTGGTGAACTATTTGACTCTCTTGCTCAACCTCCAAATATACCAACACAGCAGTGGTTGAGAAAACATACGCGTCAATATCAGCGAAATGAACGCATACTACAACATCCACTTTCATCAACGTGTGGTGCTTTTGTACTGTACTTCATCTTAAAACGTTTACATGTATCTCGATTTGCATCTATTATTCAAAACTTTTCATGTAATCCATCCTCTAATGAAAAAATGATTTGTAAGTTCTATCATGATTTGAAATAAAAACATCATGTTGGAAAAATTGTTTTTTATTTTACAATCCGCTGGGTACGTACATACTCAATGAGATAGTCTAGGATCATATTTGCTTGTACATGAGATTTTAGTCCAGTAATGATCACTTTACTATTATGAAAGATTGCCACATGCACAGGTAACCAACAACTAATGAGAGCTGCAGGAAAAAGTTCGGGTTCATAACACAAACTGTAACTGCTGGTAGGAATCTTCAAAAATGATAGACTGTCACTCAATTGAGTAGAGATCACCATATTGTCCACAGTCAGATTCGACATCACACACCTCTCCCTCTTCCATATCCGACGTAGTAGTCTTTGTAGCTCTAAGCGCATTGACTGCGCCGATGAATGAGAAAGGGCGCCGAGAATCTGTACAGTCCCATTTGGGAAGAGTTGAAGATTTCGTGAATTGTTCATCTTCACCACTAACATTTGAGGACGGCCCGGGTAATACTTGCTGTTTGGAAGCTGTTGGTGTAATGTTGTGAGATCGATTTTGGTGTAGAGTCTGAAGCGACGGAGAATGTTGACGATGGTGTAGCGATGGCGCTTCATGATGAAAGAATGAGTAAATTGAGCGATGTACCTTCCTTTTATACTTTTCCCAACTACCTTGATGAAATGTGAAGTTAGTATGAAGTTGGGAATGATAGAGTTGAATTCGCCGATTGTTGACGCGCAGCCAGATGCGATTTCCAATACGTGAATGTCTTTTCATATAGAAGTATTTCAAGTCCTTCATGATATGATGTAGAGATTGAAAATGACGATAAGATAAAGCAAACTCTCTTCTCACATTTCCAGTTGAATCTTTGAAATAGACGTTTCGATCATGATCCGTTTCAATACGTTGTAGGGAATCTAATTTCCAACTCATGATGTGTGGTAGTCATGTCTGATTAAGATTTGCATAGTAGGGCGATGAACTCACGACGAATAAATGTCATGATGGAGCGATGTATATATCTTCTATACTTCTCCCAATTGTATTTGCGAAATGAGAAACAGTTTGCGGAATGAGAATGGTAGATTTGAATTTCATTTCTGTAATGTTGAAGCCAAACTTGATCACCCAAGGAGATGAATCTTAATGTTTCAAAATATTCCAAATCCCTCATGATATCATTGAGGTTGACAAATTGTCGCCATGTTAATGTAATTCCTCTTGATGTATGACCATGAGAATTTTTGAAATGTACGTTTCCATCACGATCAACTCTGATATATTGTAGAGAGTCCAAAATCCAAGTCTTCATGATGTTATGCAAAGTTGCAGATTAGCAATATAAAAATGTCGTTTTATCATATTTTGCTTAGCAATGCGGCTACAAAGAGATTTACTAGTAATCGAGCTGCACTCTTTTCTACTCCCATTGATCATGTACAACAGCTAAATGGAAATTGGGAAGTGGGTGTCACTCAACTTGTTTATAGCAACTGTGTCTATACTTTTGATCATGAGGTGATGACTATTAATATGAGGCGTACAGCTGCTTACCAATGTGAAAAGGGGTGCCGAGTATACATTCCACAGTGGTCAAAGAAAGATCTCTTATCATGTAAAAAGTTTATATATGATTTCTTGAATAAAGCGTGTAAACATATTGTCCAATTTACTCCACACAATGATGATTATAATTATGTACATCATGTAGTTGAGAAAGATTGGATTGTTGGTTTAAGTCCAAGTTTAAGAAATGATTTAGGCTACCTCGCTAGCGCCTTAACAAGCTATGATAATTTTAACGTTAATTACCACATAAGTGGTCATAAACAGTTAATATATCGAGAGGAAGCTTATTATGTAGATCTTATTCCAAGAAATGAGAAGACGTTGGTGAAGAAGATTGTGATTAAGCCAAGAAAGACAAACATGACTCCTGAAACATTATTGAAGAAATTTAATTATCTCCTTCGAGTTGATGGTAAACAAGTGGCAACATTGACTTATATCAAATCATCTAATCATATTGCAATAAGCAAATTAAATGATGATGATCTAGTATTAGTTTGTTCAAAAGATTTTCATCAGTTCTTACGACATCGTTCTGCAGCTGTTCATGGAAAATCTGATATGCAACATTTACCATGTGAAAGGCCAAATCAATTTGATACAGAATGGGCCGTATCTTTATACAGAAAGTGTGTAGAGCCTTTTGGTGGTTTCTTACATGAAACAAGAGTGTTGATGCCTCGCATTATTACTTCGGTTAAATTGGTTGTAGATTATTTAAATGAAGTGATTAATGAGCAACATATTTCATTTTCTGAAAAAGAAGGTACTTTGTCTCTCACTATAAATGGAAAAGGTATTGAACTAATTATGGATAAAACTCTAATGGACATTTTGGGTTTTGATCAAAATATCTTTAAAAGTGGTACTGTAACCAAAGCTAGCGCAGACATGTCGCTATCGCGTCGTATTAACTATTTTCAGATATATTCCAATATTGGTGAAGATGTACGTGTGGGAGATGTTGAAGCTCCATTGCTAGCAATGATACCATACCAGCCAAAAAGCTGCAGTATTTTATCTGAGCATACTTTCAAGAAAGTGCATTATACAAAGCTGAAATCAAACTACATCCCACAAATTGATATTGCCATTTATGATGATGCTGGTGCGTTGATTCCTTTTCATAAAGATGCTGTGACAAGTATTACACTCCATTTCCGAATGAAGAGTTAATGCAAAAGTATGCTATTATATTTTTCCAATGTGAATAATATGGAAAGTGAAAATAAGGACTCGTTTCTAATCTACTTGCCCAGTAATGCTTCTATGAATAAATTTCCCAAAAATAAACCATCAGACTATCGAGTAGAATTAAATCGGCCACTGCATTTAGAAGGTGAATGGGAGGTTGGTGTTTCTAGTATTTGCTATGATAGCAATATTCAGAATGTGAATGATTTGGAAGAAATGATATTGACTCCTCGCACCCATGATGGAATAACGATGAATAATGCATTCCACTTCCCATACAATTTAACATCAGATGGAAAATGGAACTATGAATGGATTCAGATAAAATCAGATTCTTATGAGCCATTTGGGAATGAGAAAATTATTAAGGCATTCAACAGTGGTAATACTTCCATCATGAAGAATAAAAATCAGAAAGCTTATGAGTTTACTATCTATCATTGGAGTGGGAGACAGTTCCTCCGCTTTCATTCTTTTACTAAAGGTCTTACGCTGAGGTTGGATAGTGAATTCTATCGGCATCTTGGTTTTGGCCATGGACTACATCTAACGTCAATTGCTACTGCAAATGTTAGAAAAGTTTATTCAAATCGAATCAACAAATTTCATTATAGATTTAAAATATTTGATGAAGATGTTGTAGAATGCGAAGAACGCATCATTTTGAAAAAGCGTGGTGTTCAACCTTTATCACTTATTGAGTTAGTAAAACGATGGAATGAGACTGTGGGTAAGAAGTATGGAGAAAAAATTATGGCGGACAAAAATAAGTTGGTTATTCAGAAATATAATGACAAACTTACAGTTTATTTCTCTCCAACCTTGCGTCATTTTGTAAGACATTATACACCTATTATTGGAAGCGGTGTGGTGTATGTTTCTCATGAATATCACACTAAAGCTGATTCAGTTAATGATGAATGGTGGGTGGACATCTATGGCGATCGCATCAAGAAAATTTACCAGTCTTATGAAGAATCTAAAGTTGCTATCAATATAATGCCGCGTCTATATCATACAGTTGAAAGCTTCATTCATGTAGTAAATCCTTATATACAACAGAAGTTGAAGCATGTGATGAAAAGTAAATATGATGTAAAGACACACCACATTTCGTTTTCAATTGAAAATCAACGCGTTGTTCTGAAACTGGGTGATGCCATTCAATGTCAATTGAGTAAAAATTTGAAAAAACTCTTTGGTTTTTCAATGCTACAAACAGTGTTTGCTGCTGCGCATACGATTGGTATAGAAACACCAATGACACTTGATAAACATGAACAGCACCTTTACATTCAAAGTGATTTGATTCTACCTATTTCTGTTGGTGAGAAAAAAGAATACATTTTACGTGATTTCATTCATGATAAAGACGCTTCATATGGAATAGTCGAGAAGATGTTTGAATCTATTTTCTATCATCCCGTCGTCAAACAAACTATACCCTCTATTGCTATCAAAATTACCAATGGTTTACAAGAGTGCATCCATGTGAAAGATACTAAATCCCTCATAACGTTAGTGTTTCGGAAAACAAAGTGAAGTCATTGTGATATGTTTATTGAAATATGTACATGAATGTGAAGCAATAGACTTTATACAACATCCACTGAAAATATATACATGAGCGCACTTCAATAAAGATTGTTATATACAAAAAGTCTTTTTACTTCGTGAAGGGTGGAAATATACAGGGATAGGAAAAATGTCTTTCAGTGGAAAAGTCATCACATGGGGAATGTACAGATGTGGACACATATTCACAAGGAAAAAACAATCTCATGCGATACATAAAACAACAATGTTTATCTACAGAAATCAACATCAAAATACTAAGTTAAGGATGATTATGCTAAGACGTCTCCTGAATGTGGTAGTGTGAGTTTAATTCTTTTGGGTGGTGGTATGTTTGTGTCAGGATGTCCATGTGGAAGAGATATGTTGTGTTCTAACCAACACCTCTTATCCTCCCATGCTGAAAGCGCCCGTTTCCTAAAAGTATGAGTTTTGATCTCATGCGACTTAGATTTTAAGATTGTCATATTGACAAACGTTATATTTTTATTTCTATAGGCTTTCCTGAAATTCTTATGTTTCATATTTTGCACAATGGATTTTGATATGCCTTTAGCGCGCTTAATGCTATCATCACTATCCTTTAATTTCATAGAATACATTTTTGGACGGAGGAGAATCATTTCATCTATTTCCTTCCCTGCTGTCTCATCCTTAAAGCAGCCAAGTTTTGCCTTATTTTTGATGGAGTAGAGTGGATGATCAGCAGGATAATTTGATGTATCAAAATATCTTTCTAAAGATTTTCCTACTTCATTGAAATTTAAATCTTTTTGAGTGGTAATACCTAAGAAGAAACTATCTGTATCACCACCCAACAAACGAACCTCTTTTACGAGAGGACATGGTTTTAGTATTTTATAAAAGAGTTGGTACATTTCAAGCTTAGAGTAATCTAGTACAGCTTGACCAATATAGATGGGTTTGCACAACTCAACTTCAGATTTTATCATTTTAACACCTATAAGGTCCTCATCGATAATGTCTCTATCGATGAATAGAAGTGATGAGGTCAATTTGTGATACTTTTGATCATCATTAACTAGTTTGTAGTTTACGCGCTTTCTAACATCCTCCATCGTCTTACCAAATAGACTGTTGTTCTTATATTTATAAAAATCTTTTTCAAAGTTATTTTGGGCTAGTGCACGTTTCTGGCTGTTGCTATCAATATATGGCTTGAGGAAGGCTTTCTGTCTAAATTTAATAATGCGGTGAACTCTTTTTAAAATCATACCCATTTCTAAATAAAATTTTAAGATGCTAAAGTGGACTAGATAGTTTTCTTTATCATACTGGGTGAGTAAAAGTTTGCGACAAGGCTTATAGTCGGGTTGTCCACATGATTCTAAATCTTTATGAAATTGTTTCATAAAGTCGGAAAACATATCTTTACTCACTTCACCTGATTCGGGTGCGAGTGGAAAATCTACGGTTTTATGTTTAATATTATTTGGATAGATTAGATCTATCTCAAAATAATATCCCCAATCACCTTCCTCTGGAATTGCTAGTATGTTAGAAGGGTTGGAGAAATGTTGAATATCACTATCATCTAACCAGCTAAACTCAGAGTGAGGTAGCGGTTTGGATAATGAACTACCATACAAATTATTTTGGTCATAATACTTCAGATGAGTCTGGTCATTGCCTACTGTTTCAGATTTTAACCTATGTTTATTTACAAATGTGAGACCACCGCGAATTCCTCGCTCAAATAAATTATACATCTCTGGATCTTGTAAGAGATGAATGGTCTCACCAGTCATTTTAAAAGCAGACTTAAATGACATGGCTGGCAGACTGACAAAGTGGACGGGATCTAACTTATCTTCTTCTAATGCCACTCGTCGAAACTCCTGAAATGCATCAGCCAGCAAAAATACATCTAACTTAAGGTAGGCAATCATATATTCACCAAATGTATGGCAGTCAAATTTTATCCATGCATCTTGTGCATGATCATAATCTTCAGTCTTACATTCTGCGCCGGTCAAATCATTTTTAAATTTATCTATGGGCGGAAGAGAAGTCTCGCCGAGTTTACTAATCGCATCAAAATATGCATATGGAAAGACTCCTTTCCGTGTGATGACTTCATCGGTTAGATTTGGGTATTGTTTCTTAAGATTTTGTGTTAGTGGAAGAGACTTTAGATTTTGTACGAGAGAGGCCAGTGATGCAGTCATAAATTGGTAGGAATCTAAAAATTTTATATCAAAATAGACCGTCTTATTTTCTTTAGTTTTATCGACAGGCACTTTTGCTGTCATGGCCATAAACTTCTCTCTCGTTTGCGCTATTACATCAAGCTTCCACTCTTTCATTTGACCTAAACCTCCTTTTATTATCATATGGCTGTCGTAGCCCTTGAAATTATGGAAAATGACGGGTAATGTACGCCGTTTCATCCTAAGTGAAAAATTACATTTTGAACAGAGTGCGTTTCTAAATTTACCAGTGATGTGATCATGGTCGCGCACTTTCTTAATCTTATCATCGTCAAATGTTTTCCTACATTTGGGGCAAATGTTGCAACTATCAAATTTTGCTTGATCATCTGCTGTCATATGCAATGATCTGCGATAGAGTTCACCATCATGTTTTTGTTGAAATTTTACAGCCTGTTCGAGGAATTGTAGGAATTGGTAAATACAATCCTCACCTTGCCAGACGCGCATTTTATTTTGCCTACTCCTAAAGTGATCATGCCATACTTCATAGCAGGAAATGGCTGCTGGTCGATGGATGTTATCATCGATATAACATTCGATGTCAGCATAGATGACACGAAGAGGACTAAGTTCATCGCCATTCTCTCTATATGAAAACTCCTTATCTTTGGGCATGCGCTCCATTTGCAGTTTACCTCGCTTACACCATTCGTAATGAGTTTCAAATTTAGTTTTCCTCCTAAAGTGGCGAATACATCTGTCGCAGTAATATAACTCTCTACTAGAGTTTTCTAAGTGGTGGTATAAGCGAGAGATTTTGGGAATACCGCAGTAGTGCCATTCCTCACTATCATCCTGTTTTACTAATAACAGGTTTACTGTACGTTCATAACAACTCGAACGCGAGTTGTAGCGCACACCCTTCAATCCCTTTTCCCAAACATGGAGAACTATTTTGATGTTGTTCAATTTTTCAAATTTTTCTATATCTTTAATTTTCATATCGTCACTATTACAGTCATCGAAGTTTAATTCATTCTCCCACTGTTGATACTTACTCTTGCGGTATCGACTATTCTGCACATCATTATAGTGGAGAATGGAGAGGACGGCATACTTAAAACATTGCGATTCGCAATCTACAGAAATGACTGCTGCTTTATTTCTTAAATTTTTCGGAAGTTTAAAGGAGCCTCGACCACTATGATTTCCTAATAAACTGATTTTAATCATGGCGGTCTCAATACCATCAAAAACGAGTCCACTATCACGCTCGTTAAATTTATCTATATTTAATTTTAACCCTTGGATATGAAAATTTATCCAAGACTCACAGTCTACAACTTCGGTTGCAGGAGAGGAGGGTATGTGAAACTCCAACCTCTCTATTATTTGTCCAGTATGGTGGTCGATTTTTACATATTTTATTTTAAGATAGATGAGCGCCTTCATTCTAAAATTGTCTAAATTGTTGAAGAGCGCTTCTATCAATGATGAATTTTGATGAAACCATTCCTCAAAGTTAGCAATGGTTTCTGAGGAGTCCATCTGGTAGTTCCTCACTAAATTATTTATGGACACCTCAGTGAGTCGGATAGAGGAGGTACCGTTGGTGTAGGTATCGTTCGTGTGTGTATGTTGAAGTCTGTGCGAAGATAGTTCAAAACGTGTCTCGAAAGACTGAATGCATAAATCGCAAGAAAAGGAGACATCGTTAACAGAATCATCCCTACCTTCGGAGATTGATGCCGGCTTAGGTCTACAAACACCTCGCTTGATGTGTCGGATGAGATCACGCTTCCTCGTGAAGATGTGTCCACAGTCAGCACATTGCCGATCGTCGCATTCCCGTGATAATGTTGACATGGAACTGGTATCACCTGAAAGAGAAATCATTCTTTCATCTCTGTTCAAGTCTCAGTGTATTGTTACAACCTACCTTGACTCAACAACTCTAAACTTTCCTCGAGAAGGGAGGGTGTTGGTGATGAAGTTGATGCCTGAAATTGAGGAAGATGCTATTAGCCACACATTTGAGGGAGATGAGAGAGGAAATTTTCAACTTACCATTTGAACGAAATTATGTTTAAGCTTGATACTTCAACAAGATAGAGACTTCACTCAAATTTGGAATTCACTAAAGAGCAGTTCACTTGTACGCCTCAAATACAGAATTCGTCAGAGAACAGTTCACTTATGCGTCTCAAAGACAGAGTGAAATGATACGGATGTCACTTTGCTTATATACTTTCATTCTCTTCATTCATTGGATGTTCATTCTGATTGGCTGCTTGTGTATACTTAAGAATTAGAAAACATTTCAAAGTCATTATTCACAGTCAACATGACAAGCCCTCCAACAACATCAAACACAAAATTCTCTTCTCCATGCTCAACACCAAAGGCGCTCGTTACACCAAATGCACCAAGAAAGGCGAAGGTGGAGAAGGTGTACCGACTGGACAATATACGAAAGTTGTCATTACCAGCGGACGAGGAAGAGGAGAGTGTATGTGAGAAGGAGTGTCCCGACTTAACAGGCGTGAGGTGGAAGTATCTCCAGTACGATACTGACGATGTGATGGAGATCACCAGCACGAAATTCCTCCACCAATTATGGGAGTGGTACACCCCTAACTCCCAGCCACGAACTATGGCAGAGTGGGAGTATATTGATAAAGTGAGGCTCGCAGTGGAAGAACGATTAAAGCAACTGAACTGTTTTTGTTATCTATGTGAAGCCAGACTCTGGGACGATATTGACGATGAAGACCTTTTGAAATACATGCCATAATAAATTTTTATTTCGTATTATCTTTGCTTTCATACTGACGTACTTGAATGGGGCTTCAGTGGATGATTTAATCATGTATACATTTTCATTTGGAAATAGTAGCACGCTTAGTCTAACTTGTAAATCTTAAAACATTTCATATGGACGATGATGATAGATGAAATAGTGTCAAATAAAATTAAGATAGCTTACACTTCTGATACAGGGATAGCAATCGACTGCGATCCATGTGTAAAGAGCTTGTTAGACTACGGATGGGGTTAAGTGGATGATTTAACCATGTATACATTTTCATTTGGAAATAGTAGCACGCTTAGTCTAACTTGTAAATCTTAAAACATTTCATATGGACGATGATGATAGATGAAATAGTGTCAAATAAAATTAAGATAGCTTACACTTCTGATACAGGGATAGCAATCGACTGCGATCCATGTGTAAAGAGCTTGTTAGACTACGGATGGGTTAAGTGGATGATTTAACCATGTATACATTTTCATTTGGAAATAGTAGCACGCTTAGTCTAACTTGTAAATCTTAAAACATTTCATATGGACGATGATGATAGATGAAATAGTGTCAAATAAAATTAAGATAGCTTACACTTCTGATACAGGGATAGCAATCGACTGCGATCCATGTGTAAAGAGCTTGTTAGACTACGGATGGGGTTAAGTGGATGATTTAACCATGTATACATTTTCATTTGGAAATAGTAGCACGCTTAGTCTAACTTGTAAATCTTAAAACATTTCATATGGACGATGATGATAGATGAAATAGTGTCAAATAAAATTAAGATAGCTTACACTTCTGATACAGGGATAGCAATCGACTGCGATCCATGTGTAAAGAGCTTGTTAGACTACGGATGGGGTTAAGTGGATGATTTAACCATGTATACATTTTCATTTGGAAATGGTAGCACGCTTAGTCTAACTTGTAAATCTTAAAACATTTCATATGGACGATGATGATAGATGAAATAGTGTCAAATAAAATTAAGATAGCTTACACTTCTGATACAGGGATAGCAATCGACTGCGATCCATGTGTAAAGAGCTTGTTAGACTACGGAAGAGAGAAGTGTGTTATGTTGCGCGTGGCGCGTGAGTGTCCTCCCATTTCATTCCATTCATTATTTTTCTTCCCCTCTGCATTCCATATCCGAGGATATGTGGCGGGCTTGGGACCGCTTTAGCTGCATTAGAAGGTTGGCCCTTATAAGAGCCCATGGGTCGTTCTCCGTCCACCGACACTCCTCTCACTTCTGCAAAAACTCTGAAAGAAAAAGAATAGGAGATTAGATGAGCTACAAAAATGATCATGTTGAGGAAGCTTACTGGGAACTTTCTTCCGAACTTTTCGGACGACGAAGTCTTCAAGCTGACCGGTAACGTCCATACTCATGTGGAGACATCGGACTCCGTCGCCCTCGTAACACTGCTGGGTCACGTTGGGGTCATCCGTGATGGTTGGGGCGTCGCATACATTATTCTCAAAGAGGGGAAGATGGAATTCATACACTCTCCTTTTTCGACACTTCAAACGCTCATGCAGTCGCTCCACTTCACCCGTCAACCTCTTATTAATAACCTTCACCTCCTCCGTCTCCTTCACCACGCTTCGCATCCGCTCTATCTCTTCATCCTTCCTCGACACACTCGCCTGCAAACTCTCCACCAAACCTGCCTTCCTCATCAACTCGCTCCTTTCCACCATCCATTCCTTCTCCTTCTTTCTCAAGCTCTCCAACTCTTCCCTCGTTGCCCTATACCCCTCAACCTTCACCTTCAGCTCTTCATTCTCCTTCAAAACTTTTCTATTATTACTTTCCAAAGCCATCACACGATCCTTCATTCTCACAAATACCTCCGTGTCATACGCCTCTTGCTGCCGTGGCGATGACGCTGCCATCGGCTTAGCCACTTCCTCCCCCTCCCACTCTTCCTTCAAATCCGCTATGTCCCCAAACAAATCTTCCATCACCGCATCCAAATCAACATCATCCTTCTTCTTCATATTCGCTCTCAACTCAACTTCCTCATTCGAACTCCCATCACTCGAAATCACATCACTCGCATTCCTCACCACTTTCTCCCCAATCACGTCCTGAATCGTTGCCACCGCCTTTCTCACCTCTTCCCTTTCCAACAACTCTCCCTCAAACCATGCCTTGAACCCCTTCTCTCCGATGTTCCCACTCTCACACTGCAAATGCGCCTTCATAAATTCCTTCTCATCCCCCATCACACATTTCCGACAAGACACACACAACCTCAACATCACTTTCCTCTCATGGCCCATCGTCCCCTCTTTTTCTTTTAAATGTTTCTTGAGTTCGCTACCTCTGGCAATCTTGCCACAACTACACTTGCCCACCAACATCTTGGCATTACTCGATTTTGTCATGATAATTCTGTAAAGATAGAGTAAAATTTGATAGCAAGTGTTTATAGGATACTACTTGCTGATATGCATTGAAAGACTAAGTCACCAAACATTTGATAGCAAGTCAGCAACCGTTTGGGTGTTAAGCTCTTGAATCCGTTACAGGCATTACTCAGAGGGGATCTTATCCCAGCTCCAAGGCCTCGACCCACAAATCCAACCTCGATCGGACAGAGCGTGCGTCATATCACTGTGTTGGTATCCGGGCCCCAGTTTTGACATGAAAACCGGTGGAGTTATTTACAAGAGGAAACGACCCAAGTCACAGAGACTCATAAACGACTGCTTTTTATTCAAAAACTTTAATTATTATCATTAAATATGAATTTAAATTTTTCAGTATTTTAGTACTACTCATAAAACGTTTATAAGTAGTCTGTCACCTTCAGCATAGCAAACGCTGTCGAATGTTTTTTGAATCAAGTCTAAAGGACTTGTAGAAGCAAAGTTATAGCCGTTTGAAGATTTCGGCCTACTATCATCAAATGGTCAGTCATGCTATACTGACTAACCTATAAGTCTGACACCTTAGCTGATATCAGCAATGTAAAGTCAGAAGTCCGATATCGGACCTCAAGAGAAACGACTTACCTGTAGTCAGTTTCTCAACTTAGTGAAATTCCTCTCCCGATCCCGTTCTTATATACCCTGTGAATATGCAATCGATAAGAGGGGGGGGACGTCAGTGAAATTTCAAAATTTGATGAAAAATGTTTTGGTGACGGTCCCAGGTCGAAATTCCACACTTTGGAAAATTTTCAAATTTTTACCCATACAAAGTCACTCTGACACTTAGGATTTTTTCAGGTGAGCGAGCTCCGACCTAAAATCTTGTAACCGCTCTAACTTTTGAACGAAGACAGATAGGAACAAGCCGATTCTTTCACTGAATTTGTCTCACTCTTAGCTTTCAAACGAGCTATCGCACGACAAAATCCGTCCACTGGAAGCCAAAATCGAAGCAAGCTGTCCAGAGGGAGGGGGGGGACGTCAGTGAAATTTCAGAATTTGATGAAAAATGTTTTGGTGACGGTCCCAGGTCGAAATTCCACACTTTGGAAAATTTTCAAATTTTTACCCATACAAAGTCACTCTGACACTTAGGATTTTTTCAGGTGAGCGAGCTCCGACCTAAAATCTTGTAACCGCTCTAACTTTTGAACGAAGACAGATAGGAACAAGCCGATTCTTTCACTGAATTTGTCTCACTCTTAGCTTTCAAACGAGCTATCGCACGACAAAATCCGTCCACTGGAAGTCAAAATCGAAGCAAGCTGTCCAGAGGGGGGGGGACGTCAGTGAAATTTCAAAATTTGATGAAAAATGTTTTGGTGACGGTCCCAGGTCGAAATTCCACACTTTGGAAAATTTTCAAATTTTTACCCATACAAAGTCACTCTGACACTTAGGATTTTTTTCAGGTAAGCGAGCTCCGACCTAAAATCTTGTAACCGCTCTAACTTTTGAACGAAGACAGATAGGAACAAGCCGATTCTTTCACTGAATTTGTCTCACTCTTAGCTTTCAAACGAGCTATCGCACGACAAAATCCGTCCACTGGAAGCCAAAATCGAAGCAAGCTGTCCAGAGGGGGGGGACGTCAGTGAAATTTGATGAAAAATGTTTTGGTGACGGTCCCAGGTCGGAATTCCACACTTTGGAAAATTTTCAAAATTTTACCCATACAAAGTCACTCTGACACTTAGGATTTTTTCAGGTGAGCGAGCTCCGACCTAAAATCTTGTAACCGCTCTAACTTTTGAACGAAGACAGATAGGAACAAGCCGATTCTTTCACTGAATTTGTCTCACTCTTAGCTTTCAAACGAGCTATCGCACGACAAAATCCGTCCACTAGAAGCCAAAATCGAAGCAAGCTGTCCAGAGGGGGGGGGGACGTCAGTGAAATTTGATGAAAAATGTTTTGGTGACGGTCCCAGGTCGAAATTCCACACTTTGGAAAATTTTCAAAATTTTACCCATACAAAGTCACTCTGACACTTAGGATTTTTTCAGGTGAGCGAGCTCCGACCTAAAATCTTGTAACCGCTCTAACTTTTGAACGAAGACAGATAGGAACAAGCCGATTCTTTCACTGAATTTGTCTCACTCTTAGCTTTCAAACGAGCTATCGCACGACAAAATCCGTCCACTAGAAGCCAAAATCGAAGCAAGCTGTCCAGAGGGGGGGGGACGTCAGTGAAAATTTTTTCTCTCCGATTTCGCTGGAAACATCCTTCCTAACCCAAAATTTCACGTAGATTCCGAATCTGGCCTCCGTTTTCTCATCCGATGCTTCGTTTGGGCGCTACACACCAAAACGTCCCAAATTCTAACTCTGTTAAAATTTTGAAGAAAAATTTTTTCTCACCGATTGCCTTGAAACTCACCCTACCGATGCAGAATTTCACGCTGAACACGAATCCGACCTCCGTTTTCTCATCCGACCACTCCTTCCACTCGAAACAACCCATTTTACAACCCAACATTCAGCAGATTGCACCAAAAACATCACACACTATAGCCTCAAGACTAATCCTGGCGGTCGCCCACGTCAACCTAGACGGTCGCCCACGTCAACCTAGACGGTCGCCCACGTCAACCAGGCGGTCGGACCAACTCACCCGAGTCTCACACTCTGTCGTTTTCGAGGGGGGGGGAGTCAGCGAACATGTTGTGAACGTAAACCCACCTGGCCGGCACACCACGACAGACTCTGTCGTTCCAGAGGGGGGGGGGACTCAGACACGAAGCACCACGGCGGCCGACCACGACACTCTGCCGTTCCAGAGGGGGGGGGGCGCCGGTCGAGTGTTTGTCACTTGCTTACTACTTGTGTCAATTAATGATTAATTGAAGAGTTCCAGCGACATTCTATTTATCTGAGAAATGATTGTAGGTAAAGAAGCTTTCAGTGTGTTTATTCCAGAAAAGCACTAGGTTTCTTAACCACTTGACCGAGAAATTATCCAATAATTAGAAATTTTATTTGTGAATTCTTGAGATATTCTTACAGCCATCATTGTATGTAGGCCACATATCAAACTTCCATTCTAGTGTACAATTATCTAATTCTATGGTTTGATGTGACCAGATGAAATCTGTGCACAAAACAAATCTTCGCCATTTAAGACTGAAATGTGATAAATTGCATCGAATTTTGTCGTCGATCAAATTTTCTCAAGCTGAGCAACATTTTTCCTAATAGATTTGGTCCGTGACAAGAAAAGAAAAGTCATCATCATGATGCATATAGCCTTCTTCGGACAGGTACTCGCGTACCATCTGATAGCTTACCACTAGTGGTACGCGTAACACAGGTTGGGAACCTCTGCCACATGATGTGCATCATTCTATGAAAACTCTCATCTTCGGCTTAGTTCCGTACAGAAACTCGTTCTATAGACTAAAACTTCTTCCTTAATAAGTATCTGAAGTATATGCAGCTACTTGAATATACCCGTATCTTATCATAATACATCATCTAATATAATATTTCCTGAAGATAGTTTCGTGAAGAAGGAAGAATTCAATTTGAATTTATTTGTTGTAAAACTGATTTGTTGAATTGTCATTCCCTTACTTTTGAACTATTTGTGTCAGGTAACCACTTTCGTGGATAACTTTTAGTTCTCATTTAACTGCCTTTGTAGATTGCGCTATCATTGATCATTGATTATAAATATACATGTGCCAAATAGTCTTGGAAATAACTTAAGAAGCTCTTCGTGTCTACCAGTAGAAGTGTGATACTGTTGGCCAAGGTCTCAAGTCTCAAAGGATGTCGAAATTCCAATCAAAACATTTTGCGATCAGATGAAAAATAATTTTGCGCATGTCCACGATGGTGCAAAATGAGTGAAATTCATTTATTCATTGTTTTTATGACATCGCATGACTGGTCGGCCTATATGAACAATTCGGCATATACCAATCCTCAAGATGAAAGCTAACATTATATTGTTAGTTCAACACTAAAAACAGACCAAGTTGCCCAAGTTTTCAAAGCAGTAGTTGATGAGTTTGAGATCTCCACAGCTGCGGTCAGGGTATAAAAGTGTAACAATTATGGCGCTGTGTAGGCAGGCCTATTTCCGAAATGAATGGATAAATTTGAAATATGAACTAATATAGGGGTGCTGCTGCATGGAATAAATCAATTTCATTAAAATTAGCTATCTGAGGTTATAAGTTAACAGCAAACATAGAAAAGTCGCCTCCTACTTTACTTTTTTCTTTACTTTATCCATCTAACGTCCTTTTCTACACCTCCGTCGGGTTGGACGATAATTCTTCATGGAATATCTCGAGCTGTTCTGATCGAGGGCGTCGGCTTCTTTGAGACGCAGTTGCCGACATTCTACAGACACTGTTTCTTCCCAGGTCTTCTTCGGGCGGTCTCTTTGTGATCTTCATTTCCTAGACTTTCTTCTCCCAGTCGCTGTTATCTTTCCGTACCACATGGCCATACCATCACTATTTGAACACCCACATGGCCTCATCGATCGACTGCAGGTTCAGGCGCGCCAGAAGGTCTTCGCTTGCAACTCTATCTTCGAGAGGTGCTCCACACATCCATCTGATTATCCTCCTGTCTGCTACCTCCATTCTCCTCTTTTCTACAGCTGTCATAGCCCAAGTCTCACTTCCGTAAGTCATGCATGCTGTGACGCATGAGTCACAGATCTTTCCCTTCATCCAGCACAACTTATACTGTGTTAAATGTCGTTGAATTATAAAATCACAATCTTTCGTATGTGTTCACTCAGAAGGTTGAAAGACGCTCAAGGGATTAGTTATGTCGATCTGCTACACGCAAATTTCATTGTTTTACTAGAAATCAACTTTCCCAGTGTCATGACATCGATTTAAGCATGCAAGCTGGGAATTTATACAATAATATGGGTCCGAAGGACTCCCACCTCAGGTCTCAGAAAGTGTGAATAATCAATCTCATGTCTCCGGCGGTTAAAGAAACAGTAAAGGCCATTTTCTGAGGGTGTTCCACTTATGAAACCCCTAGATATGTTCCCATTTTTCAAATGATGATACAATCCACTCTTCAATAATTATATATTTATATATAATACAAGCAGCATTTATCAATTATTGCAAGTGCACTAACTTAGACGACATGTCAGTTGTGTTAAAAGTGATTGATGAACATCAGTCGACGCCGAAATATTACATAATATGCCAGCTGAGCATCTTAAATTTGCACTGTGAATGGCTGCAGGCTTGAAAAGTGAACTGTGTCGGTGTTTAGAGTTATGCGTTAGGCCTCTTGATGATTCCTTATATCGGTTGAAGTGGCAGATCATCAGAGCTGTTCCCATTTTCCAAAATTAGGAGGCAACACAATATCTAGTGATTCTATTTACACATGGCCCAGTTTGAGAATCACTGTTCTAGATGATAGCAAATGTGTCGAACGAGTTCAAGGGAATAACTCAGACTTATCTGGAAAATCCACTGTTGTATCGATGAAACTTTTCTGGAACAGGGATTTCCAGGGATTATTTTCCCTCTTCTTCCACAGTTCTTCGTTTATATACACATCTTGCAAAGAGCAATATCACCAATATACACAAGGACACGTAGCCGACAACTTTTAATACTTCTCCAGGCTGAATATGACACGCCAATATTGGACCTCGCAAGTCGCTCTCTGAGGGCACCGATATCAAGCGGAAAGGACCGGCACGTACAACAACAGGAACAGTGCATAACAAGACATCAATGTCTGTTGCTTTTGGATAGGCGCCTACATTCACTTTCATGCCTCCTGAAATATGAAAGAGAGTTGATGCAAGCAACAAAAAGTGACATGTTTTACTATTCAATATTTGACATGAACAATATTATCGCAGCAAAACTCGACTTTTATTTTGACTGGGAGTAATTATCTTCATTTTCAACTGAAATTATCGAAGACAGTGGCTGATCCGTTTCACTTTCACGAAATAATTATTAACTTTGTAGCTGCACAATGCTTTTCATTTCACGTACATTGACACCATTTAAACATTTCCTCAAAAGAACAAATATCTTTTTCAAGAAGTGAATTAATTTCTATGTTTTCATGAAAGTGAGAGTATGTCTCATTTGGAGTGATGTTCGCGCTTCGCAGCATGTGGTGAGGGAAAACATGCAGTCCGAACGTTCAATTGACCGATGAATATGTTTATCCATTAGTTTTTTAATCAACGAGCTCGACAAATCGGCTCTCAAGACGGTTTTGATTGACTGGAACTTTGGCAAGACAAAATTAGATTCAAATTGATCAACAGGAGACTATGGATAGAATGGCAAAAATACATTAGAAAAAATGACTGAGCTTAAGGTGGCCAATCTAGCTACTATAGGGAGCGCACAATCGGTCTTTTTATGAGGATTAAAATTTTCTTTCCAAAATTGCTTATTCAATCTGACTTCAGTGAAGCGATATTTTGAAATTTGAGAATGTTTATGTGCCAATTTGGGCATAGGCTGGCTTTCGTGGTGGCGAAATCCCACAAATTTCGATTTCAGAAAATGCATTGATGCTCTTCGAAATTGCCTATTTGTGGATAATGACTTCAGTAAAATGATATTTCGTGAATAAAATGACAAAAGGCTTGATGTTACAACACTTGTATTCGATTTATTATTCCGAAATTGCATATAGGCCTCAAAAGCTACAAAAATCTGCGTTTATCACCATCAAAAGGATTTAGCAGTGGTGAAAACTAAAGAAACAGTCACGTCCATCATGAGACAAATTAAATGCGTTATTATACACACTAAATTTTCATTTAATTCACAACTTGGTCACAAAACACTGAACTGCTTGAATTCAAAAGGTGTGATGCAGTAGGCCTACTTGCACTGTGAGTGTCAATCTGACCTTTACTTCTTAAAAATAGTATCCACCAAATTGCTCTTGCATCAAAAAGTCATAAATACAGGGAAATTTTTATTTCACAACTCGAATAAGCAGCTTAATTTGCTGTGATATTAATCATTTTTTCTACCACCGGAACCTAATGGGTCACAGGTGACCAATCATTATTTAGGAACCTCTCCTGAAGTAGGGATTCAGTGTAGAAACTTCTCCCTTGGTATACACACTTTAAACATTGTCAGTCTACATGCCAAGTCTAGTTTTGCGAAATGGCATGTAACACAAAAGTAATCATCTTTCCAAAAGGTCACATTGGAAAACTTGCAAACAGTTTTCCTAACTATTTAAATGAAATGATTCGAAGTTTCATTCAATGCTTTCTGACTTTTTGCTGATCATCAGAATTCCATCAAGGGTTAGGTGCAAAACATCTTTAAACATTCATCGTCTTTGGTGGAGATTTTTGCCCTAGAACATCAACACTTTTATGGATCACCAGTGACCCATTGGGCGTTGAGAGGCTAGTGTGATCTGTAAAGTTAATTCTGTTAGTTATAGCCATGAAGGCACATCGCTTCCTCCATAACATTGTTTTTCAAATTTGTTTGTGAAAAAAGGTAACTCACTGTTTTTGGCACAGTAGGGAACTGCACAAACCTCAATGGTATTCTTGCTAGTCTTTGGATCATAAACAGTGCAAACTGGCTCCGAAACTCGAAATGGCCAATTGGGATTGTTTCGACAATAATCTCTAGGATTATCGCGGTTGTATTGAAACAGATCACCGCTGAATTGAGGTCTCGGTCCTGCACCTCTGAAGCTCCAGCTTGAGTCATTTCCACTGTCACTGTTACTGTCTGAAAACATAAATGATGTATTTGACAATGAAAAATGTCATTAACTTGAAGGATAATGCCCCCTTAGTGCATGTTAGTTCAACATTTTCTTATCATACCATTGTTGGATTATTTTTTGACAGATACTAGGACAAGCTCACAAAGAAAATGTCATTATCCGCCAAGTCCTCTATCGGATAGATGTTACATGTAAGGACCTCCAAGACTTGTTGTTAATGCATAATGAATATTAGTCAATTCTCAGACTGAAGTTTCGGTTCTATGTCTGCCATTTTGAATATTTCTGTTTTCTCGAAAAGTGCAAATAATGCGAAAACGTAAAAATGCGATAATTGGAAATTTTCGAAATGAATCCGCATCTCCTGTCACACCGTGAGGACTAATGGAGCAAGGCATACCACTATCGTTCAATTAAAGCTACATTCATTTTACTATTTATTATATTGAAAGCCAATAGGAACCAGGAAATGGCAAATCACCATTGCTCTCACGTAAGATGAAAAATGTCTCACGTAAAAAATGATGACATGCATCAATTGGATGATGACAGTGAGCACACGTAGCTAAAGCATGATAAAAGCTGTAAATTATAGTCTGCATTTAGACGTGATTGAAAACCGTCACTGTGTTTGTCGCCGGGATGCATGTTCTTGATAGGGGTTGTGGAGAATGGAGCTTCGACCGCTCCCAGTACCTGTAATTGGTACGTAGGAGACTGAAAGCATTTCGTCTTCTGAACCAATTGCTGGTGCCTACATACTCCATTCGCCATTTCGTTGCCAGAAGAAATGCGATTCTTCTGATGCATTTCTTCGTAATGGAACCACATCCTTCGCTGGATGAAAATACTAGGGGTACAAGCGATCCATGTTCAATTTCATGTACCCGCTCAGCGTATTTGGCAATCTTCCTCTTCTCAAGGATCTCATAAGCGGCTGGAACCTGCAGCGGTGGTCTTCTCATTAATAATAATAATATGTTATATTTCAAAATGACAGACTCATAACGATCACAAATATTCAAGTGAGAAGATAAAAAGTCAATAAGAAGTAGTATCACTATGAACTAGCATTTTTCATTTTATCAGGTTGCTAATATCGCTCCACATACCTAAATTTTAGTTCAAGGACTTCCTAGATACATCTTTATCAAGTCCATTTTGTACACTGTAAACCGTACGCTACCAAACCTATAAAGTGCTTGCTACCAAATGCTTTATTGCTTTTCATTTAGTAGCGTTTTTACTGTTTGGCAGCAAAGCTACCAGACCTACATGGTGCCTACCAGATGCTTCTCTTTCTTCTAGTCGCATAAGTATGTTAATGAGACATACTTAACTGCAGATTTTCATGATATTGTATTATGAATGATGCCACATGTCTACCGGTAGAAGATTTGAAATCAATGCTATCAATAAGTGTTTATCCGATTGTCATCTGAATTCTCCATGATCGATTTCAATTTAGTATCATTTCAAGTTTTGCTTTGTTGACACCATGTGGTTTATAATGCGGTTGTGTTAAGACTCTGTGGTTGATTCCTTTCGACCGTAGAAAAAATATATTGTTTTCTTTTGAAATTGTCTCAAAACACATTAATTTTGGCAATTTTCAATGCTTTGTCATGCTTTACATGGTGATTTTCAAAGTCTGCATTGGAACAAATTTTATTAGGTTTCAAGTTTAGACTTTATTCTCTAGCAATGTGCTTAAGTTATTTTCATGACAATTCAACAGCAGGGCAACCAACATCTTTCAAAGATAAAAGTTTTTTATTTTTGAAGCGCCGTCTCTTTTACTTCCTTAATGATTAGGGTGGAGCAAAAAAATTTTTTTTCGAATTTGAAGATGCTTGGGCTCTCAACCTACGGGGACGGGTAACTTAGGATGCTACACAAAATTTTATCGATTTTGGTTGATGTTTAGAGGTCCCACACTGAGCTTGAAGCTGATTGGCTAGGCCTAAAAATCGTTTTTTTTGAAATTCGAAATCTGAAGTAGCTTGGGGTCTAGAATGATTGCTTCGGGTTGTATGAACAACATATTCAAATTTGAGACGATTTGAACAAGGTCTTCAGGTCCCACACTGAGTTCAAAAATTCCCAAAACTGACAAAAAAGTTGAAAATTTTGCAGTTTTTTAGAACTAGTGATGTTCAAGATCTAAATACGACGTAGCTTGGGGTTTGAAGACACTTCCAGGAGCTGATGAAGCAACGTACCAGAATTTGAGACGATTTGAACAAGTTCTTCAGGTCCCACATTGAGGTCAAAAAAGTCCCAAAAATTGCAAAACAGCAAAAAATTGCAACTTTTTAGAAATAATTTTGCTTCAGATCAAAATGTGACGTGGGGTTTGAATCAAATTTGATCAAAAATGTGAGGTTTGAAAACATACTCAAGGTCTGAAGAAACAATATGCTAAAATTTGAGACGATTTGGACAATTTCTTCTGGTCCCACATCGATGTCAGAGTCAGACAAGAAGTCGATATTTAAAAGGAAAAGATTGTATTTTGATTGATTGAGCTAAATTGTGTAAGGTTAGAAATTGCATAGGGATCTATTTCGTCCTGGAAGATACTTATGTTACAGCACAAGGACTAGCCTGCTACCGACTTCTTTTAACATACCCGCATACTCCAACCTGATTTGCATTTTCAGTATTCAGAACATATGATTTCCGAGCCCATTGTAAAAAAACAACCATCACCTGTTTTTGTAATAATACTAATATAACAAAACTTTTTTTACAAATTCTCGTGACAATGCATATTGAAATTGAAATCAGTAGGCCTGCCATAACGTAGACTAAAAACTATTTTCTACTATGCAAAGTTCAGAAAAATCCAAAAGACTGACTGAATTGGCTACTGTCTAAATTCTTTCTTCGTATTAAATCTGTTCATCTTCTTTCGAGACAAAATCTTTGTTTGTATCACTCCATTTCGACGATCACCTCCACAGACCGATGCAGCCGCCTCTGTCGTCATTTTGACTCCGCGCTTGACAGACTGTGAGTGGCAAAGATATTTTGCATGTGTTCTACAGGATCATGTGGAGAACTCTCCTTCGCGAGTTCACAGATCGTGACGTCAGGCACCATCGGAGGAGAGTATCTCTGTGACTCGGCAGTCCAGTCGATCAACTCATGATAGATATTTGCTGCGAGGTTTATTTGTGGCACTTGGAAAGTGCGCACCGCTGCTTGAGAGCCCAACACAGAGTTTTCTCTGGCTTTCTCAATTCTGCGATATCCCAAAGTTCTTATGTCGTCATCACTATCACAAATCATAGAGATAAGGATGTTTTTCTGGTGGACGAAGTATCCGTTTCGCTTCAGAACCGGATCAATGATTTCACGCAACTCATGCAGCAAATAGGCTACTTTGATTTCTCAACCAGGGAGAAAAAATGCCTCGCACCGTCAGTGCAAGACGGCATGCACTTCATCTCTAACCAGACTGGAGCGTGCACTGTCATGATGTATTTTGCGAGGATGACAAGGTTTGCAGATGGTTTTTCTGTCGCGACGTATAGACGCAGGATGCGGTTTGCCATTGTCAACCATCGAGACAGGCTCAAGTTTCCTGGATCACGATGGGCTAAATTGGTGGAACAGACACTGTCCGCTATACCACGGCAGAGATCCCACAAAATCTTTTGATCATGATGACTGAAGTTGAATGGAATCGGCTCGAATAGAACAATGGGCTTCCTTCCACAGTCCTTCAAGGATTTGCCGAGAGGACCGCTGAAAGAGCCTGCACCAGTGCTGGCTCCATCGAGATATAGAAACAAATGTCGGAGAGGAATCTCGTTAATATGAAGCATACAAATCAGCCACTGAACGGGATGTTGTAGCTCCCGCTCAATCATTCAAATTACACCACCATTCTGTCCGGTGTTGACATTTATAGAATCACAACATACAGCAACCACATCTTCCAAAGAAATATCATTTTCGTCAGTCAAAAATTTGAAAATTCCCGACTTGATTGAGATTGCGCTTCCGCTTTCTGTCGTGAAGTAGCCGAGATAATGAGATCCTGGTTCTTCAAGTAGTGTGATGTGCTCATCGACTGACACGATATTCTTTGAAATGCCCTCGACTTCTACCCAGGATAAAGTTTTATCTTTCCGTCCGTCAAAGAAGAGACCTCTTAAACTACTCTGTCGCAGCTGATGAAAAGTATTAGAAATCAGATTGGTTCTCAGCATACTCCGTTCTCTTCTTATCTTTGATCTGTCAATAACAGAAGAAGCATCTGGATCACCGTGGCTCACATCTTGCAGAGTAGCACTAACAAGAGCAGCTGTTTGGCGATCCGGTACGCTATAGCGATCAGCACATAAAGCCACTGTTGGAAGATGCAATCGAAATTGTTCAGAATTCGACTTAGGGCTGGATGCGTAACGTGGAGGCTGCCACAAGATGTCAGCTCCATCCTCATCAGCAGAATTGCCAGCCGACAATGATAAGTCCAAGTCGATATCTAGATCCATGATAGAATCCTCTGAAGATTGTGGCTGTGACCTTAGACTTTTCTCATGCTCGCTTCTTTCAGATCGTAGGTTCTTCCTTTTCGTTGTCGATCGGTCCAGTGCGCCAATTACCATCTGCTGGGTTGTCCTCTGATAATGTAAAAAAGCCTTTTCTTCTGTTAGAACCTGCGAGGAATAAAATAAAACGCTAGAGCAGAGGTGTTTTCATAGCACAGGCTTTTCATAGCTTACCTTTCGAGATAGATTACAGTGACATTTATTGTTTGAATCTTTAATGCGACACTTGCAAGCAGCAATGTCAAACAAGTTTGAAAAGTCATTTTTGAATAGTGTCAACCTCTTCAAGTAAGCTGGGGATTCCTTCCGTCCTGTTGGCTGCTTTGGAATCGCATTGTATTCGTTGTGAAGCTCTATCAACTTGAACATAATCCCTTCGTCTGTAATAACTGGAATGGTGGCACGATTCCATATTTTCTTGATATCCAAACAACTAATTGGCAGAATATCCTTGACCTGTGTTTCCTTTTTTCGAGCCTTCATCTTTTCTGAGGTCAAAGCGAACGCACTGACAATGTAGGAGAACATCGCCCTTTGTCGGTAACCGGAGATCATCCATGCGTGTTTGCGTACCTAGTATAGGACATACAATTCTTGTACTTCGAGTACTGATCAGGTTCCCCGACGACGAACTTGCCATTACCTGAAAACGTGAAGCACCACTGTATCTTGTAAATCTTACTTATTGTCCAAAGATTGCTTATTAAGTAGTCTTACTTATTACTTATTGTCCAAATCTTACATACATCAGTAATCATAGCATGATGACACTGTAATTCACTCTGATGTAATTTTTTAGAGAAGATAGACATTACTGATACTTACTTAAGTAGAAAGCCAAAAGGTTAAGATCCCAGAAACAACATTTACGACACGGATGAGTGAGTAGCCGAGTGCACTAAGGCGCTGATCAGCGAGCGTCACTGGACCTATGGTCTATCCTGCGCTACGTATTCTGCTGAATCATTCATGGACAGAAGAGTTGTAATCACTGTTGATCACTCAATTCATACCAAGCCAGTCCAGTTGCTTAGCCTTACGACAGTACCTATGCGACAGCACATGTAGTTCTACAAGGCTGTAGACCTTTGTATTAAAATATCTTCTAAACACTATATGATAGCAGCGCCGTATCTTGCCGCACACAGATACAAGTAACTGGTTGTAATATGGCATTACCTTCATATTAGTCTCATTAATAAGTTTTTTGTCCTACTCGGTAAACATTAGATCAGTTGGCAATTATATTCTCATTAATTTAACTTTATGCACTTGTACTATGTACGCATGAATTTTCCAAACTCACCTGATAACATAAATCAAAACACCAGAAATCGATATCAAGCTGAAGGAAAGATGAAAGTCTCGCAAATTCAAAAAAATGTAAACATAAGCAAAATATTTAATAGATATGGCAAAATAGGTTAGCCTTGAATGTGGAACCTGAAGAAATTGTTCAAATCGTCTCAGATTTTAGCATATTGTTTCTTCAGACCTTGAGTATGTTTTCGAACCCCAAGCTACGTCATATTTTGATCTGAAGCAAAATTATTTCTAAAAATTTTTGTGTGGCATCCTAAGTTATCCGTCCACGTAGATTGAGACCCTAAGCATCTTCAAATTCGAAGAAAGTTTTTTTCGCTCCACCCTATTAGTGATGCACATGACAACACGAAGCATACATGGCGAATTATTTGAGGTACTTTTTAGACTCCTTTTAGGCAGGTTATAGACTCCTTCATTCCATGAGTTACATGTCATTTCATAAATGTGACAGTCTTAAAACTGATGCTTCCTAGACGCATAGGCCCTACATCATGGTCAGAAAAGCATTTCAAAATGCAAAGGTTACAAACGGAAATTATGTAATTGATTTATGAGTGGTTCCTCAACAACAAACTTTTAAGATGTATGTCGCAAATGAGAGAAGCATGATTGTTTTAAAAATATCACTCAAATTATATTGTAGGCCTACAGAATTGCAAGCTTGTTTTTCTGCGGTTAATCAAATCTGTCACATTATTTGACAGATCAACGCCCATGTATGCCGAGCTATTTAAGAGAAATTTGTAATTTCTTTTGTAATTTTATCGAAAAAGCATTGCTACTTGTTGAAATGTGATGTTTTTCATTCACAAATATAATAGGACAGCAAACTGAAATTATAACTTTTATTTAATTGAAATCAACTTACATTGATAAATAACTAAATTTTCAGAGATGCTAGCAATAATTTGAAGCAGATTTTTTTGTCCTTTCAAAGAACCATAAAATCATTTCATCATGAAAAAGATGTCGGGAGGATCATACTGTCAGCCCATTTTCATCAAAAATTCTTATTGTATCTATCTTGAAACGCTGAATCAGTGATCACGTTCAATTGTTTTCGTGAGGACTATTGGCCAAAGTAAATACCACTTAAGAAAGTGACATACATGCTAATTTAGTCTATGAAGCATCAGGTTTCTCATGGCATAATGTTCATAAAAATTGAGTTATGTGAGAATAAGTATGAGAATAGTTTAACTTTATCAGTCGGTTTTTTAACTCGAGAAATTTATGAGATTTCCTGTCTTCATTTGATACGATCGCAGTAATTCTCTTGGCTAAAGTGTATGGTGTATTATTCAAAGTATGTCTTGGATGACTCGAATGATTACGGCACATAATTCAAACTGTCCGTTGGTTTTCGGAATATATCCGTCTCAATTTTTCCTGGTTTTATAAACAGTGACATCTAAGAAACTGATACATTTCTCTCCAATTTCTTTAGTAAATTTTATCGCAGGGTGAATATCATTTAATAAACAATGAAAATCTTCAATGTTACCGAAATCGCCATTGCATAAGTCAAAGCAATCGTCTAAATATCTTATCCAAGATGACTTAAAAACGTCTATCAAAGAATTATTCCAAACCGTCGTCAACGAATTATGTAAAATTGATTCAATATATCCCATAGTCAAAGATGCATAGGAAGGGCCATCTTGGTCCCAATGGCAGTACCTGAGATTTGTCGTTAAATATGAAATAATTATTATTCAAAATTATTTCCATGGCTTCTATGATGAATGAAGCAGTAAATCTAACTGTTATATATTCTCTTTGGTTATTGATCGAGAATGTAATGGTTTCCATACCTAATGTGTGACGTGAAGTATGCTGGTGTACAGTGAGATCACGTCAAAAGTTGCGAACATGTCATTGGTTTTACCATTGGGTAAATTATTTATAAAATGACTTAATATAAGATTTGAAGCTGCGCCTATATTTCAGTTGTCAGACAGAGCTGATAGAGTAGACATGGAGGCAAAAGAGAGATATTTCATACTGAAATTCAACCCAACATTAAAATGCTAAAATGAGCTCATTTTATTTCAATCATTTGCGTCTGATAAAGTGACAACCATCAATAAACAACAGAAACCGGTTTCGCAAAGATGTGTTTTTGGTTTCATAGCCTTATCTTTGTTCATATATCTATTTGAACGTCTACATTATATATACATAATTCAAAAAGGAAATTGGATAAAATAAATTGATATAAAAGAAATGAAAACCGGGAATTGTCGGTGTTATTGGTTTACATAGATAGATTAGAAATAGACCAAGAGAATATTTTGGCATGCGCCCTTCGTATGCGATTGGCATTGGGCGATTTACAGTATATCTGCAAATAATGCAAGCCAATGTGCAGCTTTCTATACCTACAGGTTAATAATTCCCACGATTCCACGATTCCACTGTAAATCGCTGGATACGAAAATTACATACAAACATATACCAAAATCACATACAATTTGAAACTAGCATCTGATACGAGATTCTTGTATGTTTACAGAGATCTGGTATGTTTTTCATACCACATCTCACTTACTTTCGCATGTGATTGTCATGTAGCGATACGAACTATTCTATCTGTGATTGGCTGTTACACTGAAATACGAGTTGTTGGTATGTTTTATGTACGAGACCCGATGTAAATTCATCCTTATTCGTATGCCTCTGGAATGCATTTCGTATGTACAGCTTTAAGTCACATAGCAAAAAAATATATGTATTACGTACTACTGTCAAATAACGTTTTTCGGTAGCACCACTCGTGAATATTTTTATTTGATAGAGTGATATTTAGCTAGATTAGATTTACTGTGAATTTTATGCTCCACGACACTGTCGTTTGAAGCATGCCTTGACTGATTGAATTATTCATTATTGTTGGAAAAATCAAGTATTTGATGGTTATATTTTTATTAGATGACAACAATTATCTTCGGCTCTACTCCATGGCCATTCTCAAATTTTTACTTGAGAATGGCTATGGAGTGACCAGCAGCCATCAACATGAAATTTTCGTGTTGAAGTCCTGGATCAATTTTGATAAACGATATGCCATATGAAATCTCATGTTCATCAGATTATTTTGGCATGTGTTTAACTTTAATTTGTAGTTAGCTGTGGTTAGTAGGCCTCATGAAAAAACATTGGGCGTTTTCCTTGATATAGGATTTTAACAGGCTACAGATTTATTTTATGAAAGTTGACAGACAGCATCAGCTATCAGTCAGCTTTATCATGGTACACGGTTTTTGGGATTGGCTGAATGTACAAAAAGATACAATAGTAATAATTTTCACCGACAAATTTTACGAGACCCGAAATGAATGTTCTATGAGATGAATGAAATCTTCCATATTTTTGTTAACCGACCGACTATTGCTATTACGCAACTTGTAAACTGACACATTCTTATGAAGGTGCTACTAGAAATTGTATGCTTTCTATCTCTAGAATTTTCAATCTCAATACTCATGTAAAATTTGCCATAGTATGGTGACCTGCCATCTTTCACAATGGAAAAATGCTAATCAAAAATTTGTGAACTATCAGGATACAGATATTGCAGAAGTTGCAAATCAACATAAAACAGATTTGCTGATGATGAAGATAAAACAGATGGAAACATTTGAAAAACAGTACCAACAATGTAGCTCTTTTTTCCTTTTTCTGCGTTGTCTATTCGGTTAAAAAAGCGCATTGAGTTTTTGTAATCGTTTCTTTTGGGTCATGTTCTCAGGGGAATTAATGGAATTTGTGTCTACTGCGAGGAAGTTCTCATATTCATCTACAGGACAAAGTGCAACATGACGTGAGTTCAATTTGACTCTAAATATCAAAGCTGTGCTTTGTCCATGGACTCAGTTACTTTAATTCGATTCCAATTCCGTTGAAGGAAGATGAGACCAGATCCTGAGAGTACTGAAGCTATCACATTATTTTCCGACAACATCGACAATTCAACAGTTGCAACGATTCTTAGGAATGGGAAACCTGTTCTGGAAATACGCTCCCAAAGATTTATCTTTAGCGAGCTGAATGACCTCTTAAAAACTGAGAAATTGAACTGGACTGAATCAGCAATGGATTCATTTGATTAATTCAAGTCAATTAAGTGGCATGGATCAATAGCCTCTTTCCAAGAGGGTGCATGTGAGAGGTTTGTGCATCAACTATACACTAGGTGACCCTGATTAACCAAATTCAATGGCACTTTATGGTATTCTATGACACGCAATAGGAGTGCCATAGCACACCTCACCATTCAATCGAAGTCAATTGGATCCAATTGCACTGGAAGTGGGAAAACATGAGTGCCATAGAAGCTATCCAAAAGAAGCAAACGCGCAGCGACAGTTTTGACTCCGAAATCTGACTTTGTCCAATGATATTGCAACATTTGCATGTTCAGCACAATTTCAGATGCCTTTGGCATGTGCAACAGTCATTGTTAATCACATCCTTTGGTCGTGTCTCAGTGTCTCGCATTTTTATGAAAATCCGTCGTTTGCTGAATTAATCATCTTATCCGGTTTGTCTCAATCATCACACCAATGGAGTAAGTTCAAATGAAACTTCAGTTGTTCAGTATCATTGTTCAGTATCATTTGTATAGTCCATCAGTCAAATCATCAAGTCCTCATTGTTCCAGCAATTCATTCACGCACTGTTTTATTGAATTATGCAATTTTTTAGATTTTTCGAGGTATGAATTAGAGCTACTGTATGATAAGATTTATGTAGACAGTCTTATCTATTCCTCGTTCAATTGTCGTATGTGTAAAGTAGCCATTTCAAGTGCTATGCGATGTGTGTTATCATAGCACAAAAATTATTGTAAATTTGAATATTTTAATTAGATCTAATTATTCAGGATATTAATTTTTAAATTGTAGACCTTTCTAAGCGAAGACCTACGCATACATTTGTGCGATAAGTCTTGAAGATAAGCTGTAATCACTTAAATGATGCAGCAGTTAGTTACATCGAAATTGGAACAGAATTTTTCTTATATTAGATACCGGGTGTATCTTTTGATTCCGCTTGTTTCATAGCTTTCTAACTGTCCCAAGCATATTATGTTTTAAATTTCAGGTCGGGTTAGTCCGGTTCTTTCAACGAGTCTGCTGCGTCATCTGAGAAATCAACGTTTGATGAAATCCTCGAATCGGTGTTTTAAGCCATGAAGTAAGTTATATATTCCTCGGTGTTCTAACAATTTATACACTGCTATCTGACTGAATTATAGTCCAATAACTTTTGGTCTTTTAGCTATCATTTAGAAAACCGTTCTTTAATTTCACTTTCAAAACCTTTAATAGGTATGCTATCAGGTTGACTCCACTGTTTCATAACTGGTTGGGAAGATCAACTCGAGAAAATGAAAAAATCGACCACAAATTTTCTTCAACCAATTAAGAAAAAATATTAAATTTTTTTTCTGTGTAACGTTTCGCTTTCTGCTTCTGCTGGTACAATCATAAAAATAAAGGGCACTTTAAAATCACATTGAACGAATTGTACTAGAGTCTGATGCATGGGAGCTGCCTTCTCTTGTTCCCACACGAATTTCTATGTTCTTTGCTGAGGTGCATAGTTGACCATTGAATCACTTTCATAGAAGGATTGGCACTGCATGCAATTAGCAGTTGATAGACATGTGATATAGGGACAGTCACGTGAACTCACACTCTAGATCTTATTGTGCGAGCCGATTCTCCAATATATGACTATGTGCAACCTGTACATTCAATGAGACATATACAAAACTTTAACAATCACACTTCAGATTTGTAAGACTGCGTACAGTATACACAGTTAGCTATCATGTATACACTCCTGCTGTGACATGGGTAGTAAAATAAGAGATAAAGGTTTATTAGGAAAACAGACATTCAATGAGGTGACAAACTACATTTGTACCATATTCTTCTTATTTCTCTTGATTTCTCAATTCATTGGTATTTGGTAATGATGACCACAACTTTTCTCTTTCACCTCTTTCTCACTGGATATACTCACTTGCTTCATGGCATGTCTGATAACTTTCTTTGGATAATCGCTCTTGCATGCCGTTTGGAATTTGTGTTATATTCATGTCATTATCTGTAACCTCCTTTCCTTGTTACACTCGTGTGGTGTACGTGTAGGTAAAACAACCGCAGTGCAGCGAAATCAAGAGAGTTGTATTTTCAAACAGGTAAAAATTTCTTAAATATTTAGCGTCTCACCGTCTGTTCAAACAAAGCCACACTGAGTCATGATGCTTGATAGAACATAAATCGTAAACGATTTCCGCATGCTGGACTAAAATATACACACTACTAACACATTTAGGAGTATATACATCACTGTACTCAATTTTCTCCGGATAATCAAAAGGCTCAAATAAGTGTCAACAATTATAAAAGGATAAATTCACATCGCCAATCACGGCGATACACTACCCGCGAGAAAACCTTGCTTTCTGACAAATGTCAAGTCAATTTTCGAAGATAAGTCCAAAATTGAAGCACGGTGGGAAAAGGAGCAATTTACATGGATTCAAACGAGTTAGCAATGAGCAATAGGCCTGTGTCTTACGAAATTAGTCAGGTAAGCTAAGAAATACTGGACACACGCAACAAATTCTCTTCAAGCAAACATATTTTACGAATATCGCGTCTCAACAAACCATCGCCAGACTTAAGAAGCACTTCGCGCACTAGACCATCTTTGTCAGCTCGCACCTCCTGTATCAATCCTTTCTTCCGCGAACCTCTCGGGGAGCAACTATCACAAATCAATACTAAATCCCCAATTTCAAAATTCCTTTTTTCTTTACACCACTTTTGCCTCTTTTGCAATGATGTCAAGTATTCCTTCTTCCATCGTCGCCAGAACTCATCGGAAAGAGCCATCACTGATTTCCATCGTACACTTGTTCGGGGATCAGAATCATCTGCGTGAAAGGATTTCGACGGATTTCTATTCACCAGCAAAATATGATTTGGAGTCAAACAATCTGTATCACTCGGATCATCTGCAAGCTTTCTCGATTTCGCACATTAGCGTATGTAAGGAGTCGTCGGACACGATTCGATCACGAATTTGAGATGTCAAGATGCGCTTAACAGACCTCACCATTCTCTCCCATACACCTCCTTGATGAGGAGCCACAGGATTGAAATTCCATCGAACCATCTTCTCGCTCATTCTTCTTTGAATTCGATTATGCTGTAGTCTCTTTAGACCTTCAATGACCTCAACAGCGGCACCTCGAAAGTTCGTGCCATTATCGCTTCTCAATTCCCTTGGAGGGCCTCTTCTGGCTATGAAACGAAGTAGAGCATTTATAAAGCTGTCCGTAGACAAGTCTTGTGCAATCTCCAGGTGTATCGAGCGAGTTTTGAGACATGTGAACAATACTCCATACCTCTTATATGACGTACCTCTTGACCGTGTTCTTCCATCCTTCCGTACAAATAACGGTCCGAACAGATCTACACCAGTGCATTCGAAAGGGTAGGAAGCTTCATTCACTTCAATTCTTGATTCTGGTAATGAGCTCATTAATTGACTACCAGGGTGCTGATTGTACCTTCTACAAGTCTGACATTTGTACAATACACGACGGACAGACGAAACACGATGAATAATCCAATAACTTAGTCTCAGCAAACTAAGTGTGTGATTTACACCGACGTGATCGTTCGATTCATGTGTATACTGAATAAGCAATTCCGTCACAACATGTTTAGGGGGTGTAGTGAAATATCTATTTTGTGTGGATATCTGGGACTAGGATATCTTTGCCTCCTAGCATGTAGGCTCATGCTATATACTCACTGACATAAATAATGAAACCAACTATCATTGACTTGAATGGAAGTTTGTTTCATTTTTTTCTATGGTTTGAGATGATATCTCGTTTTCTATGTATCACCATTGAACTCCATATGATAAGGGAAATGATATAGGACCATCAAATTTCAAAATTTGATATTGATCACAGTAACAGCTAGAAGTTGAAAAGAATCACCACCTACTGCTGACCAGATTTGACTTATGAAATGGCGCACGATAACTTTACCAGAGGAATGGCAATTGGGATGATGCGTTGTGGGCAAAGTTCTACAACTGTTGCGACGTGGTATCAAGGTCATCAGTCGTGGAGTGACAGTCAGTGGGAACGTGTGCTCTGGACTGATGAATCGAGGTTTACTCTCGATTTCAACGATGGTCGGATCCGTGTTCATCGCTTGCCAAGTGAACGATTTGCTCCATGTTGCGTCAAAGAACACGACCGGTACGGCGGCGGTAGTGTCATGGTTTGGGCCGGTATCTGGCACAATGGAAAAACACCAGCAATCGTAGTGAAAGGAACATTGACAGGACAGCGATATGCCGACGAGATCGTGACACCGGTCGTGGTTCCAGCAGTGACATCGAATCAATTGATTTTTCAGGATGACAACGCAAGGCCCCATCGCGCTTCAGTGATCTCTAACAGGATAGCAAGCAGTGGAATCCCAACCTTGGAATGGCCCTCACGTTCTCCCGACCTCTCCCCCATCGAGCACTGCTGGGATGAACTTGGTCGCAGAGTGAGGGAGAGGTACAACCACCCACCAGTGTCTTTGAAGATATTGACCGACAGACTGATCGAGAAGTGGAACCTCTTAGACCTGGCATTCATCCAGCGACTGTGCTCATCCATGCCCTCACGCATCGATGCCTGTTTGGATGCTCGCGGTGGTCACACCCGTTTCTAACTTAAGTTGATAAAATCATGAGTATCAAATTAAATGTTTTTGAGTAAAACATTTGAGTTCTCCTTTTACAAACAACAAACAAACGTACAGTACAACCAAGTTTAAGTCATAAGTATTCATATCAGGACTTGTTTCATTCTTTTTGTCACTGAGTATATATGTTATCTTGTTTTGAATTTTGAGTTAGCTGGTCAAAACAGCTTGACTTAATACAGTCTGCATAAGTCTATGCACGAAAGACGTTGTTTTTAATTACATGGCGCCCAACATAAAAAAATAACTAATAAAATGGAAAAAGGAGGCAATCATCAGTCAAAATGGTATTAGTGATTCATTCATGATGATAATGGTTATTCATAAGAAATAATGGAAAATAACACGGACTGTTGAAATATGACGGTATCAATCATCTACATTGGAAACATGCAGACTCAAGTTTTCAGAAAAGGACATTAGTAAGATAAGATATATTCTATTTTCTGATAAGTCTTTCTCTCATCATTCTTTGCAAATTTAACTTATAATAATGGGACATTAATAACGGGGAACACATTCAAATTCTTATTCTTAAATAGGTTAAATTTACAACCCTTGTAAGAGAGATTGACTTATTCAGGCCATAATTCATTCTGATAAGTACGACATTTATTTTGATTTTAGCTTCTTACCAGACTGTTATAACATTATGTCATTTGATTTAGATAAAAGTCTTAAGCAACGTTCACGAATCAGAGCTGCAGTAACGAAACTCATAACCAGGATAAACTCCATCATATCTAAAGATGGGTCCGATATTGAGTTGCAAACAGTTGAAGACATGTTGGTTGCAAAATTCAACAGTCTTAGAATCTTAGATGAACAAATTCTTAATGAAATTGATGAAGATAAGGTTGAAGTTGAAATGGACGAAACCGTTTATTATGAAGTCAAAGTTAATACAACCTTACAAATGATTCGAAGTAGAATTAAAGAAAACTTAAAAAATTCTAATGCAAGTAAAACTGAAAATAGTGTTAAGTTACCTAAGTTACAACTTCCAACGTTTGGTGATTCCAAGGCTGAGTGGATTTCCTTTTGGGATAAATTCGTAACAACGATAATGAATAATAGCTCATTATCAGCTGTTCAAAATTTGCTTACTTGCAATCATGTCTCACCGGAGACGCAAAAGCTGCTGTTTCGGGTTTAACTTTAACGGAGGATAATTTTGACACTGCTGTTAATATCTTAAAAGAGAGATTTGGTTCAAGTGAAGCGGTTCAGAGAGAACACATTAGAAAATTGACTGATATTCCTATTCCCACTGGCACTGTTCATAGTATAAGAAAATTTGATGATGAAATTGCAATTCATAAAAGGAGTCTCAGTGCTCTGAATGTGGAACCACATGAATATGAAGTAGTTATGGTACCAAATCTCCTTAGTAAGTTGCCAGAACAAATGAAAACAAATATTTTGTCAAAATCATATAATAGATTTGGTGGCTTAAAAACATTAAACCAATTTTTAACAGTTTTGTCTTTAGAAATAGCCATAAGAGAAATTATAAAAGATGATTTATCTAATGTCAAGCCTGTCAAAGCAGCTAATTCTGATCGCGAAGGATCTGCCGTAGCCTTACAATCGACAAGAAAAATCATTAAACAAAATTCACGAGATGGTAGTAATATTTTCTGCACCTACTGCACCGGAAATCATTTGTCGATAAAATGTCCGAAGGTTTCAACTGCAGTTGATCGTAAGGAATTTCTCAGGAAAAATAAACGTTGTTTTTCTTGTCTGAGAGCCAATCACTCAATATACGCTTGTAGGGATAAGAAACAGTGTAATATATGCAAAAATGGCTTTCACCATAATAGTATTTGTCGGAATTTTACAGATTTCCGGAATCCTATTTATAAAAATGACAATGAAGGAAAATTTTCAATAAATCGAAATTATAGTCATAAAGAATGCAAGTTAGATGTTGCTACTTGTTACGCGGACACGTCCTCAGTGACAGTTTTATTAACTGGTGCCTGTGCTGTTGCATTACCTACTGCAAAAGCTATAGTTGATTCTCCTGACGGTAAAAGGAACCTTTTAGTTCAGGTTATTCTAGATACTGCTAGTAACAGAACTTTTATAAGACAAGATATTTGCGAACAACTAGGACTGAGAGGAAACTTTATTGGAAAACTAAACGTTAATGTTTCTGCATCGGATAGCTGTAAACAACAGGATACCTATGAAGTTAAATTTGATATAAGGAAGTTGGGTTCTGCGTTGCATGATAATATAAACTTAAAGGGTAATATCGTTCCACATATATGCAACTTTCGGCAAATTGTCAAAGTAGACACCTATCCTCATTTGTGTGAACTAGATTTAGCAGATCAATATGACCCGCGTGATGAAGATATCTCGACATAGGAATTCTTATTGGGTCTGATCAGTATTATGACATCGCAATGGGTGCAGTAATAAGAGGTTCATATGGACCTGTTGCTTTAGAAATAAATTAGGATGGGTGATCCACGGAAAATTAAGTAGGAAAATAGAGGATGATATCAAACGGAAGGATTCCGATTGTTCAACTTTCATATGTTATGATGATGCAGATGATCATGACTCCAAAACTTTAACTAGAGAATTACAAAAGTTTTGGGATCTGGAACACATAGGTATCAAACCCGATGACACCATTAAACAAATCGATACTATGTCAACTCATGTATAGGGGACATTACATGGGGGAGCATCTATGACACTTGCAAAAATACGGGAACGATTTTGGCTAGTGCGTGGCCGTCAGACAGTCAAAAAATTAATTCGGAAGTGTCATTGGTGCAACCGAGTCCAAGGAATGCCGTATTTACAGAAGAGTACAAGTGACTTACCTCAACACAGACTGAAAATGTCGAGAGCCTTCGCAACTTGCGGGTTAGATTATTGCGGTCCATTATTCTACCGCAAGGGGGAGAGACTTAAGTCATACATATGTTTGTTCACTTGTACAACTACAAGAGCAATACACTTAGAGCTGTCGCAAGATTTGTCGACAAAGGGTTTTATAAAGGTACTAACACGATTCGTGTCAAGGAGAGGAATACCTCATCTTATAAGTGATAATTTTAGTACCTTTAAGAAAGCATTTTCAACATTGAAGTGTGTATCAGAAAATGAGGAATGTCAACAATATATATCGAATAAGAGGATAAAGTGGGATTTCATCTGCGAGTATTCTCCGTGGATGGGAGGCTTTTATGAAAGGTTGATAAAAGATATCAAAAGAAGCATATTTAAATCACTCAAGAATAGGCTAGTTGACTTTTATGAGTTAGAGACGGTGGTTGTTGAGATAGAAGGAATTTTAAACTCTCGTCCTTTGTCATACGTGGCAGATGAAATTGAAGAATTTGTAACGCCTTCCCATTTTCTTGTCCTCCAAAGGTTAATTAAAGAGCCTACACTTGAGAATTATCAGGGGGGTTCATTGAGTATACGTGATATCATTAGAGATTACAGCGATTTACTAAATCATTTTTGGAGGGAATGGAAAAGTTCATACATTATGTCTTTAAGAGAGAGGAGTATGAAAATTGCTAGAGGTGTTTCGATTGAACAAAAAGTAGGCCAGATAGTTATTTTAAAGGAGGATAAGGTCCCTCGTTTAAAATGGAAATTGGGGAGAGTTGAAAAGTGAATAAAGAGTCGAGATAATGTTATTCGATCAATTTTGATTCGTTGTAAGTCTGGTAAGAAGCTCGAAACTGTACGGCGACCTTTACAACATGTTGTTCCGGTAGAAGCTTACGAGGAAAGGAACGATGGAGGAATTTTGGACTAGCGAAAATTCGGGGAGTGTAGTGAAATATCTATTTTGTGTGGATATCTGGGACTAGGATATCTTTGCCTCCTAGCATGTAGGCTCATGCTCTATGTTATCTTGTTTTGAATTTTGAGTTAGGTGGTCAAAACAGCTTGACTTAATACAGTCTGCATAAGTCTATGCACGAAAGACGTTGTTTTTAATTACAGGGGGTAATATCATTTGATGTTTTGTTGAGTCCGGTAAGCTTGACCGCTGAAGACGTCCACCAACGCATAACACATCGTTCTGTATAACAGGCTTCAGCTTTCTCAAAGAGCTGGAAATTCGATTATCATCATACTCGGTTCTTTGAACATTTTTCACAACCATCAGGATACTGTCATGCAGTTCATCAACACTTATTTCTTTACTCCGAGGTAAAGGCTCAGCACGAAATCCCTTAGAACCTCTTAACAACCAAGCCACGACACGAATCAGTCTAATCCAGGACGAAAACCGATGAAACAATTCGCTCCAAAACTCATTAGTATCCACTTCAGTCGTAAAAACTCTTTGAATCCTCCTCACACCGTCATCGTCATCTGATAAAGGTTCGTAATCGATTACTGACATCGGCAATTCAATAGAATCCCATAAGAACTCCGGACCACGAGTCCATAGACGCCAACTTGCACTTTCTGTCGTATCAATGCCACGACTGGCGACATCAGCTGGGTTGTGTTCACTGCGTACGTGTCTCCATTGATCGATGGCCGATTTCTCATTTATCTTCGCTACTCTGTTGGCTACAAAGACAGTCAATCGTTTAGTCTCGTTACGAATATACTTTATAACCAACATCGAGTCCGTCCAAAAGGTCGTACTACTTATCGCTAGACGATCTCTTAGCGAACTGGATATCATCTTGTCAGCCGAAATCATAAGTGTAGCTAAGGTAAGCTCAAGCTTGGGGATCGAAACACCGGTCTTCAACGGCTTGACTCTCGATTTTCCATACAAGAATGAAACATGACAGTCTGTTTCAGAGATGAACCTTAAATAAGAAACAATCCCATAACCTGATTCGCTAGCATCTGAGAAATGATGCAGTCCAACCTTAGTGAAACGAAAGTCCGGTTTTAGACATCTTTTCGTCAACTTGAACCCGCTCATACTCAACAATTCACCAACCTCTTTAGAAGTAGAGATACCCTCGTCAACACTTGCATACGATTTGAGAAAATCATCAACATAAAAATCTCTATAGATAGCGTCGATTATTTCAGGCCAAAATCAAGACTCTTTATCAGCAGCCGCCTTCCGCAGGGCGAATCCGCAAACGCTTGGGGAACTAATAGCTCCAAACACATGAACGTTCAGTTCATAAGTTCAGGCCTTGCATCGAAATCATCCGAAGGCCACCATAAGAAAGACAATCGCTTGCGGTCCTCTTCCGGAACGTAAACCTGATGAAACATACTCTTTATATCGGCCGTAACAGCTACCCTGTCAAGACGAAATCGAGTCAACACACCGATCAATGAACTCGTGTTCTCTGGTCCCTTATAAAGTAAGTCATTGAGGGATCGACCTCGATACGAAGCGGCACAATCAAAGACTACCCACGGTTCGACCTTCCTTTCATTATAGACCGCATGATGAGGTAAGTACCATCTATCCTTCATCTTCATAACGCTTTATCACCGTTTGATACTTCTCTTTCAAGTCACTGTTTCTACTCAATTTCCTTTTCAAATACTCTAGTCTCATTTTAGCCATTTTTTAATATTTTAATTACCATTTAACGAAGAAGCAGTGGTCCTGAACGGCAATCCTATGTGGTAATGACCATTCTTGAATTCAACCGAGTTCTCCATTATGGAAGATGCCTTCACTTCCTCAATCGAATATGCTTCTTGGCTATCGGTTTTCAAATCTTCGAATTCATAGTTGAACATATTCTGTAACTGCTGATGCAGATCGTTGTCCGAGAGTCGAGTCGAAATACGATTCACAGAGACTTTCTCCTGTTGTTTATTGTTTGGGCCACATACAGTCCATCCAAAGCAAGTAAGTATACCGATTGGCTCATTCTCATTACCAATTCGCCGATCAAACTGAGACTCAACTATATGAGTATGGTCGCTCCTTATCAACAGAGATACATTAGCATTTTCAGAGATACATTAGCATTTTCGATCGAGGGCAACTCGATATTCCACAAATGAGGATAGCGATCCTTCTCAGCTACTTTCGGCATATTCTCATTAGAGATCGGTATTGACTTCGCAGTGATGCAATTTACATCAAATTTCTTCCTTCCATCAAGAGAAGACAGCTGTAGGCTAACTTGATAACCCGTCACATCTTTATCACCTGTCATGGTAGACAGTCGATAACGTATCGAACGGCCCTTCACACCTAATTTCTGCAGTAGATCCTCAGTACAGATAGTGGCATCAGAACCGCCATTGAGAAACGCGAAAGTCTCCACCGTCCTTCCTTTTGCTATGACTCGCACAGGATGTGTAGTGTCTGTAGTGTGATTGTTAAAGTTTTGTAAATGTCTCATTGAATATACAGGTTGCACACCGACATATGTTGGAGAATCGGCTCGCACAATAAGATCTAGAGAGTAAGTTCACGTGACTGTCCCTATATTACATGTCCATCAACTGCTAATTGCATACAGTGCCAATCCTTCTATGAAAGTGATTCAATGGTCAACTATGCACCTCAGCAATTCCAATACGTTTCCTTTAGTCACTCAGCTTTGTAGCCGCTGCACAACTTACCCGTTTGCCTGTAACGCCTACCTTGTGTGATTCATTCATTACGCTAGGTACATGGGCAGCATGTAACCAATACGTTGTCTGACCTCTATTTGCATGCTTAGTACAAACTCATAGGCTTCTCAAGTGATCGTCTTGAAATAGAACAGTGAAACTCATGTTTACATTATGGATTATTTCCTCGAAACTTTGCAGACCTGCCTGCCAGATTCATCAAATATAAGCTAATCATCTCAACATGCAGTCTGACCAAATGGATTTCGGGTTTTAGTCATTGTTACATTATGCATTTCCTGTTCAAAACCCCACTGGGTGCACAGATGTGGACGTCACTCGACAAGTGTTCATCATATTTCAAGCGATTATCTTCAGCGATTATCTATTAATTTTCATCCACTGCATAATTTGCATTCTTGCTTTTGCTAATAATCCTTGCAAAGCGCAAAGAGAAATATAAAAACCACTGATTGTGGCAACTGATTGCGGAACTTTTCTTTTCTCTTCTGCAGGCCTGTTATATCGCGGAAGTTGATACCATTTATCGCTACTTGACAAGTAAATCAGTTAAATAAATTAACTATTGGTTGTTGAAATTTTAGACGGCCGCCTTAAATAAAGGAGTGTATATTCCGACATTTAGTTGTTCTGATAGGAAATAGATCAAGCAGCGTTTTACGTGTGTGATAAGAAAATTGAATTTGGCAGCATTGTCGGGAATCGGGATGCGATCTTGTGATAGAAGATGTTAAAGATTTCCTACTGTGGAGGTCATTGCAGGAATACCACATGATGGATAATGATATAAAACACATCAAAACAGTGAATACTACGAGCTTATCTTTGCTTATAAGTTAGCACATTCGACAGATACTTCTGTCCCACTTTGTGCTTATAATCATCTTTCAGTTTTACATAATCAAATCTTATTAATTGATCAATTGAATAAGTGAAGAAATAGATCGTTAAAACGAGAGACTAAGTAAATAAGTGATGCTTCCTATATTTGTCGTTATGCATGTATATAATTAAGTATGCGTGATCCATTAATGTGTTATTGAGATTAAATATTTACTAGCCAAGATTCCCCATTCTATGTTATTCCCATGCTACAACTCCCATCAAACTGAGGTTTTCAGTTTTCAATGCCGAATTTTTCGACGGACTTTCAAAGAAACAAAGAAGAGAATCTATTCATAAGGATGATGAGTTCCTCTCTAAATAAGCATGTATAGACCAAATGCAATGACAGAAATCCAATATCACCGCCACTACAGTATGTTAAATGTCTATGAAGCCTGAATCCATGGTCCATAATTCTTGAAATTATTTTCATTATGCATTAAAATTTTAAATTCACATTTGAATTTTAATGAAAACATGAGAATCACTCTAATAAGCTTAACCTCTTTCGTTTCATCTGATGCGGTTTTAGTAGGCGAAAGCTTAGGAGCATAAATCTTATCAATAATGACAGTGCTTTTAATTCTAAAATTCTACCAGCATCGCAAGATGCTTACAAAAAGTTAGAAAAGACAATAACTTTACATACCTACACCTTGAATACGCGCATACATGCATCCATGGAAACCAATCTAATGTTTCATAAAGTTTCATTTTACTTACTTATTGTCAAAAGCGCGTTTCGTCTGCTCTCAGTAGGTGTGACACGCAGAATGAATCAAAATGATTGAAACATGATTCTTACTAGAATATCGATCAAGCAATGGACAGTCACTGGACAAGCAATCACGAAATGAATAAGTAGTAGCTAAAAAGTACATATACAGAAAAATTACTAATATGAGAAGAAGTGCATCAACAATTTGAATAAAAAGAAAGGATCATTGTTTGATCGATATTCTAGCAGGAATCATGTTTCAATCACTTGGACTCATTCTGCGTGTCACACCTACTGAGAGCAGACGAAACGCGGTTGTGACAATAAGTAAGTAAAATGAAACTTCTGGCGATATTTTTCTTCTGGAAGATGACAGTGGGAGCAATTGCTTTATTATGCTATAATCATATATAAATAATATAAATCTCCAATACAAGAAACATAGCAATTATCAAATATTCTTCAATTCTAATATTTTGCATCATTTTTCATTTAAATGAAGTCTATCTGCCTATATGCAGAACGTCTATGTTCTATCATCAGCTTATCATTTATCGCATATTTGTCATTTATTTCCTGTTTGTTGCAGATCAACTCCTACTACATTTCCCAATGGAAGTGAAAGAAATATGGAGCATGGTTTCTGAGAAACTTTTCATCGAAGCAAGTGTTCAAAAGACTAAAAAGAGAAAATATTAAAAATCATTGGCTATTTTTTGAATTAATGGCGTTTTGTGAATGATCATGAAATTAGTTAAAAAATAATGCTCCATAGTGTGATTGATTCTCAAACTAATTTTTTTGAAATCTGGGCCGGACTTTCACCGACATGTCGAAAGCAAAAAGTGCAAATATCTCATGCATATTGTTGTTTTTATATTGACATTATCACAATTGCTAATCTAAACTAATTATTTTTTACAATCATGATCACATAAAGCATCAGTATGTCGCGGAAAGGGTTAGACACGCTGTAGCATTAGGAGATGTCATAAAACTGAATTTCCCAATTCTATGGGACAGGATTTCCAGAAGATCGATAGGTTTGGATTTCCAGAAATTCGATAGGACAGGATTTCCCACAAGTCTATGGGACAAATTAGTCCAAGAGGCAATAGGATCAAAGTTCCCCAAAATTCAATGGGACAAAACTTTCCAACAGTGCCATAGAATAGAGTTCCATAGCAATAGCACTACCCGCTATTGGAAAATTACAATAATTCCGTAAGACGTTTCCTATAGGAGTGCCATAGATTTTGGTTGATCGGGACATGCCACGATCAATCACGCGTAATTCACACGTGAACCACGCGTAATTACACATGACCCCAAACATCCGTGGCCATGCGGGACATAATTGCTGCAGCATCTGTTATATGAGTTAGTATAGTTGGCAGTCCTGTTATATAGACTTTGCGTCTCATGTGTCTGCATGTATCAGAGGCTAAACAATGTGATAGGACCTCAATTTCATGCTCAGGGAAGACAGAACATGCTTAGCGGTTCATCCGTGGTTCAAGCGGCAGCGCAGACAACCGTAGACGACGCGCAAACTATAAACGCTCGCCCGCGCGTATTCATAAATATTTCCCATGTTTTAACAGCATCAGATCAAGTGATTTCTGACTCATAGTGCAGCGCGTATGTACGCGGGTAGAAGAATAGAATGTCCTTAACCACAAATGTTTGGGGTGTTCCGTAATTACGCGTGAATCACGCGGGGTATGTCACCTAGTGTAACTACGATAGGCTTCATGTATGATGCATTTAAAAATTTGACAGTTTCGAGCATGCCTGCTTCGGCATGTTTTTTCTAAATTCATGTAGACTATTCGGCCCATCACCAAAGTAATTTTTATTCGGTCGTCCTTGCTTACCTAAAGACATATATCCTATTTGTAAAAAAGAAGTCATCAAGTCAAAAGCTGACATAAATATTCAATCGACTATTTGAGCAAAATTCCAGATAAATGTTGCTTGCTAATCGTCTATCGATTGCTGTTTCCGGTATTTATAACTATTCCGTCGTGTGCCGGTATTTTTTTCATCTTATTGCTTGAGAACCATGTTGACAGATGATCATATCAATTGAATCAGGTAATTTAAATGATCAAATAAGGAAGAGCTTTGAATTTCAGACACAATGAATATCGGCGCGGGAGTTGGATATTCCAGTTTCGGGCCCGGCCCGGAACGGGTACATTCAGAACTTTTCAGGTCCGAGCCCGACCTGGGCCAGTGTCGGCCCGGTTCGCCCACCCTTCCATCTCTGCGCACACGCCGCGTCAATCATGAGACAGAATCGAGCTTTTTATTGCTTTCTTATTTTAAAGCATTTAAAAAGCATGGGTTCTCCACGACGTGACAGACAATTATTGAGTTCATGATAATTTAGAGAACTGATGTAAATCGTATCAACTTTCGAAACATATATTTCAACATCAGATTCGAATCTATGGAAGAGGCATGATGATGCTCACCTTTAAAGTAATTTTGCTGCCATGTGAAGCCTGCATAGAATTTTGTAACTGTTTTCCAATTAAGACATTTCTTTCCACTTGCTGACACTTGTGTAGTTCCGTTGTAGGTATATCCAAAATGATCTTTGAGACAACCTTTGAAGAAATGACAGTAATATCCTTCAACTGTATGAAGTTGTGAACCAATATCCACATGTACTTCATATGATGTCATTAGTTTAACGATAATATTTTGCTATGGCAATGCTTTAGTAAACAGTGACAATGCTACAGGGTTTTGAAAGTGACTTCAAAATGCACAAGAATAAATGTTGCAATTACTGGAGTAATAATGAATTAATGTTCAGTTGATCTAATACATAAGGAGGGCTTTGTGATCACAAAAAGATACGTTGCGAGGAATTATTCTTATAGGCTCTACATCTTATTCTTATAGTTACTATATTAATCATGTATTCAAGTACTGGTTCTAATTCTAGACGCTTAAGCTTTGTGGTACATTCTTCAATAGAAATAGACTGTGGCATGTTTCGCGTATATATTCACTACTTCATTCAGAATACATTTCACGCTAAATGCTTATTCCATACATGTCAAGAACTTTTCGACCATATTGGTGAATTGTTGAAAACCATTTTACATCTAAGCTCACAATTAGACTGTCTCATTTTTGATAATTGTATTTGTTTTAATTGTTAATTGTTATTTGTTTTAATTAATTTTCATTGTTGAGTCATTGCTGTTTCATATCTAATGTTATGATGTTATGTTGACGCTAAACCTGCCAAGATATTTTTGAATACACGATATTCATGCATGCAAGTCAGCTAGTGAAATCTAGAATAAATAGTGCGCTTGGTTCGCTCTACTTGTAGAGTTTGCTAGCTTGATTTCAAATTATTTGAATTATCCTGCAAACTTTAAAACCCACTTCTATGCCTATTGTTCAAGTTTCAAGCTGACCATGTTGTCGCGTGTGGTTGATTGTCATGCTGTTGAAAAAAGTGAGTTACTATTATGTACATACGGTACACACGCTGGTGCCACACATATGTCCCTATATGTTTCTTGTGATCCTGCTGTACGTAATAAAAACAAGTTTTGAATGTTCAATAGACTGTCTATTCCGACTATCAGCAGCAACGAGAGAGTGTGCACTGAAAAGTCTCCCTCCAAGCACTTCATAACAGCTCTCACATGCTGTAATTTGCAATGACTGAAATCTGCGATATTTCGCCTTCATTTTCGAGAAACCAGCTTTCAAGCTGACCTCCTGAATAGCCACCTTGTGAATGAGGCTGTGAAGAAATGAGATGAGCGCTTGGTCGCCATACATAAAGCAACTCAAAGGACGGATGCTCAAATCCACGTACAAATTAATATTCTGGACATTTACTTAGAGTCTAAACAACGAATGCTTTCGAGATATTTCAAGGCGACTCTTAGTGTGCCTTATGTCTAATTATGACGCACCTCGAAAAAGGATAATTTTCACTTAAGGACATGATACCTGTGTTAGAATTGCCAAAACAAAAGAGTATACTATACATAGTACTAATACCACTAATCACCCGCTACTACCGCTAGTACGCATCATAATAGTGGCAATTCTGTTTTTTCTGCTGATTTTTTGATTTCTGCTTTCTCTCGTAAGTTGAGAACGATTTGCTAAATTGGCTGGCACGGCATGTTTCCAATCCCTGAAAATGGTTGTATTCAGAGCAAGTAGTTTCTATAATGACTAAGCATTGTAGGTCATTCATAAAACAAAAATCAATTTTGTTGTGTTTAGTATTGGACCATGCGGTATAATCATGGGTTGGCATACATGGCAACCCATGAGGTTGGCATATTGGCATGTTGGCATATCGAATTTAATCATTGAATAATCTTACCCGGTTCAGAATTCCTTGGAACACTTAGAGTGGCATCGTTTAAACGTCCATTTCGCTCTGAATTTGGTAGATATGCATGAAATTCCATCACAGAAAGAATATGATAACTTACCTTGACACAAGAAGTTCACTTTAGCACAATCTCCAACACTCAAGCCAACTGAAGGTCTTGGCCAATGAACGTGTGTGCCGACGACATGACTCTGTTCTTTGTGAAAGTAATGCAGTGACACACATTGAGATATTGAGTTCTTCAACGCGTTGCTGAGAGAATTTTTATGCAGTGAAAGATCCATTCTTCCCATAAAGATAATCGAATCATTACCTATAAGATCATGAAGCGAATAGACCTGCAGTAGAGAGGGAAACAAGTTCGTCCAAGAATGATTGCATTCATAGTCGTAGAAGTGTCTGAGCGGTTTCACGATCACCAACTTAAGGCGTATTAAGGTCTATTTATACACTGTAAACCGTAGACAGACAATTATCCTACAAAATTACTGACAAAATCAACCGACGATTGTCACCTCCAATGCCCGGCGATATCCGACGAATATGTAGGTTCTCCACCGACATCGAAACAGATGCTCTGTATGCAAATTAACTAAACGAAAACTGCTGAATATTGATTGATTTTTTCGATTAATGATTGTTTGACTTTTGGGCAATCTGTATTATTGTGTGGCAAAACCATGATATATTTTGATATAATTTAATTAATTACCTACATTTTTGATAAAATTTAAGCTATAATTCATTGCTATTCATTTTGTCGCTTTTTGTCAGATATTGCAGGTGTTCAGTGGCAATCATTCTACAAGAACTAACAATGACCGACAAAACAGATTTTGTAGGATAAATGTCTGTCAATTGTCAGTCAACGGTTTACAGTGTAGTGGATGAGTTGAAAAGAGCACAAAATATGTCGCAAAACGCTACAAGCAATTTCACATGCACCTGCTTACACTAGGGAGAAAGTGTGGTAATGCTCACACCAAATTGCTAAGATTTATGAATTGACTGCCCTTTGAAAAATATATAGTTGAGTTGAAGATGGGTGCATCCGTGAAAAAGTCAAAACTCACTTTGTTAGGTATCAATTTAGGCAATCGTGCGGCTGCTAGTGCGAGTTTCTGCAGTGAACGATGTTGAAATAGAGACTTTCACAGAATGATTTGTATTTGTATTTATTCAAAATGATGACAACAGCTGGATGCCAATTACAGTCATCAGATGCGAATGACATACAGATTACAACATTACCAGAATCAAAATGAGACAATGGAAAACCAGATACTGAAAATATACACGTACCTGAAACATATTACAGTATGAACAAATATACTTGATAAAAGACATAGTAGTAAAATACATAGCATTTTTCAAATACTAATGAAATACAACAGATTACCAGAATAAAGGTGAGACATTAAAAACCAGATATACTGTAAATGTACCTACTTAAAATACATGACAATACGAAAAAAGATACTTTATAAAAAGAACCGAGAACATTATGTGAAATGTTTTATCAGAAACCTTTTTACTGTAGAAAAAGATGCACTGAAAACGTCAATTTCGTTGAATTTGTTTACACTCAAAAATGTCCTCGGGAAGAAAGCATGCTTGCGTAAGAGTAAGCGACTTTTTCTTTTTGAAGTAAAAATACCAGTATTCCTGGTAGTACGACCAGGCACTTTAAGACAAACAGCTGATGTCAAATAATTGCAACTGATTGCACTAATGACAATCTTGTGAAATGGCAAAATGTCTGAAATCTCCCTCCGCTCCGCGAGCGTAGTTAAGCGGAAATGATGACACAACACAGCGTAGTTATCACTTTTGTACATGATGCGAGTGTGAAAACATAAGAACTTGGCGAAAGCTTTTTGAATACGCTCAATCTTATTCTCAGCACATTTTGCATTTGGAGACCATACTTGTGAGCAGCAGTCCAGGTTGGACCGAACATACGAATTATACAAAACTTTCAAAACACAAATATCTTTGAAAGAATGAGTAACACGCTTAATAAAGCCAAACATTCGAAATGACTTAGTAACAATGAAAGAAATGTGGCAGTTGAAGCATAAATTGCTGGTAAAATAAACTCCGAGATTCTTGATTTCATCAACTTTTTTAATAACATTGCCATCAAAGTGATAATCATAAGAAATGTCAAATTTACGTTTTAAAGAAAAATTCACGAAACAACATTTTTGGATGTTCAGAGAAAGCTTCCATTTTATACACCAGTTCCGAAAATTCATCAGGTATACTTGTAAATCAATACAATCAGATGGAGACTTGATTATTTTAAAAAGAGACTTTCACTTTTCTGAAGGCAAGATGTCATATCATTAACATACATTATAAATAAAGATGAGCCCAATATCGGACCCTGGGGAACACCCGAAGACGAAAGAATCCAATGAGATAACGCTCCTGGAGATAACTGTGGAACCATTTGAGATTGTTTCCAACAATGCCAAATTGATTTTCTAATTTCAAAATGAGATATTCGTGAGAAATCGAATCAAATGCTTTTTCAAAATCTGTATAAATAGAATGAACTTGACTGTTTTCATCCAGAGCTGACGTAATGAAATCTTTGTAACACAGGAGATTCGTAGATCTAGATGACATGAAACCGTGCTGCTGATCATGTTGATACCTCGTAAATGATTGTGTAATGAGTGATTCATGATTTTTTCGAAAAGCTTACTTATAATGAGTTGCAAGCAGATTGGGCGATATGAATCAATGTGAGCTTTGTCTCTTCCAGGCTTTGCTACAGGCACAACACTATTCATTTTCAAAACCGATGGATATTCTCCTGAAGAAATCGATAAATTGAATAACTGAGCAAGTGGGAAACAAAGCTGGTCTGCACATTCAATTAGAAAAGTAGCTGGAATGTTACCATAACCGGTAGAGCTACTTCTACTCAGATTCAAGAGTCCTTTCCTCATTTGTTCGGGTGTTACTTGAGGCAATTTATAAAGTGGAACATCATGATTCATACAATTAGGGAGATCATTTTGAGGAGTTGTAACGAAAACTGATTCAAAATAGTCACAAAAAGCTTTATTTATATCTTTCCGTGTGGAGTACCTGGAAATGTTGAAAGTCATAACCGTGGGAATAATATTGCTTGATTTGAGTGACTTTACATACGACCAAAAACGCTTTGGGTTAGCTTTAATCTTACTGCCAATACATTCAATATAATCTATATGGCACTTTTTCTGAAGTTTTTAACTTCAGCCCGGAGTCTACGAAACTCAAAGAAAGATTTAGAGTTCGTATCACTTTCATTTGATTTGAAGAGTCTCCACATTTTTTCTTTTTCCTTTATCAAATGAATCAATTCACCAGAATACCAATATGGGTACTTACGTTTGCTTGTTTTCACTGTAAGGACACAATCATCCAAGACAGCAAAGACAATTTGATAAAATTTCGTCATTGCTTCATTGATGTTGGTAAAATTAAGCAAGTTTTCCCAGCAAAGGAACAAGAGAACAAGGCGAATAAAGACAAAATCAGCTTTTCTAAACTTGTACGTTGAACGTTGGACATGGGTAGCATGGGATACACGAAGTATAGACACTTTAGCTTCCAGAGCAGAATGAGTGGACGAAGTTGGATTATCAGTTAAGTCAACCGAAAATTGAAGAGCGTTGGTCAGAACCAAGTCCAATGGTTTACCATTGCATGTTGGTATAACATTGTACTGCAGAAGTCCACATGAACTGAATAGTTCCAAAAGGAAAGAAGTTCTTGTACAAACGCTAGAATAGTTTGTACAGACAGCATGATTATTCAGATTTGTCCACATGGCATCGGATATATCAAAATCACCGAAGAGCAAAATCATATCATCACAGTTAGCAGAATCACACACTTGGTCCAGGGACCTTTCAAAGCAAGTTGTGACAGATCTGTCTGAACAAGGTGGCAAATAGGCAGTCCCGATGTAGGCCTTGCGAAACTTGTCAATAAGAATTTCGACCCAAATAATTTCACAGCTAGTTTCAAAGTCTGTACGACGAATACTTTGATACTTTGAATTGATGGCAATCAATACACCACCTCCATCTTTTTTAGATGAAGTTGATTTATCTCTGTCTTTTCGATGAATGCAAAAATTCGAATTGGACAAGATTTCCCCATCCATGACACAATCATTTAACCATGTTTCAGATACGGATATAATGTCGATATCAATGTACACCATATGCCTGCTACAAATATGTGCCTCTGACACTATTAAAGAAAAACACATGCTAATCCAATGGGACACAGATTCCAATGTTTGGCAGAAATTAAATTTTCTATATTATTCTCCCTTATCAACTGAAAAGTACTAAGTCTAGAGCCAATATTTTCGGCAAGATATGCCTTCAGGACATTTCCTACCATGTGTATGCGACACAAGTATTATCATGATATTGACATGGTAAGAAATGATCTGAAGACATTCCATGTTATGGCTCTAGACTTGCTACTTTTCAGTTGATAAGAGAAAACATAGAATTATGAGAAGCTGAAAAGTATTTTTCTGGGTATAGGTGTTCAGAGTTTTGATGTAACATCGACCAAGCGAATTGGCAAGCTAATTCCCGGTAAATCGAGACTTCTTCGGATTCAGTGCTCAAGCACACATTCGAAATATGAGATATTGCGCAGATCACAATATTTGCGACACCACCCGCCTTATAACAGGGTATTTATTAATCCAGATTTGACTGAAATGCAAAGAAAAAGAAACAAAGAATTGAGGGATGAGTTGCGTCAAAGGAGGAGCAGGAACGAGGATGTTATTATACAACATGGGAGAGTAATTCACCGCACTAACGCGAAATTGGATTTTCATTGAAACTTTTATCCCAACCCAAATCCTTGGCGCCTATAAAACGCTATCCGAAAATCCTGTGTTCAAATGCTCGCTTTGTGGTGACAAAGATTGATAAAGTTTACGACTTTACTGATGAAGGGTATAGATATTTTTGTTTGTTCAGAAACATGGTTATCATCCGAAAAGCATGATCTTGGTACTGTCTTAATCGATGGATTTGCTTGTATTCGCGATGATCATCAAAATCGAATCGGAGGCGGCGTAGCAATTTGGATCAGGAACTGTATACCATTCAAACGTCGATGCTTCCCCCCTCCATGTGGGATAGAGTTGGTATTTCTCATTTTAACTGCATCAAATGTAATTCTTCTCGCCATGTATATTCCTCCACTATGCGCGACTCGTGATGCCAATGCTATAAACGACTTCTGAATGATTTTCCCAACTTTGACATCATCATGTGTGGGGACTTTAATCGTTTCAATCTTGAGGATTTACACAGTTCTTTTGGTCTCGTCAATACGTATAAAAGACCGACTTATGGTTCTGCTGAGCTAGATTACATACTTTTTACTGAAGATTTAGCGCCGTATTATAAAGTGACTGAGTTTACTCCTTTCGATAGATCAAAAGTTGCTCACGTTTCACTTCTTGCTACTCCAATAATAAAGTCTGAAAACCATTTAGAAGTAATTCGTAAGGTATACGACCTCAGAAAATCAAACATGGACAGCTTCGCAATGTTGATGCAACACATCGACTGGTCATTTGTTGCATCTCAAACCATTCCTACATCATTGTTCCGTTTCACTGCGAAAGATAAACCGTGGATTACGCCTATTATCAAAGACTTAATCAACAAAAAAGATTGAACGCCTTTCGAAATCGAAATTTTCCTATGTACAATTATTTGAAAATGAAGGTTCAAAGCGAAGTCGCTAAGTCAAAAGTTTCCTGGACGAAGAAGATGGGGTCAGCAGATTTGTGGAAGGCTGTTAACATGCACCTTGGAACAAAGGTGTCTAGTCCAATTATGTCACTGATGTCTGAGCACTCCTGTGTCGAGGATGGTTTTGATTCAATCAATCATGCCCTTTCCTCTGCATTTCTTCCTGAAACTATACAAACTGTAAATACGAGTGCCTATTTTTCGAATAATACAATCAGTATAAATGTAAGTCCTATGGTTGTCTACGATATGATCATCAGAAGCCCTTCCAACAAGGCGTCTCCTGATTTACCAATATCGCTTTATAAGCATGCCGCGTCATCTCTTTGTAGGCTTTATCAATCGTCTCTTGAAAGTAGTGTTGTCCCGCTTATATGGAAATCAGCATCAATATGCCCTGTTCCGAAATGTTCGTCGCCTTCTCTCAATGACATTCGCCCTATCAGTGTTTTGCATTTCCCTGCCAAGATCTTGGAGAAAATAGTCGTCAAACATCTGAAACATCGCTTAATTGATTGTTACGACAAAGCTCAGTACGGTTTCAGAGCTAAGTCCTCTACCCAGTGTGCTCTTATCAGTTTGAATGACAACATCACTAAACATCTTGATAGTCTGAGTACACAAGGGGCATTGGTAATTTCATATGACTACACTAAGGCTTTTGACAAGTTAAGAACAGATTTGATAATGAACCGACTTATGTCTTGTGACTTCCCCGAAAGAATTGTAAAATGGATTGCAAGTTATCTGACTGATAGAACGCAGTACGTCTCATTTGGTACAGCTAAAAGCAGTGAAGTAAAGGTGTCCTCTGGAATACCTCAGGGTTCAATTCTCGGTCCCTTCCTCTTCGCTGCCACAACCGCAACCTTTTCTTCGCTGAGCGATCACTGCCAAATAGTCAAGTATGCAGATGATACTACACTATGTTTTCCGATATATTCGTCTACTGCCAATGATCACATCAAACTGGAACATGAAAATATCCTCCGTTGGTCTAGAGAGATGGATTTATCCATAAATATGAACAAATGCAAAGCTTTACTGATCCGCAAGCGAAACTTTAAGGAAAATGTCAACTTACCAGAAGAGATTCCATTGGTCACAACTCTCAAAATTCTTGGAGTTACTTTCAACTCCAAATGCACATGGTCCGATCACGTCAATAATATCATCCGGATTGGTTCACAGCGCTTGTATGCTATTCGTATCCTGAAACCGTGCCTATCTGTTCGTGACTTACAACAAGTGTATTGCGCTTACGTGCGTTCTATATTTGAATACTGCTGTCCACTCTTTGTATGCATGTCTAATACAGACTCATTGAGACTGGAGCGTGTACAACGTCCGTTTCACAGGATGATCTGTGGTGCTCAATGTGAAGAAGGCTGCTTTGCCACTTTGATAAGTCGCCGGGGATTTTTGACTGAGAAATTTCTGAAGAATATTATGAAAGATGATCACATTCTTCATGATCTGTTGCCTTGTGTTTCTCAGTCTGGTCGCTTCATACTACCTGATGCACGATCAACTCGACGTAGCAAAACTTTTGTCATCTGTGCCTGTAGACTGTATAATTCTCATCTGCGCCGCTGATTTACTTCCATACTTGTATTATTTCTTATTGGATTGTTGAACTATCTTACCAATTTTCTATGTATGTCTTCAAGCATCTTCCGATTTTCATTCAAAAGAGAAATAAACGCATATTATTATTATTATAGAAAATTTCAGATTGCAAAACAGCTGCGTCCCATTGGATTGATGGGACATAAGATTGTGTTTTTCTTTGATCGTGTCTGACAAGAAGATGAACCAGATTGAACTCAGCAGTAGGCAAATGGCGTAGATCATTTTGTAAAAGTCTCATTTTCGGCCTCGTTCTCTGCAGAAACATGTTCTGGCTGCCGGACTTCCAGGTTGGATATCGAGTTTTGGTCGATCTTTTGGTACCCAAGAATCGTACCCAATTTTTATCAAAGGGGGGCCGATAACCAATAATCCGTCGAAGACATCATAGACTTAGAGAGGAGAATGGCATAGAAATCTGATCTGTATGAGTGAGCCTTGATCTTTTTTTTAATATGCTGAGTGAATGACATTCCAATTACGCAGTCACACGGATAGTGATCAGCTTTTTATGGCAGAGCGTTCTGTGTTACTTATTTCGAGAGTGGAAAACTTTTCCATCGGCTTTCTTGCTGATTGAGACTTTCTTGCTTTCTTGCCCTGTAGGTCGCAACAGCGGCAGTTTAAAAGTGAAGAGGCACCGTTGTGGTCCAATAGGAAAGCAGGAAAGTGAGACAGGGGCTGAGTAGTGCAACCTTGCGAATGACTCCCTAAGCGACATCGTTGAGACCGACACGTTACGAAAGTTTGATGTGGAGTGTTTTATATATTTTTTGTCTTTATATCTATATTTCTATTCTTTCAGTTTGATCTGACAATGTGCATCAAACCATAAGATCTGCAACATCCAATTTTGCGTCTACGAAATTCAATGCAAGTTTTGCTCACCAAGGTATGTCGGTGTAGCGAAGTGATCTATCAAGTCACAATTGATAGAACATTTATCATCAACGAATTCATCACTGGATAGACATCTCATTTCACATTACAACGACCCGACCTACGACGCAATTTCGTGCAATATTATTCATCCTGGACTTCAGAATCACCAAATAAGGCAAGAGCTTGAGGAACGAGAGATCCGTACCAAGAATCCCTTTATAAATGTCCAACATTCAGCGTACTGACTCTTGACTCTTGACAAACCCTACGCTCAAATACTGAGTGTTTAAAAGCCATGTAAAGCCAAGTTTGAATTCACCGGCACATCCATGTTACATAGTGTAGAATTGATATAACGCACATTTCGGTGTTTCATTTGTATATTTTTTCATTATCATTGATCCTATGTTCGAAAAAGGGGTTGTCAGTTAAAAATGACACTAGGCAATAATGTTAAATTTACAAACAGTAACTCAAATTTTGATGGTTGCAAATAGATTGCATTTATGAAGCGTGTTGATGCAGCACCACTGTTAATAATCCTCAGGTAGGAATACCGATAGGTATCAAGAGGTTGCAACATAACGAAGAATGTTGGCCAACGCTGCACTTTTCGCCAACGTAGGCAGTGTTTCCATAACCAATTGTTGCTCCGCAACACCGATGTGCTTCGCATAATAGCTAGTGCTGTACGTTGACGCCATCAATTTAAGAAATTGACGCTAACGGCGTCAATTTGCCTCTGAAAAACAACGTCAGCGTCAATTTTAGAATACAGTGGGTAAATTTATCATTGCTAAGATTTGGTCGTTCGAGTTTTCTGTAGACTTGAAAGTAGTTTGAAAGTTTTCTGTATACTGCATGCTGACGCGAGAAGGGGACACAGTGTTGATTCATCATCTACACAATGATTCAAGAAATTTTATTTGATCGGTAGTCGGCAATGACTACGTGTGGGCGTGCTTATGACGTGGGAGAGATGACACTATCATTTCATCAGAGCAGGGACGACTATACAATAAAACGTTATTGTCTAATCTTTCTGCCTCAGTCGTTACTCGATTCGCTTAATAAAGAACAATAAAGATTGCAACACAAACAAAATAACTTGAGGTCGAATCGCCAAACTTAGACAAAGCTTCATTACTGCAGAAGATGACTGTACCCTTGAAGTCGTTGTGAAGATGGCTTTATTTGGTGCTGTGTAGCCTGCGACAGACCAAAATCGTTTACTTCATAATTACATACAGTGTAGTATATTTCTGGAATATATTTTGCCTCCATTCCGATCAATAAGATATTTTTAGTGTCAAAAAGTGCACATATGAACATCTGTTTTTGTGAATACTTGGAAAACACCAAGAAGCAATAATTTTTTCTCCACATAATAGTAATAATATTTTTAATTACTATTAAAAATCACGAAAATGTCATGAAAGATGGATGAGTGTAGAACCACAATGGACCTACAAGGACATTCATGCTCACTGTCCCGACTTCGAAACTTTTTTGCAAACTAAACAATGATCCACGCGGACTATTTTTATAGACTACTTCTCTAATAACCGATGAATGATATCGTCTATACATGAACAAACCTTTTACTAACTCTGCAAAAATACATTTACGCATTGAAATCAAACGCACAAAATGTCATCAGACATTTAGTACATCATGATACCGATATACTACAGATAACATTTATCATGACAACAGCATTTATTTTGAAAATGTCATGCTTTTGCCAAAGGTCAGTTTTAGCTCACATCAAAAAGATGATTGCAGTATAGTAGTCAAAACAATTCATGCAATTCTATCAATTGACCTAGTAAATGAAAGCTAATAATTGCAAATTTCCATGGAAAGAAAACAGAAATATATATACCTAAACTTGCTTTCAGGGCTTCAATGTCACCATCTTCAAAAATTGATGAATTTATTTTCAAAAGAAGATGGCACAAAGAAAAATGATAAATTTAAACAAAAACATGTCAGTCTGTCGTAATCACTCAATGAAACAGTCAAGGTATTTGAGTAGAAATATAATAACTAAAAAGCATCCAGATCATTATAGAAGTCATGTCAGTTAAAATTGACGCGGGTTAAGATGGGTCTGTTTTGATTTTATTATAAAGCAAATCGGTCGAGGAAAGCTATTTTTCTTTTCACTATGCAATGTAAACCGCACTTTGGTATCCACCAAGTTGCTATCCGACAAGGGGATAATTGTAATTGGATTTTCCAGTTATGCAGTTTTCCATTGATTTCATTTAAAATGATTTTCTGTAAAAGGGACAGCGGCAGACAGGTGTGCTGCAATTGGATTTTCTGGTAAATGGCTTACCTGCAATTTAACTTTGTTGTAAAATAGGAATTTTTATCAGCGGGTTTTGGTAAACCAATCTTGGCAAGCGAGATTTCTGATAAGCGTGCTTGCTGCAAATTGGCTTTTATTGGTGATTTCCCGTGTGTCCTAGAAAATTCAGACATGAATGACTTACTCTTTTATCAACAAGAGAAACGAAACCATCTTCCATTCGGATAAATCCAGTCAAACATCCATTGCTTCTAAAGTCATTCACTCTCTTTGAAAGAGCAGTCATAACTTCTGTAGGCAAGAGGCAGGATAGTTCAATGATTAGATGACAGAACAATGGACATGCGTCAAGAGTGTCGCTTTTAGGATTATGTACATACATTAAATCAATTTCATTTATTTCGACTGAGCGGAATCTTAAAGCTAATAATATATAATTGATATCTCTGACACTTACCTGTAAGTAGATAGATTCGGAAAATTTGCTCAGATTGATGAGATGAAATACATGTATATACTGGACTTCGACGTTGACTGCGTCTGTTATTTGTCACAATTGAATTAGGACTGAATCATTATTGAAGTGGAACGAACATGCAAGACAATGAGTTGTATTTATTGATGACGTCATGTATCGATTTCTGTCGTTTATAGAGACCTAATGCTTTCATGAATGGCCATGTCTATGCCTCGACTTAGTGTCGGTTAAGAGGGATGTTTTATCATAGCAATCGAATCGCGTACAAATCTCTTTGATAGATATCTGTCATTGATGTCTATGCGTGGTAGCATGTGTCTGCATTGTTGCTTCTCTGTTGTCAATGTCGACATTAGTAGTTGTCAATATCTCGCGCATACTTCACATTTCATTATAGTCTTTCGTAGATATCTAGGCGCATTCGATCCGTTTCTACATGTGCGTTTATGTCAACGCTTAATATTCTTGCGCGCATATTACTTGCATCTTGGCTGTGATTTTATAGATATATATGCACAATTATTTCGTTTATGACATAGATATTTGTTCCTATTGTTGATGATGAAACTGTCAAGTTGTTCTAATCAGATTAGCTTCATCGATATATTTTGCAAGAAGTTTTAATTCCCTATGATTCAAAGTATCCATGATTTGATGGAACTCTGATTTACTATTTGTCTGTAAAAACGGAGCAATTGAGTTTCTAATGCTGTCATATTTTGAACACGAGCAGAAGGAGTGAAATAAATCTTCAATTTCATTATTATCACAATTCTTACAAATGCATTCGTCATATGTCTTTCTATCATTATACCTTCCTGTTGCGGTGATTAGGTTGTGGTTGCCAGTTCTCATTTTAAGCACTGTTGAAACTACTTTGCTATTGTTTGTTATGTTTAGACATCTTTTTGTATTACACTCAAAACGGCATAGCTCTAAATAATTTAAACCTCTGTTGCTATGTTTTGCCATATCTATCCATTGTTGTCTGAAGTATTCTGCTAATCTTCTATCAATCAATTTTTTCGTTTGTGCGATTGAGTTGAGATACATGGTTTGATGTATATCATCTAATGCGAGATTTCTGATCAGTCTATTTATGCGAAATACCCATGTATTATGAAAAGCACGTTCTTCTATGTTTTGATTGATGATTTTGAATATCTTTTTTGTTAATAAATTTTCGTTTGGATGGTTCAGCTTCGACCAATAATTTAATGCCGCTTTATAAAAGTGAAATTCTATAGGTTTAACCCCAAATTCTCCAAATATGCAGTAATTTGGCGTTGTACGTTTCAAGTGATACTGCTTTTTAAAAAATTGAGTTTGAATTTTGTTGAGGTCCTGTATATTTCCATCGAAATAAAATTCCGAACCATATTTCATTTTTGAAATTGTCAACATTTCGAATGCATTCACAAGAATATCTCCGTCTATATATCCGAAATCTTTTATTGTTTTACCTGTTATACATGCCGAGATCTTTCCTTGCTTTGCTAACTCGTTAATCTGTTTTCGATCATCTTTCGAAAAAAATACTCCGAGATATTTATATTCATTTACTACTTCAATTGTGGTAGTGGCTTCACTTGTCCTGATTTCGACATGACTGTAATTCTTCAAGTCATTATATATCATTATTTTAGTTTTATCAAAGTTGATGCTCAAGCAATTTTCTATACAATAGTTTTGCACAATTTGTATTTGCTTCATTAATCCTTTTTTCGAATTGCTCATCAATAATATATCGTCTGCGTAAATAAGTGACGCTAATTTGATATGCATAATACTTATGGGATCTATGGCATCTAAATTCTTTTCTAATTCTATAAGAAGATCATTCATATAAAGGCAGAATAATGTCGGTGACAAGCTGTCTCCTTGTGGAATATCATTGTTTAGCTTAAAAGTATTGCTTTCTTCATCATTAAATAATATTTGATAATTTTCATTCATAAGAATGTTTTGCAACAATGACAGAAATCTCCCTCTCGGAATTACGTGACTGAGTTTATATAATAATCCATCTTTTGGTATGCTATCAAAGGCCTTCGATAGATCAATGAAACAAAGATGTAATGCTGTCTTATTATTTTTACTTATTCTAATTATTTCTTTAAGGATCTATATGCAATCAATGGTAGAATTATCTTTTCTGAAACCTATTTGTGATTGATGAAGTAATTCATATTTCTCTATGATTTATGATTTTATTTTTCTATATTCTCTATGAACCTGTATGAGCTAACGTCGTTTTTGTCCCCTTTCTTGAAAATTGGAGTTATCCAACTAATTTTCCAAGGAATATTTTCGTTATTCAGAATATTAGTTGGAGTATATATAAATTAGTTGGAGTGTGTTATCCATATTCATTTTCAGAATTTCATAGACAACATGATCAGGACCGCTAGATTTTGAGTTGGCCATATTTTTTAATGCATCAGTAATTTCGTTAACTGATATTCGAGTGTTTTAAGTATCGTCATTCGGCACTATATTGCTGTTGAGGAAATGATCTACATTAATATAATTTACAATTTTTTTATTAAGATCTGTCAATTTTTTGTCTCTGTTTAGCAATTCATTTTTGAATGCTGCAATAGACAAATGGGTAATATTACGCTTTCTATTTTTCATTTTTTTTATTATTCATTAACTGCCAAAATTTTTTGTTATCGTTTTTCATTTTAGCAGCATTTAGTTCGTTCAATTTCAATGATTGTATTTTTCTTTTCTCTTTTTTATCGCTTTACTTAAACCTTTCTTTGTTTTTATTAATGATGTAAGGTTTTCTTCTGTTTTATCTGTTTTCCATACATCTACAGCTATCCTGTATTGTTGCCTGAGCTGTCTCGTATCCATGGTGTAGATAATTGTTTGATTGTTTTTTTAATGGTTTGAATTGCTTTCTTAGTATTTATAACAAGTTTACTGTAAACCTCGTGTTCTGTTAGATCATTTTCTTTTATGTTTTGCAACAATTTATTACAATTTTGCCTGAAGTCATTGAAATTAAACTGATTTTCACAATCGCTGGTCCATTTGAAAGGCTTCGCTCTTCTAGTTTTGTTTTGAGAGTAATGTTTTTTATTTCTTGATCTCTTTCTTTGTTGACTATGATTTTTATGCGAAAAGGGGCGTGATCCGTGTACAATCTTGGTTCCATTATTTCGAAGGCCTTTATTCGCTCTATGAGAGAGTCTGACACTATCAAATAATCGATGACCGATTTATGTACGCTATCATTATGTAGTTTGTGATATGTATAATTTCCCTCTTCAAGTCTTCCGTTTGCGATTACAAGAGATGCATCGCTACAAAACTCAATTAATTCTCTACCAAATTTGTTAACGATTTTGTCATCTGATGCTCTTGGAGGAAGATTTGAAAATTCGTTGTCATCAATCGCACCGATTCTTCCGTTCAAGTCACCGATCATTAATATATTTTTCATTTTGTAGTCTGATATGTATTTACTGATTCTACTCAAGAAATTTTTATCAGTGTGTTTAGATACACGGTTATCTCGATAGCATAGAATAAGGTATATATCATTGATATCTTTCCACGTACTATCAGAAAATTTTATTATCAGCAGGTTGCCATTTTCAGATACTATCACTGTACTACGAGAATTTGCGATATTTGAATTTTCCTTCAAAAATATAGAGACACCTTTTACGTTTCTGCCAAGTATGTTATTTCTTCTACAACACGAATGATGAGCAATATATGAATTAATGGCAATAGGTTCATTCTCAAAATCAAGGTGAGTTTCCGCAAAACAGATTATTTGTGAGTTTCCAGCATCATTCATGAGATCAGTATGTTTTATCTTATTTTCGGTTAACCCGTTTATGTTCACATAAAACATTTCAATGGCATTGCATTCATCATGATTTTCACAATAATCAGTATCATGCTTAGGTACAGTTGTCTCCTCTCCTGTATCAGCATCAAACATTCTGCATCGAGTGTGGATGATACGTTGCAGCTGTGTTAGAAGGAGCACTGAATTGAGTCACCCCGTTCGGATACATTGCAGGTGGAGGTGGCACATAATAGTTCGGTTGTTGGTGCGCGTAATTGTTTGGTCGTTGGTACCGCCATCTGTTGTTGTAGTTGTTGTTTCTTTGGTGGTAGTAGTTGTTATTGTGTGAGTACCTTTGGCTTCGATGATAGTACGGTCTTCTATAAGATGGTCTAGAATGACAGTTCCGAGCAATGTTTCCATATTTCCCACATTGGTAGCGCTTTGTGTTGCTGTTTTTGTTGTAGCTGTGATGGCGCTTGTTATTGATCCACCCACGTTGTTGGTTGTTGCTACTGTTGTTATGAAATTGCTGGTCGTTCAACTTACTGTTCAGATCTGAGAGCATGACTTTAAAGAGTCCCATTTCTCTACGCATTTCCTTTGTTTCGTCACTTGTCTGCTCAGATGGTCGGGTGCATTGGAATGTTGGTTGCTGTTCTTCGCAGTTATCTTCATTTCTGTTGTTCACTTCTTGATGTTTCTTGTCTCGCTTCAGTTCTTTGATCTTCTCTTCACTTTTGCTGAGTTCGCTTTTGGAGGTTCTTGTAGCCAGCAGGAGATCTTGTTGTGTGTGTCGTAGCTTGTTCATCTCTTCTTCCTGCTCATCCAACGTTTCTTCTAACTTCTGGAATCTCTCTGTCAGTTCTTCGATTTCGCATTCTTTCTCAGCTAACTTTCGCTTGTAGTGCTCCGTCAATAAAATTGTGCCATCAAATTTCGTGATGACATCTGCAACCGTTTCAAATTCAATTAAATGAATGTTCTTCACACATTCCCGACAGCTATAGTTCCGCTTATAACGGTTTTTCTTGGAATATTTGACCAGCTCGTAGAAGGGTAACCCGGTGCAGGAGAAGTGGAATATCTTCTCACATTTGTCGCATGTGAGATAGTCCTGTTTTTCTGCTTCTTCGCTGCATTCACCGCAATGTTGTGTCAACTCCACGAAACATGAATCGTCAGTCACCTTCGTCATTTTACTTCGAAAATCTGTAAGTAGATAGATTCGGAAAATTTGCTCAGATTGATGAGATGAAATATATACCGGACTTCGACTTTGACTTCGCCTGTTATTTGTCACAATTGAATTGTCACAATCTCTCTCTCTCTCTCAAAATTCAAAATTCAAGGGTTTTATTTCGTTATGAAATACCCGGTGGTACAGTATACGAGGAATATATAAATGAATGAACAAATGAGGAAGTACCAACAGCATAATGTCAATGGTCAGGATACTGAAAAACCAGTTCTACAACGATACGATTATGGATGAAATAATACCAGACACCATGACATGAAATGAGCTATATACAGTATAGTTGAAACGCCATGAGCATGAAAGTCAATGGAAAATGAAATACCAGAAAAATCAACTAATGGTGTCTATACAGCATGTACATTTGAAATCTAGAAGAAGAGGAGGTTACCAACGAATGCGAGATCCTATCATTTATTATTGTCTGTGACTTTTTAACATCGATAATTATGATTAGAGTTGATATTATTACGACCGTCAACAACAAGTAGTCTACACTCAACTTGATCGACATCCTATCGCAAACTTTTATCATTATTATTAAGTGGTGCAAGGGCCGGCAGAAAAAGTTAGCATGCTCTCTCTCACTCTCCCTCTCTCTCTCTCTCTCTCTCACTCTCCCACTCTCTCACTCTCTCTCTCTCTCACCCTCTCACTCACTCTCTCTCACTCTCTATCTCTCTCTCTCTCTATCTCTCTCTCTCTCACTCTCTATCTCTCTCTCTCACTCTCTCTTACTCTCTATCTCTCACTCTCTCTCACTCTCTTTCTCTCACTCTCTCTCTCACACTCTCTATCTCACTCTCTCTCTCTCTCAATCTCTCTCTCTCTCACTCTCCCTCTCCCTCTCCCTCTCCCTCTCCCTCTCTCTCTCTCACTCACTCTCTATCTCTCTCTCTCTCAAGAACTCAAGAACGTCTATTAGCCATCGTCGTGGCAAAACATACATGAATGGTTTATGAAATGATGAAATGTTGTGGATGTGAAGTGAATACAATACGACAATACGAAATGGTGAAATGATAAGATGATGCGATGGGATGAAGCACGTTCGATATCCACCAATGAACACTATCAAATTAATTTGATCTTTGATAGGAGAGGAGACTCTGTAAGTAACATAGGTATTAATATCTGTTCAACACATGGGCTTCAGATAATTTAAATCAAAATGTAAAGGCTGAAATGAATTGTATAAATAAATATCACTTAATTCATGTTCACTCGCATTCATTTACTTCAAAACTGTAGATATATTTCCAAGGTAATCATTCGCTTAAGATTCAGTGATTAATATCGAGTCGGTTTCATGTTCTTAATGTTATCAATTTTATTAAATTGACAGCCACACACACTTTCACATTCAAGTCCTTATGTTATTTTGCGAGTCATATTCGAAGGTCCGAAAACATATAATGACAAAGAAGCAACAATTTATAAAGATTTAAACAACAAATAATGCAATCGAATCTCTCTCCCTCTCCCTCTCCCTCTCCCTCTCCCTCTCCCTCTACCTCTCCCTCTCCCTCTCCCTCTCCCTCTCTCTCTCTCTCTCTCTCTCTCTCTCTCTCTCCCTCTCTCTCTCTCTCTCTCTCTCTCTCTCTCTCTCTCTCTCTCTCTCTCTCTCTCTCTCTCTCTCTCTCTCTCTCTCTCTCTCTCTCTCTATATATATATATATATATATATATATATATATATATATATATATATTCTTCCTTTTCCAATGTAACGGAGTAACTGTGAATATTGGTGTAACAATTATATATGTGTAATTATTATATATGTTATATATATTATTATTATATTTGCGTAGCTGTCAAAGTTATTTTGTATTCAGGTTCATCTGAGGGTCGCTAGGATCAAGCAAAAACCAGAACAACCCAAGGTCAAAATAAGCGACTAAGTAGCCCATTAGACAAGAGAGACACTTAAATTAAGGACTTCTCAAGTGGTTACACTCTTAATTTTAGGGGTCACAATAAGATAGCATTAGAAGCCAAGTGTCGCCATCGCTGAGTGGAATTGCGTCTCACATACTAAAAAGTCACCTACCTTTAGTGAAAGCTCCATTTGCTGTATAATACAAGGAAAGTCCAAATAGTGAACATATATTCATGATTTCAGAAAGCTAAAACAAAAGAGATAAGATATTTTGAAGTTTCGTGCGAAAGTTTTAAAGACTACAAATTTTCTTATTTCAGGAAAATACTTGTCCTAGCAATCCACTACGAATATAAAGAGAACATGCTGAGTAAAACATGTCTGATGGAATTTCATAATTTCTACTTGACAATCTCGTAATGCCGGTGAAACATGTTGTGGAATTGCGCGAGGTTAACCCGGCATATCATTAAGTGAGGAGACGATAGCTGAACTCATAGAAATGCGACACTCCACGATAATAAAAGACTACAACGGACGTGGACATTAAAAGCAATAGTTCGTCGTGGTCTTGCGCAGTCATGACAGCCGTACAGAAACAATGGCGGCCTCCAGTGTTGACAATGACAAGTGCGGCAGGTTGCCAGTGTACTTTGTAAATATTCACGGTCACAGTCATAGAAATAAACTGTTTATCTGAAGTTCGCTAGAATGGAAATTGACTCAAGGTCGCGGCACATCCGGGGGAACTAAGTTGGGGCATGAAGAACCAATTAAAAGCTTCGATTTACTCATGTGACTGATTCTAACCCAATGATACAGACGTTGGCAGGTGCATCTAAGTGAAAATGCGTGCGATTTCTGTGCCGTTATTGTGCATTGCATGAAGCTTAATTTCCATTCTAGAAGCTTTATTGTTGTCAATTTCTATGGTCACAGTGAACTGTACACAGACAAATAACATCCATAAAATCAGCCATGATGATCAGACAGTTGCAACAAACAACATCAGACAAGGACAGCAAAAAGTGACAGCACATGTCAGACAATTAACAGCCAAAGCATCAGACAAAACTTGTCTGCTTTCCATATTTTGTTGCAAAATAAGATTCTTTCTTTACAGTATTGACTACCACGTCATTAGAAATAAATAAACCTACCATTCCCAAACCTCACCGCTTTCTCTCTGTTTCTCATTCAATCACTCATGCATCCATTTCTGTTTATTTAAGAATGACACTGATGCTTTGTTAGTAGTCCTTCGCATAGTTAACTGCAACTTTATGGAAGTATACACAGTGAATACCCTTAAAAATTGTAAGGAGCAGTTTTATAACTGAATGAAAATATGGCTTCAAGATGTCAAGTATCCAAAACTGCGATTGCCGTGACTCTTCGTCTAAAAATAGAACTATTCTAGTTTGATGCTCTGCTTTACACATATTTGAAAATTAACAAGAATGCCATCCAATTTTGATAAATACCGTAAAACCTCTATTTGAACGGCATGCCGCTCTATTTTTCAAACCTTTCCCCGCACTGCCGTTTAATTAGAGATGCCGTTCAATTAGAGAGTGCCGTTCTATTTTTCGACTATCTGATCAGAATTTAGAGATGAAATGTTCAGTAATTTTTATCTTAAATCTGTAAATTTTGTAGATGAAAAGCGAAAACATGTAACATAAGAACTCTGCATATACATGCATATATTTGACAGAAGTTAACAAACACAGATTACTGGTAATCACAGGTTAGAAATCACAAACTCACTAGTGAAAATCAAGTGACACGTCGCTGTTGTAGCTGTCTTCGTCATTTGCATCACCTTCAGCATCATCGTGAAAGTTCTGATTGATTCCACGTTCGACACCAGCATTGGCTCGGGCTTGCCGGAGAAGTTGCAAACCAGTCTGAATTGAACCGTCCGAGTCTGGCTTGAAACAAGGGATCTGGCATGGTCAGTCCGCATCCTTGAATGACTTGATGATCAGATCCTTCGGCAGCTCATACCAGGCATCGACAATCCATTTCAAGTATACTTCCATTGATGGCACTCGCATGTTGCCGGATTTGGTGTAGCTCTTCTCGCCGTGCAACATCCAATTCTCGCAGAACTGTCTGACTTTGGCCTTGAATGAGGCATTCCAGTAGACGTCGGGGGCCTGCATGAATTTGGTGCACCCGCCTGGAATCACGGCCACGTCAATCTGTAGTTTCTTCAATTGTTTCTTGGTGGCATCACTAATGTGACAACGGTATGAGTCCCAGGCCAAACATTGAAGAACCGATGATATTCTGTAGAAACTCAGAAGTCAGATCGTCATTGAAGAACGTGCGGCCGGCCCAACACAGATGGAGGGTGTTCTTGAACTTGGTGGCGATCTCCTTATTTGGTCGCTTGTTCGAGAGTAGAACGTACGGTCAACATTTATATCCATCGGATCGAGCGGTCATCATGACAGCAACATGTAACTTGTCATGACCGGCAGTCATCACCGGGACCTCGGGACCTCTCACACTCCCTTACTTTCAACGGTAAGGCTGCTTGAGTAGCCCAAGTAGACGGCCGTCTCGTCGGCAGCAAAGATGTAGGTATAGTTGGAGGCACGACGGCACTGTTCGACGAACAAAATGTAATCTCGAACCTCTCGGCGTACTGTTCCGGCTCTTTCTGACAGGTCGTTGTAGGGCGGCGTGAGACCAAGTTGTGGCGAAGTAAAAACTTTTTCAACCAGCCGTTGCTCGCTTTGAAATCCTCGTCTGTCGACAAAGCGAGTGCCTGTTTCTGGATTATCGTGCGGCTGACGCGGAGCTTTTTCTGTCGTTGCTGACGACCCCAATAGATGAGCTTCTCGTCGAATTCCTTGTCCTTCAAAGGGCGTCCGGCAACTTGGAGTCGCTTAGTTGATAAGATAGAAGATGAGGACGCCTTCAACTGAGCCTCAAGGTGTGTTTTCTGCTCCGTCCACTGTTTGATGTATGTACGAGGGACCTTCTTGTCTTTCGCAGGCTTTGATTTGTTGTGTTTCTCGGCGTATGCGACAACTTCAAGTTTGAAAAGTACATCGTAATTTCTCCGCTTTGTAGGGGGTCACATATTCAGTGTCAGAGCTGCTAGACATGGCTGCCAAATTTCTGTGATCTTATCGAGCTGCGAAAGTTAAAATGACCGGTAAGCTTCTACAATAATACAGAATTGACGAATGGGAATGAGTCTGGGAGTAGGATTTCCCAGCGTCTAAAAATAAATACGATGCAACTCCATTGAATAGGACTTCCCAGCCTCTAAACATAGCTCTATAGCATTCTACAAACTATTTTCTTGTTTTACACGTTTTGCAGAAGATTATTTCAGTCATGCAATTGATGTAGGAGATGAATTCATCTAAATGTCGCTAAATTAGACGTGACCTTCAATTAGAGGGTGCCATTCAGTTCTTCAACTCCTCCTCTAGACTGCCGTTATATTAAAGGTACCGTTCAAATAGAGGTTTTACGGTATATACGAAGTATTTTCTAGTTATAAATAGAGTGACATGCAGCAAACACAATGATACAACTCAGTCCGTACGATGAGACAAACATTGTCTGAATGAATGAAAAACTTTTATTCACTGCAACTTCTTGCGTAAGAAGGGATCTTGTCTGTTAGTAGATAACATCAGTCAAAATGCGAATTTAACTGATAAATGTTCTGTTGAGTGGCTGTATGCAGTCTACAGTGATGATAAAATAACTTGCAATAAAACTCCTCACGGAAACAATCTATAACTGTTGCAAGTTTCAGTAATTTGATTCTCTTAACATATAGCAACATTGACCGACGTCGGTGCCTAGAGGAGCGGCTGAAGGAGCGGTGTGAAGATCTGTGTTTGACAAAATATAATTCTCGCCAATTGTTTATGATAACTTTCAATTTATGTGATTTGATAGAAAAATTTTGACTTTGCCTGGTTTGCCTGTGAGAACGCTCATCAGTCCTCTAAAGGACTAGCTAAATTTCTAGAAATATATATAAACTTCTAAAATATTTGTGTATATTTTACGATGTTGTGCATCATTTGAAATTATCAATCGTAGTATCACTTGATTGAAAAAAGCGAAAAGATGGGCTTTTACATGTATGACTGAAACAAATGACTTTTTGTGACCCAAAAGCAGTACAGCATGAATATGAGGAGGAAATGAAATAGTGATGGAAAAATATTGTTTCTGTTTCAATTTCCAATTCCATTTTCCATTGTCATGATTTCTCTACTCTAATGTGCGTGATGTGGCACAATTTCAAAAGTAATTATAATCCCGGCAAGACAATACAACATAAAATACTCATCAGAGAGCAGAGACAGTGATTTTTAGCGAGATAATCATAAAAGAACCATTGAAGCCTCAGAAAATGCGGTGATTATTCAATGTCTACTTTCAGTTGCCACTACTATAGTTATGAGCAGTATTAGATCCATGAAACATTGGCTGCTACTTTAATTGGTACATCAAAACTAGGACAGGCCTGCATCTCAGCTTCATAGGTCTACACAGATGGCGCATAAAACATGAACACATAGTAAATAGTCTATAACATCAATGAGAAAGACATGAATTGTTGAATTTTTGGGTATTTGTAACTACACAATGAGGTGCTCAGAAGTTTACATGAGAGCGACCTTTTCGATTTCAGTGCGCTCTAATTGTGTTACAAACTTTGGTTCCCAGCTTCTACTTGCACCAAGAAATGCCTTTTTATAGATACCTTAATAGAAACCTTGCAATCTGCAATCCTTATGATTCTTTTTATGATTCTTTATGATTCTGGTATACGTCAGGGATGTCAAAACAGCCTGAAGGAAACAGTTTAGTTAGTAATCAAAGTAGGCCTAAGTAATATAAGTTGAGATCTTTGAACAAATCATCTAGCCTACATTGATAAGCTATGAGTATGTAGCACTGTCCTTCAGGGTAGTTTCGGTTGATGATTGGGCGTAGAATATAATGATGCATGCTTGCTCGAAGATATATTTTATCTAAGCCCTACAGAAGTGTCAGTAGCACGAATCGCAGGCTGTTTTAGTCAATATTACATTGATCAAAAATTGGTCATTAAAGCGAAGGAGTGAAGCATTTTAGAATTTTCTCGTTCCTGACCTACCGCATCACCTGTATATACTATCTATGCAAATCATATTGATAAAATTGCTGCTCAACTTCAATCTGAAGTTAATAACTCAATAAAATCGTGCTTGCAATCAAGATTCCACAGTTTTCCCATGGTAGATAATACATCATGTTTTCTATCGAAGTTATTATGAAAGACAATCTATCTGATTCGACAGACGCGCAGCTTTGCAGAAGTCAAGAGGTTCGCAATGCTATGCAAATGTTTCACTCCCATGAAATTCCTAATGATTGGCCGATTTGGATCCTTCATTAACGCTAAAGATGAAGTGAAACTCTCTTGTGCGAAACATTATGATGACAAGTTGCGACTACGACATGAAGCTGAAGGATATCTAGAGAAAACTTTGAAACTCATTACTCACATGCTTAGCCTTTTTATTTATAAGTGTTCCAGTGAAATAGAAGATGCATGTTCCTTTCACTTCTACTGAATCTTTTAATGACATAACTGATCCAGACATGAATTCGTTGAACATGTGTAAATTGAAAGACCTTCCTGGCCGTAAGCAACCTGCAAAAGCATGGCCATTGATGAGAATTGGGAACAGGAGTGATATGAATGAACATTAGTTCAAACAGCAAAGCATGTTTGGTTGTGAAAAGCATATTGGCTATCAAAAGCATGTTTAGTTGGCAAGACTTGATCCAAAAATCACCCAAGGTTACCTTTTGCTCTAGTCAGCTGACCTTTTATTTCTGAACTTTCATTCAGAAAAGTGCGTTTTTGTAAAAATTTTGATCACTATCGAGCAAACCGAAAAAATGCTTCAATACAAAATTAGAACACTTAAAGTCAATAATTTCTTATTTAGAAAACAACAGAAATGCATAGCAGTGATGATAGTTCTTGCATTTTTTTGAATTTGCAAGAGATTTAATTACTTCCATGGCCAATTTAGCACAATGTTAAAATAATGAATCGGTATCGACAATGCGAGAGTAGACAGACTAAAATAGACAAATGCGATAGAGAATATATATACATTATTGCATTACATACATACATTATGGAAATCAGAAGTAATAGTAAATGCATGAAATAATGAAATAAATGAAGACCAGAAGAGAATCACAAACTACAATTTTTATCAGCCGAACGTTTTCAACGGGTGACCCGGCTTCTCAAGGCTACTAAGTAAATGTATGTGCAAATTAGGCCATAGATAATCATTTACACTAAGATATCTTTAACATGAAACTATTTTGATGCATGCACTGTAAACCGCTGGATACGAGAATTACATACAGACATATACCAAATTCACATACAATTCAAAACTAGCATCTGATACGAGATTCTCGTATGTTTAAGGAGGTCTGGTATGTTTTTCATACGAAAGCTCACTTACTTTCGTATGTTTTTGGTATGTAGCGACACGAACTATTCTGTCTGTGATTGGCTGTTTTACGATGAAATACGAGCTGTTGGCATGTTTTATAAACGAGGCCCTATACAAATTAGGTTAAAAGGTGAATGTTTTACGTAAATATAGATACAAATCAATAAATTCAGTGTACAATGGACTGAACATGAAGTGACCACACTAGTGACATATACAGTTAGTGAAACCACAAACTACTAGTAGCAGCCTAAAAGCGCAGAAATACTAGCAGGAAGAGAGTTTAGACACAATAACTTGCTAATGGCCTAACGCAGTCACACTAGCACCCAAACCCAACTGAACTTCAATTTTTAAAAAATGTATATATAAAAATTCGTCCTTGTTTGTGTAGCTTTCGTATGTGGACGTTTCAGTCACAAAGCAAAAAATGATATGTATTAATGTGCTGTTATTTCGGATTCATAATGTGCCTAACCTCTTAAGGACGGCATACTACGCATCGGACTAACTGAAAGGACTAAGCACGAGTTAACTCGTACCGATCGTTAGGGAAGTGCAGCCGGCGTCTATGCAAGAGTGTGTTTGCTGAAGGACTAAGCCTGCCATTGGAGCTGTCGATTAGCCGCTAGAGTACAAACACCAATCTCAAATTCACGGTTAACTCCGTCGTTTTTTCGCCAATTTCCCAAACTTTAAATGGCGTCTCATATCTAAACGATTGTCTTTCAAACGAGCTATTGCACGACTTTCTACGATCTCTACAACCAAAGTTGGAAGAAGCGCTGCCGAGGGGGGGGGAGGACGTCCTCAAAATTGTTTCTCTCCGATGGCTTTCAAATTCACCATACCGATGCAGAATTTGACGCTGAATCCGTATCTGCCCTCCGTTTTCCCATCCGATGCTTCGTTTTGGCTCTAGAGCCCAAAACATCCCAAATTCGCCGTTAACTCCGTCCTTTTTTCGCCAATTTCCCAAATCTTCAATGGCGTTTCATATATAAACGAAGGTAGATATGGACAAGCCGTTTCTCCAACTGACATTGTCTCACACTAAGCTTTCAAACGAGCTATTGCACGACTTTCTACGATCTCTACAACCAAAGTTGGAAGAAACGCTGCCAAGGGGGGACGTCCTCAAAATCTTTTCTCTCCGATGGCTTTCAAATTCACTATGACGATGCAGAATTTGACGCTGAATCCGTATCTGCCCTCCGTTTTCCCATCCGATGCTTCGTTTTGGCTCTACAGCCCAAAACATCCCAAATTCGCCGTTAACTCTGTCGTTTTTTTGGAAAACCTTTGAAAATTGCTTCTCTCCGATGGCTTTCAAATTCACCATGCCGATGTAGAATTTGACGCTGATTCCAAATCTGGTGTCAGATCTGCCATTGGAGCTGCCGTTTAGCCGCTAGATCCCAAACACCAATCTCAAATTCACGGCTAACTCCGTCGTTTTTTCGCCAATTACCAAAATTTCTCAAATCCTAAATGGCGTTTCATATCTAGACAAAGGTAGATATGGACAAGCCGTTTCTCCCACTCAATTTGTCTCACTCTTAGCTTTCAAACGAGCTATTGCACGACTTTCTACGATCTCTAGAACCAAAGTTGGAAGAAACGCTGCCGAGGGGGGGACGTCCTCAAAATTTTTTCTCTCCGATGGCTTTCCGATTCACCATACCGATGCAGAATTTGACGCTGATTCCAAATCTGGTCTCAGATCTCCCATTGGAGCTGCCGTTTAGCCGCTGCAGCACAAACATCAATCTCAAATTTACGGTTAACTCCGTCGTTTTTTCGCCAATTACAAAAATTTTCAAATCTTCAATGGCATTTCATATCTAAACGAAGGTAGATATCGACAAGCCGTTTCTTCAACTGCATTTGTCTCACTCTTAGCTTTCAAACGAGCTATTGTACGACTTTCTACGATCTCTAGACCCAAAGTTGGAAGAAACGCTGCCAAGGGGGGGCGTCCTCAAAATTGTTTCTCTCCGATGGCTTTCAAATTCACCATACGATGCAGAATTTGACGCTGAATCCGTATCTGCCCTCCGTTTTCCCATCCGATGCTTCGTTTTGGCTCTAGAGCCCAAAACATCCCAAGTTCACCGTTAACTCCGTCCTTTTTTCGCCAATTCCCCAAATCTTCAATGGCGTTTCATATATAAACGAAGGGAGATATGGACAAGCCGTTTCTCCAACTGAATTTGTCTCACACTAAGCTTTCAAACGAGCTATTGCACGACTTTCTACGATCTCTACAACCAAAGTTGGAAGAAACGCTGCCGAGGGGGGACGTCCTCAAAATCTTTTCTCTCCGATGGCTTTCAAATTCACTATGCCGATGCAGAATTTGACGCTGAATCCGAATCTGCCCAACGTTTTCCCATCCGATGCTTCGTTTTGGCTCTACAGCCCAAAACATCCCAAATTCGCCGTTAACTCTGTCGTTTTTTCGCCAATTTCCCAAATCTTCAATGGCGTTTCATATCTAAACGAAGGGAGATATGGACAAGCCGTTTCACCAACTGAATTTGTCTCACGCAAAGCTTTCAATTGAGCTATTGCACGACTTTCTACGATCTCTAGAACCAAAGTTGGAAGAAACGCTGCCGAGGGGGGAACGTCCTCAAAATCTTTTCTCTCCGATGGCTTTCCGATTCACCATGACGATGTAGAATTTGACGCCGATTAAGGGTGTGGTCTCAGATCTGCCATTGGAGCTGCCGTTTCGCCGCTGCAGCACAAACACCAATCTCAAATTCACGGTTAACTCCGTCGTTTTTTCGCCAATTACCAAAATTTCCCAAATCTTCAATGGCGTCTCAAATCTAAACGAAGGTAGATATGGACAAGCCGTTTCTCCCACTGAATTCGCCAACTCTTGGCTTTCAAACGAGGTATTGCACGACTTTCTACGATCTCCAGAACCAACGTTGAAAGAAACGCTGCCAAGGGGGAGGACGTCCTCAAAATATTTTCTCTCCGATGGCATTCAAATTCACCATGCCGATGTAGAGTTTGACGCTGATTCCAAATCTGGTCTCAGATCTGCCATTGGAGCTGCCGTTTAGCCGCTAGATCCCAAACAACAATCTCAAATTCACGGTTAACTCTGTCGTTTTTTCAGAAAACTGTTGAAAATTGCTTCTCTCCGATGGCTTTCAAATTCACCATGACGATGAAGAATTTGACGGTGATTCCAAATCTGGTCTCAGATCTGCCATTGGAGCTGCCGTTTAGCCGCTAGATCCCAAACACCAATCTCAAATTCACGGCTAACTCCGTCGTTTTTTCGCCAATTTCCCAAATTTTCAATGGCGTCTCATATCTAAACAAATGTAGATATGGACAAGCCAATTCTCCCACTGCATCTGTCTCACTCTAAGCTTTCAAACGAGCTATTGTACGACTTACTACGATCTCTAGACCCAAAGTTGGAAGAAACGCTGCCAAGGGGGGACGTCCTCAAAATCTTTTCTCTCCGATGGCTTTCAAATTCACCGTACCGATGTAGAATTTGACGCTGAATCCGTATCTGCCCTCCGTTTTCCCATCCGATGCTTCGTTTTGGCTCTACAGCCCAAAACATCCCAAATTCGCCGTTAACTGTGTCGATTTTTCGGAAAACTTTTGAAAATTGTTTCTCTCCGATGGCTTTCAAATTCACCATGCCGATGAAGAATTTGACGCTGAATCCGTATCTGCCCAACGTTTTCCCATCCGATGCTTCGTTTTGGCTCTACAGCCCAAAACATCCCAAATTCGCCGTTAACTCTGTCGTTTTTTCGCCAATTTCCCAAATCTTCAATGGCGTTTCATATCTAAACGAAGGGAGATATGGACAAGCCGTTTCACCAACTGAATTTGTCTCACGCAAAGCTTTCAATTGAGCTATTGCACGACTTTCTACGATCTCTAGAACCAAAGTTGGAAGAAACGCTGCCGAGGGGGGAACGTCCTCAAAATCTTTTCTCTCCGATGGCTTTCCGATTCACCATGACGATGTAGAATTTGACGTCGATTAAGGGTCTGGTCTCAGATCTGCCATTGGAGCTGCCGTTTCGCCGCTGCAGCACAAACACCAATCTCAAATTCACGGTTAACTCCGTCGTTTTTTCGCCAATTACCAAAATTTCCCAAATCTTCAATGGCGTCTCAAATCTAAATGAAGGTAGATATGGACAAGCCGTTTCTCCCACTGAATTCGCCAACTCTTGGCTTTCAAACGAGGTATTGCACGACTTTCTACGATCTCCAGAACCAACGTTGAAAGAAACGCTGCCAAGGGGGAGGACGTCCTCAAAATATTTTCTCTCCGATGGCATTCAAATTCACCATGCCGATGTAGAGTTTGACGCTGATTCCAAATCTGGTCTCAGATCTGCCATTGGAGCTGCCGTTTAGCCGCTAGATCCCAAACACCAATCTCAAATTCACGGCTAACTCCGTCGTTTTTTTCGCCAATTTCCCAAATTTTCAATGGCGTCTCATATCTAAACAAATGTAGATATGGACAAGCCGTTTCTCTCACTGCATCTGTCTCACTCTTAGCTTTCAAACGAGCTATTGTACGATTTTCTACGATCTCTACAACCAAAGTTGGAAGAAACGCTGCCAAGGGGGGGACGTCCTCAAAATCTTTTCTCTCCGATGGCTTTCAAATTCACCATACCGATGTAGAATTTGACGCCGATTCATGGTCTGTTCTCAGATCTGCCATTGAAACTGCCGTTTAGCCGCTAGAGTACAAACACCAATCTCAAATACGACGTTAACTCTGTCGTTTTATCAGAAAACTTTTGAAAATTGCTTCTCTCCGATGGCTTTCAAATTCACCATGACGATGAAGAATTTGACGCTGATTCCAAATCTGGTCTCAGATCTGCCATTGGAGCTGCCATTTAGCCGGTAGATCCCAAACACCAATCTCAAATTCACGGCTAACTCCGTCGTTTTTTCGCCAATTTCCCAAATTTCCAATTGCGTCTCATATCTAAACGAAGGGAGATATGGACAAGCCGTTTCTCCCACTGCATTTGTCTCACTCTTAGCTTTCAAACGAGCTATTGTACGACTTACTACGATCTCTAGACCCAAAGTTAGAAGAAACGCTGCCGAGGGGGGAACGTCCTCAAAATCTTTTCTCTCCGATGGCTTTCCGATTCACCATGACGATGTAGAATTTGACGTCGATTAAGGGTCTGGTCTCAGATCTGCCATTGGAGCTGCCGTTTCGCCGCTGCAGCACAAACACCAATCTCAAATTCACGGTTAACTCCGTCGTTTTTTCGCCAATTACCAAAATTTCCCAAATCTTCAATGGCGTCTCAAATCTAAACGAAGGTAGATATGGACAAGCCGTTTCTCCCACTGAATTCGCCAACTCTTGGCTTTCAAACGAGGTATTGCACGACTTTCTACGATCTCCAGAACCAACGTTGAAAGAAACGCTGCCAAGGGGGAGGACGTCCTCAAAATATTTTCTCTCCGATGGCATTCAAATTCACCATGCCGATGTAGAGTTTGACGCTGATTCCAAATCTGGTCTCAGATCTGCCATTGGAGCTGCCGTTTAGCCGCTAGATCCCAAACAACAATCTCAAATTCACGGTTAACTCTGTCGTTTTTTCAGAAAACTGTTGAAAATTGCTTCTCTCCGATGGCTTTCAAATTCACCATGACGATGAAGAATTTGACGGTGATTCCAAATCTGGTCTCAGATCTGCCATTGGAGCTGCCGTTTAGCCGCTAGATCCCAAACACCAATCTCAAATTCACGGCTAACTCCGTCGTTTTTTCGCCAATTTCCCAAATTTTCAATGGCGTCTCATATCTAAACAAATGTAGATATGGACAAGCCAATTCTCCCACTGCATCTGTCTCACTCTAAGCTTTCAAACGAGCTATTGTACGACTTACTACGATCTCTAGACCCAAAGTTGGAAGAAACGCTGCCAAGGGGGGACGTCCTCAAAATCTTTTCTCTCCGATGGCTTTCAAATTCACCGTACCGATGTAGAATTTGACGCTGAATCCGTATCTGCCCTCCGTTTTCCCATCCGATGCTTCGTTTTGGCTCTACAGCCCAAAACATCCCAAATTCGCCGTTAACTGTGTCGATTTTTCGGAAAACTTTTGAAAATTGCTTCTCTCCGATGGCTTTCAAATTCACCATGCCGATGAAGAATTTGACGCTGAATCCGTATCTGCCCAACGTTTTCCCATCCGATGCTTCGTTTTGGCTCTACAGCCCAAAACATCCCAAATTCGCCGTTAACTCTGTCGTTTTTTCGCCAATTTCCCAAATCTTCAATGGCGTTTCATATCTAAACGAAGGGAGATATGGACAAGCCGTTTCACCAACTGAATTTGTCTCACGCAAAGCTTTCAATTGAGCTATTGCACGACTTTCTACGATCTCTAGAACCAAAGTTGGAAGAAACGCTGCCGAGGGGGGAACGTCCTCAAAATCTTTTCTCTCCGATGGCTTTCCGATTCACCATGACGATGTAGAATTTGACGTCGATTAAGGGTCTGGTCTCAGATCTGCCATTGGAGCTGCCGTTTCGCCGCTGCAGCACAAACACCAATCTCAAATTCACGGTTAACTCCGTCGTTTTTTCGCCAATTACCAAAATTTCCCAAATCTTCAATGGCGTCTCAAATCTAAATGAAGGTAGATATGGACAAGCCGTTTCTCCCACTGAATTCGCCAACTCTTGGCTTTCAAACGAGGTATTGCACGACTTTCTACGATCTCCAGAACCAACGTTGAAAGAAACGCTGCCAAGGGGGAGGACGTCCTCAAAATATTTTCTCTCCGATGGCATTCAAATTCACCATGCCGATGTAGAGTTTGACGCTGATTCCAAATCTGGTCTCAGATCTGCCATTGGAGCTGCCGTTTAGCCGCTAGATCCCAAACACCAATCTCAAATTCACGGCTAACTCCGTCGTTTTTTCGCCAATTTCCCAAATTTTCAATGGCGTCTCATATCTAAACAAATGTAGATATGGACAAGCCGTTTCTCTCACTGCATCTGTCTCACTCTTAGCTTTCAAACGAGCTATTGTACGATTTTCTACGATCTCTACAACCAAAGTTGGAAGAAACGCTGCCAAGGGGGGGACGTCCTCAAAATCTTTTCTCTCCGATGGCTTTCAAATTCACCATACCGATGTAGAATTTGACGCCGATTCATGGTCTGTTCTCAGATCTGCCATTGAAACTGCCGTTTAGCCGCTAGAGTACAAACACCAATCTCAAATACGACGTTAACTCTGTCGTTTTATCAGAAAACTTTTGAAAATTGCTTCTCTCCGATGGCTTTCAAATTCACCATGACGATGAAGAATTTGACGCTGATTCCAAATCTGGTCTCAGATCTGCCATTGGAGCTGCCATTTAGCCGGTAGATCCCAAACACCAATCTCAAATTCACGGCTAACTCCGTCGTTTTTTCGCCAATTTCCCAAATTTCCAATTGCGTCTCATATCTAAACGAAGGTAGATATGGACAAGCCGTTTCTCCCACTGCATTTGTCTCACTCTTAGCTTTCAAACGAGCTATTGTACGACTTACTACGATCTCTAGACCCAAAGTTGGAAGAAACGCTGCCAAGGGGGGACGTCCTCAAAATCTTTTCTCTCCGATGGCTTTCAAATTCACCGTACCGATGTAGAATTTGACGCTGAATCCGTATCTGCCCTCCGTTTTCCCATCCGATGCTTCGTTTTGTCTCTACAGCCCAAAATATCCCAAATTCGCCGTTAACTGTGTCGTTTTTTCGGAAAACTTTTGAAAATTGCTTCTCTCCGATGGCTTTCAAATTCACCATGCCGATGAAGAATTTGACGCTGAATCCGTATCTGCCCAACGTTTTCCCATCCGATGCTTCGTTTTGGCTCTACAGCCCAAAACATCCCAAATTCGCCGTTAACTCTGTCGTATTTTCGCCAATTTCCCAAATCTTCAATGGCGTTTCATATCTAAACGAAGGGAGATATGGACAAGCCGTTTCACCAACTGAATTTGTCTCACGCAAAGCTTTCAATTGAGCTATTGCACGACTTTCTACGATCTCTAGAACCAAAGTTAGAAGAAACGCTGCCGAGGGGGGAACGTCCTCAAAATCTTTTCTCTCCGATGACTTTCCGATTCACCATGACGATGTAGAATTTGACGTCGATTAAGGGTCTGGTCTCAGATCTGCCATTGGAGCTGCCGTTTCGCCGCTGCAGCACAAACACCAATCTCAAATTCACGGTTAACTCCGTCGTTTTTTCGCCAATTACCAAAATTTCCCAAATCTTCAATGGCGTCTCAAATCTAAACGAAGGTAGATATGGACAAGCCGTTTCTCCCACTGAATTCGCCAACTCTTGGCTTTCAAACGAGGTATTGCACGACTTTCTACGATCTCCAGAACCAACGTTGAAAGAAACGCTGCCAAGGGGGAGGACGTCCTCAAAATATTTTCTCTCCGATGGCATTCAAATTCACCATGCCGATGTAGAGTTTGACGCTGATTCCAAATCTGGTCTCAGATCTCCGATTGGAGCTGCCGTTTAGCCACTAGATCCCAAACACCAATCTCAAATTCACGGCTAACTCCGTCGTTTTTTCGCCAATTTCCCAAATTTTCAATGGCGTCTCATATCTAAACAAATGTAGATATGGACAATCCGTTTCTCTCACTGCATCTGTCTCACTCTTAGCTTTCAAACGAGCTATTGTACGATTTTCTACGATCTCTACAACCAAAGTTGGAAGAAACGCTGCCAAGGGGGGGACGTCCTCAAAATCTTTTCTCTCCGATGGCTTTCAAATTCACCATACCGATGTAGAATTTGACGCCGATTCATGGTCTGTTCTCAGATCTGCCATTGAAACTGCCGTTTAGCCGCTAGAGTACAAACACCAATCTCAAATTCGCCGTTAACTCTGTCGTTTTTTCAGAAAACTTTTGAAAATTGCTTCTCTCCGATGGCTTTCAAATTCACCATGACGATGTAGAATTTGACGCTGATTCTAAATCTGGTCTCAGATCTGCCATTGGAGATGTCATTTAGCCGCTAAATCCCAAACACCAATCTCAAATTCACGGCTAACTTTTTCGCCAATTAATAATGTTTCCAAAATCTTAAATGGCGTCTCATATCTAAACGAAGGTAGATATGGACAAGCCGTTTCTTCCACTGCATTTGTCTCACTCTAAGCTTTCAAACGAGCTATTGTACGACTTTCTACGATCACTAGACCCAAAGTTGGAAGAAACGCTGCCGAGGGGGGACGTCCTCAAAATTTTTTCTCTCCGATGGCTTTCCGATTCACCATACCGATCTAGAATTTGACGCTGATTCCAAATCTGGTCTCAGATCTGCCATTGGAGCTGCCGTTTAGCCGCTGCAGCACAAACATCAATCTCAAATTTACGGTTAACTCCGTCGTTTTTTCGCCAATTACAAAAATTTCCCAAATCTTCAATGGCATTTCATATCTAAACGAAGGGAGATATGGACAATCCGTTTCTTCCACTGCATTTGTCTCACTCTAAGCTTTCAAACGAGCTATTGTACGACTTTCTACGATCACTAGACCCAAAGTTGGAAGAAACGCTGCCGAGGGGGGACGTCCTCAAAATTTTTTCTCTCCGATGGCTTTCAAATTCACCATGCCGATGCAGAATTTGACGCTGATTCCAAATCTGGTCTCAGATCTGCCATTGGAGCTGCCGTTTAGCCGCTAGAGTACAAACACCAATCTCAAATACGACGTTAACTCTGTCGTTTTATCAGAAAACTTTTGAAAATTGCTTCTCTCCGATGGCTTTCAAATTCACCATGACGATGAAGAATTTGACGCTGATTCCAAATCTGGTCTCAGATCTGCCATTGGAGCTGCCATTTAGCCGGTAGATCCCAAACACCAATCTCAAATTCACGGCTAACTCCGTCGTTTTTTCGCCAATTTCCCAAATTTCCAATTGCGTCTCATATCTAAACGAAGGTAGATATGGACAAGCCGTTTCTCCCACTGCATTTGTCTCACTCTTAGCTTTCAAACGAGCTATTGTACGACTTACTACGATCTCTAGACCCAAAGTTGGAAGAAACGCTGCCAAGGGGGGACGTCCTCAAAATCTTTTCTCTCCGATGGCTTTCAAATTCACCGTACCGATGTAGAATTTGACGCTGAATCCGTATCTGCCCTCCGTTTTCCCATCCGATGCTTCGTTTTGTCTCTACAGCCCAAAATATCCCAAATTCGCCGTTAACTGTGTCGTTTTTTCGGAAAACTTTTGAAAATTGCTTCTCTCCGATGGCTTTCAAATTCACCATGCCGATGAAGAATTTGACGCTGAATCCGTATCTGCCCAACGTTTTCCCATCCGATGCTTCGTTTTGGCTCTACAGCCCAAAACATCCCAAATTCGCCGTTAACTCTGTCGTATTTTCGCCAATTTCCCAAATCTTCAATGGCGTTTCATATCTAAACGAAGGGAGATATGGACAAGCCGTTTCACCAACTGAATTTGTCTCACGCAAAGCTTTCAATTGAGCTATTGCACGACTTTCTACGATCTCTAGAACCAAAGTTAGAAGAAACGCTGCCGAGGGGGGAACGTCCTCAAAATCTTTTCTCTCCGATGACTTTCCGATTCACCATGACGATGTAGAATTTGACGTCGATTAAGGGTCTGGTCTCAGATCTGCCATTGGAGCTGCCGTTTCGCCGCTGCAGCACAAACACCAATCTCAAATTCACGGTTAACTCCGTCGTTTTTTCGCCAATTACCAAAATTTCCCAAATCTTCAATGGCGTCTCAAATCTAAACGAAGGTAGATATGGACAAGCCGTTTCTCCCACTGAATTCGCCAACTCTTGGCTTTCAAACGAGGTATTGCACGACTTTCTACGATCTCCAGAACCAACGTTGAAAGAAACGCTGCCAAGGGGGAGGACGTCCTCAAAATATTTTCTCTCCGATGGCATTCAAATTCACCATGCCGATGTAGAGTTTGACGCTGATTCCAAATCTGGTCTCAGATCTCCGATTGGAGCTGCCGTTTAGCCACTAGATCCCAAACACCAATCTCAAATTCACGGCTAACTCCGTCGTTTTTTCGCCAATTTCCCAAATTTTCAATGGCGTCTCATATCTAAACAAATGTAGATATGGACAATCCGTTTCTCTCACTGCATCTGTCTCACTCTTAGCTTTCAAACGAGCTATTGTACGATTTTCTACGATCTCTACAACCAAAGTTGGAAGAAACGCTGCCAAGGGGGGGACGTCCTCAAAATCTTTTCTCTCCGATGGCTTTCAAATTCACCATACCGATGTAGAATTTGACGCCGATTCATGGTCTGTTCTCAGATCTGCCATTGAAACTGCCGTTTAGCCGCTAGAGTACAAACACCAATCTCAAATTCGCCGTTAACTCTGTCGTTTTTTCAGAAAACTTTTGAAAATTGCTTCTCTCCGATGGCTTTCAAATTCACCATGACGATGTAGAATTTGACGCTGATTCTAAATCTGGTCTCAGATCTGCCATTGGAGATGTCATTTAGCCGCTAAATCCCAAACACCAATCTCAAATTCACGGCTAACTTTTTCGCCAATTAATAATGTTTCCAAAATCTTAAATGGCGTCTCATATCTAAACGAAGGTAGATATCGACAAGCCGTTTCTTCCACTGCATTTGTCTCACTCTAAGCTTTCAAACGAGCTATTGTACGACTTTCTACGATCACTAGACCCAAAGTTGGAAGAAACGCTGCCGAGGGGGGACGTCCTCAAAATTTTTTCTCTCCGATGGCTTTCCGATTCACCATACCGATCTAGAATTTGACGCTGATTCCAAATCTGGTCTCAGATCTGCCATTGGAGCTGCCGTTTAGCCGCTGCAGCACAAACATCAATCTCAAATTTACGGTTAACTCCGTCGTTTTTTCGCCAATTACAAAAATTTCCCAAATCTTCAATGGCATTTCATATCTAAACGAAGGGAGATATGGACAATCCGTTTCTTCCACTGCATTTGTCTCACTCTAAGCTTTCAAACGAGCTATTGTACGACTTTCTACGATCACTAGACCCAAAGTTGGAAGAAACGCTGCCGAGGGGGGACGTCCTCAAAATTTTTTCTCTCCGATGGCTTTCAAATTCACCATGCCGATGCAGAATTTGACGCTGATTCCAAATCTGGTCTCAGATCTGCCATTGGAGCTGCCGTTTGGCCGCTGCAGCACAATTACCAATCTCAAATTCACCGTTGACTCCGTCGTTTCTTCGGAAAACCTTTGAAAATTGCTTCTCTCCGATGGCTTTTAAATTCACCATGCCGATGTAGAATTTGACGCTGATTCCAAATCTGGTCTCAGATCTGCCATTGGAGCAGCCGTTTAGCCGTTACAGCACAATTACCAATCTCAAATTCACCGTTCACTCCGTCGTTTTTTTGCCAATTACCAAAATTTCCCAAATCTTCAATGGCGTCTCAAATCTAAACGAAGGTAGATATGGACAAGCCGTTTCTCGCACTGAATTCGCCAACTCTTGGCTTTCAAACGAGGTATTGTACGACTTTCTACGATCTCTGGAACTAAAGTTGGAAGAAGCGCTGCCGAGGGGGGGGACGTCCTCAAAATTTTTTCTTTCCGATGGCTTTCAAATTCACCATACCCATGCAGAATTTGACGCTGAATCCGCATCTGCCCTCCGTTTTCCCATCCGATGCTTCGTTTTGGATCTACAGCCCAAAACATCCCAAATTCGCCGTTAACTGTGTCGTTTTTTCGGAAAACTTTTGAAAATTGCTTCTCTCCGATGGCTTTCAAATTCACCATGCCGATGAAGAATTTGACGCTGATTCTAAATCTGGTCTCAGATCTGCCATTGGAGATGTCATTTAGCCGCTAAATCCCAAACACCAATCTCAAATTCACGGCTAACTTTTTCGCCAATTAATAATGTTTCCAAAATCTTAAATGGCGTCTCATATCTAAACGAAGGTAGATATGGACAAGCCGTTTCTTCCACTGCATTTGTCTCACTCTAAGCTTTCAAACGAGCTATTGTACGACTTTCTACGATCACTAGACCCAAAGTTGGAAGAAACGCTGCCGAGGGGGGACGTCCTCAAAATTTTTTCTCTCCGATGGCTTTCCGATTCACCATACCGATCTAGAATTTGACGCTGATTCCAAATCTGGTCTCAGATCTGCCATTGGAGCTGCCGTTTAGCCGCTGCAGCACAAACATCAATCTCAAATTTACGGTTAACTCCGTCGTTTTTTCGCCAATTACAAAAATTTCCCAAATCTTCAATGGCATTTCATATCTAAACGAAGGGAGATATGGACAATCCGTTTCTTCCACTGCATTTGTCTCACTCTAAGCTTTCAAACGAGCTATTGTACGACTTTCTACGATCACTAGACCCAAAGTTGGAAGAAACGCTGCCGAGGGGGGACGTCCTCAAAATTTTTTCTCTCCGATGGCTTTCAAATTCACCATGCCGATGCAGAATTTGACGCTGATTCCAAATCTGGTCTCAGATCTGCCATTGGAGCTGCCGTTTGGCCGCTGCAGCACAATTACCAATCTCAAATTCACCGTTGACTCCGTCGTTTCTTCGGAAAACCTTTGAAAATTGCTTCTCTCCGATGGCTTTCAAATTCACCATGCCGATGCAGAATTTGACGCTGATTCCAAATCTGGTCTCAGATCTGCCATTGGAGCAGCCGTTTAGCCGTTACAGCACAATTACCAATCTCAAATTCACCGTTCACTCCGTCGTTTTTTTGCCAATTACCAAAATTTCCAAAATCTTCAATGGCGTCTCAAATCTAAACGAAGGTAGATATGGACAAGCCGTTTCTCGCACTGAATTCGCCAACTCTTGGCTTTCAAACGAGGTATTGTACGACTTTCTACGATCTCTGGAACTAAAGTTGGAAGAAGCGCTGCCGAGGGGGGGGACGTCCTCAAAATTTTTTCTTTCCGATGGCTTTCAAATTCACCATACCCATAAAGGATTTGACGCTGAATCCGCATCTGCCCTCCGTTTTCCCATCCGATGCTTCGTTTTGGATCTACAGCCCAAAACATCCCAAATTCGCCGTTAACTCTGTCGTTTTTTTGAAAAACCTTTGAAAATTGCTTCTCTCCGATGGCATTCAAATTCACCATGCCGATGTAGAATTTGACGCTGATTCCAAATCTGGTCTCAGATCTGCCATTGGAGCTGCCGTTTAGCCGCTGCAGCACAATAACCAATCTCAAATTCACCGTTGACTCCGTCGTTTTTTCGCCAATTACCAAAATTTCTCAAATTTTCAATGGCATCTCATATTCAAACGAAGGTAGATATAGACAAGATGTTTCTCCAACTGCATTTGTCTCACTCTAAGCTTTCAAACGAGCTATTGCACGACTTTCTGCGATCTCTAGACCCAAAGTTCGAAGAAACGCTGCCGAGGGGGAACGTCCTCAAAATTGTTTCTCTCCGATGGCTTTCGAATTTCCCATGCCGATGCAGAATTTGACGTTGAATCCGTATCTGCCCTCCGTTTTCCCATCCGATGCTTCGTTTTGGCTCTACAGCCCAAAACTTCCCAAATTCGCCGTTAACTCTGTCGTTTTTTCGCCAATTTCCCAAATCTTCAATGGCGTTTCATATCTAAACGAAGGGAGATATGGACAAGGCGTTTCTCCAACTGAATTCCTGTCACTCTTGGCTTTCAATTGAGCTATTGTACGACTTTCTACGATCTCTACAACCAAAGTTGGAAGAAGCGCTGCCGAGGGGGGGACGTCCTCAAAATTGTTTCTCTCCGATGGCTTTCAAATTCACCATGCCGATGTAGAATTTGACGTTGATTCCAAATCTGGTCTCGGATCTGCCATTGGAGCTGCCGTTTAGCCGTTGCAGCAAAAAAACAATCTCAAATTCACGGCTAACTCCGTCGTTTTTTCGCCGATTACTAGAATTTCCCAAATCTTCAATGGCGTCTCAAATCTAAACGAAGGTAGATATGGACAAGCCGTTTCTTCAACTGAATTGGTCTCACTGTCAGCTTTCAAACGAGCTATTGCACGACTTTTTACAATCTCTACAACCAAAGTTGGAAGAAGCGCTGCCGAGGGGGGGACGTCCTCAAAATTGTTTCTCTCCGATGGCTTTCAAATTCGCCATACCGATGCAGAATTTGACGCTGAATCCGTATCTGCCCTCCGATTTCCCATCCGATGCTTCGTTTTGGCTCTACAGCCCAAAACATCCCAAATTCGCCGTTAACTCTGTCGTTTTTTCGCCAATTTCCAAAATCTTCAATGGCGTCTCATATCTAAACGAAGGTAGATATGGACAAGCCGTTTCTCCCACTGAATTTGTCTCACTCTAAGCTTTCCAACGAGCTAGTGTACGACTTTCTACGATCTCTAGAACTAAAGTTGAAAGAAACGCTGCCGAGGGGGGGACGTCCTCAAAATTGTTTCTCTCCGATTGCTTTCAAATTCACCATACCGATGCAGAATTTGCCGCTGAATCCGAATCTGCCCTCCGTTTTCCCATCCGATGCTTCGTTTTGGCTCTACAGCCCAAAACATCCCAAATTCGCCGTTAACTCTGTCGTTTTTTTGGAAAACCTTTGAAAATTGCTTCTCTCCGATAGCTTTCAAATTCACCATGCCGATGTAGAATTTGACGCTGATTCCAAATCTGGTCTCAGATCTGCCATTGGAGCTGCCGTTTAGCCGCTGCAGCACAATTACCAATCTCAAATTCACCGTTCACTCCGTCGTTTTTTCGCCAATTACCAAAATTTCCCAAATCTTCAATGGCGTCTCATATTCAAACGAAGGTAGATATGGACAAGATGTTTCCCCAACTGCATTCTTCTGACTCCTACCTTTCAAACGAGCTATTGCACGACTTTCTGCGATCTCTAGAACCAAAGTTGGAAGAAACGCTGCCGAGGGGGGGACGTCTTCAAAATTGTTTCTCTCCGATGGCTTTCAAATTCACCATGCCGATGCAGAATTTGACGTTGAATCCGTATCTGCCCTCCGTTTTCCCATCCGATGCTTCGTTTTGGCTCTACAGCCCAAAACATCCCAAATTCGCCGTTAACTCTGTCGTTTTTTCGCCAATTTCCCAAAATCTTCAATGGCGTCTCATATCTAAACGAAGACAGATATGGACAAGTCGTTTCTTTCACAGAATTTGTTCACTCTTTGCTTTCAAATGAACTATTGCACGACTTTCTACGATCTCTAGAGCCAAAGTTGGAAGCAACGCTGCCGAGGGGGCCGGGCGTCCTTAAAATAGTTTCTCTCCGATGGCTTTCAAATTTACCATACCGATGCAGAATTGGACGCTGAATCCGAATCTGCCTTCCGTTTTCCCATCCGATGCTTCATTTCGGCTCTACAACCCAAAACATCCCAAATTCGCCGTTAACTCTGTCGTTTTTTTGGAAAACCTTTGAAAATTGCTTCTCTCCGATAGCTTTCAAATTCACCATGCCGATGTAGAATTTGACGCTGATTCCAAATCTGGTCTCAGATCTGCCATTGGAGCTGCCGTTTAGCCGCTGCAGCACAATTACCAATCTCAAATTCACCGTTCACTCCGTCGTTTTTTCGCCAATTACCAAAATTTCCCAAATCTTCAATGGCGTCTCATATTCAAACGAAGGTAGATATGGACAAGATGTTTCCCCAACTGCATTCTTCTGACTCCTACCTTTCAAACGAGCTATTGCACGACTTTCTGCGATCTCTAGAACCAAAGTTGGAAGAAACGCTGCCGAGGGGGGGACGTCTTCAAAATTGTTTCTCTCCGATGGCTTTCAAATTCACCATGCCGATGCAGAATTTGACGTTGAATCCTCATCTGCCCTCCGTTTTCCGATCCGATGCTTCGTTTTGGCTCTACAGCCCAAAACATCCCAAATTCGCCGTTAACTCTGTCGTTTTTTCGCCAATTTCCAAAATCTTCAATGGCGTGTCATGTCTAAACAAAGGTAGATATGGACAAGCCGTTTCTCCCACTGAATTTGTCTCACTCTAAGCTTTCCATCGAGCTAATGTACGACTTTCTACGATCTCTAGACCCAAAGTTGAAAGAAACGCAGCCGAGGGGGGGACGTCCTCAAAATTGTTTCTCTCCGATGGCTTTCAAATTCACCATACCGATGCAGAATTTGACGCTGAATCCGTATCTGCCCTCCGTTTTCCCATCCGATGCTTCGTTTTGGCTCTACAGCCCAAAACATCCCAAATTCGCCGTTAACTCTGTCGTTTTTTTGGAAAACCTTTGAAAATTGTTTCTCTCCGATGGCTTTCAAATTCACCATGCCGATGTAGAATTTGACGCTGATTCCAAATCTGGTCTCAGATCTGCCATTATAGCTGCCGTTTAGCCGCTGCAGCACAATTACCAATCTCAAATTCACCGTTGACTCCGTCCTTTTTTCGCCAATTACCAAAATTTCCCAAATCTTCAATGGCGTCTCATATCTAAACGAAGGTAGATATGGACAAGCCGTTTCTTCAACTGAATTCCTATCACTCTTGGCTTTCAAACGAGCTATTGTACGACTTTCTACGATCTCTGGAACTAAAGTTGGAAGAAGCGCTGCCGAGGGGGGGACGTCCTCAAAATTGTTTCTCTCCGATGGCTTTCAAATTCGCCATACCGATGCAGAATTTGACGCTGAATCCGTATCTGCCCTCCGTTTTCCCATCCGATGCTTCGTTTTGGCTCTACAGCCCAAAACATCCCAAATTCGCCGTTAACTCTGTCGTTTTTTCGCCAATTTCCCAAATCTTCAATGGCGTTTCATATCTAAGCAAAGGGAGATATGGACAAGCCGTTTCTCCCACTGAATTTGTCTCACTCTAAGCTTTCCAACGAGCTAGTGTACGACTTTCTACGATCTCTAGAACTAAAGTTGAAAGAAACGCTGCCGAGGGGGGGACGTCCTCAAAATTGTTTCTCTCCGATGGCTTTCAAATTCACCATACCGATGCAGAATTTGACGCTGAATCCGAATCTGCCCTCCGTTTTCCCATCCGATGCTTCGTTTTGGCTCTACAGCCCAAAACATCCCAAATTCGCCGTTAACTCTGTCGATTTTTTGGAAAACCTTTGAAAATTGCTTCTCTCCGATAGCTTTCAAATTCACCATGCCGATGTAGAATTTGACGCTGATTCCAAATCTGGTCTCAGATCTGCCATTGGAGCTGCCGTTTAGCCGCTGCAGCACAATTACCAATCTCAAATTCACCGTTGACTCCGTCCTTTTTTCGCCAATTACCAAAATTTCCCAAATCTTCAATGGCGTCTCATATTCAAACGAAGGTAGATATGGACAAGATGTTTCCCCAACTGCATTGGTCTCACTCTAAGCTTTCCAACGAGCTATTGTACGATTTTTTACGATCTCGAGAACCAAAGTTGGAAGAAACGCTTTCGAGGGGGGACGTCGTCAAAATTGTTTCTCTCCGATGGCTTTCAAATTCACCATACCGATGCAGAATTTGACGTTGAATCCGAATCTGCCCTCCGTTTTCCCATCCGATGCTTCGTTTTGGCTCTACAGCCCAAAACATCCCAAATTCGCCGTTAACTCTGTCGTTTTTTTCGCCAAATTCCAAAATTTTCAATGGCGTCCCACATCTAAACGAAGGCATACATAGACAAGCCGTTTCTGCCACTGAATTGGTCTCACTCTAAGCTTTCCATCGAGCTAATGTACGACTTTCTACGATCTCTAGACCCAAAGTTGAAAGAAACGCAGCCGAGGGGGGGACGTCCTCAAAATTGTTTCTCTCCGATGGCTTTCAAATTCACCATTACGATGCAGAATTTGACGCTGAATCCGAATCTGCCCTCCGTTTTCCCATCCGATGCTTCGTTTTGGCTCTACAGCCCAAAACATCCCAAATTCGCCGTTAACTCTGTCGTTTTTTTGGAAAACCTTTGAAAATTGTTTCTCTCCGATGGCTTTCAAATTCACCATGCCGATGTAGAATTTGACGCTGATTCCAAATCTGGTCTCAGATCTGCCATTGGAGCTGCCGTTTAGCCGCTGCAGCACAATTACCAATCTCAAATTCACCGTTCACTCCGTCGTTTTTTCGCCAATTACCAAAATTTCCCAAATCTTCAATGGCGTCTCATATCTAAACGAAGGTACATATGAACAAGATGTTTCCCCAACTGAATTGGTCTCAATGTTAGCTTTCAAACGAGCTATTGCACGACTTTATACGATCTCTAGAACCAAAGTTGGAAGAAACGCTGCAGAGGGGGGGAAACGTCCTCAAAAGTTTTTCTCTCCGATGGCTTTCAAATTCACCATGCCGATGCAGAATTTGACGCTGAATCCGAATCTGCCCTCCGTTTTCCAATCCGATGCTTCGTTTTGAAGCTACAGCCCAAAACGTCCCAAATTCTAACTCTGTCGTTTTTCGCCAATATCCCAAAATCTTAAATGGCGTCTCACATCTAAACGAAGACAGATATGAACAAGCCGTTTGTTTTAGTGAGTTTGTCTCACTCTTAGCTTTCAAACGAGCTATGGCACGTCTTTCTACGATCTCTAGACCAAAGTTGGAAGAAACGCTGCCGAGGGGGGGACGTCCTCAAAATTGTTTCTCTCCGATGGCTTTCAAATTCACCATGCCGATGCAGAATTTGACGCTGAATCCGAATCTGCCCTCCGTTTTCCCATCCGATGCTTCGTTATGGCTCTACAGCCCAAAACATCCCAAATTCGCCGTTAACTCTGTCGTTTTTTTGGAAAACCTTTGAAAATTGCTTCTCTCCGATGGCTTTCAAATTCACCATGCCGATGTAGAATTTGACGCTGATTCCAAATCTGGTCTCAGATCTGCCATTGGAGCTGCCGTTTAGCCGCTGCAGCACAATTACCAATCTCAAATTCACCGTTGACTCCGTCCTTTTTTCGCCAATTACCAAAATTTCCCAAATCTTCAATGGCGTCTCACATCTAAACGAAGACAGATATGAACAAGCCGTTTCTTGCACTGAATTTGTCTCACTCTTAGCTTTCAAACGAGCTATTGCACGACTTTCTACGATCTCTAGAACCGAAGATGGAAACAAGGCTGCAGAGGGGGTGGAAACGTCCTCAAAATTTTTTCTCTCAGATGGCTTTCAAATTTACCATGACGATGCAGAATTTGACGCTGAATCCGAATCTGCCCTCCGTTTGCCCATCCGATGCTTCGTTATGGCTCTACAGCCCAAAACATCCCAAGTTCTAACTCTGTCGTTTTTCGCCAATTTACCAAAATATTCCATGGCGTCTCACATCTAAACGAAGACATATGAACAAGCCGTTTGTTGCACTGAATTGGTCTCACTCCAAGCTTTCAAACGAGCTATTGCACGACTTTCTACGATCTCTAGAACCGAAGTTGCAAACAACGCTGCAGAGAAGGTGGGAAACGTCCTCAAAATTGTTTCTCTCCGATGGCTTTCAAATTTACCATGCCGATGCAGAATTTGACGCTGAATCCGAATCTGCCCTCCGTTTGCCCATCCCATGCTTCGTTATGGCTCTACAGCCCAAAACATCCCAAATTCGCCGTTAGCTCTGTCGTTTTTTTGGAAAACCTTTGAAAATTGCTTCTCTCCGATGACTTTCAAATTCACCATGCCGATGTAGAATTTGACGCTGATTCCAAATCTGGTCTCAGATCTGCCATTGGAGCTGCCGTTTAGCCGCTATAGCAAAATTACCAATCTCAAATTGACCGTTCACTCCGTCGTTTTTTCGCCAATTACCAAAATTTCCCAAATCTTCAATGGCGTTTCATATCTAAACGAAGGTAGATATGGACAAGATGTTTCCCCAACTGAATTGGTCTTACTCCAAGCTTTCAAACGAGCTATTGCACGACTTTCTAAGATATATAGAACCAAAGTTGGAATCAACGCTGCCGAGTGGTCCGGGATTAATTAAAATAGTTTCTCACCGATGGCTTTCAAATTTACCATGCCGATGCAGAATTTGAGGATGAATCCGAATCTCCCTTCCGTTTTACCATCCGATGCTTCGTTTTGGCTCTACAGCCCAAAATATCCCAAATTCGCCCTTAACTCTCTCGTTTTTTCGCCAATTTCCAAAATCTTCAATGGCGTCTCATATCTAAACGAAGGTAGATATCGACAAGCCTTTTCTCCCACTGAATTTGTCTCACTCTAAGCTTTCCAACGAGCTAATGTACGACTTTCTACGATCTCTAGAACCAAAGTTGGAAGAAACGCTGCCGAGGGGGGGACGTCCTCAAAATTGTTTCTCTCCGATGGCTTTCAAATTCACCATGCCGATGCAGAATTTGACGCTGAATCCGAATCTGCCCTCCGTTTTCCCATCCGATGCTTCGTTTTGGCTCTACAGCCCAAAACATCCCAAATTCGCCGTTAACTCTGTCGTTTTTTTGGAAAACCTTTGAAAATTGCTTCTCTCCGATGGCTTTCAAATTCACCATGCCGATGTAGAATTTGACGCTGATTCCAAATCTGGTCTCAGATCTGCCATTGGAGCTGCCGTTTAGCCGCTGCAGCACAATTACCAATCTCAAATTCACCGTTGACTCCGTCCTTTTTTCGCCAATTACCAAAATTTCCCAAATCTTCAATGGCGTCTCATATCTAAACGAAGGTAGATATCGACAAGCCTTTTCTCCCACTGAATTTGTCTCACTCTAAGCTTTCCAACGAGCTAGTGTACGACTTTCTACGATCTCTAGAACCAAAGTTGGAAGAAACGCTGCAGAGGGGGGGGACGTCCTCAAAATTGTTTCTCTCCGATGGCTTTCAAATTCACCATACCGATGCAGAATTTGACGCTGAATCCGTATCTGCCCTCCGTTTTCCCATCCGATGCTTCGTTTTGGCTCTACAGCCCAAAACATCCCATATTCGCCGTTAGCTCTGTCGTTTTTTTGGAAAACCTTTGAAAATTGCTTCTCTCCGATGACTTTCAAATTCACCATGCCGATGTAGAATTTGACGCTGATTCCAAATCTGGTCTCAGATCTGCCATTGGAGCTGCCGTTTAGCCGCTATAGCAAAATTACCAATCTCAAATTGACCGTTCACTCCGTCGTTTTTTCGCCAGTTACCAAAATTTCCCAAATCTTCAATGGCGTCTCATATTCAAACGAAGGTAGATATGGACAAGATGTTTCCCCAACTGCATTCTTCTGACTCCTACCTTTCAAACGAGCTATTGTACGATTTTTTACGATCTCGAGAACCAAAGTTGGAAGAAACGCTTTCGAGGGGGGACGTCGTCAAAATTGTTTCTCTCCGATGGCTTTCAAATTCACCATACCGATGCAGAATTTGACGCTGAATCCGTATCTGCCCTCCGTTTTCCCATCCGATGCTTCGTTTTGGCTCTACAGCCCAAAACGTCCCAAATTCTAACTCTGTCGTTTTTCGCCAATTTCCCAAAATCTTCAATGGCGTCTCACATCTAAACGAAGACAGATATGGACAAGCCGTTTCTCCCACTCAATTCATCTCACTCTTAGCTTTCAAACGAACTATTGCACGACTTTCTACGATCTCTAGAACCAAAGTTGGAAGCAACGCTGCCGAGGGGGCCGGGCGTCCTCAAATTTGTTTCTCTCCGATGGCTTTCAAATTTGTCATGCAATTGCAGAGTTTGACGCTGATTCCAAATCTGGTCTCAGATCTGCCATTGGAGCTGCCGTTTACCCGCTAAAGCCCAAAACATCCCAAATTCGCCGTTAACTCTGTCGTTTTTTCGCCAATTTCCAAAATTTTCAATGGCGTCTTACATTTAAACGAAGGCAGATATTTACAAGCCGTTTCTTCCACTGAATACACTCACTCCTAGCTTTCAAACGAACTATTGCACGACTTTCTACGATCTCTAGAACTAAAGTTGGAAGCAACGCGGCCGAGGCGGGGAGAACGTCCTCAAAATTTTCTCCCCGATGTCTTTCAAATTTACCATGCCGATGCAGAGTTTGACGCTGATTCCAAATCTGGTCTCAGATCTGCCATTCGAGATGCCGTTTAGTCGATAAAGCCCAAAACATCCCAAATTCGCCGTTAACTCTGTCGTTTTTTCGCCAATTTCCAAAATTTTCAATGGCCTCTCACATTTAAACGAAGGCAGATATTTACAAGCCGTTTCTTCCACTGAATTCGTTCACTCTTTGCTTTCAAACGAACTATTGCACGACTTTCTACGATCTCTAGAACTAAAGTTGGAAGCAACGCGGCCGAGGCGGGGAGAACGTCCTCAAAATTTTCTCCCCGATGGCTTTCAAATTCACTATGCCGATGCAGAATTGGACGCTGAATCCGAATCTGCCCTCCGTTTTCCCATCCGATGCTTCATTTCGGCTCTACAACCCAAAACATCCCAAATTCGCCGTTAACTCTGCCGTTTTGTCGCAGAAATTTTGAACATTTTTTCTCTCCGATGGCTTTCAAATTTGTCATGCCGATGCAGAGTTTGACGCTGATTCCAAATCTGGTCTCAGATCTGCCATTGGAGCTGCCGTTTACCCGCTAAAGCCCAAAACATCCCAAATTCGCCGTTAACTCTGTCGTTTTTTCGCCAATTTCCAAAATTTTCAATGGCGTCTCACATCTAAACTATTCTAGATATGGACAAGCCGTTTCTTCCAATGAATTCGTTCACTCTTTGCTTTCAAACGAACTATTGCACGACTTTCTACGATCTCTAGAACCAAAGTTGGAAGCAACGCTGCCGAGGGGGGGACGTCCTCAAAATTGTTTCTCTCCGATGGCTTTCAAATTTACCATACCGATGCAGAGTTTGACGCTGATTCCAAATCTGCTCTAAGATCTGCCATTGGAGCTGCCGTTTAGTCGCTAAAGCCCAAAACATCCCAAATTCGCCGTTAACTCTGCCGTTTTCTCGCAGAGATTTTGAAAATTTTTTATCTCCGATGGCTTTCAAATTTACCATGCCGATGCAGAGTTTGACGCTGATTCCAAATCTGCTCTAAGATCTGCCATTGGAGCTGCCGTTTAGCCGCTAAAGCCCAAAACATCCCAAATTCGCTGTTAACTCTGTCGTTTTTTTCGCCAATTTCCAAAATTTTCAATGGCGTCTCACATCTAAACTGTTGCAGATATGGACAAGCCGTTTCTTCCACTGAATTCGTTCACTCTTTGCTTTCAAACGAACTATTGCACGACTTTCTACGATCTCTAGAACCAAAGTTGGAAGCAACGCTGCCGAGGGGGCCGGGCGTCCTCAAATTTGTTTCTCTCCGATGGCTTTCAAATTTGTCATGCCGATGCAGAGTTTGACGCTGATTCCAAATCTGGTCTCAGATCTGCCATTGGAGCTGCCGTTTACCCGCTAAAGCCCAAAACATCCCAAATTCGCCGTTAACTCTGTCGTTTTTTCGCCAATTTCCAAAATTTTCAATGGCCTCTCACATTTAAACGAAGGCAGATATTTACAAGCCGTTTCTTCCAATGAATTCGTTCACTCTTTGCTTTCAAACGAACTATTGCACGACTTTCTACGATCTCTAGAACCAAAGTTGGAAGCAACGCTGCCGAGGGGGCCGGGCGTCATCAAAATTGTTTCTCTCCGATGGCTTTCAAATTTACCATGCCGATGCAGAGTTTGACGCTGATTCCAAATCTGCTCTAAGATCTGCCATTGGAGCTGCCGTTTAGCCGCAGCCCAAAACATCCCAAATTCGCCGTTAACTCTGTCGTTTTTTCACCAATTTTCAAAATTTTCAATGGCGTCTTACATTTAATCGAAGGCAGATATGGACAAGCCGTTTCTTCCACTGAATACACTCACTCCTAGCTTTCAAACGAACTATTGCACGACTTTTTACGATCTCTAGAACTAAAGTTGGAAGCAACGCGGCCGAGGCGGGGAGAACGTCCTCAAAATTTTTTTCCCCGATGGCTTTCAAATTCACTATGCCGATGCAGAATTGGACGCTGAATCCGAATCTGCCCTCCGTTTTCCCATCCGATGCTTCATTTCGGCTCTACAACCCAAAACATCCCAAATTCGCCGTTAACTGTGCCGTTTTGTCGCATAAATTTTGAAAATTTTCCATGGCTTCTCAAATTACCATACCGAAAACATCCCAAATTCGCCGTTAACTCTGCCGTTTTCTCGCAGAGATTTTGAAAATTTTTTATCTCCGATGGCTTTCAAATTTACCATACCGATGCAGAGTTTGACCCTGATTCCAAATCTGGTCTCAGATCTGCCATTGGAGCTGCCGTTTAGTCGCTAAAGCCCAAAACATCCCAAATTCGCCGTTAACTCTGTCGTTTTTTCACCAATTTCTAAAATTTTCAATGGCGTCTCACATCTAAACTATTCTAGATATGGACAAGCCGTTTCTTCCAATGAATTCGTTCACTCTTTGCTTTCAAACGAACTATTGCACGACTTTCCACGATCTCTAGAACCAAAGTTGGAAGCAACGCGGCCGGGGCGGGAAGAACGTCCTCAAAATTTTCTCCCCGATGGCTTTCAAATTCACTATGCCGATGCAGAATTGGACGCTGAATCCGAATCTGCCCTCCGTTTTCCCATCCGATGCTTCATTTCGGTTCTAAAACCCAAAACATCCCAAATTCGCCGTTAACTCTGCCTATTCGTTGCAGAAATTTTGAAAATTTTTCTCTCCGATGGCTTTCAAATTTACCGTGCCGATGCAGAGTTTGACGCTGATTCCAAATCTGGTCTCAGATCTGCCATTGGAGATGCCGTTTAGCCGCAGCCCAAAACATCCCAAATTCGTTGTTAACTCTGCCGTTTTCTCGCAGAGATTTTGAAAATTTTTTTTCTCCGATGGCTTTCAAATTTACCATGCCGATGCAGAGTTTGACGCTGATTCCAAATCTGGTCTCAGATCTGCCATTGGAGATGCCGTTTAGCCGCAGCCCAAAACATCCCAAATTCGTTGTTAACTCTGTCGTTTTTTCAACAATTTCCAAAATTTTTAATGGCGTCTCACATCTAAACTGTTGCAGATATGGACAAGCCGTTTCTTCCACTGAATTCGTTCACTCTTTGCCTTCAAACGAACTATTGCACGACTTTCTACGATCTCTAGAACCAAAGTTGGAAGCAACGCTGCCGAGGGGGCCGGGCGTCCTCAAATTTGTTTCTCTCCGATGGCTTTCAAATTTACCATGCCGATGCAGAATTTGACGCTGAATCCGAATCTGCCCTCCGTTTTCCAATCCGATGCTTCGTTATGGCTCTACAGCCCAAAACGTCCCAAATTCTAACTCTGTCGTTTTTCGCCAATTTCCCAAAATTTTAAATGGCGTCTCACATCTAAACGAAGACAGATATGAACAAGCCGATTCTTTCAGTGAATTGGTCTCACTCCAAGCTTTCAAACGAGCTATTGCACGACTTTCTACGATCTCTAGAACCAAAGTTGGAAGCAACGCTACCGAGGGGGCCGGGCGTCATCAAATTTGTTTCTCTCCGATGGCTTTCAAATTTACCATGCCGATGCAGAGTTTGACGCTGATTCCAAATCTGCCCTCCGATTGCCCATTGGAGCTGCCGTTTAGGCGCTACAGCCCAAAACATCCCAAGTTCGCCGTTAACTCTGTCGTTTTTCGCCAATGTCCCAAAATATTCAATGGCGTCTCACATCTAAACGAAGACAGATAGGAACAAGCCGATTCTTTCAGTGAATTTGTCTCACTCTTAGCTTTCAAACGAGCTATTGCACGACTTTCTACGATCTCTAGAACCAAAGTTGGACACAGCGCTGCAGAGGCGGGGAGAACGTCCTCAAAATTTTTTCTCTCCGATGGCTTTCAAATTTACCATACCGATGCAGAATTGGACGCTGAATCCGAATCTGCCCTCCGTTTTCCCATCCGATGCTTCATTTCGGCTCTACAACCCAAAACATCCCAAATTCGCCGTTAACTGTGCCGTTTTGTCGCATAAATTTTGAAAATTTTTTCTCTCCGATGGCTTTCAAATTTACCATACCGATGCAGAGTTTGACGCTGATTCCAAATCTGGTCTCAGATCTGCCATTGGAGCTGCCGTTTACCCGCTAAAGCCCAAAACATCCCAAATTCGCCGTTAACTCTGTCGTTTTTTCGCCAATTTCCAAAATTTTCAATGGCGTCTCACATTTAAACGAAGGCAGATATGAACAAACCGTTTCTTCCACTGAATTCGTTCACTCTTTGCTTTCAAATGAACTATTGCACGACTTTCTACGATCTCTAGAGCCAAAGTTGGAAGCAACGCTGCCGAGGGGGCCGGGCGTCCTTAAAATAGTTTCTCTCCGATGGCTTTCAAATTTACCATACCGATGCAGAATTGGACGCTGAATCCGAATCTGCCTTCCGTTTTCCCATCCGATGCTTCATTTCGGCTCTACAACCCAAAACATCCCAAATTCGCCGTTAACTCTGTCGTTTTTTCGAAAAACTTTTGAAAATCGCTTCTCTCCGATGTCTTTGAAATTTACCATGCCGATGCAGAGTTTGACGCTGATTCCAAATCTGGTCTCAGATCTGCCATTCGAGATGCCGTTTACCCGCTAAAGCCCAAAACATCCCAAATTCGCCGTTAACTCTGTCGTTTTTCGCCAATGTCCCAAAATCTTAAATGGCGTCTCACATCTAAACGAAGACACATATGAACAAGCCGATTCTTTCAGTGAATTTGTCTCACTCTTAGCTTTCAAACGAGCTATTGCACGACTTTCTACGATCTCTAGAACCGAAGTTGGAAGCAACGCTACCGAGGGGGCCGGGCGTCCTCAAAATTGTTTCTGTCCGATGGCTTTCAAATTTACCATGCCGATGCAGAATTTGACGCTGAATCCGAATCTGCCCTCCGTTTGCCCATCCGATGCTTCGTTATGGCTCTACAGCCCAAAACATCCCAAGTTCGGCGTTAAAAGTCGTTTTTCGCCAGTTTCCAAAATTTTCCATGGCGTCTCACATCTAGACGAAAACACATATGAACAAGCCGTTTGTTGCACTGAATTGGTGTCACTCCAAGCTTTCAAACGAGCTATTGCACGACTTTCTACAATCTCTAGAACCGAAGTTGGAAACAACGCTGCAGAGGGGGTGGGAAACGTCCTCAAAATTTTTTCTCTCCGATGGCTTTCAAATTTACCATGCCGATGCAGAATTTGACGCTGAATCCGAATCTGCCCTCCGTTTGCCCATCCCATGCTTCGTTATGGCTCTACAGCCCAAAACATCCCAAGTTCGCCGTTAAAAGTCGTTTTTCGCCAGTTTCCAAAATTTTCCATGGCGTCTCACATCTAAACGAAGACACATATGAACAAGCCGTTTGTTGCACTGAATTGGTCTCACTCCAAGCTTTCAAACGAGCTATTGCACGACTTTCTACGATCTCTAGAACCGAAGTTGCAAACAACGCTGCAGAGGCGGTGAGTAACGTCCTCAAAATTTTTCTCACCGATGGCTTTCAAATTTACCATGCCGATGCAGAATTTGAGGATGAATCCGAATCTCCCTTCCATTTTCCCATCCGATGCTTCATTTCGGCTCTACAACCCAAAACATCCCAAATTCGCCGTTAACTGTGCCGTTTTGTCGCATAAATTTTGAAAATTTTTTCTCTCCGATAGCTTTCAAATTTACCATACCGATGCAGAGTTTGACCCTGATTCCAAATCTGGTCTCAGATCTGCCATTGGAGCTGCCGTTTAGTCGCTAAAGCCCAAAACATCCCAAATTCGCCGTTAACTCTGTCGTTTTTTCGCCAATTTCCAAAATTTTTAATGGCGTCTCACATCTAAACTATTCTAGATATGGACAAGCCGTTTCTTCCAATGAATTCGTTCACTCCAAGCTTTCAAACGAGCTATCGCACGACTTTCTACGATCTCTAGAACCGAAGTTGGAAGCAACGCTGCCGGGGCGGGAAGAACGTCCTCAAAATTTTCCCTCCGATGGCTTTGAAATTTACCATACCGATGCAGAATTTGACGATGAATCTGAATCTGCCCTCCGTTTTCCCATCCGATGCTTCGTTTTGGGAATACAGCCCAAAATATCCCAAATTCGCCGTTAACTGAAAATTTTTTCTCTCCGATGTCTTTGAAATTTACCATGCCGATGCAGAGTTTGACGCTGATTCCAAATCTGGTCTCAGATCTGTCATTCGAGCTGCCGTTTACCCGCTAAAGCCCAAAACGTCCCAAATTCTAACTCTGTCGTTTTTCGCCAATGTCCCAAAATCTTAAATGGCGTCTCACATCTAAACGAAGACACATATGAACAAGCCGATTCTTTCAGTGAATTTGTCTCACTCTTAGCTTTCAAACGAGCTATTGCACGACTTTCTACGATCTCTAGAACCGAAGTTGGAAACAACGCTGCAGAGGGGGTGGGAAACGTCCTCAAAATTTTTTCTCTCCGATGGCTTTCAAATTTACCATGCCGATGCAGAATTTGACGCTGAATCCGAATCTGCCCTCCGTTTGCCCATCCGATGCTTCGTTTTGAAGCTACAGCCCAAAACGTCCCAAATTCTAACTCTGTCGTTTTTCGCCAATGTCCCAAAATCTTAAATGGCGTCTCACATCTAAACGAAGACACATATGAACAAGCCGATTCTTTCAGTGAATTTGTCTCACTCTTAGCTTTCAAACGAGCTATGGCACGACTTTCTACAATCTCTAGAACCGAAGTTGGAAACAACGCTGCAGAGGGGATGGGAAACGTCCTCAAAAGTTTTTCTCTCCGATGGCTTTCAAATTTACCATGCCGATGCAGAATTTGACGCTGAATCCGAATCTGCCCTCCGTTTGCCCATCCGATGCTTCGTTTCGGCTCTACAGCCTAAAACATCCCAAATTCGCCGTTAACTCTGCCTATTCGTTGCAGAAATTTTGAAAATTTTTCTCTCCGATGGCGTTCAAATTCACCATACCGATGCAGAATTTCACGCTGAATCCGAATCTGGTCTCAGATCTAAAACATCCCAAATTCGTTGTTAACTCTGCTCCAAGCTTTCAAACGAGCTATTGCAGACTTTTTCTAAATCTCTAGAACTGCCATTGGAAAAATTTTTCTCTCCGATGGCTTTCAAACTCACCATACCGATGCAGAATTTGACGCTGAATCCGAATCTGCCCTCCGTTTTCCCATCCGATGCTTCGTTTTGGCTCTACAGCCCAAAACGTCCCAAATTCTAACTCTGTCGTTTTTCGCCAATGTCCCAAAATCTTACATGGCGTCTCACATCTAAACGAAGACAGATAGGAACAAGCCGTTTCTTCCACTGAATTCGTTCACTCTTTGCTTTCAAACGAACTATTGCACGACTTTCTACGATCTCTAGAACCAAAGTTGGAAGCAACGCTGCCGAGGGGGCCGGGCGTCCTTAAAATAGTTTCTCTCCGATGGCTTTCAAATTTACCATACCGATGCAGAATTGGACGCTGAATCCGAATCTGCCTTCCGTTTTCCATTGGAGCTGCTTCGTTTTGGCTCTACAGCCCAAAACGTCCCAAATTCTAACTCTGTCGTTTTTCGCCAATGTCCCAAAATCTTAAATGGCGTCTCACATCTAAACGAAGACACATATGAACAAGCCGTTTCTTGCACTGAATTGGTCTCACTCCAAGCTTTCAAACGAGCTATTGCACGACTTTCTACGATCTCTAGAACCGAAGTTGGAAACAACGCTGCAGAGGGGGTGAGAAACGTCCTCAAAAGTTTTTCTCTCCGATGGCTTTCAAATTCACCATACCGTTGCAGAATTTGACGCTGAATCCGAATCTTCCCTCCGTTTTCCCATCCGATGCTTCGTTTTGAAGCTACAGCCCAAAACGTCCCAAATTCTAACTCTGTCGTTTTTCGCCAATGTCCCAAAATCTTAAATGGCGTCTCACATCTAAACGAAGACACATATGAACAAGCCGTTTCTTGCACTGAATTGGTCTCACTCCAAGCTTTCAAACGAGCTATTGCACGACTTTCTACAATCTCTAGAACCGAAGTTGGAAACAACGCTGCATAGGCGGTGGGAAACGTCCTCAAAAGTTTTTCTCTCCGATGGCTTTCAAATTTACCATGCCGATGCAGAATTTGACGCTGAATCCGAATCTGCCCTCCGTTTGCCCATCCGATGCTTCGTTATGGCTCTACAGCCCAAAACATCCCAAGTTCGCCGTTAACTGTCGTTTTTCGCAAATTTTGAAAATTTTTTCTCTCCGATGGCTTTCAAATTAACCATACCGATTCATTATTTCACGCTGAATCCGAATCTGGTCTTGCCTGCCGTTAGCCCAAAACATCCCAAGTTCGCCGTTAACACTGTCGTTTTTCGCCAATGTCCAAACTTTTACATGGCGTCTCACATCTAAACCAAGACACATATGAACAAGCCATCTGTTGTACTGAATTGGTGTCACTCCAAGCTTTCAAACGAGCTATTGCACGACTTTCTACGATCTCTAGAACCGAAGATGGACACAACGCTGCAGAGAAGGTGGGAAACGTCCTCAAAATTGTTTCTCTCCGATGGCTTTCAAATTTACCATGCCGATGCAGAATTTGACGCTGAATCCGAATCTGCCCTCCGTTTGCCCATCCGATGCTTCGTTATGGCTCTACAGCCCAAAACATCCCAAGTTCGCCGTTAAAAGTTTTGAAAATTTTTCTCTCCGATGGCTTTCAAATTTACCATGCCGATGCAGAATTTGACGCTGAATCCGAATCTGCCCTCCGTTTTCCCATCCGGTGCTTCGTTTAGGCTCTACAGCCCAAAACATCCCAAGTTCGCCGTTAACTGTCGTTTTTCGCCAGTTTCCAAAATTTTCCATGGCGTCTCACATCTAAACGAAGACACATATGAACAAGCCGTTTCTTGCACTGAATTGGTCTCACTCCAAGCTTTCAAACGAGCTATTGCACGACTTTCTACGATCTCTAGAACCGAAGTTGGAAACAACGCTGCAGAGGGGGTGGGAAACGTCCTCAAAATTTTTTCTCTCCGATGGCTTTCAAATTTACCATGCCGATGCAGAATTTGACGCTGAATCCGAATCTGCCCTCCGTTTGCCCATCCGATGCTTCGTTATGGCTCTACAGCCCAAAACATCCCAAGTTCGCCGTTAACTGTCGTTTTTCGCCAACTTCCAAAATTTTCCATGGCGTCTCACATCTAAACGAAGACACATATGAACAAGCCGTTTCTTGCACTGAATTGGTCTCACTCCAAGCTTTCAAACGAGCTATTGCACGACTTTCTACGATCTCTAGAACCGAAGTTGGAAACAACGCTGCAGAGGGGGTGGGAAACGTCCTCAAAATTTTTTCTCTCCGATGGCTTTCAAATTTACCATGCCGATGCAGAATTTGACGCTGAATCCGAATCTGCCCTCCGTTTGCCCATCCGATGCTTCGTTATGGCTCTACAGCCCAAAACATCACAAGTTCGCCGTTAACTGTCGTTTTTTTCGCCAACTTCCAAAATTTTCCATGGCGTCTCACATCTAAACGAAGACACATATGAACAAGCCGTTTGTTGCACTGAATTGGTCTCACTCCAAGCTTTCAAACGAGCTATTGCACGACTTTCTACGATCTCTAGAACCGAAGTTGGAAACAACGCTGCAGAGGGGGTGGGAAACGTCCTCAAAATTTTTTCTCTCCGATGGCTTTCAAATTTACCATGCCGATGCAGAATTTGACGCTGAATCCGAATCTGCCCTCCGTTTGCCCATCCGATGCTTCGTTATGGCTCTACAGCCCAAAACATCCCAAGTTCGCCGTTAACTGTCGTTTTTTTCGCCAACTTCCAAACTTTTCCATGGCGTCTCACATCTAAACGAAGACACATATGAACAAGCCGTTTCTTGCACTGAATTGGTCTCACTCCAAGCTTTCAAACGAGCTATTGCACGACTTTCTACGATCTCTAGAACCGAAGTTGGAAACAACGCTGCAGAGGGGGTGGGAAACGTCCTCAAAATTTTTTCTCTCCGATGGCTTTCAAATTTACCATGCCGATGCAGAATTTGACGCTGAATCCGAATCTGCCCTCCGTTTGCCCATCCGATGCTTCGTTATGGCTCTACAGCCCAAAACATCCCAAGTTCGCCGTTAACTGTCGTTTTTAGCCGATGCAGAATTTGACGCTAGCCCAAAACATCACAAGTTCGCCGTTAACTGTCGTTTTTCGCCAACTTCCAAAATTTTCCATGGCGTCTCACATCTAAACGAAGACACATATGAACAAGCCGTTTCTTGCACTGAATTGGTCTCACTCCAAGCTTTCAAACGAGCTATTGCACGACTTTCTACGATCTCTAGAACCGAAGTTGGAAACAACGCTGCAGAGGGGGTGGGAAACGTCCTCAAAATTTTTTCTCTCCGATGGCTTTCAAATTTACCATGCCGATGCAGAATTTGACGCTGAATCCGAATCTGCCCTCCGTTTGCCCATCCGATGCTTCGTTATGGCTCTACAGCCCAAAACATCCCAAGTTCGCCGTTAACTGTCGTCTTTTTTCTCTCCGATGGCTTTCAAATTTACCATGCCGATGCAGAATTTGACGCTGAATCCGAATCTGAGCCCAAAACATCCCACGTTCGCCGTCAACTGTCATTTTTCGCCAACTTCCAAAATTTTCCATGGCGTCTCACATCTAAACGAAAACACATATGAACAAGCCGTTTGTTGCACTGAATTGGTCTCACTCCAAGCTTTCAAACGAGCTATTGCACGACTTTCTACGATCTCTAGAACCGAAGTTGGAAACAACGCTGCAGAGGGGGTGGGAAACGTCCTCAAAATTTTTTCTCTCCGATGGCTTTCAAATTTACCATGCCGATGCAGAATTTGACGCTGAATCCGAATCTGCCCTCCGTTTGCCCATCCGATGCTTCGTTATGGCTCTACAGCCCAAAACATCCCAAGTTCGCCGTCAACTGTCATTTTTCGCCAACTTCCAAAATTTTCCATGGCGTCTCACATCTAAACGAAGACACATATGAACAAGCCGTTTGTTGCACTGAATTGGTCTCACTCCAAGCTTTCAAACGAGCTATTGCACGACTTTCTACGATCTCTAGAACCGAAGTTGGAAACAACGCTGCAGAGGGGGTGGGAAACGTCCTCAAAATTTTTTCTCTCCGATGGCTTTCAAATTTACCATGCCGATGCAGAATTTGACGCTGAATCCGAATCTGCCCTCCGTTTGCCCATCCGATGCTTCGTTATGGCTCTGCAGCCCAAAACATCCCAAGTTCGCCGTTAACTGTCGTTTTTCGCCAACTTCCAAACTTTTCCATGGCGTCTCACATCTAAACGAAGACACATATGAACAAGCCGTTTCTTGCACTGAATTGGTCTCACTCCAAGCTTTCAAACGAGCTATTGCACGACTTTCTACGATCTCTAGAACCGAAGTTGGAAACAACGCTGCAGAGGGGGTGGGAAACGTCCTCAAAATTTTTTCTCTCCGATGGCTTTCAAATTTACCATGCCGATGCAGAATTTGACGCTGAATCCGAATCTGCCCTCCGTTTGCCCATCCGATGCTTCGTTATGGCTCTACAGCCCAAAACATCCCAAGTTCGCCGTTAACTGTCGTTTTTCGCCAACTTCCAAACTTTTCCATGGCGTCTCACATCTAAACGAAGACACATATGAACAAGCCGTTTCTTGCACTGAATTGGTCTCACTCCAAGCTTTCAAACGAGCTATTGCACGACTTTCTACGATCTCTAGAACCGAAGTTGGAAACAACGCTGCAGAGGGGGTGGGAAACGTCCTCAAAATTTTTTCTCTCCGATGGCTTTCAAATTTACCATGCCGATGCAGAATTTGACTCTGAATCCGAATCTGCCCTCCCTTTTCCCATCGGATGCTTCGTTATGGCTCTGCAGCCCAAAACATCCCAAGTTCGCCGTTAACTGTCGTTTTTTTCGCCGTCAACTGTCGTTTTTCGCCAACTTCCAAAATTTTCCATGGCGTCTCACATCTAAACGAAGACACATATGAACAAGCCGTTTGTTGCACTGAATTGGTCTCACTCCAAGCTTTCAAACGAGCTATTGCACGACTTTCTACGATCTCTAGAACCGAAGTTGGAAACAACGCTGCAGAGGGGGTGGGAAACGTCCTCAAAATTTTTTCTCTCCGATGGCTTTCAAATTTACCATGCCGATGCAGAATTTGACGCTGAATCCGAATCTGCCCTCCGTTTGCCCATCCGATGCTTCGTTATGGCTCTACAGCCCAAAACATCCCAAGTTCGCCGTTAACTGTCGTTTTTTTCGCCAACTTCCAAAATCTTCCATGGCGTCTCACATCTAAACGAAGACACATATGAACAAGCCGTTTGTTGCACTGAATTGGTCTCACTCCAAGCTTTCAAACGAGCTATTGCACGACTTTCTACGATCTCTAGAACCGAAGTTGGAAACAACGCTGCAGAGGGGGTGGGAAACGTCCTCAAAATTTTTTCTCTCCGATGGCTTTCAAATTTACCATGCCGATGCAGAATTTGACGCTGAATCCGAATCTGCCCTCCGTTTGCCCATCCGATGCTTCGTTATGGCTCTACAGCCCAAAACATCCCAAGTTCGCCGTTAACTGTCGTTTTTAAAACATCCCAAGTTCGCCGTTAACTGTCGTTTTTTCGCCAACTTCCAAAATTTTCCATGGCGTCTCACATCTAAACGAAGACACATATGAACAAGCCGTTTGTTGCACTGAATTGGTCTCACTCCAAGCTTTCAAACGAGCTATTGCACGACTTTCTACGATCTCTAGAACCGAAGTTGGAAACAACGCTGCAGAGGGGGTGGGAAACGTCCTCAAAATTGTTTCTGTCCGATGGCTTTCAAATTTACCATGCCGATGCAGAATTTGACGCAGAATCCGAATCTGCCCTCCGTTTGCCCATCCCATGCTTCGTTATGGCTCTACAGCCCAAAACATCCCACGTTCGCCGTCAACTGTCATTTTTCGCCGACTTCCAAAATTTTCCATGGCGTCTCACATCTAAACGAAGACACATATGAACAAGCCGATTGTTGCACTGAATTGGTCTCACTCCAAGCTTTCAAACGAGCTATTGCACGACTTTCTACGATCTCTAGAACCGACGTTGGAAACAACGCTGCAGAGGGGGTGGGAAACGTCCTCAAAATTTTTTCTCTCCGATGGCTTTCAAATTTACCATGCCGATGCAGAATTTGACGCTGAATCCGAATCTGCCCTCCGTTTGCCCATCCGATGCTTCGTTATGGCTCTACAGCCCAAAACATCCCAAGTTCGCCGTTAACTAGCCCAAAACATCCCAAGTTCGCCGTCAACTGTCATTTTTCGCCAACTTCCAAAATTTTCCATGGCGTCTCACATCTAAACGAAGACACATATGAACAAGCCGTTTGTTGCACTGAATTGGTCTCACTCCAAGCTTTCAAACGAGCTATTGCACGACTTTCTACGATCTCTAGAACCGAAGTTGGAAACAACGCTGCAGAGGGGGTGGGAAACGTCCTCAAAATTTTTTCTCTCCGATGGCTTTCAAATTTACCATGCCGATGCAGAATTTGACGCTGAATCCGAATCTGCCCTCCGTTTGCCCATCCGATGCTTCGTTATGGCTCTACAGCCCAAAACATCCCAAGTTCGCCGTTAACTGTCGTTTTTCGCCAACTTCCAAAATTTTCCATGGCGTCTCACATCTAAACGAAGACACATATGAACAAGCCGTTTGTTGCACTGAATTGGTCTCACTCCAAGCTTTCAAACGAGCTATTGCACGACTTTCTACGATCTCTAGAACCGAAGTTGGAAACAACGCTGCAGAGGCGGTGGGAAACGTCCTCAAAATTGTTTCTCTCCGATGGCTTTCAAATTTACCATGCCGATGCAGAATTTGACGCTGAATCCGAATCTGCCCTCCGTTTGCCCATCCGATGCTTCGTTATGGCTCTACAGCCCAAAACATCCCAAGTTCGCCGTTAACTGTCGTTTTTCGCCAACTTCCAAACTTTTCCATGGCGTCTCACATCTAAACGAAGACACATATGAACAAGCCGTTTGTTGCACTGAATTGGTGTCACTCCAAGCTTTCAAACGAGCTATTGCACGACTTTCTACGATCTCTAGAACCGAAGTTGGACACAACGCTGCAGAGAAGGTGGGAAACGTCCTCAAAATTGTTTCTGTCCGATGGCTTTCAAATTTACCATGCCGATGCAGAATTTGACGCTGAATCCGAATCTGCCCTCCGTTTGCCCATCCGATGCTTCGTTATGGCTCTACAGCCCAAAACATCCCAAGTTCGCCGTTAACTGTCGTTTTTCGCCAACTTCCAAACTTTTCCATGGCGTCTCACATCTAAACGAAGACACATATGAACAAGCCGTTTCTTGCACTGAATTGGTCTCACTCCAAGCTTTCAAACGAGCTATTGCACGACTTTCTACGATCTCTAGAACCGAAGTTGGAAACAACGCTGCAGAGGGGGTGGGAAACGTCCTCAAAATTTTTTCTCTCCGATGGCTTTCAAATTTACCATGCCGATGCAGAATTTGACGCTGAATCCGAATCTGCCCTCCGTTTGCCCATCCGATGCTTCGTTATGGCTCTACAGCCCAAAACATCCCAAGTTCGCCGTTAACTGTCGTTTTTCGCCAACTTCCAAACTTTTCCATGGCGTCTCACATCTAAACGAAGACACATATGAACAAGCCGTTTGTTGCACTGAATTGGTGTCACTCCAAGCTTTCAAACGAGCTATTGCACGACTTTCTACGATCTCTAGAACCGAAGTTGGAAACAACGCTGCAGAGGGGGTGGGAAACGTCCTCAAAATTTTTTCTCTCCGATGGCTTTCAAATTTACCATGCCGATGCAGAATTTGACGCTGAATCCGAATCTGCCCTCCGTTTGCCCATCCGATGCTTCGTTATGGCTCTACAGCCCAAAACATCCCAAGTTCGCCGTTAACTAAAACATCCCAAGTTCGCCGTTAAAAGTCGTTTTTCGCCAACTTCCAAACTTTTCCATGGCGTCTCACATCAAAACGAAGACACATATGAACAAGCCGTTTGTTGCACTGAATTGGTCTCACTCCAAGCTTTCAAACGAGCTATTGCACGACTTTCTACGATCTCTAGAACCGAAGTTGGAAACAACGCTGCAGAGGGGGTGGGAAACGTCCTCAAAATTTTTTCTCTCCGATGGCTTTCAAATTTACCATGCCGATGCAGAATTTGACGCTGAATCCGAATCTGCCCTCCGTTTGCCCATCCGATGCTTCGTTATGGCTCTACAGCCCAAAACATCCCAAGTTCGCCGTTAACTGTCGTTTTTCGCCAACTTCCAAAATTTTCCATGGCGTCTCACATCTAAACGAAGACACATATGAACAAGCCGTTTGTTGCACTGAATTGGTCTCACTCCAAGCTTTCAAACGAGCTATTGCACGACTTTCTACGATCTCTAGAACCGAAGTTGGAAACAACGCTGCAGAGGGGGTGGGAAACGTCCTCAAAATTTTTTCTCTCCGATGGCTTTCAAATTTACCATGCCGATGCAGAATTTGACGCTGAATCCGAATCTGCCCTCCGTTTGCCCATCCGATGCTTCGTTATGGCTCTACAGCCCAAAACATCCCAAGTTCGCCGTCAACTGTCATTTTTCGCCAACTTCCAAAATTTTCCATGGCGTCTCACATCTAAACGAAGACACATATGAACAAGCCGTTTGTTGCACTGAATTGGTCTCACTCCAAGCTTTCAAACGAGCTATTGCACGACTTTCTACGATCTCTAGAACCGAAGTTGGAAACAACGCTGCAGAGGGGGTGGGAAACGTCCTCAAAATTTTTTCTCTCCGATGGCTTTCAAATTTACCATGCCGATGCAGAATTTGACGCTGAATCCGAATCTGCCCTCCGTTTGCCATCCGATGCTTCGTTATGGCTCTACAGCCCAAAACATCCCAAGTTCGCCGTTAACTGTCGTTTTTCGCCAACTTCCAAACTTTTCCATGGCGTCTCACATCTAAACGAAGACACATATGAACAAGCCGTTTCTTGCACTGAATTGGTCTCACTCCAAGCTTTCAAACGAGCTATTGCACGACTTTCTACGATCTCTAGAACCGAAGTTGGAAACAACGCTGCAGAGGGGGTGGGAAACGTCCTCAAAATTTTTTCTCTCCGATGGCTTTCAAATTTACCATGCCGATGCAGAATTTGACGCTGAATCCGAATCTGCCCTCCGTTTGCCCATCCGATGCTTCGTTATGGCTCTACAGCCCAAAACATCCCAAGTTCGCCGTTAACTGTCGTTTTTGTCGTTTTTTCGCCAACTTCCAAACTTTTCCATGGCGTCTCACATCTAAACGAAGACACATATGAACAAGCCGTTTGTTGCACTGAATTGGTCTCACTCCAAGCTTTCAAACGAGCTATTGCACGACTTTCTACGATCTCTAGAACCGAAGTTGGAAACAACGCTGCAGAGGGGGTGGGAAACGTCCTCAAAATTTTTTCTCTCCGATGGCTTTCAAATTTACCATGCCGATGCAGAATTTGACGCTGAATCCGAATCTGCCCTCCGTTTGCCCATCCGATGCTTCGTTATGGCTCTACAGCCCAAAACATCCCAAGTTCGCCGTTAACTGTCGTTTTTCGCCAACTTCCAAACTTTTCCATGGCGTCTCACATCTAAACGAAGACACATATGAACAAGCCGTTTGTTGCACTGAATTGGTGTCACTCCAAGCTTTCAAACGAGCTATTGCACGACTTTCTACGATCTCTAGAACCGAAGTTGGAAACAACGCTGCAGAGGGGGTGGGAAACGTCCTCAAAATTTTTTCTCTCCGATGGCTTTCAAATTTACCATGCCGATGCAGAATTTGACGCTGAATCCGAATCTGCCCTCCGTTTGCCCATCCGATGCTTCGTTATGGCTCTACAGCCCAAAACATCCCAAGTTCGCCGTCAACTGTCATTTTTCGCCAACTTCCAAAATTTTCCATGGCGTCTCACATCTAAACGAAGACACATATGAACAAGCCGTTTGTTGCACTGAATTGGTCTCACTCCAAGCTTTCAAACGAGCTATTGCACGACTTTCTACGATCTCTAGAACCGAAGTTGGAAACAACGCTGCAGAGGGGGTGGGAAACGTCCTCAAAATTTTTTCTCTCCGATGGCTTTCAAATTTACCATGCCGATGCAGAATTTGACGCTGAATCCGAATCTGCCCTCCGTTTGCCCATCCGATGCTTCGTTATGGCTCTACAGCCCAAAACATCCCAAGTTCGCCGTTAACTGTCGTTTTTCGCCAACTTCCAAAATTTTCCATGGCGTCTCACATCTAAACGAAGACACATATGAACAAGCCGTTTGTTGCACTGAATTGGTCTCACTCCAAGCTTTCAAACGAGCTATTGCACGACTTTCTACGATCTCTAGAACCGAAGTTGGAAACAACGCTGCAGAGGGGGTGGGAAACGTCCTCAAAATTTTTTCTCTCCGATGGCTTTCAAATTTACCATGCCGATGCAGAATTTGACGCTGAATCCGAATCTGCCCTCCGTTTGCCCATCCGATGCTTCGTTATGGCTCTACAGCCCAAAACATCCCAAGTTCGCCGTTAACTGTCGTTTTTCGCCAACTTCCAAACTTTTCCATGGCGTCTCACATCTAAACGAAGACACATATGAACAAGCCGTTTCTTGCACTGAATTGGTCTCACTCCAAGCTTTCAAACGAGCTATTGCACGACTTTCTACGATCTCTAGAACCGAAGTTGGAAACAACGCTGCAGAGGGGGTGGGAAACGTCCTCAAAATTTTTTCTCTCCGATGGCTTTCAAATTTACCATGCCGATGCAGAATTTGACGCTGAATCCGAATCTGCCCTCCGTTTGCCCATCCGATGCTTCGTTATGGCTCTACAGCCCAAAACATCCCAAGTTCGCCGTTAACTGTCGTTTTTCGCCAACTTCCAAAATTTTCCATGGCGTCTCACATCTAAACGAAGACACATATGAACAAGCCGTTTGTTGCACTGAATTGGTCTCACTCCAAGCTTTCAAACGAGCTATTGCACGACTTTCTACGATCTCTAGAACCGAAGTTGGAAACAACGCTGCAGAGGGGGTGGGAAACGTCCTCAAAATTTTTTCTCTCCGATGGCTTTCAAATTTACCATGCCGATGCAGAATTTGACGCTGAATCCGAATCTGCCCTCCGTTTGCCCATCCGATGCTTCGTTATGGCTCTACAGCCCAAAACATCCCAAGTTCGCCGTTAACTGTCGAGCCCAAAACATCCCAAGTTCGCCGTTAACTGTCGTTTTTCGCCAACTTCCAAACTTTTCCATGGCGTCTCACATCTAAACGAAGACACATATGAACAAGCCGTTTCTTGCACTGAATTGGTCTCACTCCAAGCTTTCAAACGAGCTATTGCACGACTTTCTACAATCTCTAGAACCGAAGTTGGAAACAACGCTGCATAGGCGGTGGGAAACGTCCTCAAAATTTTTTCTCTCCGATGGCTTTCAAATTTACCATGCCGATGCAGAATTTGACGCTGAATCCGAATCTGCCCTCCGTTTGCCCATCCGATGCTTCGTTATGGCTCTACAGCCCAAAACATCCCAAGTTCGCCGTTAACTGTCGTTTTTCGCCAGTTTCCAAAATTTTCCATGGCGTCTCACATCTACCATACCGATGCACAGTTTGACACTGATTCCAAATTGGTCTCAGATCTGCCATTGCACGAGCTGCACGTTTAGTCGCTAAAGCCCAAAACATCCCAAATTCGACGTTAACTCTGCCGGCAGAGATTTTCAAAAGTTTTTCTCTCCGATGGCTTTCAAATTTACCATGCCGATGCAGAATTTGACGCTGAATCCGAATCTGCCCTCCGTTTGCCCATCCGATGCTTCCGTTTATGGCTACAGCCCAAAACATCCCACGTTCGCCGTCAACTGTCATTTTTCGCCAACTTCCAAAATTTTCCATGGCGTCTCACATCTAAACGAAGACACATATGAACAAGCCGTTTGTTGCACTGAATTGGTCTCACTCCAAGCTTTCAAACGAGCTATTGCACGACTTTCTACGATCTCTAGAACCGAAGTTGGACACAACGCTGCAGAGGCGGTGGGAAACGTCCTCAAAATTGTTTCTCTCCGATGGCTTTCAAATTTACCATGCCGATGCAGAATTTGACGCTGAATCCGAATCTGCCCTCCGTTTGCCCATCCGATGCTTCGTTATGGCTCTACAGCCCAAAACATCCCAAGTTCGGCGTTAAAAGTCGTTTTTCGCCAGTTTCCAAAATTTTCCATGGCGTCTCACATCTAGACGAAAACACATATGAACAAGCCGTTTGTTGCACTGAATTGGTCTCACTCCAAGCTTTCAAACGAGCTATTGCACGACTTTCTACGATCTCTAGAACCGACGTTGGAAACAACGCTGCAGAGGCGGTGGGAAACGTCCTCAAAATTTTTTCTCTCAGATGGCTTTGAAATTTACCATGCCGATGCAGAATTGGACGCTGAATCCGAATCTGCCCTCCGTTTTCCCATCCGATGCTTCATTTTGGCTCTACAACCCAAAACATCCCAAATTCGCCGTTAACTCTGCCGTTTTGTCGCAGAAATTTCGAAAATTATTTCTCTCCCATGGCTTTCAAATTTACCATACCGATGCAGAGTTTGACGCTGATTCCAAATCTGGTCTCAGATCTGCCAGTGGAGCTGCCGTTTAGTCGCTAAAGCCCAAAACATCCCAAATTCGCCGTTAAGTCAGTCGTTTTTTCGCCAATGTCCCAAAATCTTAAATGGCGTCTCACATCTAAACGAAGACAGATATGAACAAGCCGTTTGTTGCACTGAATTTGTCTCACTCTTAGCTTTCAAACGAGCTATTGCACGACTTTCTACGATCTCTAGAACCGACGTTGGAAACAACGCTGCAGAGGCGGTGGGAAACGTCCTCAAAATTTTTTCTCTCAGATGGCTTTGAAATTTACCATGCCGATGCAGAATTTGACGCTGAATCCGAATCTGCCCTCCGTTTGCCCATCCGATGCTTCGTTATGGCTCTACAGCCCAAAACATCCCAAGTTCGCCGTTAACTGTCGTTTTTCGCCAGTTTCCAAAATTTTCCATGGCGTCTCACATCTAGACGAAAACACATATGAACAAGCCGTTTGTTGCACTGAATTGGTCTTACTCCAAGCTTTCAAACGAGCTATTGCACGACTTTCTACGATCTCTAGAACCGAAGTTGGACACAACGCTGCAGAGGCGGTGGGAAACGTCCTCAAAATTGTTTCTGTCCGATGGCTTTCAAATTTACCATGCCGATGCAGAATTTGACGCTGAATCCGAATCTGCCCTCCGTTTGCCCATCCGATGCTTCGTTATGGCTCTACAGCCCAAAACATCCCAAATTCGCCCTTAACTATCTCGTTTTTCGCAGAAATTTTGTCAGCTTAAGCTTCGACATAACGACGACTTTCTACGATTCTCTAGAAGAAGTTGGAAACAACGCTAGCAGGCGCAGCGGGAAACGTCCTCAAAATTATTTCTCTCCCATGGCTTTCAAATTTACCATACCGATGCAGAGTTTGACGCTGATTCCAAATCTGGTCTCAGATCTGCCAGTGGAGCTGCCGTTTAGTCGCTAAAGCCCAAAACATCCCAAATTCGCCGTTAAGTCTGTCGTTTTTTCGCCAATTTCCAAAATTTTCAATGGCGTCTCACATCTAAACGAAGGCAGATATGGACAAACCGTTTCTTCCACTGAATTCGCTCACTCTTTGCTTTCAAGCAAACTATTGCACGACTTTCTACGATCTCTAGAACTAAAGTTGGAAGCAACGCTGCCGAGGGGGGGGGGAGAGCGTCCTCAAAATTGTTTCTCTCCGATGTCTACCAAATTTACCATGCCGATGCAGAGTTTGATGCTGTTTCCAAATCTGGTCTCAGATCTGCCATTGGAGCTGCCGTTTAGCCGCTAGAGCCCAAAACATCTCTAATTCGCCGTTAACTCTGTCGTTTTTTCGCCAATTTCCAAAATCTTGAATGGCGTCTCATATCTAAACGAAGGTAGATATCGACAAGCCGTTTCTTCAACTGAATTCGCTCACACTTAGCTTTCAAACCAGCTATTGCACGACTTTCTACGATTTCTAGAACAAAGTTTGAGGCAACGCTGCCGAAGGGGGAACGTCCTGAAAATTGTTTCTCTCCGATGGCTTTCAAATTCACCATACCGACGCAGAATTTGACGCTGAATCCGAATCTGCCCTCCGTTTTCCCATCCGATACTTCATTTTGGCTCTACAGCCCAAAACATCCCAAATTCGCCGTTAACTCTGCCGTTTTTTCGGAAAAATTGTGAAAATTTTTTCTCTCCAATGTCTTTCAAATTTACCTTGCCGATGCAGAGTTTGACGCTGAATCCGAATCTGTCCTCCGTTTTCCCATCCGACGCTTCATTTTGGCTCTACAGCCCAAACATCCCAAATTCGCCGTTAACTTTGTCGATTATTTGGAAAAATTGTGAAAATTTTTTCTTTCCGATGGCTTTCAAATTTACCATGCCGATGCAGAGTTTGACGCTGATTCCAAATCTGGTCTCAGATCTGCCATTTGAGCTACCGTTTATCTGCTAGAGCCCAGAACATCCCAAATTGGCCGTTAACTCTGTCGTTTTTTCGCCAATTTCCAAAGGCTGAACGCGACAACCTGGTCGGCCGCCCAAGTCAACCTGGACGGTCGGCCAAGATTCTCTCCCGAGGGGGGGGGGGCGCTGTGTTTATTGTGGAGGTTTGCTACTTACCAGGTTACAAATTTTATTGTGTGTTATCATCAAACATTAAAGGCGGTGGTGTTGCAGTCTTTGTAAATACATCAACAATCGAAATCACTATGATAGAATCCAAAAAATTAGCAAACTGCGGTGACTTATGGATAAAACAATAAAAATGATATTTCAAATAGAAATTGCTTCATATGCGTATACAGAAGTCCCTCACTAGACATTCACACTTTCACAAAAAGTGTTTCAGTGGCACTGAAGCAATCAAAAATAACAGACAGAATCATGCTAATTGGAGATTTCAATCTCAACTACAAAATTGAAGCAAATAAAAATTCAAAAGTATTTTTTGAAAACATGATAGATTTCAATTTTACCCCAATGATATGCACAACAACTCGTGCATCAAAGGAATCAGAAAGTATAATAGATCAAATATTTGTCCACAATAAAACATTACTCGATCAAAGAAATGACATAGTAGCAGGAAATGTCCTCTTAGATGTAACAGACCATTATGCCCAATATATGATATTGCATAGATCAAAAGAACGACAACAAAAAATAAATGACCGACCACTAAGACGGTCATATACAAAGGAAAACATAAAAGATTTTAAAGAACTGACTGAAAAAAATAGTTTTGATTCCGAATTAAAATCGTCCTCAGAAAAATTTCGAAACTTTCAAAACTCTATCGTGGCAGCACACGATAAATCATTTCCTCTCAGAACAGTTTCCAGAAGAGTATTTAAAAATAAAGAATGGTTCTCAGAAGATCTAAAAATATGCCATAGAAAGAAAATGAAATTATATAGCAAATGGAAAAAATTAAAGCTCGACACTGATGGGGAAAATTACAAGATATATTGTAAATATTTCAAAAACTTAACGAGAACAGAGGAAAGGAAGTTTTACAACAACAAATTTATCTCTATCAGAAATAACACAAAAGAACTATGGAAAAATGTAAACAGTATCATAGGAAAGTCCCGAAATTGCGCTTCGATAGCAGAAATTAAATCTTACAATGAAATAAAATATCGACATGAGGACATAGCAAATGTATTTAATAATCATTTTGTCAACATAGCCAATACTCTAAGAAATAGTCATATTGAAAATGACTACATTAAGCGACATCAACAATATTGTGATACTGTGGCAAACTCATTCAAATTTGAAGACTTTTCTATATCTGAAGTTGTTGAAACAATAAATTCGTTAAATCCCCACAAGAGTACCAACGATGCTGTACCACTTAGGATTTTTACACATAGTTCGATTAAAATATTCTCTTACCTATGTCAACTATACAATGACTCAGTTAGAAGCGGAAAATATCCAGATGACCTGAAAAATTCCACTATAGTTCCTATTTATTAAAAAGGAGATAAGACAAACCCGTCTAGTTACAGACCAATTTCATTATTAAGCTATTTGACAAACATTTTCGAAAAGATGTTGCACAGAAGGATGTATGAATACTTAGAAAAAAGTCAGTTATTATTTGAAAGTCAGTATGGTTTTCGAAAAAACACTCAACTAATTTAGCACATCTTAGATTAAAGGATAAGTTGTATGATGCAAAAGCAAAGAATCTCTACACAGTGGTTTTGAATCTAGATATATCAAAAGCATTTGACACGGTTGATATCCCTATTCTTTTAGACAAACTACCGTGTGTGCCAAAAGTCACACAGTTTTTCATTTTGTCATCATATTGACAAAAATAGCTCAAATATCGAGACATTCATATTTATTTGATCAGATATGACCCGGGGTTTGTGAAAAGTGTAAAATTAATTTCATATTCATAGAAATTTTTCTTAAAATCAGAGCTAAACACATGTATTAGCTTTGATCACAGCAAAATTGCTGCAGCGTGCAATTGAAGCAGCATCCATCCGGGGAATCAACTTAAGTCATTCAGATCACGCGATAGAAGCTCAAGATATCTATGCCATTAAGAGCAGAGGATTTCGACAAAGGTTCGGAAAAATTGTGATTGATATTGAGGAATGGTGACTCAGCAAACTGAGCGAATGCTGCACATTTGATAAGGCTATGCGTCACTCAACAGCTGTGAACAGAACAATTGAACAGAATTTCAGAACATCGTTTCTTGAGTGTGGTTAGGTGAACATGGATTTACAGCAGAGAATCGAATTGTCAAACTTTATTATTCTAGCAATTGTAGGGCAGCTACAACAACCTTAAGGGCTTAACAAACTGCACATGGACTTCGAGCTGATCCCTTTAGTGCCACAACAATTAGTCGTCTGATTAAAAGATTCGAAGATACTGGGTCAGTCCTTGACTGGCCAAAATCTGGGCGACCCAGTCTTCCTGAAGATAGAAAAGATGAAGTATGCGAGACGTTGCAGCATTTACAGAAAGAAAACGTCTTTGGCGTGGCTTCCACAGCCCAGGTGTCTGCAGCAAGTGGCATCCCAAAACGAAGTGTGTGTCGCATCCTACGTGAAGAATTACAGTTCTATCCATACAAGCTGCAGCCAACTCAAATGATGAGTGAAGATGATCATCTTAAACGAGTTCAATACGCACAATTCTTATTGAACCGAATTGACATTTTGGACTCCATTATGTGGACAGATGAAGCCTACTTTTCCGTGAATGGGTATATGCACCGAAAGAATTGTGTTATTTGGGGTGCAGAAAGACCCAAATTGACTGTTCAGTCAGCACTCCACTCTCCACAGGTGTGTGTTTGGATTGGATTTACTGCGAACACAATGCTTCCTCCTTACTTCTTCACTGGAACAGTGACAGGTGACAACTATCGCTACATGTTGGAGAACCACGTTTTTCCCGAACTGCGTCGTAGACATCTGATTAATCAGGTGATATTCCAGCAAGATGGCGCGCCGCCTCATTTCTCGAAAGCGGCTAAGGATTTCTTGTCCGCTGAACTACCCGATACACGAATAATATCTCGAGGATTTCCCCAAACATGACCGCCTCGCTCACCAGATTTATCACCTCTGGATTATTACCTGTGGGGTACAATGAAAAGTCGAGTGTTTCACAATTTCGTTCCAAACAACTTGAACCAATTGAAAGAACGAATCAAAGAAATCGCAAGAGACATCGGCCAAGATGAGCTACAGCGTGCAGTTCATCATCTTCCACATAGACTAGAATGTGTTATTTATCAAGATGGTGGACCATTTGAACAATTGTTATGATTCCTGATTTCTTAAATTTCTTGAAATAGCAGTTAATTCCGTGATAAGAAGTTTATCAAAAATTACATGATTTTTATGAAAACATAACTTGTTTTCTACTCTGACTTAAAGAAAAAATTCAGTGAATAAGAAACTAATTTTACACTTATCACAAACCCCAGGTCATATCTGATCAAATAAATATAAATGTCTCGATATTTGAGCAAGTTTTGTCAATATGATGACAAAATGAAAAGCTGCGTGACTTTTGGCACACACGGTATATAACTTAGGCTTCCGTGATTTCATTCATAAATGGCTACACACACACCTAAACGAAAGACACCAAACAGTGCGTATAAACAACGCACTCTCAAAGCAACTGCAAACTAAAGACGGTGTGCCACAAGGTTCTGCACTTGGACCGCTATTATTCATCATATATATAAACGATCTGAAAAATGTAAAATTAGTGGAGAACTTAGTATCTTTGCCGATGACACCAATTTATTTGTGCGCGATAAAACTTTAGAAGGAGTTATGGCAAAAGCAAAGGAATCGTTAATTAAAATTCACTCATGGATGGAGATCAACAGATTGACAGTGAATGCAGAAAAGTGCGAATACTTTATCATCTCCCCCAAAAAATATAAAAATTTGCCCACTAATATAGACGACAATTTGATGATAGAAAACACGATATTGAAACAAGTTGAAAGTACTAAATTTCTCGGAATATACTTTCATAGACGACTGACTTTTGATGAGCACATTTCATATATCACAAATAAGCATAAAAAGTTTATTCCAACATTCTATAGGTTAAGAGATCTTATGCCGCAAAAAACTCTTAGATTGATTTTTGAGCAACTATGCGTACCACTGATGCGATATTGCCTGTTAGCATATGGAAACGGTAGCAAGCTTTTGCTAAACAAACTTCAAAGAAAACAGAAAATACTGATCACATTAATGCACCGAAAGGAAGGACAGTCTCTGAAACTGGATTTCCATAAAAACGAAGAGTTCATGAATATAGGAACTATGTATGAGTATGTGCTACTGATACTTGCATATAAAATCAAATATCAAAGTGACATCCTACCCGTCCCTTTTAAGGAATATGCTATGTGTTCGAGGAGACATAATGAAAATTTCCAAATGCCTCTCTGTAGGACCTCTCTGGAGCAAAAAACAAGTACGTTTGCCATTCCCTTCAAATGGAACATGTTACCAGTCAAAATTAAAACTGCAAAATCAATAAGAGAACTCAAGCGAAACCTGAAGTTGCATCTGATTAAGAAAATGATATCATTCTAACATTCAATAGGAGGCGAAAGTTGTTGCATTTATACTGATCAATCATTAAAAATATAAATAGATCTTCTTTGAAAGATGAAAAGATGATGAATTGTAGAATTTTTATATGGTAAAAACTTTGTGTAAATGCTCAGTATGAGAGCTCTTCTCACTGTTTGTAAAAACAACTGTTTAAAATAAAAGAAATGATTCCAATAGAAATTGAAAAATATTTTCATGTACAGCTTTTGATAAAAGACTACTGAAAGTTATAATGTATAAAAAGTTCATGTAAATTTCGTACATGCACAGTTATTGTCCCAAGACGATATGTTATATATATTTTTCTTCTGCAACATTTGGCTACAAAAAGTAGTCGTGAATGAGAATATAAAATGGCTGAAAATTGTAAATAAATATGTCTATATAACTGAGTTAAAATGTCATGTTTGATGCTGATGTCGATGTTGATTTACATACTGTAAAGTGCCTTGTGTCACCTGCGCAGGGCCAGTTCATATGCCCCAACTATGTGGGTCCTCTGGTCTTTTTCTCCTTCTTTTATGACTTTGTACCAAGCCAAACACAAGATGTATCTTTGTACATACGTGTAAATGTATGAATTCATTGATGGTTATGTGGAGAATAAAGAATTATTCTATTCTATTCTATTCATATTTATTTCTCGAGCAGAGAGGAATCCACCATAGCCTGAACACAACCGCAACTATCAACCACAAGGCATCGACAAAGCTAGACTTGAAATGATAGCAGATGACAATCGGATGAACAGTTGTCGATAGCATCAGATTGCCACATATTTGATTCATGGATGCAAAGATATCTCTTTGAATAGATGGAAAGAGCGATAGATGCATTTCTCTAGAATATAGATAGAAGTCTCAATCTCGGCCACGTTTCGAGCAGAAACTCGCTCGGGCTGCCGGACTAACAGAAGCATACCGCTAGTAGGAGCCATCCATACACCATACGAGAGCCTGCCAAGGTGGTGAATTATAGTAATAATAGAAAGCTCGTGCGCGAATTTAGGAAGAAATTGTCACTAGATCTTACACTATCACCATGCATGTGGCTCTCATAATATTTCGCAGTATCACCATAAAACTCTTCGAGGGCTGAGGAAGCCTTTTTATACTCTGGATTCTCCCCCAGCCACGCTGCTACATATAAAGTCCCAAATGAGTACTAGAAAGAGTATTGAACCTGAGTACTGACTTCGACAAAGGAATGAGTCCCAGATTCTTGCACTCCTTAAGTGCGAAAATATCTGCAACGGTAATCAATTTAGATCTATTTGAATTCGAAAACATAGTACTTAATTCGTACTCATTTTAGTACTCATTTAGTGAGTTAATTGGGACAAGCACCTCCAAGTCGAAAAATGTCATTCGGCATATCTTACCCGCTATATCTCACATGCACATCCATCCAAGAACTGCTTTGGCAATTAAACAAATATGCATTTCGATCAATCAATGAAGCATGCTCAGTACTCAAAGCGCATTCGGTGAAGTGGGTAAACGTTATTCAGGACTAAAAGCACATTCAGGATGGATGGCGAACGTTGGCAGGACTCAAAGTAGGTTACAGTCAGGGAGGATGGCGAAAGTTTTCAGAACTAAGAGTACACTCGGAGAAAATGGTAGATGTTGGTAGGACGTATAGCGCAGTGGCAGAGAATAAACTAGACCGTCATATGACAGCATATAGCATCCTCGTTATAGCTCAGTCACAATTTCACGCTTGTATTTCTTTCCATTTTTATGTTGATATTTCATCATATTAGTACTCAATAAGATATTAATAATCATTTTAGTGCTTTTGTGAATTTAAGTTTGTCAATTTTAGTACCCTTTCATTTAGTACTCAGATTGGAACTTAAATAGGACTTATGATTTGCAGTGTGCCCTATTTTTGATCGGGGCCACATTTCACGAAGCACAGGGTGACTGACGTTTCTCTTCCTCACTTTTTTTCTCTCTCCCTCTTTTTCTTTAAGACTAGAGCGCTCTTCAAAAGCGCTTCCTTCAAACGGTGCAGGCAGTTTATTAGACGACTCAACATCACCTGATGTCTGAATTAGATGTATGTTGTCGTAGGCTGCATCCTTCAGTCCGACACGAAATGGGATCGTGTTCCAACGCAGGAAAACGAAAATACAGTCAGGGAGTTTTAATCAGTTTTTAACGGTGCAGAATTTTTTCATCAATTTTCAATTCATCAATCAATTTGAGCTGCAAATATCAATATAGTTCCGATTCAAATATTGGAGAATTGTCCCATCGGTTTTGGCCGACAACAATCGCACAATTCACTCGGATGTTGTTTCCATCGATTACTAATTGGATGTTCACATTATGACCTGGTGTTTTTGGGACAACGTTGGAAGCAACATCATCCCAGGGCGTCCAAAAAATGTCATCAAATAACGTTTGAAACTTCTTTTTGAAAAGAAAAATTAATTATTAACAATAATTCGGCCATCCATTGGCTGATATCTCAATATTTCCTTAATATTCTACAACTGAAATCACGTAATACTTACCTTTTTCCTCATAAACTTCTACTTCACAAAAATTCAACGATCCTTTTTGTTGAGTGGCTCCTAAAATTGAAACAAATCTTCCACGTGTAGTTCCACAGTAAACTGTTACCACTGCCTTATTGGATGCATCTTTTATCTCCCCACATAAATATTGATTTTCTTTGTTAGATGTCCAGTTGGCTCTTTCGATTACACTGATATATATTTTGCTTCCAGAAAGTCTGTTTGCACAACAGGGGTCCATTCGATTGTAAATGACAACTTTGCTGATCAAGTATTCATCTTCAAGGTCAACACTCCAATAACTTTTGCTATCATTTGTATGGGAACACGAGCCGTGAGAATGATAAGGATCACGGTTTCCATCAACTGAGAGACTTGAATATCCATGGTAATTGGTTGAACTCTGCACAGTTTTTTTATGAAGAGCCAAATTATAACTTCTACCAAAAACTTCAACTTCACATAAAACAAGTTTTGGAGTTGCCTTTACAATCGAGACAAACCGTCCAGGTTTATTGCTGCAGCTGATGATTAACCTTTCCTTATTTCTTGAATCACCAACCTGTCCACATAAGTATTGATTATCGAAATTTGAATCCCACGTTGCCCTTTCAACGGTACTGATGTAGACTTTGGCACCAGTAAGCCATTCAGAGCAGCAAATACGAACATTGTAAATGACAACCATACTGATGTCATGGTCTGCGTTAAGATCAACATTCCAATATGGTTTGTGAAAATATGTCACTGAGCATGATGCAAAATTGTTTTGTTGGAAATTTCCATCAACCGCTAATTTTGCTGGACGATGAAAAAGCGCTGGGTCTGTACTTCGACTTTGAGAGGCTTTCTTCATAAAGGCGAAATTTGAATATGAATCATTTAATGACAGTCCTGATCCAGACAAGGATTTGTTGAGCATGTCAAAATTGAAAGAGTTTCCACGGCGGAAACAGCCTGCAAAAGCATAGCCATTGATGAGAATTTGCAACAGGAATGACATGAATGAACATTAGTTCAAACAGCAAAGCATGTTTGCTTGTAAAAAGCATATTGGCTATCAAAAGCATGTTTAGTTGGCAAGACGTGATCCAAAAACCACCGAAGGTTACCTTTTGCTCTAGTCAGCTACTGAGCTTTCATTCAGAAAAGTGTGTTTTTGTAAAAATTTTGATCACTATCGAGCAAACCGAAAAAATGCTTCAATTCAAAGATAGAGCTCTTTAATAAAGTCAATAATTTCTAGTTAGAAAACAACAGAAATGCATAACAGTGATAAACTCAGTGATGATAGTTCTTGCATTTTTTTGAATTTGCAAGAGATTTAATTACTTCTGTGGCCAATTTAGCACAATGTCAAAATAATGAATCGGTATCGACAATACGAGAGTAGACTAAAATACACAAATGTGATAGAGAATATATATATATATAAATTATTGCATTTTATACATACATTATGGAAATCAGAAGTAATGGTAAATGCATGAAATAATGAAATAAATGAAGACCAGAAGAGAATCACAAATTACAATTTTTATCAGCCGAACGCTTTCAACGGGTGACCCGGCTTCTCAAGGCTTTTAAGTAAATGTATGTGCAAATAATGACATGGAGAATCATTTACAGTAAGATATCTTTAACATGAAACCCTTTTGATACATGCACTGTAAATCGCTGGATACGAGAATTACATACAGACATATACCAAATTCACATACAATTCAAAACTAGCATCTGATACGAGATTCTCGTATGTTTAAGGAGGTCTGGTATGTTTTTCATACGAAAGCTCACTTACTTTCGTATGTTTTTGGTATGTAGCGACACGAACTATTCTGTCTGTGATTGGCTGTTTTATGATGAAATACGAGTTGTTGGCATGTTGTATAAACGAGGCCCTATACAAATTCGTCCTTATTTGTGTAGCTTTCGTATGTGGATCTTTCAGTCACCTAGCAAAAAATGATATGTATTAATGTGATTTCATCCCAAAATTACATAATGCATAATTGTTGATGGTTGAATACCTATTGATTATTTGTGAAATGCTTTAGATTTGCGTGCATTAAAATCGAATTCAGTATTGTAAGTTTAACTCTTAAATGTCATTATCTCACTAATTTCAAAGCAGTAGTAAGTGCCATGCAACATTAAAGCGATCTTTATTGACAAAAGGCCTTAAATCAACGTATTTTAGATGCAAAATTCGCGTTGAAGTTGTAATTCAATTTTCATATACATTATACCAGGAGAAACCTGATGTTTCATAGATTATTTTGATATGTATGCCACTGTCCTAAGTGAGTAGTTTTGACCAGTAGTCTTCCCGAAAGAAATACAATTGAACATGCAGAGTTTCAAGATAAAGACGATGGAGTTTTTTTGATGAAAATTGGCTGACAGCATGAACTTCCCCAACATCTTTTCCATGGTACAAAGATTTTAGAAATTTTCGATGCCCAAAAATATACAGACCCGTGCAGAAGTTCTTGAGCTAGTGACCTTAAATGTCATCATTATCTTCAAAAGCTTATCAAATCAAATTTATTCATTAGAAAAGAGGTCAAATGGATAGCTCTTGTAGACCTTCTTTTAATACTTTTGTTTACGTAGTCAAAGTGGAATGATTCATAGATATATGATTGATCATTTCAGGTATACTACAATTTCAGTCGTGCAAAAGTCTTTGCGCCTTTAATTATATTACATTTGAAAGGAATAAAACGAATTAATCTTATAAGATTATATTCTTATATAATAACCATAATGTGAAGCGTACGTGCACTAAGTCAGTATTTCGTATGACCTTTTGCGGCCAGAACAGCTTTCAACCTTCTCGGGATTGAATTATACAAGAAACGAATTTGTTCTCTTGGAATGTTGTTCCACTCCTCAACAGCCATCTCCCATAATGAGTCGATAGTTGTAGGATTTTTTCTAAAAACATTTTCTTTCAAAATTCGCCACACGTTCTCAATAACAGAAAGATCTGGACTTTGGGCAGGCCATGGCTGCAGCACTCGGACATTGTTATCTTGAAAATATTTCTTAGTACACGCAGATGTATGGGCTGGAGCACCATCTTGCTGAAGTATGTTCGACGGAGCATAAATATGTGGTAATGCAACGTCAAGCACCCTTTGATATTCGCGCGAATCGACATTTTTGGCACATCTCACCAAAACACGAGCACCGTCGCCTCGAATGGTTCCCCATATCATAAGAGAAGGAGAGAATTTCACTGATGGGCGGATATATTTGGTCTTTAATCTGTTGCCGATACTTCGGCGAACGTAGAAACGTCGGTTTGGAATCAACTCAAGCTTGCACTCATCAGAAAAAATGACTGTGCTCCATCTATCATAATCCCAAGAAAGACGTTGTCGACACCACTCCGAACGAGACTTGATGTTCTTTTTAGACAAAAGAGGCTTTCTGACGGCAATCCGTCCAAATAACCCGTACCGTCGTAGGGTACGTTTCACTGTATCAACAGATACTGAATTGTCAACAAAAAGTTTGTTTTTCAGAAGGTTGGCTGTCAAATCAGGGTTCATCTTTGAAGTTATTATCATCCGACGCTCCATTCTCTTCGACAAGATGCGAGGTCTGCCCGATCGAGGACGGTCATCAATGCTACCATGCATTTTTGATTTTTTCAAAATATATTGAACTGACCGGCGACTAATCCGAAGTAGCGAACCTATTTCATTTTGTGATTTGCCTTTTCGTGATAGTAGGACCACCAATTCTCTCTTATCTAGTGAAACTCTGGGCATGATTGGCAAATATGAACTGATGATATGATTTACAGTCTTGTTTTTATCGATGATTATCATAGAATGCATTTAAGTTTGGTTATAGCAAGTTAATTGTCATTTGAAATGATACAATTCAAAAGCGCAAAGATTTCTGCACGACCTGAATTCTTATTCAAATTGATTAAAGAAGTCGTATCTTTATGTGACATTAATTATCGTTCCATTACAAAGTTGTATAGATATCTCATCGATTGCAAGACTCATCAAAAATGTTAGTACACCTCAGAAGAACAGATAGTATTCTGAAAATTGTGAATATTTAGATCTTATAACAGGGGCGCAAAGACTTCTGCACGGGTCTGTATAGTCTGTTTCTTATTATTGCTAGCACCTGTGAAAGTTTTTACCAATGTTTTAATATCAGCTATTTGAATAATATTTTACAACAATCAAGATATCAGTGCGTTGCGGTACAGCTCAATAGGCTGTCGTTGACTAACCGCTCATTAATTCCTCATTCATTAGTTCCTCATTAATTCCCTCATTAATTTCCTGTTGCAACCTTCTTATTTTGGAATGCCTATTTGTCTATTATAGATGCGTGGGTCTATTGGAAACATCATTTTTGAGACATTCATTTGCATCATATACATGTATACCGAACAAAGCATTCATCAGACCAGGAACATGATTGCAGTAACAGTATTCGTCTTCCTCAGTAAAGTAATCAAGAAATGAATCACATCTATGCCTCACGTAGCGGCAAGTTACATAAGATTTCAACACACCAATTTCACCAAATATTTTCCGTAACGCTTCACTACCTGACTTACTAAGTTTTCATCGCCTGACAACTGGGCCTCTACATATGACATGTCACTGATCTGATCTGTTCATGAAGACTTCATAAACATGCCTATATGAGTATATGCCTACTTTAGGCCTGTAAAAGTGCAATGGAAAGCTTTCATATCTCGCAGTCACAGATCACTTTCATATCTCGCAGTCAGTTCCTTCCACCTATTCATTCCAATGCTGTTTGCTGCCCACCCATCGATCGGCGCGTGTCAGCAGAAGCGAGTGCACCAACCAATCACGAGCGCTCACATGACATCATAGTCCGGCAGCCAGAACGAGTTTCTGCAGGGAACGAGGCCGAAAGTGAGACTTTCACAGAATGTTGTACACCCTATGCCTACTACGAATTGGCACGTCTGCCGAGTTCTAGTGAGTTCCTCTTCTTGTCAGACAAGATCAAAGAAAAACACATGCAAATCCAATGGGACGCAGATTGCAGTTTTTTACTAAAATGAAATTTTGTATGTTTTCTCTGATTAAACGAAGCGTACTAAGCTCAGAGTCATAATTTTTGATATGGAATGTCTTCAGGTCATTTCCTTTCATTTTCATTCACCCCTGTCTGTAAAACTAAGCACATTTAGATTTGGCGAGCCTCTTAATGTCGGCAAACACAAACATTTTGAGCTACTTTATCCACTTTCAACCACATTCTCACGTACATAGCTTATTAAAGGCACGATAAAAGCACATGCACATCATAGGAAATGAGCTGAAGACATTCCATGCCAAAAATTGTGACTCTGAGCTTAGTACGCTTCGTTTAATCAGAGAAAACATACAAAATTTCACTTTAGTCAAAAACTTCAATCCGCGTCCCATTGGATTTACATGTGCTTTTCTTTGATCTTGTCTGACAAGAAGAGGAACTCACTAGAACTCGGCAGACGTGCCAATTCGTAGTAGGCATAGGGTGTACAACATTCTGTGAAAGTCTCACTTTCGGCCTCGTTCCCTGCAGAAACTCGTTCTGGCTGCCGGACTATCAGCTCGTAGAGCCAATTAGACTGCCAAACCGCTCATTTCCCTCTGTCAAAGTTTGCTACAAAGTACAGTGAGTCAGATAGCTGGAGATACGAAAGAACAGGTTCAAGCTACTACAAAAGTTGACCTGGAAAGTTGTTCATTATGTTAATATGAATACATATAAACACAATATTAGTAATTCCACTGCATTTTATGAATTTTGTTAACTGAAAGAACCCTGTAGAAACCTTTATTGAATACATCACGATAATGCTGATAGGCCTAAATTTACGCTTTTGTTATTATTTGCCATATAACAAACCTTCAAATAAGAGTTGAAGAATCCAAAATAATCAAAAATGAGCATCATTTTCGTAATCTACGACCTCGAATATGGTGTCAACAGTCGTTTTTCCTCTGCTAACAGAAAAAAAGTTGAAAATGCACGAACAGTGTGGAATACATAATTCCAAAATTACATAATGCATAATTGTTGATGGTTGAATACCTATTGATTATTTGTGAAATGCTTTAGATTTGCGTGCATTAAAATCGAATTCAGTATTGTAAGTTTAACTCTTAAATGTCATTATCTCACTAATTTCAAAGCAGTAGTAATTGCCATGCAACATTAAAGCGATCTTTATTGACAAAAGGCCTTAAATCAACGTATTTTAGATGCAAAATTCGCGTTGAAGTTGTAATTCAATTTTTATATATATTATACCAGGAGAAACCTGATGTTTCATAGATTATTTTGATATGTATGCCACTGTCCTAAGTGAGTAGTTTTGACCAGTAGTCTTCCCGAAAGAAATACAATTGAACATGCAGAGTTTCAAGATAAAGACGATGGAGTTTTTTTGATGAAAATTGGCTGACAGCATGAACTTCCCCAACATCTTTTCCATGGTACAAAGATTTTAGAAATTTTCGATGCCCAAAAATATATAGTCTGTTTCTTATTATTGCTAGCACCTGTGAAAGTTTTTACCAATGTTTTAATATCAGCTATTTGAATAATATTTTACAACAATCAAGATATCAGTGCGTTGCGGTACAGCTCAATAGGCTGTTGTTGAGTAACCGCTCATTAATTTGTTATACAATTTCCCGTTGCAACCTTTTTATTTTGGAATGCCTATTTGTCTATTATAAATGCGTGGGTCTATTGGAAACATCATTTTGGAGACATTCATTATTGTTGGAAAAATCAAGTATTTGATGGTCTTATTTTCATTAGATGATAACAATTATTTTCGACTATACTCCACAGACATTCTCAAGTAAAAACGCATGGAGTGTTGCCGAAATCAATCGTTGTCATCTAATAAAAATAAGACAATCAAATACTTGATTTTTCCAACAATAATGAATTATTCAAATAATCAAGACATATTTCAAATTTTTGAGACTGTCGCATTTATGGCGCCAGTAGGTCTATAACCTGCAAAAGGGACCTCTAAGAATTCGCAATGTGTCCTTCGTAAATTTTCATCTGTATCATGATAAAATACAACTAGATTAAAGAAGTAACAGGGAAAGTGCTTCAAACATGTGCACGAATTTATAGCATTAAAATTTGAGGAATCCACCATAGCCTGAACACAACCGCAACTATCAACCACATGACATCGACAAAGCTAGACTTGAAATGACAGCAGATGCAAAGATATCTCTTTTAATAGATGGAAAGATCGATAGATGCATTTCAGATTGGACGTAGTATTAGATGTCGTTGGTTTATGAAGAGAAATCCAATCCATCAGTGACAGAAATATAGATATCATTGATGCTCTCCTTTAACATTGTCCTGATATGGCTTTAGTATGTAAATCATACCACAGTTGAGAAAACATACGTAAAGCATACAAATACATACAGAAATACACCAAAAATATATTGATATGTATACTTCGTATGTGATTGGTAGCGAGCGACTTACAGTGTAGATACTAAGATAGAAATTACATGATGAAAATAATTCATCAGAAAAGCATTGCACAGCTAAGTTGTTGAGAATTCAAAGAGGGAAGAAACAACTTAATAAATATATCTTCCTCTCTTTCGCGGATTAATTTTGAAGCACATGGAGGCAAGTGATAAAAGGGAGCAGCTATGAATCTCCGCTTTCAATATGGCAGCATTCCCTTGATTCACATGCTGGCAATGATTGACAGTGATTCGATTATGGAATGAATCTCCTGCTTGCCCGATGTAATATTCACCACGAGAACATTCGAGTTTGTAGATAATATTCGAAGATTTGCAATTTGTGTTTGATTTTATTCCGAATGTCTTGCTTACCTTGTTGAAATATATGAATTTTCCAGTTTGAATAATGTCACACGTTTTATACCTTTTGTCGTTGCATCTAGATAGAAATTCCATGTATCGTTTTTACGCTTATTATTACATAATAATGAAAGTAAGGATTTCGTTTGTTTGCATGATGATTTTAAATCTCAATTTTTAAAAGAATTGTTGATGCTCAGGTAGTTAAATGTGGACTTCATGAGATGACTGAAGACATCTGGGTTCTTCCTTTTATAAGTATGAACAAATGTTATTTTTCCTTTATTGTTTTCTTCGTTTTGTTTTTCTCTTATACTGTGTCACTTTCGGCTTTAGTTATAACATCGTCAATGAGTGTTGGTGGGTAGTTTAATTTGAATTGATGATACTTCAATTCCCCATATCTTAAGCCTCTATTTTGTTGATCAGATACAATTATTTTTATTCTATTGGCCAAGTTATAAGGAATATTATGAAGAATGGAATTATTATGTAGAGTGGAATGGCAGATATGACATGGTGTCCATCGATTTTCGATATAGATCTGTACTTACTATATTATTCCAAGGTTGCTGCTTGGGTTGCTTGGGTTTGCTTGGGTGTCAAACCGAAGCCCAGCCCAATCCCTAACCTATAAGAAGAAGTAAGACTTCTACTGTAAGTCTGTGTCATCAAATTGCGATTTGTAAATTGAGCGATTTACATATTTTGAGCACTGCTCAGCAGATACAGTGGCGGATTCAAGTCTATCATAGCTCACTTTAAAGCTGAGAATGCAAACTGTCTAATAGTGTATAGCACGTTGTTATGCGACACGATCGGAAGACATGAGAATCAATTGAATTTATTGAAAAAAACAGTAGGTGGTCCGATTTTTTATGATCAGCTTCGTTATAGTCCAGTCAGAATTTCACGCTTGTATTTCCTTCCCCCTTTATACTGATATTTCATCATATTAGTACTCAATAAGAACTTAATAAGCATTTTAGTACTTTTGTGAATTTAAGTTTGTCAATTTTAGTACCCTTTCATTTAGTACTCAGATTGGAGCTTAAATAGGACTTATTTTTTGCAGTGTGCCCTATTTTTGATCGGGGCCACATTTCGTGAAGCACAGGGTGACTGACTTTTCTCTTCCTCACTTTTTTTCTCTCTCCCTCTTTTTCTTTAAGACTAGAGCGCTCTTCAAAAGCGCTTCCTTCAGTGGGTGCAGGCAGTTTTTTAGACGACTCAACATCACCTGATGTCTGAATTAGATGAATGTTGTCGTAGGCTGCATCCTTCAGTCCGACACGAAATAGAATAGTGTTCCAACGCAGGAAAACGAAAATACAGTCAAGGTGTTTTAATCAGTTTTTAACAGTGCAGAATTTTTGCATCAATTTTCAATTCATCATCAATCAATTTGAGCTGCAAATATCAATATAATTCCGATTAGAATATTGGAGAATTGTCCCATCGGTTTTGGCCGACAACAATCGCACAATTCACTCGAATATTGTTTCCATCGATTACTAATTGGATGTTCACATTGCGACCTGGTATTTTTGGGACAACGTTGGAAGCAACATCATCCCAGGGCGTCCAAAAAATTTCACCAAATAACGTTTGAAACTTCTTTTTGAAAAACAAAATTAATTATTAACAATAATTCGGCCATCCATTGGCTGATATCTCAATATTTCCTTAATATTCTACAGCTGAAATCACGTAATACTTACCTTTCTCCTCATAAACTTCTACTTCACAAAAATTCAACGATCCTTTTTGTTGAGTGGCTCCTAAAATTGAAACAAATCTTCCTCGTGTAGTTCCACAATAAACTGTTACCACTGCCTTATTGGATGCATCTTTTATCTCCCCACATAAATATTGATTTTCTTTGTTAGATGTCCAGTTGGCTCTTTCGATTACACTGATATATATTTTGCTTCCAGAAAGTCTGTTTGCACAACAGGGGTCCATTCGATTGTAAATGACAACTTTGCTTATCGAGTATTCATCTTCAAGGTCCACACTCCAATAACTTCTGAGATCTTTTGTATGGGAACACGAGCCGTGAGAATGATAAGGATCACGGTTTCCATCAACTGAGAGACTTGAATATCCATGGTTATGTGTTGAACTCTGCACAGTTCTTTTATGAAGAGCCAAATTATAACTTCTACCAAAAACTTCAACTTCACATAAAACAAGTTTTGGAGTTGCCTTTACAATCGAGACAAACCGTCCAAGTTTATTTCTGCAGCTGATGATTAACCTTTCCTTATTTCTTGAATCACCAACCTGTCCACATAAGTATTGATTATCGAAATTTGAATCCCACGTTGCCCTTTCAACAGTACTGATGTAGACTTTGGCACCAGTAAGCCATTCAGAGCAGCAAATACGAACATTGTAAATGACAACCATACTGATGTCATGGTCTGCGTTAAGATCAACATTCCAATATGGTTTGTGAAAATATGTCACTGAGCATGATGCAAAATTGTTTTGTTGGAAATTTCCATCAACCGCTAATTTTGCTGGACGATGAAAAAGCGCTGGGTCTGTACTTCGACTTTGAGAGGCTTTCTTCATAAAGGCGAAATTTGAATGTGAATCATTTAATGACAGTAGTCCTGATCCAGACAAGGATTTGTTGAGCATGTCAAAATTGAAAGAGTTTCCACGGCGGAAACAACCTGCAAAAGCATAGACATTGATGAGAATTTGCAACAGGAGTGACATGAATGAACATTAGTTCAAACAGCAAAGCATGTTTGGTTGTAAAAAGCATATTGGCTATCAAAAGCATGTTTAGTTGGCAAGACGTGATCCAAAAACCACCGAAGGTTACCTTTTGCTCTAGTCAGCTACTGAGCTTTCATTCAGAAAAGTGTGTTTTTGTAAAAATTTTGATCACTATCGAGCAAACCGAAAAAATGCTTCAATTCAAAGATAGAGCTCTTTAATAAAGTCAATAATTTCTAGTTAGAAAACAACAGAAATGCATAACAGTGATAAACTCAGTGATGACATACAATTCACTGTACTTCATTGTACTTTCACATACAATTCAAAACTACCAACTGATGCGAGATTCTCGTGAGGTCTGGTATGTTTTTCATACGAAAGCTCACTTACTTTCGTATGTTGTTGGTATGTAGCGACACGAACTATTCTGTCTGTGATTGGCTGTTTTATGATGAAATACGAGTTGTTGGCATGTTTTATAAACGTGGCCCTATACAAATTCGTCCTTATTTGTGTAGCTTTCGTATGTGGACCTTTCAGTCACCTAGCAAAAATGATATGTATTAATGTGCTTTTATTTCGGATTCATAATGTGCTTAATTCCAAAATTACATAATGCATAATTGTTGATGGTTGAATACCTATTGATTATTTGTGAAATGCTTTAGATTTGCGTGCATTAAAATCGAATTCAGTATTGTAAGTTTAACTCTTAAATGTCATTATCTCACTAATTTCAAAGCAGTAGTAAGTGCCATGCAACATTAAAGCGATCTTTATTGACAAAAGGCCTTAAATCAACGTATTTTAGATGCAAAATTCGCGTTGAAGTTGTAATTCAATTTTTATATACATTATACCAAGAGAAACCTGATGTTTCATAGGTTATTTTGATATGTATGCCACTGTCCTAAGTGAGTAGTTTTGACCAGTAGTCTTCCCGAAAGAAATACAATTGAACATGCAGAGTTTCAAGATAAAGACGATAGAGTATTTTTGATGAAAATTGACTGACAGCATGAACTTCCCTAACATCTTTTCCATGGTGCAAAGATTTTAGGAATTTTCGATGCCTAATAATATATAGTCTGTTTCTTATTATTGCTAGCACCTGTGAAGGTTATTCCTATCAATATTTTGATATCAGTCATTTGAATATTATTTTACAACAATTTACATTTTACAATTTACAATTTACAATCAACAATTTTGCAAACGTATGGAGTATTGCCGAAATCAATCGTTGTCATCTAATAGAAATAAGACCATCAAATACTTGATTTTTTCAACAATAATGAATTATTCAAATAATCAAGACATATTTCAAATTTTTGAGACTGTCGCATTTATGGCGCCAGTAGGTCTATAACCTGCAAAAAGGACCTCTAAGAATTCGCAATGTGTCCTTCGTAAATTTTCATCTGTATCATGATAAAATACAACTAGATTAAAGAAGTAACAGGGAAAGGTGCTTTAAACATGTGCACGAATTTATAGCATTAAAATTTGAGGAATCCACCATAGCCTGAACACAACCGCAACTATCAACCACATGGCATCGACAAAGCTAGACTTGAAATGACAGCAGATGCAAAGATATCTCTTTTAATAGATGGAAAGATCGATAGATTCATTTCAGATTGGACGTAGTATTAGATGTCGTTGGTTTATGAAGAGAAATCCAATCCATCAGTGACAGAAATATAGATATCATTGATGCTCTCCTTTAACATTGTCCTGGTATGGCTTTAGTATGTAAATCATACCACAGTATACGCGAAGCATAGAAATACATACAGAAATACACCAAAAATATATTGATATGTATACTTCGTAGGTGATTGGTAGCAAACGATTTACAGTGTAGATACTAAGATAGAAATTACATGATGAAAATAATTCATCAGAAAAGCATTGCACAGCTAAGTTGTTGAGAATTCAAAGAGGGAAGAAACAACTTAATAAATATATCTTCCTCTCTTTCGCGGATTGATTTTGAAGCACATGGAGGCAAGTGATAAAAGGGAGCAGCTATGAATCTCCCGCCACAGGCAGCTATATGCCGGCTTACTTTCAATATGGCAGCATTCCCTTGGTTCACATGTTGGCGATGAACAGTGATTCGATGATGGAATGAATCTCCTGCTTGCCCGATGTAATATTCACTACAAGAACATTCGAGTTTGTAGATAATATTCGGAGATTTGCAATTTATGTTTGATTTTATTCCGAATGTCTTGCTTACTTTGTTGTAATATATGAATTTTCCAGTTTGAATAATGTCACACGTTTTATACCTTTTGTCGTTTCATCTAGATAGAAATTCCATGTATCGTTTTTACGGTTATTATTACATAATAATAAAAGTAAGGATTTCGGTTGTTTTGTTTTTCTCTTATACTGTGTCACTTTCAGCTTTAGTTATAACATCGTCAATGAGTGTTTAATTTGATTAAATGATACTTCAATTCCCCATGTCTTAAGTCTCTATTTTGTTGATCAGATACAATTATTTCTGTTCTATTGGCCAAGTTATAAGGAATATTATGAAGAACGTGTTTAAGGTGGGTAGAGTGGAATGGCAGATATGACATGGTGTCCATCGATTTTCGATATAGATCTGTACTTACTATATTGCTTGGGTGTCAAACCGAAGCCCAGCCCAAGCCCTAACCTATAAGAAGAAGTAAGACTTCTACTGTAAGTCTGTGTCATCAAATTGCGATTTGTAAATTGAGCGATTTTCATATTTCGCAGTATCACCATAAAACTATTCGGGTACTCCCGAGTGATCATTTCTATGGAAATCCCATAAAATTTCGCAGAAGAATTATCGCCCATTGTCCACTGCAAAAAACGGCTTACAGACATTAATTTTCTACTGCCAAGAAGGCCTACGGACATCAATTTATAGACGTACATGTAGGCCTATTCAGACAAGCAACAATTTTCACGATCTTTTGCGATTAATTAAGGAATGATACAAATGCCGATCGAACCTCAAGCAAGCGCAATTTTAAGTCCTGTGGATACATTAAAACATCCACGAGGATTCAAAACTACCGAATTTGAGGTATTGAATAGTACCTAAAAATGAAATCAATTATAAAACTAACATTATATCTTCCATTTTCTCCAATCCTCCTTCAGAGATTCAACTTGTATTATTCGATTATTTGTTCGACTGTAGCGGTGTGTGGATCGAACATTTGATTACAATTTAATTTCACTTCAAATGACTTGTCAGCTATATAATCAATCACATGAGTTTAATGGTTTTCAGCGAAATGATGTGAATCAAAACGTGTAGATGTAGATGATGTTGAAGGTTAGGAACAGGAGGTAGTACAATTTTCCTGGCATTGTGCTAAAAACAAGCTGGTCTCTCCTTCTTTGTATTTGCCATTTATTTGAGGTTATGTGCAAGATAGAAATTCAACAAGGTAAAACCACAGCATTTCATGTCAGGTGGGACCGTGCAGTCAATATTCGCACTGCAAGGTCCCACCCCTTGATGCGTCTGTGACACAAAGCGCTGTGGTTTTACCCTATTGATTTTCTATCTTGTGTATTACCTCAAAGGCAAATACAAAGGAGTGACACACTTGGTTTTAGTACAATGCCAGGAAAAGAGAAGATCGGGAATTATTTTCAGAATGAAAAAATGAGTCGGCGTAATCCTGAAATTGGTTCTGAAAGTCAAATTACGACAGCTCCTCTGAATGTCCAAAACACAAATGACTGACTTGAGCCGTTCCTGCTATTCCAGCTAAGATACTTTCAAAATCAGTAAATCAGATTTCAAATGGAGAAAAGAAAGTACAAGAAGATGAATAGAGAGAGAGAGAGATCAACTAAATAAATGCCTAAACAAGTCGCAATCAAGGGCCGGATCAGCTTCATACATATATATTTTACCAAATCCTCAAATCCTTTGTGATTACAGAAATGAAGACCGTGAACTCAACCAACACCTCCCAACCGGGGTTTAGCTGAACTGGGTTACATCGAAGTGGACATCTGTATGTGTGGAAGGGAAGAATCTGCTGAAGAAACACTGCTGTGATAAATGCAAGCGCAATTTCCATCTTGCTTGCACTAAAATACCAGCTTACGAAATAACAAAGTAGTTTAAAAAGAATTTATATAAGCGGAAGTATGCGTGCGAGGCCTACATCGGCAATATTCATGCAAGAGAACTACAATAGTATCAGCAAGCACTATCAACTCCAGCCTCACAGAACACAATTTACAGTGAAACCGATGAGCTCAAAAAAAAGAACTTGAAGCACTGAAGAAGAAGACAAAGGCAGCAGAAGAAACTATGCACCAGAAAGATAAGAGAATCGAAGATTTGCTGTGTACAGTTACGAAAGACAACACAGAGGAAGCGGAGTCACTGAAGAACGAAATCGAAGAATATCAGTGAAAAATGAGGTATCTCGAATCAAGCCTTTTCCTCAGAGAAAGAAAAATTGAGGACCTTCTGTCATCAGCGAACACCCTTGAAGAGGAAATGAAACGACAAGTCGACACGGCAACTGAGCTGAGAAAGCAAATTGACGATTTAAGAAGGCAAAATACTGAAAGATCTCGCAGATGGCATCTTGATAGCGAAGCAGAAGATCTTGGAGAAAGAGATGCCTACACGAAAGCAGAAATACAAACTCTGATTGAAAACATTAACAAGAAGATAGACGAAGTGAAAGACGGGCTGGAAAGACGGCAACATGTTGGAGAAACATCAGAAGCTCGACCAAGACGCTATCAGCCAGCACCAAACTACAACATCAACCAACATCAACTGCCCAAGTGCTAGCAAATATGGTCATATCGGCCGCAATTGCTGGGGCAGTAGAAACTACAACGACAGCAACTGGCAAAGAAGAAGACCAAGAACAAGACCCAGATGGCAAAATAATAACAACACAGCCTATGATGACAACCGAAGACCATGGCAAAACCGAAGGCCGACTCAAGGAGAAAATCATAGGATAGAATGTGAAAGAAGATTCAGTATGAGCAGTATCATCAATGAAAGAGGCGAAAGAAGATGCATGCCAACGTACGTTCATACACGCAACAGCATCCCAAACAGACAACCACCAGAAATCCAACCAGCACCAGTTGTACTTATGCAGACCTCGCACGGATACCCTCAGTATGTTTGATGAAATAGAAAAAGGAGAGGAGATGAACGATGATGTTATTGAAAATGAAACCAATGCTAATGAGGTTACAATTGATATCATTGATCATATTCCTAGAAAAAAGCGCAAACTTAAGTTCTTCTATGTTAACATAAATGGTTTGACTGATTGTAAAATTAAGGACTCCTGTTTATTGAATGATATAGATAATTCCGATATAGTATGTTTTACTGATACGCATTTGAAAAATGATTGGGACCCACCTGTGATTAAACATTATGCCGGATATCATACGATCGCTGAAAAGACAAATTTCATGGGAAGAAATATCAAGGGAGTGTCACTATATAATCAAATTCAACAAGATGAATACAAAACAGCAAGTATCATAAACGAAAACGGAAATCTTTTGATCTTTAAACTTGTGAATGAAAAATGAAAGAATCTCAATCATATTTTCTTGATTATATGTTAAGAAGAATGTTATGTTATATATGCTATATTGTATGTTATATTATAAAGAAAATCGTGAATCAAAACATCAGGAGAGTAACTACTTCAGCAAAATTAAATTCTATATTTCAAAATTCAAAATGAAACACAATTCTGGTAGGCGACTTAAATGGACGAACCGGAAATTTAAGTGATATTAACGGAGTGACCCTCTTGCCAAGAGCTTCATCTGACGAAATAATCAATGGACAAGGCAGATAAATTATTGAATTCTGTAACGAAACATCACTAATTATTGCAAACGGTCGATTTGAACCTGGAAAGCCTACATATATTACACATTAACGCTACATGGCGATAATTTAAGAAAGTCAGTCATTGACTATTTACTAATATCGCACTCAATAATACCATACATAAATAAATTTGACATTTTGGAACCTACTCTATATACTGATCACATCCCACTGATATTCGAGTTGGCTATAGACGAAAAGAACGAAGCTGCTTGCAATCATTCAAATAATGATAAGCCAAGACGATCATATAAAAAACTTAATCCATCCAGATCAGTCAGACCTCATAAATGGACTAGTCAAAATCAAACGAACTTCGATAATAATTGTTATAAAATCAGATGTCAATACCTTTTACATGAAATTAGCGCTAATAATCTACCCACCCAGTTGTGTATGAAAGAATGAAAGACGACAAGAATATCGCAACAAGAAAAATTCAAAATTCATCAAATAAAATCATTTATTCTGAAAAAACAAGGGAATGTAGAAGAGCCTATAAAAAAGCCATTTACGATCTAAAATGTGAAAACAGTGAAGACAATTTAGTCAATTTGATGAAATATAAGCATGAGTTAAATCAAACAATCAAAAGAGAGAAGAGAATAAATAAGCTAAAGAGACTTCAAAAATAAGAAAAAGCGAAATTTGAAAAAAATCATAAAGAATACTGGCAAATTATAAGAGAAAACAAAACAATAGCAAAAGATATTCAAAAAAGCAATCTCACAATAAGCGATTTCCAAAAATATGTCGAAGAAATAGATTCAACATCCTTTAGAGAAGTAGATTCTACATCGACCCACTGTATTTCTTCACTGATATTGCAAACAAAATTTCGACTACTAATATGTACGATTACAAAAATGTGGAATCAGATATAAGAAGTGAGGAGGCAAAAGAATGTCTGAAAAAGTAGCTAACTCGAAGTCCAGCGGGCCAGATGGTCTTGTGTATGAAATATTTTAAAAAAATATAGATGAATCGAGCGAAATTTTAGTGCATCTCTTCAACAGCATAATGGAAGATTGAAACATTCCATGGCAATACAGTTGGCTGACACCCATACTTTAAAAAGGAAGAAAAGACAATGTAATGTCTTACAGGTGCATAAATTTATCAACATGCGTAGAAAAAATAATGACAAAAATTATTAACAATCGACTCAACTCATGGCTAGAAAGAAACCACGTTATTCACGAGTCCCAAATAGGCTTCAGAAAAGGACACTCCACCCTTGACAATATTTTTATACTAAGAGAAATAATTCAAATTTATAGCAATAGAAAAGCTCCACTCTATTTATGCTTCATCGATTTGTCAAAGGCATTCGATTCAATCTCGAAACATAAATTAAAAGATAAGCTAGACAACATGATCCCAAATAGCAGAATCTTGAAATTAATCAAGAATTTGATTGACAACAAGCGTTACAAAATTCTATATGAAGGATTAGAAGGTGATATTTTCACACTCAGAAATGGAATTCCACAAGGAGATAGTTTGTCACCGACACTATTTTGCTTATTTATGAACGATCTGCTAACTATAACGGATGAAAGTATGACGATCCTAGACCTGGCAAAAATAAATGACGTGACCATAACGGCGTTGATGTACGCGGATGATATTTCATTGTGCAGCGAAACGCAAGCTGGATTGATAGTGAATCAATATTGTGATGATAATGGATTAAAAATAAACTGCAACAAAACGAAAATTATGGTAAAAAATGTGAACACTGAATATAGCCACGTTAACATAAAGCACGGCAGATCAGTAGCAGCTATTGAAACTGTTCAAGAATACAATTATCTCGGGATGTTCATAGCAAATAGCGATATAAAGTTTAAGAAATTAAAGTTCTTAATTTTCTGAGAACTATTAGAAAATAAGGATAAAAAAATCATCATATACAACAGCAAAACGCTTAGAGAATTTGGTCACGTTAATGGAAAAATCTTAAAAGATAATTTTGAAATCTCAACTTTATCGCAGATGAGATACTGTGGCGAATTCCTTTTCTACAAAAATCTAAAAGACCTGAATCGTATACAGCTCCAATTTTATTAAAGGTTCTGCTATTTGAAAAGTTCTACCGCAAATTACTGCATCATAGGTGAATTTGGTATAAAGCCCTTTGAATTTCTTTTCTACAGATCAGCAATTCGATCATGGATAAACTTTGTTGAAAGCAATCAAAACAGTCTAAGTTCTAAATTATATCAAAGCGTTTTCAACAAGGTAAATTCAAGAGAATATTCCAATACATGGATACACCAAATAAGAAAATTGTTAATGAAATTGAATCTGTCAAACCTTTGGGAAAACCAACTTTATTGCAATAAAAACATATTTATTAAGATAGAAGACGAGAGAATGCGATGCTTCTTCAGAGAAGAATGGATTAATAGTGCCAAAAACGGTCACAAAGGCAATAGATATCTTGAATTATGCAGGTTCGAAAACGATTTAAAATCATATCTATGTACCGCATCTGAAATGACCGAAGACATGTTGATTATGCTAAAGTTCAGAACAGGAAGTCACAAATTGATGGCTGAAACAGGACGATATGGTAATAGACGAGATTATGAAGAATGCTTTTGTCCTCATTGCCCTGACGAAATAGAAGACACTTATCATTTCCTGGTTCAGTGCTCACATCTCAGCAAATCACGTCAAAGATATCTAACAGAATTTATAGACACCACCAGGACAGAATTTAATCTCATGTTGGACAACAGTAGCGGCATCATAATGAAGTCAATATCTATGTTCATTAAAGAAGTCAACAAGGAGAGAGCTATCTTGCAATGTTAAATGATGATCGACTTAAAGAATCGATGAGGCATAAATGACTGCAATGATAATACAAAATGGAATCGATAGCTATGCCGCATAGATAGTGGTTCCCGTGAAACAATACATTCCCGGTACATCTTGAAATTGATAACTAAAACGAGATGCGTAAGTTGGATTGACGTTTGAGTCGGAAAAGTTGACAAGAGTTCTTATAAAACAATAGATTGAATTGATATCAACTGTCAGATAGACGGCAACATGTGCGTCACAAGCGATAGATATGTCGTACAAAATAAAACACGACTTGATTATGCACAACACAACAATAATATAGTTTCAATTTCCTATCTTAGTGCTATACGTAGACGTTACAAACCAGACGCTATTGTTAGTTTCATAAAGAACGCATCCAATGAAATTATGAATATCGATCAGCCGATGCTATCTATCAATGTGAAATGATTAGAAAATTCAGACTGTTTCATAAATCAACTGAATAACTACCTAAGCAAGTCGCAAGCAAGGGCCGGGTCAGCTTTATACATATACATTTTACCAAATCCTCGAATCCTTTGTCATTGCAGGTGAGTTGAAATATTGATTCAAAATACAGTAGCATATTCTTAACTACATATACCCACGAGTTGAATTAAAACTCGCGTTCTTGGCGCTTTTTGTCACGAATAGATATAAATATTAACTTCTACACATCGACGTGTCTTTTCTGTAAATCAATTAATCCTAGAATGATATTTCGTGACTTTTTTTGTTGTCTTATATTCGAAATTCATTTTCTGCCAGCCCTTGCAAGACGACTCTTAATAATAATTAATAAAGATTGATTGTGGACTTGACTGACGAAAGATTGAATAAATATTAAAATGACCATCAAGCAAGATAACTTTTTGAAAGCATGGTTTGAATGATTCCTCCTCTCCTTTTAAATATTTCAAATCCGGTAATACATTTTCAACAAAACGTCATACATTCACGTGAATCCTATGTATATATCCCGCATCCTTGCTAACAATATTTGTCTCTTCATTTCACTCAGTATCGCATTTTCATAAACTTTTAACTCATTTCATTGAACACTGCAACTTCATCTGTACATGTTTCCATTCAAGTTACGTATTGACTTTCATACATAGGCTTTCATTGAATTTTTACCATCTCATTGTCATCTCGAACATTTCATTGGTGCTGAACTTCACACATCATAATTGAATTTTGAATTTTGAGAGAGAGAGAAGGAGATATATAAGAAGAGACTAGAAGGACTTAGTTCTGTGCCTCGTGCTTTGTGACACTCCATCAAAAACGAATCATTTAGAGGAGACAAAGGAGCAAGAGAAGGAGCGTAGATATGAAACCATGTCTTCTTTTTACAGTTGTAGAGTAAGTGATAAATGAACATAATACATGTACATTTATATATTATTTTCATTTTATTAATGTTATATTTAACATAATAAGCAGTAAATGTGATGTAGACATAATATTAATACATCAAATATGATGTAAACACAACAATATATTTGATAAGAGAGAATTTTGTAATTGCGTATAAAATTGCATTACATGTAAATTCTTATGTATACATTAGATTGTAATAATGCAAGATTTATATACAAATATCCTTCTTTTGTATATTATAACAGCAAAAGAATTGCTGTTATACAAAAATGTTTGAGTTTACCGTTCTTGCAGAGGTTATGTGTGTAGTCAATAAATATTTAGAGACACGTGTCTCTAGCAAACATTTACAGATACATTTGCCTGTCCTACAAACATTCTTACACATAGATGCCATGAATGGCAGTAAGAATTCTCCAGAATGGCAGTAGGCATTATTACATCATACAAATGTCTCTAAAAACCATAAAATGCTTACTGCCAGATCAAATGTCTGTAGCGATTTTGAAAGGCAGTAGAAAATCGTGAATTCACTAAAAAATGATCACTCGGGCTGAGGAAGCCTAGTAATACTCTAGATTCTCCCCGAGCCACACTGCTACATATTAAGTCCCAGATCAGCACTAGAAAGAGTATTGAACCTGAGTACTGACTGCGACAAAGGAATGAGTCCCAAATTCTTGCACTCTTTGAGTGCGAAAATATCTGTACCGGTAATCAATTTAGATCTATTTGGATTCGAAAACATAGTACTTAATTCGTACTCATTTTACTACTCATTTAGTGAGTTGATTGGGACAAGCACCTCCAAGTCGAAAAATGTCATTCAGCATATCTTATCCGCTATATCTCACATGCACATCCATCTAAGAACTGCTTTGGCAATTAAACAAATATGCATTTCGATCAATCAATAAAGCATGCTCAGTACTAAAAGCGCAGTCGGTGAAGTGGGTAAACGTTATTCAGGACTAAAAGCACATTCAGGATAGATGGCGAACGTTGGCAGGACTCAAAGTAGGCTACACTCAGGGAGGATGGCGAAAGTTTTCAGAACTAAGAGTACACTCGGAGAAAATGGTAGACGTTGGCAGGACGTAGAGCGCAGTGGGAGAGAATAAACTAGACCGTCATATGACAGCATATAGCATCCTCGTTATAGCTCAGTCAGAATTTCACGCTTGTATCTTTCTTTCCCTTTTTATGTTGATATTTCATCATATTAGTACTCAATAAGATATTAATAAGCATTTTAGCACTTCTGTGAATTTAAGTACGGCAGTTTAAGTACTCTTTCATTTAGTACGATTGGAACTTAACTAGAACTTATGAGCACAGTGTACTAACTTTTCTCTTCCTCACTTTATCTCTCTCTCCCTCTTTCTCTTTAAGATCGGAGCTCTCCAAAAGCGCTTCCTTCAATGGCTGCAGGCAGTTTATTAGACGACTCAACATCACCTGATGTCTGAATTAGATGAATGTTGTCGTAGGCTGCATCCTTCAGTCCGACACGAAATAGAATAGTGTTCCAACGCAGGAAAACGAAAATACAGTCAAGGTGTTTTAATCAGTTTTTAACAGTGCAGAATTTTTGCATCAATTTTCAATTCATCAATCAATTTGAGCTGCAAATATCAATATAATTCCGATTAGAATATTGGAGAATTGTCCCATCGGTTTTGGCCGACAACAATCGCACAATTCACTCGGATATTGTTTCCATCGATTACTAATTGGATGTTCACATTGCTACATGGTGTTTTTTGGGACAACGTTGGAAGCAACATCATCCCAGGGAGTCCAAAAAATTTCACCAAATAACGTTTGAAACTTCTTTTTGAAAAACAAAATTAATTATTAACAATAATTCGGCCATCCATTGGCTGATATCTCAATATTTCCTTAATATTCTACAGCTGAAATCACGTAATACTTACCTTTCTCCTCATAAACTTCTACTTCACAAAAATTCAACGATCCTTTTTGTTGAGTGGCTCCTAAAATTGAAACAAATCTTCCTCGTGTAGTTCCACAGTAAACTGTTACCACTGCCTTATTGGATGCATCTTTTATCTCCCCACATAAATATTGATTTTCTTTGTTAGATGTCCAGTTGGCTCTTTCGATTACACTGATATATATTTTGCTTCCAGAAAGTCTGTTTGCACAACAGTCCATTCGATTGTAAATGACAACTTTGCTTATCGAGTATTCATCTTCAAGGTCAACACTCCAATAACTTTTGCTATCATTTGTATGTGAACACGAGCCGTGAGAATGATAAGGATCACGGTTTCCATCAACTGAGAGACTTGAATATGCATGGTTATGTGTTGAACTCTGCACAGTTCTTTTATGAAGAGCCAAATTATAACTTCTACCAAAAACTTCAACTTCACATAAAACAAGTTTTGGAGTTGCCTTTACAATCGAGACAAACCGTCCAAGTTTATTTCTGCAGCTGATGATTAACCTTTCCTTATTTCTTGAATCACCAACCTGTCCACATAAGTATTGATTATCGAAATTTGAATCCCACGTTGCCCTTTCAACGGTACTGATGTAGACTTTGGCACCAGTAAGCCATTCAGAGCAGCAAATACGAACATTGTAAATGACAACCATACTGATGTCATGGTCTGCGTTAAGATCAACATTCCAATATGGTTTGTGATAATATGTCACTGAACATGATGCAAAATTGTTTTGTTGGAAATTTCCATCAACCGCTAGTTTTGCTGGACGATGAAAATGCGTTAGGTCTGTACTTTGAGAGGCATTCTTCATAAAGGCGAAATTTGAATGTGAATCATTTAATGACAGTAGTCCTGATCCAGACAAGGATTTGTTGAGCATGTCAAAATTGAAAGAGTTTCCACGGCGGAAACAACCTGCAAAAGCATAGACATTGATGAGAATTTGCAACAGGAGTGACATGAATGAACATTAGTTCAAACAGCAAAGCATGTTTGGTTGTAAAAAGCATATTGGCTATCAAAAGCATGTTTAGTTGGCAAGACGTGATCCAAAAACCACCGAAGGTTACCTTTTGCTCTAGTCAGCTACTGAGCTTTCATTCAGAAAAGTGTGTTTTTGTAAAAATTTTGATCACTATCGAGCAAACCGAAAAAATGCTTCAATTCAAAGATAGAGCTCTTTAATAAAGTCAATAATTTCTAGTTAGAAAACAACAGAAATGCATAACAGTGATAAACTCAGTGATGACATACAATTCACTGTACTTCATTGTACTTTCACATACAATTCAAAACTACCAACTGATGCGAGATTCTCGTGAGGTCTGGTATGTTTTTCATACGAAAGCTCACTTACTTTCGTATGTTGTTGGTATGTAGCGACACGAACTATTCTGTCTGTGATTGGCTGTTTTATGATGAAATACGAGTTGTTGGCATGTTTTATAAACGTGGCCCTATACAAATTCGTCCTTATTTGTGTAGCTTTCGTATGTGGACCTTTCAGTCACCTAGCAAAAATGATATGTATTAATGTGCTTTTATTTCGGATTCATAATGTGCTTAATTCCAAAATTACATAATGCATAATTGTTGATGGTTGAATACCTATTGATTATTTGTGAAATGCTTTAGATTTGCGTGCATTAAAATCGAATTCAGTATTGTAAGTTTAACTCTTAAATGTCATTATCTCACTAATTTCAAAGCAGTAGTAAGTGCCATGCAACATTAAAGCGATCTTTATTGACAAAAGGCCTTAAATCAACGTATTTAAGATGCAAAATTCGCGTTGAAGTTGTAATTCAATTTTTATATACATTATACCAAGAGAAACCTGATGTTTCATAGGTTATTTTGATATGTATGCCACTGTCCTAAGTGAGTAGTTTTGACCAGTAGTCTTCCCGAAAGAAATACAATTGAACATGCAGAGTTTCAAGATAAAGACGATAGAGTATTTTTGATGAAAATTGGCTGACAGCATGAACTTCCCTAACATCTTTTCCATGGTGCAAAGATTTTAGGAATTTTCGATGCCTAATAATATATAGTCTGTTTCTTATTATTGCTAGCACCTGTGAAGGTTATTCCTATCAATATTTTGATATCAGTCATTTGAATATTATTTTACAACAATTTACATTTTACAATTTACAATTTACAATCAACAATTTTGCAAACGTATGGAGTATTGCCGAAATCAATCGTTGTCATCTAATAGAAATAAGACCATCAAATACTTGATTTTTTCAACAATAATGAATTATTCAAATAATCAAGACATATTTCAAATTTTTGAGACTGTCGCATTTATGGCGCCAGTAGGTCTATAACCTGCAAAAAGGACCTCTAAGAATTCGCAATGTGTCCTTCGTAAATTTTCATCTGTATCATGATAAAATACAACTAGATTAAAGAAGTAACAGGGAAAGGTGCTTTAAACATGTGCACGAATTTATAGCATTAAAATTTGAGGAATCCACCATAGCCTGAACACAACCGCAACTATCAACCACATGGCATCGACAAAGCTAGACTTGAAATGACAGCAGATGCAAAGATATCTCTTTTAATAGATGGAAAGATCGATAGATGCATTTCAGATTGGACGTAGTATTAGATGTCGTTGGTTTATGAAGAGAAATCCAATCCATCAGTGACAGAAATATAGATATCATTGATGCTCTCCTTTAACATTGTCCTGGTATGGCTTTAGTATGTAAATCATACCACAGTATACGTGAAGCATAGAAATACATACAGAAATACACCAAAAATATATTGATATGTATACTTCGTAGGTGATTGGTAGCGAACGATTTACAGTGTAGATACTAAGATAGAAATTACATGATGAAAATAATTCATCAGAAAAGCATTGCACAGCTAAGTTGTTGAGAATTCAAAGAGGGAAGAAACAACTTAATAAATATATCTTCCTCTCTTTCGCGGATTGATTTTGAAGCACATGGAGGCAAGTGATAAAAGGGAGCAGCTATGAATCTCCCGCCACAGGCAGCTATATGCCGGCTTACTTTCAATATGGCAGCATTCCCTTGGTTCACATGTTGGCGATGAACAGTGATTCGATGATGGAATGAATCTCCTGCTTGCCCGATGTAATATTCACTACGAATGTCTTGCTTACTTTGTTGTAATATATGAATTTTCCGGTTTGAATAATGTCACACGTTTTATACCTTTTGTCGTTTCATCTAGATAGAAATTCCATGTATCGTTTTTACGGTTATTATTACATAATAATAAAAGTAAGGATTTCGGTTGTTTTGTTTTTCTCTTATACTGTGTCACTTTCGGCTTTAGTTATAACATCGTCAATGAGTGTTGGTGGGGTAGTTTAATTTTATTAAATGATACTTCAATTCCCCATGTCTTAAGTCTCTATTTTGTTGATCAGATACAATTATTTCTGTTCTATTGGCCAAGTTATAAGGAATATTATGAAGAACGTGTTTAAGGTGGGTAGAGTGGAATGGCAGATATGACATGGTGTCCATCGATTTTCGATATAGATCTGTACTTACTATATTATTCCAAGGTTGCTGCTTGGATTGCTTGGGTTTGCTTAGGTTTGCTTGGGTGTCAAACCGAAGCCCAGCCCAAGCCCTAACCTATAAGAAGAAGTAAGACTTCTACTGTAATGTAAGTCTGTGTCATCAAATTGCGATTTGTAAATTGAGCGATTTTCATATTTCGCAGTATCACCATAAAACTATTCGGGTACTCCCGAGTGATCATTTTCTATGGAAATCCCATAAAATTTCGCAGAAGAATTATCGCCCATTGTCCACTGCAAAAAACGGCTTACAGACATTAATTTTCTACTGCCAAGAAGGCCTACGGACATCAATTTATAGACGTACATGTAGGCCTATTCAGACAAGCAACAATTTTCACGATCTTTTGCGATTAATTAAGGAATGATACAAATGCCGATCGAACCTCAAGCAAGCGCAATTTTAAGTCCTGCGGATACATTAAAACATCCACGAGGATTCAAAACTACCGAATTTGAGGTATTGAATAGTACCTAAAAATGAAATCAATTATAAAACTCACATTATATCTTCCATTTTCTCCAATCCTCCTTCAGAGATTCAACTTGTATTATTCGATTATTTGTTCGACTGTAGCGGTGTGTGGATCGAACATTTGATTACAATTTAATTTCACTTCAAATGACTTGTCAGCTATATAATCAATCACATGAGTTTAATGGTTTTCAGCGAAATGATGTGAATCAAAACGTGTAGATGTAGATGATGTTGAAGGTTAGGAACAGGAGGTAGTACAATTTTCCTGGCATTGTGCTAAAAACAAGCTGGTCTCTCCTTCTTTGTATTTGCCATTTATTTGAGGTTATGTGCAAGATAGAAATTCAACAAGGTAAAACCACAGCATTTCATGTCAGGTGGGACCGTGCAGTCAATATTCGCACTGCAAGGTCCCACCCCTTGATGCGTCTGTGACACAAAGCGCTGTGGTTTTACCCTATTGATTTTCTATCTTGTGTATTACCTCAAAGGCAAATACAAAGGAGTGACACACTTGGTTTTAGTACAATGCCAGGAAAAGAGAAGATCGGGAATTATTTTCAGAATGAAAAAATGAGTCGGCGTAATCCTGAAATTGGTTCTGAAAGTCAAATTACGACAGCTCCTCTGAATGTCCAAAACACAAATGACTGACTTGAGCCGTTCCTGCTATTCCAGCTAAGATACTTTCAAAATCAGTAAATCAGATTTCAAATGGAGAAAAGAAAGTACAAGAAGATGAATAGAGAGAGAGAGAGAGATCAACTAAATAAATGCCTAAACAAGTCGCAATCAAGGGCCGGATCAGCTTCATACATATATATTTTACCAAATCCTCAAATCCTTTGTCATTACAGAAATGAAGACCGTGAACTCAACCAACACCTCCCAACCGGGGTTTAGCTGAACTGGGTTACATCGAAGTGGACATCTGTATGTGTGGAAGGGAAGAATCTGCTGAAGAAACACTGCTGTGATAAATGCAAGCGCAATTTCCATCTTGCTTGCACTAAAATACCAGCTTACGAAATAACAAAGTAGTTTAAAAAGAATTTATATAAGCTGAAGTATGCGTGCGAGGCCTGCATCGGCAATATTCATGCAAGAGAACTACAATAGTATCAGCAAGCACTATCAACTCCAGCCTCACAGAACACAATTTACAGTGAAACCGATGAGCTCAAAAAAAAGAACTTGAAGCACTGAAGAAGAAGACAAAGGCAGCAGAAGAAACTATGCACCAGAAAGATAAGAGAATCGAAGATTTGCTGTGTACAGTTACGAAAGACAACACAGAGGAAGCGGAGTCACTGAAGAACGAAATCGAAGAATATCAGTGAAAAATGAGGTATCTCGAATCAAGCCTTTTCCTCAGAGAAAGAAAAATTGAGGACCTTCTGTCATCAGCGAACACCCTTGAAGAGGAAATGAAACGACAAGTCGACACGGCAACTGAGCTGAGAAAGCAAATTGACGATTTAAGAAGGCAAAATACTGAAAGATCTCGCAGATGGCATCTTGATAGCGAAGCAGAAGATCTTGGAGAAAGAGATGCCTACACGAAAGCAGAAATACAAACTCTGATTGAAAACATTAACAAGAAGATAGACGAAGTGAAAGACGGGCTGGAAAGACGGCAACATGTTGGAGAAACATCAGAAGCTCGACCAAGACGCTATCAGCCAGCACCAAACTACAACATCAACCAACATCAACTGCCCAAGTGCTAGCAAATATGGTCATATCGGCCGCAATTGCTGGGGCAGTAGAAACTACAACGACAGCAACTGGCAAAGAAGAAGACCAAGAACAAGACCCAGATGGCAAAATAATAACAACACAGCCTATGATGACAACCGAAGACCATGGCAAAACCGAAGGCCGACTCAAGGAGAAAATCATAGGATAGAATGTGAAAGAAGATTCAGTATGAGCCCTATCATCAATGAAAGAGGCGAAAGAAGATACATGCCAACGTACGTTCATACACGCAACAGCATCCCAAACAGACAACCACCAGAAATCCAACCAGCACCAGTAGTACCTATGCAGACCTCGCACGGATACCCTCAGTATGTTTGATGAAATAGAAAAAGGAGAGGAGATGAACGATGATGTTATTGAAAATGAAACCAATGCTAATGAGGTTACAATTGATATCGTTGATCATATTCCTAGAAAAAAGCACAAACTTAAGTTCTTCTATGTTAACATAAATAGTTTGACTGATTGTAAAATCAAGGACTCCTGTTTATTGAATGATATAGATAATTCCGATATAGTATGTTTTACTGATACGCATTTGAAAAATGATTGGGACCCACCTGTGATTAAACATTATGCCGGATATCATACGATCGCTGAAAAGACAAATTTCATGGGAAGAAATATCAAGGGAGTGTCACTATATAATCAAATTCAACAAGATGAATACAAAACAGCAAGCATCATAAACGAAAACGGAAACCTTTTGATCTTTAAACTTGTGAATGAAAAATGAAAGAATCTCAATCATATTTTCTTGATTATATGTTAAGAAGAATGTTATGTTATATTATATGTTATGTTATAAAGAAAATCGTGAATCAAAATATAAGGAGAGTAACTACTTCAGCAAAATTAAATTCTATATTCCAAAATTCAAAATGAAACACAATTCTGGTAGGCGACTTAAATGGACGAACCGGAAATTTAAGTGATATTAACGGAGTGACCCTCTTACCAAGAACTTCATCTGACGAAATAATCAATGGACAAGGTAGGTAAATTATTGAATTCTGTAACGAAACATCACTAATTATTGCAAACGGTCGATTTGAACCTGGAAAGCCTACATATATTACACATTAACGCTACATGGCGATAATTTAAGAAAGTCAGTCATTGATTATTTACTAATATCGCACTCAATAATACCATACATAAATAAATTTGACATTTTGGAACCTACTCTATATACTGATCACATCCCACTGATATTCGAGTTGGCTATAGACGAAAAGAACGAAGCTGCTTGCAATCATTCAAATAATGATAAGCCAAGACGATCATATAAAAACTTAATCCATCCAGATCAGTCAGACCTCATAAATGGACTAGTCAAAATCAAACGAACTTCGATAATAATTGTTATAAAATCAGATGTCAATACCTTTTACATGAAATTAGCGCTAATAATCTACCCACCCAGTTGTGTATGAAAGAATGATAGACGACAAGAATATCGCAACAAGAAAAATTCAAAATTCATCAAATAAAATCATTTATTCTGAAAAAAAAAGGGAATGTAGAAGAGCCTATAAAAAAGCCATTTACGATCTAAAATGTGAAAACAGTGAAGACAATTTAGTCAATCTGATGAAATATAAGCATGAGTTAAATCAAACAATCAAAAGAGAGAAGAGAATAAATAAGCTAAAGAGACTTCAAAAATAAGAAAAAGCGAAATTTGAAAAAAATCATAAAGAATACTGGCAAATTATAAGAGAAAACAAAACAATAGCAAAAGTCCAGCGGGCCAGATGGTCTTGTGTATGAAATACTTTAAAAAAATATAGATGAATCGAGCAAAATTTTAGTGCATCTCTTCAACAGCATAATGGAAGATTGAAACATTCCACGTTATTCACAAGTCCCAAATAGGCTTCAGAAAAGGACACTCCACCCTTGACAATATTTTTATACTAAGAGAAATAATTCAAATTTATAGCAATAGAAAAGCTCCACTCTATTTATACTTCATCGATTTGTCAAAGGCATTCGATTCAATCTCGAACATAAATTAAAAGATAAGCTAGACAACATGATCCCAAATAGCAGAATCTTGAAATTATTCAAGAATTTGATTGACAACAAGCGTTACAAAATTCTATATGAAGGAGTAGGTGATATTTTCACACTCAGAAATGGAATTCCACAAGGAGATAGTTTGTCACCGACACTATTTTGCTTATTTATGAACGATCTGCTAACTATAATGGATGAAAGTATGACGATCCTAGACCTGCAAAAATAAATGACGTGACCATAACGGCGTTGATGTACGCGGATGATATTTTATTGTGCAGCGAAACGCAAGATGGATTGATAGTGAATCAATATTGTGATGATAATGGATTAAAAATAAACTGCAACAAAACGAAAATTATGGTAAAAAATGTAAACACTGAATATAGCCACGTTAACATAAAGCACGGCAGATCAGTAGCAGCTATTGAAACTGTTCAAGAATACAATTATCTCGGGATGTTCATAGCAAATAGCGATATAAAGTTTAAGAAATTAAAGTTCTTAACACATTTTCTAAGAACTATTAGAAAATAAGGATAAAAAATCATCATATACAACAGCAAAAACGCTTAGAGAATTTGGTCACGTTAATGGAAAAATCTTAAAAGATAATTTTGAAATCTTAACTTTATCGCAGATGAAATACTGTGGCGAATTCCTTTTCTACAAAAATCTAAAAGACCTGAATCGTATACAGCTCCAATTTTATTAAAGGTTCTGCTATTTGAAAAGTTCTACCGCGAATTACTGCATCATAGGTGAATTTGGTATAAAGCCCTTTGAATTTCTTTTCTACAGATCAGCAATTCTATTATGGATAAACTTTATTGAAAGCAATCAAAACAGTCTAAGTTCTAAATTATATCAAAGCGTTTTCAACCAGGTAAATTCAAGAGAATATTCCAATACATGGATACACCAAATAAGAAAATTATTAATGAAATTGAATCTGTCAAACCTTTGGGAAAACCAACTTTATTGCAATAAAAACATATTTATTAAGATAGAAGACGAGAGAATACGATGCTTCTTCAGAGAAGAATGGATTAATAGTGCCAAAAACGGTCACAAAGGCAATAGATATCTTGAATTATGCAGGTTCGAAAACGATTTAAAATCATATCTATGTACCGCATCTGAAATGACCGAAGACATGTTGATTATGCTAAAGTTCAGAACAGGAAATCACAAATGATGGCTGAAACAGGAGGACGATATGGTAATAGACGAGATTATGAAGAATGCTTTTGTCCTCATTGCCCTGACGAAATAGAAGACACTTATCATTTACTGGTTCAGTGCTCACATTCAGCAAAT